>BSBM01000799.1:6127500-6730000 GCA_027924585.1 Larix kaempferi | reverse complement strand
GCAAGCAGATTATCTCATCGTGGCTTAATCAAGCTCATAGTTTCTGAGTTGTTGCAAAGGAGAAACATGAACTGGGCATTTTTCCTTTATTGGAATGAATTCGAAATAGAGTTACAACCAAAGGATGAAAATAAGTCTTCCACTCCCAGAAATGGAAAAAGGAAGAGGAGAGCTATCTCTCCAATTGCAATTGATCACTTTTCCTCAACTCTTAAAACTCAGAAGGCTAAAAAGAAGCTAGAGTTTAGTAAAAAGATAGAGAAAGAAGAAGCTTCTTCGCAAAGCAAGAATTTCCTCAACCTGCCTTACACAGATTCTAAAGATGAGGAACAGTAAGAAGCTGGAGCAGGATATGAAATTTTGCCTTCACCTACACCTAGGGAAGAACCAGATCAACAAGTTGCTAAAGCATCAACTAGCAAATCAAAGAGTCCTCATCTCAGAAGATAAATCAACTTCTCAGACAGGTATATGAGCTCAAACTAATTCAAAGGGTGATCAAGGAAAAGAATGAAAGGTTGACTGAAAGAAATACTGAATTGTATGCCTCCTTTCAAGGGCTAACCAAAAATCATAAGAAGTTGAAAGGGAGAAATATAAGATTGATAAGAGACAATATCAAATTGAGTAGGAAGGTCAAGCTTCTAAGAAATAAGAAGATGATTCAAAAACCCCAGCCTAAGGCACTATCAGACCTTGACACCCTAGCAACAACGGCCATCAGTTTTGCTGACATTCTGGATTTGGCCCAAGATGAGGAAAATTCCAAATAGCAAAATGATGAGTAGCAGAAGTCAGAAAACCCATTTTGGTTAAAATTTTGCAGGCTAGATAAAACAGAGTTTTTCGGTAGCTTAGGCAAACATGATGAATTGTTCATTAGTTACAAAAAATCAAGTTTTCGGCAACTTACAGCATAAAGATAGGACTTTTCTAGTTACCGAAAGGAAAGACATTTTTCAGACATCTAAGAGAGGGTCTCGGTGGCTTAGGTGAACATGCTGAATTGTTCATTAGCCACTAAAAATAAGAGCTTTCGGTAGCTAACAAAATTAAAATCCAGCCTCTCTAGCTACCGAAACTACAAAATAATGCAGAAAGCTGCTGTTTTGCACGAAATCTGATTTTTGCTGATCCAAACGCTTTGAGGATATTTTTCTAATGCTAGATAAAGGTTAAAGGCATCATAATCAAGTTTATGTTCCAGATTTAAAAAGGCGCCAGCAAGGAGAAGCTTCTCATCTATTTTTGGGGAAAAGAATGACCTGTTTTGCCTAGGTGGCATTTTCAACCTCATCCATCAGCCATTGAGGGTCTGCTACAACTGTCAAAGAAATAAATACTATAAAGATGGATATTGCTCCCTTTAAATAGGATCCATTCCTATTTTTCATGAAGCTAGTTTGATTATCTATTTTTAGCATATTCGATCCATTTTTTCAGGATCTCGAACTGTTTTGTAAAGGCTATAAAACCTGTGACTTATGTAGAACAGAGGGTTCGACTTTGGAGACTTTTTCATACTTGTACTATCAAACTTCTCATTGAAATCTTGGTAATATAAGCTTCTTTTGCCATTTATGTTCACATTTCCTTTTCTACCTTTCTGTACTTGCACTGGAATGTTTATTTCATGTTTGTTCTATTTGTCTAATGCCAGATAGCTGTCATCCTATCTTTGTATTGATAAATTGGACATCAAGTATCATTTACCCATTGTGATTAGCCATTCATATATGCTTTTTGTATGAGTCTGCTAGCATAATAAGAATTCTACACACATCTACCTTTTATAAACTTTCTAAACAACGGTGGTTAAAAGCCTTATCTATCTGAGTATGTCTATGCATGTTTTGAGTGAGTGAGCTTCGATTAAGTAATCCAACTTGATCCATTTTACAAATCATTGAGAAAATAAGTAAGTTACTAGGCTCGTTTGACCTACATCCTAGAAGGACTCTTGGAGTGATAACAAATTGGCGTCGTTGCTAGGGAGACGAGATTGAATCTCAGCTTCCTTGGGAAACGACATAGATCCAACTTTGATGATAGACAAAGTGTAGACATTATCCTGGTTGTAATCATCTATCTGGCGACTCCATTGGAACAAAGTGGCTTCAAGAAGACAACGTACCAGAGAAAATCCTCAAAGGCCACCAGTGACACCTGTTTCATATCTTGAACAGATTATAAGGAGAGGAAGAGCTTCACAAAGACAGACTTCTAGATCTACAAGGGGAACCACTTTAGGTACTTCTAGAGGTACTTCTTCTATTTTATCAAGCAATCCTCCCTTTAAATCTTCTTCCACTAAAGCATCTAGTTCTCAGAAAAATATAAGTGAATCAACAAATTTGAAAGTTGAGGAATCTTCAACCACTTCTGTTGTTGTAGATTTGATCTCTGAACATATTGTCCAATCTGACTTAGGAAAAGAAGTTCTAGAGCCTATCAAAGAAGAGGAATTTTCCTCTTTCCTGAACCCCTTACAAACTGAGCTTGAAGAAAACTTTTCTCATATTTATACCAATTTGCCTGCCATCGAAAATATTTTTCAAGATCTTTTAGATAAAAGTGAAGAAAAGTTGGCCTTATTACTTGGACAGTTCTACAAGGTTCCCTGTTTTCCCAATCAGCCAACAAATCTTTTCACTTCAATTCTTGGCAACCCCACTGGGGTAACCCATCACCTTTACCACCACCTATACCTCCTCATGTACCACCCTGTTATACCTCCATATTCCACAGTGTCGTAGCTTCACCACAAAAAGAGTTGACGACACTTCCCCTACTGCTTTAAACCACCCAGAAGAGACAAATGATGAGTGATCCTTGAAGGCAAATCTACCCAGTCAAGAATCAACCTAGCCTAGACTTCATTTACCTACACTACCGCGCCTTGCTCAGTTTTAGGTGCACGGTAGTCTGTACTACCGCGCTATGCTCTATCCCTGATGCGTGGTACTACCGCGTTATGCTCTTATCTGGGGGCGCGGTACACTTTTTTTAGCCTTTTTTCCATGGCTCGTGGGATTTGGATTTTCGAGAGATTTTTGAGGATTAGGGTCCCTGATTCGATCCTAACTCACTTTATGTGATTGGTACTCCTGATCCACTTACCTCTCCTTAGATCCACCCTTCTCTCTTATTGGTTAACCCTGCCACACACTATAAAAGAGAGGCATTCCATGAGCAAAGGGGAGGACTCTTAGAGGTATCAAACTTATGATCTTGTAGCCTTGTGGAGATAGCTAGAGGAGGAAGCACTTGGAGCTGGAGGATTGGCTTGGACATCAAGCAACCTTTGTAAGCATTCTTCAAGTTTGTAATAAAGATAACTTGTCTTGTTTTTCCCATTTCATGTGTATTGCATAAGTTCTTGACATGGAATGTATCTAGTCTAGATTTGAATCCAATCTTTACTTCAAGGTATTTGGAAGCTTGTATGCTTGTTCCTTGTTTGATTTCAACAGGTTCTACATTGGAGCTTTTGGATCAAGAGCTAGAAGCGGGACAAACGTCAGATTGAAGGGTGAGTTATGTCTTTCATCTCTTCTAAATGCATGTAATCTTGTTGTGAAAGTTAGTTCAAGAATTTCAAGGTAGCATTTGTTTTTTTTTGTTCTTACCTTAGAGTCAGTTAGAAATCTGCTTTAAGTTAAGAGAATTTTGACTTATCCGTAGGGAAAAATTCTACCAACAAGAATGGCGACTCCGCTGGTTTGAATTCCATTTGATTGATTTAGTTCACTGTCATCCATCTTTTGATTGTGATTTTTTATTGCTTTTCAAACCAATTTTGAATTTTGGTCTTTTTGACCTTTATTCACCCCTCCTCTCTGTATTTTTTCTCCCTATGTGATCACTGAGTCCCCTGGGTTTGCAGCAACCCTGAAAATTTCATCTTCCTTTTCAAAAGTTGCACTTTTTCACACTTTGCCACAGTACCGCGCCCTCTGCATTGACTACAGCGCGGTAGTACCCGCGTCTCCTGAGTTAGTACCAGAGTGGTAGTTTAACAGTACCGCACTATAGCCTTCTTATACCACGCGGTAGTGTCTGCATACTATAAAAATTTTTCTCCCTACTTGGTTTCCTGAGTCATTTTTTCATCTTTCTCTGCCTTAGGTAGTCTTTGATATTCCCTGTTACCATTCTGTCCATTATACAGTCTATATGGTGTGTTTATTTCCTTGTGGTGAGCTTGATTATTGTGTGAATTAGTGGCATTATTGGCACATAGGGTCACCCCTTCACTTTGAGTGCATTGGTTTGATCTTCCCATCACAACCAGACCATCACCACTGTTCTCTGTCACTGAATTCTGTAGCTTTCATAGTCACAGTGTTTCCATTATTATCATTAAAATTCATATTGAAAGATATCATTAGAAAAAATTTGTGTTATTTTGATTAAAATGGTCTAGTAACATCGTTGTGCATTAGGAAGTGAAACATTGAAATTTGCCACAGAAATTCTCATATTTGAAGCATCTTAGTTGTAGGATCAGTGAATTAAAAAGGAGTGTTTATTTCAGTTTGGCTCTGTTTACAAAAAGAAAACAAAAAATATTTTTCTTTGGTTTTTAATTCCTTGTGAAAGTCATGCATTTATGATCGAAGAACTCTCTCTCTTCTATAGCTAGTTTTCATCGAAGACAAGGCTTATTTTGATTCATTCTCACTTGCATGGTTTGGGTCGTCATAACACCACCAAGTTTCACGTCCATTTACTTGATTGAGTAAGACAACCACTAAAATTGATCTCCCTAATTAAACGGCATTAACCTCACTTGAGGAAATCAAAAGAATTTGGTAGTTAGGTAGGACACCGGGGATAGGCATCAAAATAATTCCCCCTTGTCATTTTCATCTGAGACATAGTTGTTGTCCTCTAGGGAACTAAAATCCTCTAGTATTTATTGACACGGTCACAGCCAGTTTGTGGAGGGGCCTCCTGACTATTTTTAACTTTCAGGGGTTAAACGGCCGCGAGATTGAGAACCGGACGGACTCTGTGGAATGCCGCACTCCACTTAGCCCTAAGGCAACATCGATCATTGTCTTCCTCGGAAGGCAGAAGTGCCCAAAACCTTTTCCAACGTGTCATGAACAAGGTAGCTTAGTGACTATTCTACTAGGGCTCTTTTACCCAGGATCCCTTTCGGTAGAGGGATATCCTTCTCATATCGGTCTCTCACGTTGTATTGTTCGACTTGGATTTCATCACCTTGCAAAGGATACAGCTTGTTGAGGTCTCCAGCTCTTAGTTAGGAGTTTGCTTGTTATCTCATCTTTATAGAGGGTCATTTTTCTTTTTAGTGACTGCTTGTTGGCATTCTGGCCATTCTTTTTATCAGCTCACTTAC
Source organism: Larix kaempferi (assembly GCA_027924585.1). Taxonomy (NCBI): domain Eukaryota; kingdom Viridiplantae; phylum Streptophyta; class Pinopsida; order Pinales; family Pinaceae; genus Larix; species Larix kaempferi. Next base: position 6,724,632 of record BSBM01000799.1, on the reverse strand, counting down.
TGAGACACCGGTCTCAGTATAGATTTTAGAGCTTGGTTTTTTGGCCTGCGAGCCTTGCTTTTTCTAGCTCCTCTTCTACACACTCGGCTGCATTAGAGTTTTTGAGTTCTTTGTTACGACACTACCCCCGGTTTTCATTTTCCTGTCATCATGTCAGAACCACCACGAAGATCACGACGAGTACAGGGCAAAATCCCTCCACCACCACCACCGCCACGGACCTCCGGTCCACCTGCATCATGCATTCCCGCTCCTCCTGGTCGTGGTGCTGGTCGAGGGAACATTCCACCGCCGATACATACTACATATTCAGTTCCGCTTGTAACCGTTACTCACAGCACAGTCTCAGAATCTCTTGAAGCTTCTGCAACCACTAGCATATCTGAGATTTCCACTGTCACTTCAGCCACTGTCATTCCAGATATATCTCCCATAGTGGAAAACATTACAGCGGTTGAATCTAGTACATCCCAAAATACTAGACCAGAGGTCATCCTCCTACCTGATGTCAACACCTCCCGTCGATTAGACACTTTTCACAATGACACAGACGGATCTGTTGGCACCACCGAAGGGTCCGACCAGGATATACCTGGCTTGATTTCAGTCCCGGGTGGGTACGTCAAAATTATTGAAGATACTCGACTTCTTGACACACCTTTTGAACCTGATTATGGCTTCATCACTTCCCAGGCGGAGCTTCCGCCTGTTATCACCACGCCACCCAGTGTTCAACCACATGAAACTAGTTCTTCTAGCAACGTACCTCGCACCATATCTCTCCCCAACCTTCCTCCAGGACATGAGATCATGGCCTCCATCCAGTCTAGTATGGTTAGTCTAGCAAATTCCCCGTTAATATCGGCACGGTTTAAACGCAACACAGAGCAAATTCTCTCGACATCTTCTAGATATCCCCCCGTTACTCGTCCTTCTGACTATCGGGATCCCAACATCCCGTCTAGCACAGAGTTGCATCACTCCTATGCAGACGGTTCTGGACCTTCAAACGTTACTATACCTAGGTCTCCGCCGGACCTCGAAAACCCTTTCTAGGACATGAAGTCGGACCCATTTTTCGATGGTCCTCCTATCATTGAACACGCTATGGACGACGCCGATACCCCTGGGTTAAATTCCCCACATTTGCTGCCATCACCCATTTTTGGCACACATTCTATGAGGAATAACCCAGTTTTTTCTCCGTCCTCACCTGTCAGATATGGAAGACCCCCTCCACAAATCGACACTTTTGGCGCCGTTGGCCAATCGACACTATCGTATTTAGCTAGCGACGGAAGAACACCAAGTCATACTGCTGGATCTTCCATTTTGACCGGAGGATCACCTTCGCCCACTATTTACACTATCTCAAGAGGTGGACAACCGACTGCAGTGGTCCCCAACTCCAACAACCAAACTCCCCCTGGTGGGCCATCAACCCAACCAGTTGGAGGACAACCCTTTGTTGGGAACCCCGTTCCTAGTCAACAACCTCCTCCTATAGGGCCATCAACCCAACTAGTTGGAGGACAACCCTTTGTTGGGAACTCCGTTCCTAGTCAACAACCTCCTCCTATAGGGCCATCCAACCCATCTGCTGGAGGAAAACCCATTGGCTCCATCCAATAACCCTCCCAACCAGTAGCATCTGCTCAGTATGGTATGTACAACACACCTGGCAGCGGGAAACCTTAGATCGGCATTCCAACCAGGCCTCATCCTCAACATCCCCCGTCAGGTATGCTTCCTTCTTGGGAATCTCAAATCCCACAGAGTGGGGGGTACTCACTATTTGGAAATTGGAACCAAGCTGGGGGGCAATCTCAGATTCCCCCCAACTTGAATTCTGGCTTCCCTTACCCTTCAGCTGCTACAACTCCATGGAACCCATCCCTTCAATTTTCACACGCTCCTTAAGGAGGAACGAACCTTCCATGGACACCACCATCGCAGCCACCCCCCAAACCTGCTATGGGAAACCCTCCACTTACTCAATACAGTGGTACCATCCCTGGAACACAACAACTTCAAGGAACATTCCCCCAACCAGGAGCAGCAACCATTCCTGGGTTTCAGCAACCCCAGGGTACCATACCTACCATCCCTACTCAGCAGAACATCCACCAACCGGTTATCAACACTCAATCGGTTAACTAGATGGCTTACTATCCACAGAACTTCCAGCAATACCCCTCGGGAAACACATATGGGTATAAAACGCAACAGTACGCTATGCAGGGCCCCCCAGGTTTCTCTGCACCGCACGGTTATTACTCATACCCACAGACTAATCGTCAACTTCCCTTTTTGGCCACACTAGACTTACCTGATTTGTCGAGGCTCATTAACGATCCTATATGGCATGAACCCTACTGGCCACCCATTCCAGCCAAACTTCCATCGGACATTCCTAAGTTCGATGCTAAGCCCGGGGAAGACCCCAAGAACCACGTGATGACCTTCCATCTTTGGTGTTCATCCAACTCCTTGATGGATGATTCCATCCGGCTACGGCTCTTCCAACGTACGCTTACCGGCACGGCAGCAAAATGGTACATTGAGCTGCCACAACACTCTTTTCGCGATTTCAACACCTTGGCTATGCAGTTTTTGACCCATTTCCAGCTCCCCATCCGGTATGAGACTGGAACAGAACTGTTAACCTCACTACGTCAAACCACTTCTATGCACATTTCGAATCACATCCATGAGTGGCGACGATGCCGTAGGCTAATTAAGGCACCCATTCCGGATCAGCTACTCACTGATTGGTTCACGAAATCCTTTTTTCCTCCCATAGCTAGAGATATCGCTATGCGCGGGCCGGTTACAGAAGAACAAGCCATCTCGGCAGCTCAGTACATGGATTTGGTATACACTCAATCCGGTACTTTACACGAACTTCTTCCCCATGCTGCCTGTGTTACCACTAATCCAACGAAACCTACCACTGAACCCCCCATTGATGGTATTGTCGGTACAGTCAAAGCCCAGCCTACTACCAACTCAACGGGACAATAAGCTTCTGCTTCCCCCGCTCTACCTTAGGCTGCTTCAAAAGCTACTACTTCTCCTGCTATTTCCTCCGAAGTGAACGCAGTTCAATCTACGTCACAACCATCCGGAGGAAAGAAGAAAAACATTCGTGGTAAATCCAAGAATAACCAGTAGGAGAATCCCAAGCCACAACCCACCCACAATGACCAGAAACCACGTCGAAAGGCTAAGTTTCCCTGCCTAATTTGTCAAGACGATCACTACACACGTGACTGTCCCTACAAGGACAAAGTCAACAAATTTGTTGAAGGATCCTCTTGCTCGGCAGTGTTAACTGACCCTTTCCCTCAACAGCAACAGCAGATGGTTGCCCAAGAAACCCCACAAGGGGGCAACCTGACCAATCCAACCCGCGGAGAGACGTCCAAAAACTGCGAAATCCTGATGACGAGTAATGAAGAGATTCATATAACCACTCGTTCAAATATGTACGACAACCCTCCAAGTTCATACAAACAACCCGAGATAGCCAAAGGCAAATCTCCTGTTGAATATCCGACTCCTATTCCCCCCCCTACCGGCCATCTCCATATCGAGAGACCGCTTACAAACACAGTGCTACGCCCACCCAAGGGCACCATATGAAAGGCAACATTTAATCCCAATGTGCGAGCTGCCCAAAATTACAACATTGTTGAGGATTTGGCTCAAGCACCTTGCGCCATGTCGACTCTCGAGGTTCTTCAACACTGCCCCACGCAACGTAGAACCTTACTTTCAGTACTGGGGGCAATGGACCCAGATACTTCAAACTCTATCATGTTTAACTTGGAACACGCCAAACCTCGGCTTTCTCACCAGTTAGCCTTCCAGTTTCACACAAAAATCTGTGGAAATAGAATCCATCGCACTGTTTTAGATGAAGGTGCTTCCACGTCGATCATGTCTTTGAATTGCTGGAGAGCCTTAGGCTCACCCGAAGTCACGACTTCTCCCACTACTCTCAAGGCGTTTGATGGACACGGTTTTCAACCTTATGGACTCATTCCCTCAATTGGTGTTGAACTGGGGGGAAAAACAGTATCCGTACACATTGAAGTCGTACATGCACCATTGGATTACAATCTTCTACTTGGACGGAACTGGTTCTATGCCATGACCTCCATAGCATCTACAGTCTTCCGGATTGTGCAATTTCCTCATGAAGGGAAAATTGTCATCATTGATCAACTTGATTACTGTATCCCAGACTCCCATTTGAACTCCGCCAACACCGTCCCGTTATTGGATCAACCTCGGTACCGGTTCCAAGACATAGGTGTTGGTCTCATGAAGGATTCTTCCCTTATTGGAGTTTTTCCAGAGCTGGGGACCCATGTTCAACTAGTCAACATGATTTCATCAAATGTCACCCCTTCCAATGAGTCATGGGTGATTCCGAGTCCCGCTCAGATTGAAGACTACGGCAACTCCATGCCTTTGAACAGAAACCTCGCAGTATATGAAGCGATCCAATCAGCCACCGATTGGGTCGACTGTCCTACCCATCATTCTGTGGCACAGCTCTCGTCTGAGACTCATTCATACCCACCACTTATCGATCGTCTCAATTTGATTTTTCCCACTGACGAATCAATTATGGAGGTTATGTGCGGTGATGAGTCATCATGGGGAGATTTTCATCATCGATCTTCATTCCCCACCATTCAGACGCTTGAGCCCAACACAAAACCCAGTACTTCACTTGGGATGGTTGAAACCAAGTTCCCCACTTCCCTCGATGAGGTATTTTCCGAAGGAAACTTGGCTAACCTTATGGCAACCACTCCCATTGATATTTCAGTGAAGCCTAGTATCGTGGAAAACATACATATCAGCAAAACATGTACTCCCCTCGAAATGGAGTTCTATAGTGCCTACTTCAAAACCTTCCGCGATGTTTTTGCTTGGAGTTATGAAGAAATGCCAGGAATAGACCCCTCGATTGTGGTCCATGAAATTCCAACCTTCCCTAGCACCCGACCTGTTCGGCAGAAACTTCGGCCCGTCCATCCTCGTAAGGCAGCCGCTATTAAAGCAGAAGTTGAAAAACTTTTGCGTGCTGGTTTTATCTATCCTGTCCCATTGATAGAATGGGTATCTAACATCGTTCCCGTAGCCAAGAAACAAGGAACGATTAGAGTCTGTGTCGATTACTGCGACTTGAACAAAGCTTGTCCAAAGGACAACTACCCAACTCCGTTCATCGACCAGATCATCGATAACTGTGCCGGGAGTGTCATCTTTTCATTTATGGATGGCTTTTCTGGCTATAATCAGATCAATATCCTCCCAGCCGACCAACACAAAACAACCTTTATCTTCCCTTGGGGGATTTTCGCATATCGAAAGTTACCTTTTGGCCTTAAAAATGCCGGGGCAACTTTCCAACGGGCGATGTCATACGCATTTCACGACATCAAACATATTGTTGAACCATATCTTGATGATCTTCCTGCTCACTCTCGGACCCGAGAAGACCATCCTGACCACTTAAGTGCCATTTTCGAAAGGTGCTGTCGCTACAATATACGTTTGAATTCGCATAAGTGTGTCTTTTGCATAGAATCCGGAAAACTTTTGGGCTTCATAATCTCCAAAAGCGGGATACGTTTAGATCCTGCGAAGGTAGAAGCTATTTTAGCCCTGCCTTCCCCCACCAACATTCCAGAACTTCAAAGTTTGCAAGGGCACGCAAACTTTCTACGTCGTTTCATCTGTAATCTTTCCGAGATAACAAAAGGCTATATGAGGCTTCTCAAGAAGAACATTCCCTTTATCTGGGATGATGAAGCCCAACGCTCCTTTGATAATTTAAAGGCAGCCTTAACCAAAGATCCTGTGATCCAACCCCCCGATTGCACACGGGAGTACATTCTTTATCTCGCAGCTTCGACTTCCACCATCGGTATGGTGCTAGTCCAGGAAGACCACAACGGCATAGAACATGTGGTATACTATCTTAGTAAGAGTCTTCTCGACTCCGAAACTCGTTATTCACATGTTGAAAAACTGGCTTTGGCAATAGTATTTGCTGTCCAGAGATTCCGTCATTACATTCTACTCCGCCAGACCACTGTTATAGCCGATTTCAATCCAATGTATTATATCCTCATGCGTCAAGTGCTTGGGGGCAAATATTCTTGTTGGATTTTCATCCTTCAAGAGTTTGACTTGGAATTTGTTAAAGCCAAGTCCAAGAAGTCTTTGGTCTTTGCTGAGTTGATTTGTAACTTGCCCCGTGCTACCGAGCAATCCAAGCCCATCGATTCTCTTCCTGATGAATCGTTGTTCCTCATTAGCACGTTTGATCCATTGTACAGGAATATTCTATTATATCTCCAAACTCAACGCTTCCGCCCTGACCTCAATCGCGATGAACGTCGACGCATCTGACATCACGCAAAATACTACCTCATAGTCAATGATACTCTTTATCGACATGGTGTCGACACCGTTCTTCGACGCTGTTTGACCCTAGATGAGGCGGAACGCGTTCTTAATGATTGCCACGCTAGAGCATGTGGTGGTCATCTCTCTGGGATGGCTACGACCCAAAAAAATACTGCGAGCAGGATACTTCTGGCCCTCGATTTTCAAAGACTGCATTGAAACAATCAAGAAGTGTCCACCATGTCAATTCTTTCATAGTAAAGCACGCTCGCACCCTGCTCCACTCCATCCTGTTATTGCCGTCGACCCTTTTTCCAAATGGGGCATAGATTTCATGCACTGTAAGCCCACTTCAGCCAGGGGGCATAGCTATGTCATAGTAGCTGTCGACTATTTCACAAAATGGGTTGAAGCGATGCCTACATATGCTGAGGATGGAAAAACAGTAGCACAATTCATATTCAATCACATTATAGCTAGATTTGGTGTCCCACAATCCATTGTGACCGATCATGGCTCCCACTTCAGGAACCATATGATCGAAGAACTAAGTGCCAAGCTGGGTTTTCGCCATGAAAACTCAACCTCGTATTACCCACAAGCCAATGGCCAAGTTGAAGCCATTAACAAAGTCCTGAAATGAATGATTCAGCGTATTGTGGGTACCCAGAAATCCAACTGGCACTCAGCTCTATTCTCAGCACTATGGGCATACCGAACCTCAGTAAAAAGTGCTACTGGGTTTACACCATTCCAACTGGTGTATGGCCTAGAAGCCATTTTACCGATTGAATGTGAAATTCCATCACTTAAGATAGCCATAGAGCTACTTCCCCACACCACTTCCGAAGAGGAACAATTTCTATACCTAGCCAAGCTAGATGAAACCCGCCGCGACGCTGCTTTAGCCAACGAAGCTCATAAAAAATGCGTCAAAGCTCAGTATGACAAATCCGTTCAACCTCGGATTTTCAATGAAGGCGACCTTGTACTCACATATGATCAAATGCATGATAAACTCGGAAAAGGAAAACTAGAATCTATGTGGTACGGCCCCTTTGTTGTAAAACGTGTCTTGGAGAAAGCAGCCTATGAACTAGTCGATTGTGATGGCACGCCATTGGCACGGCCCCGCAATAGGCTATACCTCAAACGCTTCTACGCGTAAGGTTGCCCTACGCGGGTTACTTTTTGTACATAATGTACTTAGTTTGTTTTCACTCATCTTTTTGGTGTGCGCATGGACCTTATGTATCCATTCTTACCTTGACTCGTGATTTTATGCGCAGATGTCTGCCTACTTCGGATTCGCCGACGGTGCAAGCCTACATACCCGGAATCTCGCTTCCGCAGCATGGGTAATCTATTCTCCCACTGGCGAGTTGATTTCTTCAGGAGCCAATTGTTTGGGTCCTGCAACCAACAATATCGCAGAGTACCATGTAGTCATCGGTCTCTTGACGGAGGTTGCTTCACTCAGAATTGACTCCCTATCAGTCTTTTTAGACTCCCAGCTCGTGGTTTCTCATCTGAACTGTGTTTACACAGTTCGTGATCCTATCCTACTTCATTTATTTCGGAGGGTACGCCTCTTGGAACGATCTTTTAATTTCATTTTGTATCAACACGTACTGAGAGAATTCAATTGTATAGTTGATTCATTAGCTAATTACATTTTGGATTAGCATCTTGCCCATACATAAACACATGACAAAAAATAAAATGCACAAGTCATTGTAAATAAATAGATCATAAATAGTTCCATATCACTGTATATAAGAGTGTTTTTCCAAATACATAGAGTTTGTGTTTAAAGACAAAATTTGGAACCAAATCCCATACAAAAATTTGGCTCTCAAAGCCTACATATCGTATACATGCCGCAGAAGACAAAAAGACCATCAAAGAAGATCTGGGAGATCTATCATGTCCCTCGTCAGATTCCTCACGCTGCTGGTGATAACACACTACAGCTCGAGCCACCCTACGAAGGAGTTGGCCGATACACCTAGGCACACCTACAGTATGCCGCTGAAGATGCAAGGGGATGTCGTCCACCCTCATAGCAGGAATACCATGGGTTAAACCCTGCAAGTTCCTCTCTATTTCTTGGACCCCTCCCGCTCCATCTTCGTCTTCCTCCTCGTCTGGAGCGGCCTGGCGATCAACACCACCATGACGTAATGGCGAGTACCCAGCCGATCTCTGTGGTCCACGATCTGCGACATGCACACGTACATACATTAAAGTCTTTTACACATTCTAAAAAAGCAATAAAAATCATATATTCAAAAAAGAAAAATATATCCATGAAGGTCATACCTGAGTTGTCCCAATCCTCATCTTCTGGCAGTGCCAAGTCGATGTCCTTGCGGAAGTCCACCCCTGCATAGGGGTAGTCATCGATCATCACTATCTGTTCCTCGAGCCAGGAGAAGAAATCCTCACCAAAGGCCAAACGCTGAGGTCCCCCGAGACGTCCTGCATAATCACTCCATCGAGCCATCCATGGCTCGGTAGGTGGACGGGGGGGCATAGATATTTGTGGGCGCAACAATGGCACCCTCGCCAAAAAGAAGGTGACTAGGATGCTCCCATAACCAAATTGGGAATTCTCTCCAACCCTACACTTGTGCACTTGCTCTTTGAGGTTGGTCAACACCGCCTCACACCATTTGAATACTGTTCCCGCCATACAATCCATTGCGAGATTCATTTGTGTACGGGATGCCTGATGGGGACCCGTGCTCCCTACTGCACGTGTGATGGTGAACAACACGGTTTTTACAGGAAGTTCTATAACATCTTTGATGACCACCTTGCCACTTTTCTTACTCGAACCCTGATGGAAATACCGAGCAATCAATGCATCCGTGCTCACCTCCGAGGCTGCGTATCTAGTAAAATTCACCCGGGCTCCTCTTTTTGAGAGGCCTGTGAGAAAGTAAATGTCCTCGAGTTGAATTTCGAGGATGTGTTCTCCTACTCGGAAAGCCTGAATGTCGGGATCCCACATTTAAATAATGTGGGTGAGAAGCTTTTCCTGCTTGCAGATACCCTTGGTCTTGAAATTTTTTAACAAACCACATTCCCACAATGCAGTCACAGTCGATAGGTCATTTTCAGCCTCCAAATCATCCGCTTCATGTTCTCTTTCTTTCCAATGGACCATTTTGCTCCAAATAAGTTTCAAACACCTTCAAAAGGTCATGGGAAACATTCAGTAACTATTTAACAACTTAATCTCAGCTAAAATTTTTGGAAAAAATGATTTTTTCATCCTAAGTTTCGCCTCTATCGCGCCTGGGTAAAATATGACTGCGCGGTATTGCACAGTACCGCGCCTCTGTTTAAACTCACAGCGTGGTATTGTTACACAGTACCGCACTTCCCGATATAGCCCCTACGCGGTACTGTGGAGGACGATTTTTTCCTAATAGGGCTTGCCCAAAAAATTACTTTTTCCTATTGAAAACGAGTTGTTCATGCATGAAATGAAAGAGAAGCTTAAAAGCTCTTACCTGGCGCAGATGGCTGTTGAAATAGTGCCCTGAATCTCCATATATGAACTCTTGAAGTTTTGCTCCTCAAATGGGTAAAATCTCCTCTTTTGGTAAATACACAAGTGAAATGGTAACTTTCTACTTTTACTCATCCTTTATATAGCTTTTTCACTCATTTTTTACTCATTATTTTATCTAGTTAAAATAAAACTCATTTCACATTACTAATATCTGGTTTTATGAGCACTTTTTGACAGGATCTCCTTTAAAGACAATGTATTCACACTGGTATTCGTTTACTGTTTGACCTTCATTTTGAGCCTACTTTATCTTTTTCGTGCTTTGGATTTAAAACTTGAAAAAGATTCCAAGCGCTTTTACACCCATCTCGTGCTTGTCAAACTCAAGTAAATGGTGTCGAGTTCGGTCGGATTTACTCATGCTCGTTAAACGATGAGGAAAGTATTATCCTGGTTGTATTTTATTCTCTTTTCAGACCAGAATAATTAAAAAATTACGAAAAAGACCATTGGAGTCCATAGTTAAGCTCTTTTCAGACTCCCTAAAATTGAAAAGATTGCCAAGTGATCTTGACCCTTTCACACTTGTAAAATTATTTGAAAGGTCGTCTATTCGGTGATAGGTTACCCCTTTTTCGGCCCATCTAGACTATTTACGAGAAAGGTATACCTCAGTCAATTTTGGCTGGGAGAGTTCTCTCGGGAATTGTTTTACACTTTTTCGGGATCGAGGGACTAAATTTATGAAAACGTACATTGCGGAGCCTCCTTTAAGTTTTTCAGGCTCTCTAAATGTGAAAAACTACTAAGTTTTCCTTCCTTGGACTCGTTAAAATTTAACATCGAAGGACCCACTTTGGGACGAACCCCTCCTTTCTCAGGTTCGTAAAACATGTGAGATTGGACTCATCTATGAGATGAGCTAAACCGAGCATCTGTTATCCTCTTCAAGCTCAAAAAACAACAAAGAGGTACTCGTCTATCATGTCGGGGGAATATGGGGAACAAGTCAAGTTTATTTTGGCAGCTTGTCAGTCGTTACCTTTGAACATGGCATGTGTTTGTCCCTTGTCTATACTGGGTATCTATTTTTCACTGAGTTATGGTCATCATCCTGAGTCGTCTCCTTGGCCACGAGCCTACTCATTCGGTGTCCATCCTCTGCTATCAATAATCCCTGCTGCCAAGTCCTGTTACATGTCGTTATATGTTCAAAGGGTTGCATTGTTCAGAGTCGTTCATTGTGTCAAGCCTCCGCTGTGTCAGTACATACTCCATTGTTTCATCATCCTATCGTTCATTCCGATTTCATGTCGATGATGTGGGAATCATTATGGCCCACCTTTGACAAGTCTATTCCCGTCGACGCCAAATCACTATCCAGGAATTGGACTTAGAGATCAACCATTAGTACCTTGGTACCTGCATGCCTCAATGGTAGGTTTCCTCGTGTTCGACAGTAGGTTCACATCACTGACCTCTGATCGAACGATCTCTCTAATGCTCGACATCAACTCATCTATTTTCATTTCGTTGAGATGTACTTCAGATACCTTGGGGATCATCGTCATCATTGGTGATTTCCCTCGCATTTGTTAACGTTTCACATCATTGACCGGTAATCAAATGGTTTCTACCATGTTCGACTTCAACACTTTGTAATCACATGGCTAGATTCGTATCATTTACGATCGGGTAGAAGACCCTGGGCGCACCTTTGTATCTTGATTGCGTCCAGGTTGCGATGGAGACATCCTTAGTATTGTCACACAAATCCACTTTTTGTATTGGTCGTGGCTGTGTTATTACTGTCTCATGGATCTACGCTTGTTCATAATAGCCATGATCTGTCCACAGTCTATATCATCTCAATACTCATGGATCTGCAATGTATTGGTCGACAGCCATGCTTTGGGTCATTTGTTTCCGAGCATGGGGATGCCCGCCTCGGTGGTATATCTAACATCTTGTTTCTGTTTCAGCTCCTTGTCGCTCTCCTCGATGCTATCTCTGTATAATATTTGTAAAGTCTTTCGGCCATCAGTCCCTTCTAACCTCACACTTTAGGGGGCATCTGTTATACCTCCATATTCCACAGTGTCGCAGCTTCACCACAAAAAGAGTTGATGACACTTCCCCTACTGCTTTAAACCACCCAGAAAAGACAAATGATGAGTGATCCTTGAAGGCAAATCTACCCAGTCAAGAATCAACCTAGCCTAGACTTCATTTACCTACACTACCGCGCCTTGCTCAGTTTTAGGTGCGCGGTAGTCCGTACTACCGTGCTATGCTCTGTCCCTGACGTGCGGTACTACCGCTTTATGCTCTTATCTGTGGGTGTGGTACACTTTTTTTATCCTTTTTGCCATGGCTCGTGGGATTTGGATTTTCAAGAGATTTTTGAGGATTAGGGTCCCTGATTCGATCCTAACTCACTTTCTGTGATTAGTACTCCTGATCCACTTACCTCTCCTTAGATCCACCCTTCTCTCTTGTTGGTTAACCCTACCACACACTATAAAAGAGAGGCATTCCATGAGCAAAGGGGAGGACTCTTAGAGGTATCAAACTTATGATCTTGTAGCCTTGTGGAGATAGCTAGAGGAGGAAGCACTTGGAGCTGGAGGATTGGCTTGGACATCAAGCAACCTTTGTAAGCATTCTTCAAGTTCGTAATAAAGATAACTTGCCTTGTTTTTCCCATTTCATGTGTATTGCATAAGTTCTTGACATGGAATGTATCTAGTCTAGATTTGAATCCAATCTTTACTTCAAGGTATTTGGAAGCTTGTATGCTTGTTCCTTGTTTGATTTCAACAGGTTCTACATTGGAGCTTTTGGATCAAGAGCTAGAAGTGGGACAAACGTCAGATTGAAGGGTGAGTTATGTCTTTCATCTCTTCTGAATGCATGTAATCTTGTTGTGAAAGTTAGTTCAGGAATTTCAAGGTAGCATTTGTTTTGTTTTGTTCTTACCTTAGAGTCAGTTAGAAATCTGCTTTAAGTTAAGAGAATTTTGATTTATCCATAGGGAAAAATTCTACCAACACACCCAAACCATCAAAATCTTCTTCTTCCTTTTCCATACCTATATCCACTATGGCTATCCCTCTGGCTAAGATGGAAAAGATCCTCGCTGCCAGATATGCCCCTGTAAATTTGACTAACCCCCTTTCTGCTATGCCTATTGGAGATTACCAAAAATACATGCCTAAGTTTACTAGAGAGGGAGACTTTACAACTGAAGAACATTTAGAGGCATTCTACAGTTATGCTGAGAACATAAATATTGAGAATGAGGATGTATGGACAAGGGTTTTTGTGCAGAGTTTAGATGGTCAAGCTAGGAAATGGTTCAAAGAGTTACTTGCCGGATCAGTAGCTGACATTGAAGCTCTAGATGAATTATTTTTTAAGCATTGGGGAGAAAGAAGAGACCACCTTTATTACCTCACAGAATTTGGTAATTTAAAGAGAGAAAATGGTGATTCTGTTTCAAATTTCACAAAGAGATTCAATAAAATGTTTGGCAAGATCCCTGCTGAGATCAAACATACAGATACTTCATCCATAATCACTTATGCAAATGCTTTTGATCCTAATTTTTGTCTTCATCTCAGAGAAATAAAATCTTCTTCTTTATCACTCATGCAAGATGCTGCTCTTGAGATCGATTCTAATATTGTTGCATCTTAGATTCTTAAGGAAAAAATGGACAAAAAGAAGCAAACTCTAGACTCTTCTTCTTCATCAGAAACAAAAATGGCTAAGATGTTGGACATCTTAACATCTGAAATGTCTAAACTGAAAGTTCAAGGTCAACAGCCTGCAAGAAGTAAAGGACCAAATGATTTTGTTCCTAGAAACCCTAATACTTTCCCTTACAGAAGAAATAACCCACAGGCTTAGATCCTCCAAAGAGACAGGAATCCAGCTGAAGAACAAAGAATCAGAGCTTTTTTCCAGCACGTTGTATTGGAAGAGGAACAAGAGCTTACTCAGGGAGAAGGAGAAGAAGAAGACAATATAAACTGCATGGAAGATGAAGTTGACCCCTCTTTCCTGACACAACCTGATTATGAGGAAGCCCTCATGAATGAACAGATCACTGAAGAATCATTGTATCAGGCAGATGATCAAGGAGGTTATAATTTGAGTTCTAAGATTACTGCTAAAAAACCTGTGACCATTGCTCTCGGAAAAAAGAATCCTGTCCTTACAAAGCAACCTACTTCTCCTGCAAAAAATATTGCTGGTCCTATAAAACAAAATGTTGCTCCTGCAAAACACTAGCAAAGGCCATTGCAACCTTCATTCCATGATCAGATCCAGCTTAAAGCCCCATCACAATAGGTAAGGACTTCTAAAAAACTGTCTTACTCTTTCAATCTTGAGTCAGAAATTCAGAAATTGAAAATCCCTTTTCCATTGATAGAGCTTATGAAGAATGATTCCTTTAAGTCATATATATTGAAATCCCTTCAAACAAAAACACCTGCAGATGCTGACTTTCTAAATTTGCAAGATGATAATCCCTCAGTAACCTTAGGTCTTATGGTTGAAGAACTGGATGAGTCTTGTCCACCTTTTTATATATCCCTGAACATACATGACAAGATACTTCACAATTGTTTACTAGACTCTGGAGCATCCCATAATCTTATGCCAAAATCAGTGATGGATGAGATTGGGCTTAATATCACAAAACCCTACCATGATCTTTTATCTTTCGACTCTAGGAAAGTCAGATGCCTAGGCCTCATCAAAGACCTTGTCATAAACCTCTCCCAGCTACCTTCAAAAAGCATAGTGATGGATGTAGTACTTTCTGACATCCCTCCAAATTTTGGCCTTCTCTTGTCCCGTTCATGGAGTAAAAGGCTAGGAGGTACTATACAGATGGATCTTGCTTATGATACAATACCAATGTTTGGAGGTGAAACTAAAACACTCTACAGAGAAAATCAGCTTGCTTACATCATCAACAACGAAAATAATTCTATAAATCATCCTATTTTTGCATTGGACACTGACTTTGGGTCATGTATTCTACAAGTAGATGATTCTCAGCCAACACCGTTGCAGCTCACAAAGCCTACTTGTCAGAAATGTGAGGAAGTAACCACCTCTGTTTGGAGTATGTTTTTTGATGGTGCTAGTTCTCAAGCCTCAGCAGGTGCAGGTGTAGTTTTGATCTCTCCTTCAAAAGAGACTATGCATTTGTCTTATAAACTGGATTTCAAAACTACTAACAATATAGCAAAGTATGAGGCTTTGCTATTGGGAGTAAAGGCTGCCAAAGAAATGGGAATCATGTGCCTGAAGATATTTGGAGATGCAGAGCTCATCATACAACAAGTGAACAACAATTTTCAAGCAAAGAATGCCAGGCTAAAAACATACAGAGATGAGGTATGGAAACTTAGAGATTCTTTTATGATTTTTGACATTTCTTATATACCTAGAGCTATGAACCACCTAGTTGATTCCCTTGTTGTCTCTGCCAGTACGTTCATTCCTCCTATGCCTCCTAAATTGAACTATGAAATCCAAGTCAAGTATAGGCCATCCCTACCTGATAATGTCAAATTTTGGAAAGTCTTTGAGGATGACGATGAACTTAGTAGATTTATCCAGGTCGTTGATGAATTTTTTGATATGCATATTGACCAAGAAAATATAAATGTAGAGGAATCCCAGAAGTCTAAGTTGAAAGGGAAAATGGGTCAACATGATATTGTCCAGTTGCCAAGCAATCATATACCTTGAGGTCTAGTATCTCTTGAGAAGCTTTTTGACCATAATGATGTCCCCTTCAAACCTGTGAAAAAGATAAAGACCCTTCTGTTCAAGAACATAATATAGGCAGTCAAGCTCATCCTAAATTCATAAATTTATCTACTGAGTTGACTATTGATCAGAGGTCAGAATATTGCAGTCTTATGAAAGAATTTTCCGATGTATTCGCTTGGGAATATAGTGATCTGAAAACCTATGATGAAGATACCATTCAACACAGGATTCCTATGGAGAAGGACACTATCCCTTTCAAATAGAAGTTAAGACCTATCAGTCCTCTCTTGTTACCTGTGATTGAGAAAGAAATCAAAAAGCTCCTTGATGCTAAAATCATAATTCCCCTGAGATATTTTAAATGGATTGCAAATTTAGTAATAGTGAGGAAGAAAAATGGTGAGGTCAGATTATGTGTTGATTTTAGGAACCTGAATAAATGCTCCAAGAAAGAAAACTACCCCCTGCCCAAGATGGAGCATCTGTTGCAAAGAGTTTCAGTAGCTAGTGTTATGTCATTTCTAGATGGCTTTTCTAGCTATAACCAGGTTTTTGTACACCCCGATGATCAGGAGAAGACAGCTTTCACCACTCCCTGGGGTACCTTTATGTACGCTAAGATTCCATTTGGGATGATGAATGTCGGGGCTACTTTCCAGAGGGCCATGTACATAGATTTCGTGGGATTAAAAGACAAGTTTGTCCTCCTATATCTCGATGATATCACTGTTACTCAAACAGTTATGAAGAACATTTGCAGCACCTAAAAATGGTTTTTTCTGAAATGCAGACAGTTTGGAATATCTTTGAACTCTAAGAAGTCTCAGTTTTCTCTCAGGGAAGGCAAACTCTTAGGTCACATAGTCTCAGCAGAAGGTGTAAAGATTGATCCAGTTCAGGTTGAAGCAATTCAGAAACTGTCCATACCAAGGTCAAAGAAAGACATCCAATCATTCCTTGGTAAAATTAACTTTGTCAAGAGATTTATTCCAAAATTTTCTGAGTTAGTGAAACACATAACTTCCATGCTGAGGAAGGAATCTAAAATTAAATGGACAGACAATGCAAGAAACTCTTTTGAAGCTATCAAGTAGGCTATCATGGAAGCACCTACTTTAATTAGTCCAGATCTCACCAACGCTTCTATATTTTCTCTTTTTCTTCCTATGATACAGTGGCAGCAGTCTTATTGCAGAAAGATGATGAAGGTCTTGATCACCCAATTGCCTTCTTCAGCAAATCATTGAGGGATGCTAAACTAAAATATGACCCTATAGAAAAACAGGCTTATGCTATGATCAAGTCATTGAAGGCATTCAAAATTTATATCTTACATACAAAGGTCATTGCTTATGTCCCTTCATCTTCGATGAAAGATGTTTTAAATCAGCCTGGCATTGATGGAAAGAGAGCTAAATGGATTGCTAAGATGATTGAATTTGATATAGAAGTGAGATCCACCAAGCTAGTAAAGGGCCAAGGATTAGCTAAGCTTATGGCTGAAGAAAATTGTAAAGTACTTAACATGAATTTCATCGGGATGATTTCATAAAATTTGCAAATAGAAGCAGCAACAGAAGGGCAACATGATAGTCAACGAGTGGCTGAGAATTTGTTTTCATGCAAATGGTATTCATGTATTATTCATTTTTTGCAAAATTTAGAATTTCCTCCTGAACTTAACACAACTCAAGCAAGAGCTCTTAAGCTTAAATCTATTAAATTTTGCATAAGTAATAAGCTATTGTATTGGAAAGATCCTTCTGGTGTTTTGCTGAGATGTCTAGATCAAGAAGAGTCAGTTCAAGTCATGCATCATTTTCATTCAAGTGTATGTGGAGGCCATCATTACTGGAAAACTACAACTCATGAAATTCTAAGGGTTGGATACTATTGGCCTGTTCTTTTCTCTGATGTATACACCTTTGTAAAGACTTGTGATAAGTGCCAAAGATTCGCAGGAAAACAATAGCTTAAATCCTTGCCCCTGAAACTTATTATAGTCAATGGTCCCTTCCAGCAATGGGGCCTATATTTTATAGGTGAGATTAATCCTTCATCTAGTGGGAAACATAGGTGGATCCTAGTCGCCATTGATTATTTTACCAAGTGGATAGAGGCAATTCCCACAAGGAAATCCAATCATCAAGTCATCATGAAATTTCTTTATGAAAATATCTTTATCAGATTTGGTTGCCCAAAAAGGCTGGTAACTGATAATGCACCAGCATTTAAAGATAAATCATTAGCTGATATGTGTGAGTCAATGGGAATTCAATTGGTACACTCTACTCCCTACTATCCTCAAGGCAATGGCCTCGCTTAGTCATCCAACAAGAGTCTAGTCAGAATCATCAGAAAGCTATTGGAAGAAAATCAGAAGAGCTGGGATTCAAAACTAAAGTTTGCTCTTTGGGCTGATAGAGTGACCAATAAAAAATCCATAGGGACTTCTCCTTTTAAATTGGTTTATGGTACTGATGCCATTTTCCCAATTCAGCTTGTCTTTCCAGTAGCTAATTTTTTGCAGGAAGAACAGGATGAACCAAATGACATGGTGAGAAGAATGCTCAACTTGGTTGAATTGCAGCAGACTAGAGAACAACTAGTGGAAAAGTCAGAAGCTCACTAGAAGAGGATCAAAAATACTTTGACAAGAAGGAAAATGTGGAAAGTTTTCAGGTTGGAGACTGGGTTCTGAAATGGGATGCCCCCAGGCAAGACAAGGGCAAGCATGGTAAATTTTATTCTCTATGGACAAGTCCTTTTGAGATAACTCAAGTGCAGCAGAACAATACTTTCAAACTACAAAGTCTGGAAGGTGAAGAAATGTTTGGTAGCCCAGTCAATGGGTGATTTCTGAAACTCTATTTCATCTAAGGATTCAAAGCCATTTTCATTGTAAATATCATTTTTGTTCTAGTTTTTGCCAAATAAATCCATGCCCAATGGAACACTAGAAGATAGGTTTTTGTTTTACAGGAAAGGCATTTGATCTTTGGTTCTTGGAACCCCACAGGGAGGTTTCCATCCCCGAGAAGGAGCCAGATTTTATCTCCCCAAATAAAATTGGTCAAATCTATTTTATGTAGTGATAGGAAGTCTTTAATTTTTCATTTTATAAACATTTGGGGTTCTTTTCAATAATTTGAAGTATGTAATAACGTTTGCAACAACATTGGATATCATTTTTCTTCTAAAGAAAATTCAGGGTTCGGTAGCTTAGGCAAGAATGACGATTGCTCATTAGCTACCGAAAACCCAACTTTCGGTAGCTTACAGCATAAAGGCAGATTTATTAAAACTACCGAAAGGAAAGGCACTTTCACCACATTTTTGGCAGCGCACGTGTTCAAAGGAAAATTCATTCCAGCTACCAAAAGTAAGTCGGTTTCAAATGGTTAAGACATCTAATCATGGGCTTAGTCGTGAAAGTTTAAAAGGGATTCATCATTCCTTGACCGCCGAAAATGGTCACTGCCAACAAAGACATGATCTCCTTGAGGTAAAACCTGCTGCAATCATGATCTCACCTCAGTCGATTGAGCCTTTTATCTCTCACGTCTACCGATTTTCGAGAAGCTATACATCCAGTGTAATCATGCAAAAATTTGACAAGTCATTAAACCCTCATGATTAGCTGTTCAATATACATCCCTCGAAGTCAGGTTCTTTAAACTGAGACATCCTTCCTCCTTCACTCTTACCTGTCCTCGAGCTTACCTTTTCCCCAAATTCGAGTTGATTTTTCTCTCAAGCTCAAATTTTTAACAACAAGTGTCAAAAGATAGTTTACAGATGAAGAAAGGAGGAGGAGTGGTCCTCAGGAAAGAGCTAGATGACATATGTTACCTTGAATCACACCCCGAGGTATGTCAACTCTTTAAAGATGCAAGTTGTTACAGGTTATGTGAAAAATTACGGGGATCGCATCAGGAAATAGCAAAAGCATTTGCTCTCACATTTGATGGCACAAAGGCAGTGATTGGAAATGAATAATTCTAGGTAGATGAAACTCTCATAGCTTAAGTGACAGAGCTTCCAAGGACCGGAGAAAATTGGTTCAAGAGTACTGTTACAAAGGATTTTGAATTCAGATCATATCTGAAACCAGAACACAAAGTCCTTGTATGGAATAAGGATATTCCTATGTCCTATATGGAGGAGAAATGGCAACATCTGTTGAGGTCAATTCTTGTCTACATAAACTCTGAAATTATTTGCAGGTACTGAATCTTATCAGGTCGAATCGGAAGTTTAGAGCTATCTTCATCAAGCCATAGATCGAATCCTACCTCCTTCTTCTATTCTACAACTAGTTTCTCATGTGCAAGAGGAGAGATTCTTCATTCATCTTCTAAGGGGGTTCTTGGGATATTATTGGATTTATAACAGAGTATTGAAGCTGCCCAGGTCCAAACAGTAGTTCAGAACCATCTTCATCAAAGTCAGAATTCAAATCCTTCTCCCTCCTATTCTGCTGCCGATTTATCATGTACAAGAGGAGAGACTCCTCTACCATATTCTGAGAGGTTACATGGTCTATTTATGATGTAATAACAGAGTATGTGATGTTAAGATATCATACACTTCAATAGAAATTACAGAACTCTGAATTATTCTCCATTTTATGCACCCCTTCTAGATTTAGCTAGAATTTGACTAGCTTTCAATGAATAAATCATAAGTCAATGTGTAAGAGTCCAAATGAAGTCATTCCAATTCCTGGAGTTATCTATTACCTCACATGACACGATCCAATCACTTTTTCAGAAATTATATTTCATTTGAGTAGCATTTGGGAGTCCAAAAGTTGAGCTAGTTGAGCAGTCCTAAATGGCCATTTTACTAGTTATGCTATAATACTTGCTCAGAACTCTTTGTAACTTTCTGTAATGTTATATTATTGTTGTATTACTGTTAATAAATGATATTTAACCTCTGAAACACCCATTTCCAGTCTCCAGTTAAATACCCCACCCATACTAGTTTGTATATGCTGAGTATCCCAGGAGCGTTGGAGTAGATTGCAACTTGCTGATATTGAAACATCAATGTTCTCAGTACATTGTGTAGAGATATAAAATTATATAAGAACCTCTCATCCATCCTTAGCCTTTGACCTTGCCCATACCTAGCAATTCTAGCTTCCACAATCACTGTTTTAGTCAATTTCGAGAAGCATTGAGTTTTTGTGCCACACTCCTAAGTTGGTATCATTGCTGCTGCACAAATACATACAAAATACAGAACCTAAAACTTTCCAAACTCATTATTAGAACCTTCTCAGTCAACCCTCGACTAGCTTTCCCAAAACTAGTTCTGCAACTAGTTTTCCTGTTTACTAGTCAGTGTCTTAAAGTTTTAATTTTGGGATAAATTTCAAGTGGTATCCAATCAGGGATATTACAGTGGTATCAGAGCACTTTCCTTGGCTCAGCCTGTGGAAATTAACTCTCAGTGGAAAGGTAACTCAGCACTGTCTTCAAGTTGCAGTTGTGGAATTAGTTCCATTCAAGGAAGATTTAGAGTTTGAGTCGCATGAAGAAGAAGATTATTTTTATGAAGAGTATGATGATTATGATGAGCATTATGAAGAATATTGTAGACAGTATGAGGAAGAGAATTTCCAAGAAGTACCTTCCACAAGCATCTCCCATGAGATCATGATTGGAAGAAGAGACTATGGTTATTCTGATAGCCATATTCAGGAAAAAGTTGCATGTTCCACAGTCAAAGGTCGACCTTCTATGGAAGAGATAATAAAAGATATGAAATATTTAATGGATGCATGTGACTTCACAAGAATTTTTGGATCCTCTTCAGGAAGAGCCTCCAAGAATCTTCATCCTAAGACAACCAGGGAGAAGCAAGACCCAAAAACCAATCATGAGATTGTTGACAGAATGGAAGAAGAATCTACTGCAAGATTCTATGCTGAGGATCTCAAGATCACCTCATAAGAGATTGGTAAGCTTAATAATGGTGACAAATATTTTGGATCAGACCCAAAAGAAGAACCTAAATCAGATTCAAAGTCACCACTTGATCTTCATAGTGAAGTAAAAGTTGACCTCACATCAGTTGGATGTGAACCAGAATATATGGTGGATGGGAAAGCCATCACAGATCCACCACATGAAGAGAAAGACATGATACAAAGGTATTGCCACAATTCTAATTTTTGTATCCCTTTGTTTCATTCTGATATGGTAGCCACTTACAGTGAGAAGGTTGGCATGGTTAAGTCCTTTGGTATGGAGGCTCAAAATTTTGCTGTTAACAATGAAGGAATTCATGGAGATGAACCATTGGAGGAGCATGAGTCACTGCAAGGTGATATCAATAAGTGCTCACATATCTATGATGGTAACATAGAGATCAGATTTGAATATGTTGCTGCAAGCCAAAGTACCATTGATCATGATGATGGAGTCCTTGCAATAGTGGAAGCAAACCAAGGATCAATTTCACCTTCACTGCTTGAATTTTATGAGGATGATCCAATGAAGTTTGAAGAAGGGAATGTTCTATCTCGTGAAGTTTCATACTTTGATGAAGGTTCTGCAAATATACTTTACTTTGAGCATGAAGATGATGAATTTTCAGCCATGGGTGAGGAGAAAGGAGTAACTTCACCATCACCACATAAGCTTCATGATGTTAATCTAAGGAAAATTGAAGAAGAGGATATTCACCGTCATGAACCATCCTTCCTTGAAGGTAAATTAAAGATGAACACATTGAAGATCAAGGAGACCATTGAAATTCTCCATTTCACTCATGCTTTAGTGTCACAATATTGTTGGAGAGCTGCATCACAGAAAAATCCACTC
This sequence comes from Larix kaempferi, assembly GCA_027924585.1. Classification (NCBI taxonomy): domain Eukaryota; kingdom Viridiplantae; phylum Streptophyta; class Pinopsida; order Pinales; family Pinaceae; genus Larix; species Larix kaempferi. The sequence goes on along the minus strand of BSBM01000799.1, from coordinate 6,702,045 downwards.
TCCATTGAAGACTTGGAGGAGATTCAGAATTCAATGACAAACATCAAAGGTAAATTTTCACAATTGATTTTTAACAGAGATTATTTGTTTGATATTTCAAGAATGTATCATGATTTATTATTGAAGAATGAAGAAGAGCTTGAAAATCTCTCATATGAGTTGGAATCCACCCAAGATTCTTTGAGAAGTACTCAAAGTACTCTCTTGGAATCTCAGATGCAAGTAGAGCAACTTTAGCAAGAGTTTCTAAGATTTCATATTCTCTCCCATGTTCTGATCAACCATTCCCTTTTGGTTGATGATTTTCAGATTTCTATGGAGAAATATCAGGTGATGGTGGAACATGAGGTGCATGCTGATTTGAATGTGCTTGAAAGGGCTGAAATCAAGTAAGAAGGTAACCAAGAACTTGACTTGTTCCACAGAGATTATGAGTTACCACATGATGGGAGATGCATAATTTTGGAGGAGACACATGGTCTCACATTTGAGGGATCATCCCATGATGAGAAGATACATAGATCCACATGCTTGGTGGATAACTATTACAAAGATTTTATCCATTCTCTTTCACCCCACACTTATGTTTTAGTCACATCACTTAAAGATGAGAATTGGGTGAAAGGATTTTTCTTGATAATGCACCAAGAAGAGCAGGAGGCTCCCACAGTCATTTGGGATAACTTGATGGTAAATACATGGGGTTTAGCAAAGGTTCAAATTCCTACCAACAGCCATGTTCTTGATTTCATATCATTGGAATTAAGTAGTAGAGAGTTATGTCCATCTATGGATAGATGCACCACCAAGTTGAAGACTCTAGGAGGTAAAAATTTTATGTGTAAGATTTTTAATCCCTCTGACATTGATATGTTTTGTGATCAGCAACATACGTACATATTGCTGCCATTCAATACTATTCATCCACACGTGGATTGGGTGGAAGATTACATGTCACACATGGAGTCTCCTAGCAGAAATATTTTTTCTCATGGTAGGTGGAAGAGAGCTAAGCAAGCAAGCTTACAAAAGAATTTGTTGAGCCATTGGAGACATGCACTTGGAGAAGCCACAAGCTTCTTACTTGGACCTAATTTGATAAGTGTTTGTTCATCTATTGATGGGATGGGTACAGACTTGCTGGAGGTATGCATCACATGTTCTTTCCACTTGAGTGGAACCAGTGGCAGAGAGTTGAGCCATTGGGATAGTACATGCTTGTCTTTTGGATCCTGTGGCATAGCGTTGAGCCATGAGATTACTTCCTTGGGGATGTATGTCCTTAAGGGTATTGGGTATTCTTGCACTTATGGTTTTTCATTGTATTCATCATATTTTACTTATGAGTAGATAACAAGGAATTTTTGCTTATATGATGCCTATCTTCCTCATGATTGGATAAGGGACTTCCACCCTTGTCATTTGAGCTACAGTGATGACATTTTTTATTCTTATGTGCATTCGGAATATGAGAACCTTCTTGATGGAGTGGAAAGAATTGACGAGGTTTGGACTCACTCTTGGGAGGCATATTTGGTGATGCATACTCTTTCCTTGATTGGGTCCTACCATGGAGAGTTGCATATCTTGATTGAGGGTCCCTCAAAGCTTCAGGGCTGCATTGGAAAGCATGATTTTTCCATATGGTGGTATGATGTTTTCATCTTTCCCCACATTTCATATGATGCTGATTTTTTCTTGTTACCAATGTCTGGGAAGATGCATCATGATCAATGGGATCCTGATATTCTATGGGATGATAGTTTTTCACACATGTCACTGCTACTTGGGAACTTGCAGTTGAAGCAGCGGGATCCAGGCACTCTTTTGCTTAAATTATTTTTTTGGATGGTATTCCGATCCATGGGGGTTCCATACAAGCAATGGGATCCTGGCATTATTTTTCCTTGGAGCTTTTGTTTGCATGGTTGCAAGATGGAGCAATCCAACCCTCTTTTGCACCAGTTCATCTATGTTGCACTTGGTTTCAGTTTCCTACATGGGGAACACCTCCTTGGATGGACTTATAGTGGTATCTTTTCATTTTTGATATTCTTATGGGATCCGAGCACACTTTCCAGTTGCTTCACTTGGATAGAGGTAGGCATGTTCAGTTACAAATGTGGTGAATATTTTCTGGGAGAGATGATTATGACCAGAGTAATGTAGCAAAGGCATGACCTCTTGGGATATTTTTCTTGAGGACAAGCAATCTTAGGAGGGGAGGACTGTCATGTCCCCACAAAATTGATCATTGGAACAAGTTCCTAACCCAACCTAACCCTTTGGTTGAGGCAATTGCATAACCATGGGGTTAAATTTTGTATTCCAGGCAATTAATTATTTAGGAAAGTGCATTTAATTTTATCTATAGTTGCTACCCACTTGGAATAAATAATTAATGGAGCATTTATAAATTATTGATGCAATTAATGTTTTTATTTATTATGATGAATAAATGGAGAACATGACCCACTAATTCGAATTGGTGGATAAGGTTGGTGGAATTACTTGGGGTGGAAGTCAAGTAAACACTAAAGTCCAAAAATGTTGCTAAAATGGTGAAAAGAGGCTTATTTTAGGAAAAGCAGCATAAATCCAGGAAAAAGCAGGCAAGTTGGAAAAGCAGGAAATTTTTGAAAGAAGGAAAGTTTAGAAAAGGAAGGAAAGTCAGAAAAGTGGAAAGTAAGAAAAGCCAAGCAAAGCAAGCAAACAATCAAGGAAGGTTACCCACTCATAGGTGACCTATTCTCACAGGTCAACAAGCCAAGTAACTTTCTCAGCAGGTCACCCAAAATTCTATAAAAGAATACAAGCAACTCCCTTTCACATCTTTTGCTAGTGTGAGGAATTTTGTGAATGCACTTGTGCATCTAAGACTTGGGAGGTGTGCCCCTAGTCAAGCCTGGGAGATGTGCCCCAGCTTTCTGTGAGAGGATGATGGCATCCAACCATTATCACTGAAATTATTTGCAAGTACTGAATCTTATCAGGTCGAATAAGAAGTTTAGAGCTATCTTCATCAAGCCATAGATCGAATCCTACCTCCTTCTTCTATTCTACAACTAGTTTCTCATGCGCAAGAGGAGAGATTCTTCATTCATCTTCTAAGGGGGTTCTTGGGATATTACTAGAGTTATAACAGAGTATTGAAGCTTCCTAGGTCGAAACAGTAGTTCAGAACCATCTTCATCAAAGTCAGAATTCAAATCCTTTTCCCTCCTTCTATTCTGCTACCAGTTTATCATGTACAAGACGAGAGACTCCTCTACCATCTTCTGAGAGGTTACATGGTCTATTTACTATGTAATAAGAGAGTATGTAATGTTAAGATATCATACACTTCAATAGAAATTACAAAACTTTGAATTATTCTCCATTTTATGCACCCCTTCTAGATTTAGCTAGAATTTGACTAGATTTCAATGAATAAATCATAAGTCAATGTGTAAGAGTCCAAATGAAGTCATTCCAATTCCTGGAGTTAGCTAATACATCACATGACACGATACAATCATTGTTTCAGGTATTATATTTCATTTGAGTAGCATTTGGGAGTCCAAAAGTCGAGCTAGTTGAGCAGTCCTAAATGGCCATTTGACTAGTTATGCTATAATACTTGCTCAGAACTCTTTGTAACTTTCTGTAATGTTATATTATTTTTGGATGAATGTTAATAAATTATATTTAACCTTTGAAACCTCTGAAACACCCATTTTTAGTCTCCAGTTAAATACCCCACCCATACTAGTCTGTATATGCTGAGTATCCCAGGAGTGTTGGAGTAGATTGCAGCTTGCTGCTCTTGAAACATCAATGGTCTTAGTAAATTGTGCAGAGATATAAAATTATATCAGAACCTCTCATCCATCCTTAGCCTTTGACCTTGCCCATACCTAGCAATTCTAGCTTCCACAATCACTGTTTTAGTTAATTTCGAGAAGCATTGAGTTTTTGTGCCACAATCCTAAGTTGGTATCCATGCTGATGCACACATACATACAAAATCCAGAACCTAAACCTTTCCAAACTCATTCTTAGAACCTTCTCAGTCAACCCTCGACTAGCTTTCCCAAAACTAGTTCTGCAACTAGTTTTCCTGTTTACTAGTCAGTGTCTTCAAGTTTTAATTTTGGGATAAATTTTAAGTGGTATCCAATCAGGGATATTATAGTGTTGTTGTGCATGGAAAGTTTGGGCATCTAATGTTAATGTTATTAATGGTTATGTTAAATAGTTATATTTGTTAGGGATTGGTTTGTACCATGTTTTGGTCTTAACATTGGTCTCTTGTTAGAAGAAGGTAGTTAATTTCCCCATATCCATGCAAACATGTGAATGATAAAAATATAGAGTGTTATGTAAACCGTATGAATGATATTAGAGATTGAAATGAGGTATTTACCTCTATAATATGATTAATTATATCATGTTTTTGCCTCAATTATAGTGGTACATATGATATAAGGTTTTATGACATTTTGTGTATCATACATATGTGAGTGATGCGATACGAATCCTATATATTTAATAATCATTTCCTTATGTTTATAATGACCTTGATGACCATGGAAACACACTTTTAAACTATGAATAAGATGTTATAGACATTAACCCTAAACCCTAGAGTTTAGGAGGTTTGATTTTTTGGCAACAGGAGTATTGTGTGCCTTTCTTTTGGTACTTACAACATAATCCAATGGTTGAGGTAGAGGGGTAGAGTTGATCCTTTCATTCAGTAAAAAGGGTGGTTTAAGTCTTGATTTTAGCCATGGGTTCCTTTATCACCATATCAACCATTGCACTACGAATATATACTTGATATTTAAATTGTTTAAATTAAATTAATTTACATTTAAAAAAAATACAAAATCTAAAATATGCAAACCAAATTACAAAAAACAGAAAACAGAAAGAAGCCTGCGAAGGTCATCTAGAGCATCGAGAGAAACACAAACTGTGATCATTTGAGGATCAGATAATAGAGGGGATCGATTCGCCCAGTTGAGGCCACATTGTAGATTGGGATATTGGCGCACCAGCTAGAGGAGGAAGTCCAGAGCATATTGACATGCCCAGAGGAGGCATTCTGACGGAGACCACATTCGGCTAAGAGACTGACAATGGAAAAAAGGACTCGATGTATTCGGTAAGGACATTAACCCTACCTTCTTTTGTTTGAAAGAGAATAAACCTTAGATTTGTATCGTATTTGAATGTTATCAAGCATTGGATTCAAATTCCATTCTTCCCTGCAACCTCCTTGAATTTTTGCATTGAAAAAGGGTTTTATTACTCCGCTGCTTGAGACCGCCCCATAGTTAGTTTCATTGATGCAAATTCATGAATAATGGGGTGCTTACTTTCTAGATCAATAAGATGTTACCCTAACTGTGTAAAAATGAATCCCTAATTGATATCTTAACTTTTCTCTTTCCGACCTAGTTTCATTGGGCCCGCTTGAACCTCTCGCATTCGTATTATGTCAATAGTTAGCTCTCGGTCCATGGTTGGATCGACCTTCCTTTCTCTCTGCTTTTATCACCCTACTTTCTCCTTGTTTCCGGGGAACTCCCTTCCTTCCGGAACTAGATGTCGTTGAACACTGTCCATCGGGCCACCTCCCTAACTGGCACTACCTGACTAGCATGAATTACTATGTGTCTAGCGATCCTCAATAGGTATTGTAAGTAATACATCGTAATAGCATCTAGTTAAGGTAGGAACAACTATTGTTTTGTAGCGGTAAGCCCCGTCTCGGTTAGGATGAATTTAAACCAAATATACAAAATGCACGATAGAGAAAGAAAAACCCAAGTTAAAATTTGTGATATTGATGAGTGTGGAGATGTAAAATACTTGTGGATTATGGCATATAAAGAAGTATCACATCCTATATCGGATTTATGATGACGTGTAATAGTGATATATCTGATATCCTCTTTGGAGATGGGCCTTTTCCAATGACTATGTGGCATTTGCAATATAAATTATTTTTATGGAAGTACAAAAACCTTCTATTTGCCAGAAAATTGACTATTGTGAGATGGATTCTTCAACCCTCACATATTTATTATCTTGTTAGTTGCCTAGAAGATCAGAATTTTACATATTGTATTATCTTTTACATTAGTACTTGTTGACCAAATAGAATGGGGCTTGGGGCTTCTCTATTGTTCCTTGGAAATTTTCAATTATTCCCAAGGATGAGGGATGTCTAGGATTGATTGATACGACCACTTAGTAATTGAATAAGTAGACACATCCAATGCTCCAACTCAAAGAATATCTTAATAATCTACCTTATAATAATAACAAGATGTGCAATCAATACTATCATGAATGGTGCTAGTATCTCAACTTGAAAATCCATGAAACTCATGAATGTTGCTAAAGAAAGATGTTAATCACTTGAATGGCATTGATTAATATGTTGGATTTGACCTTATTTGATAGTTAATCTTTTTCTTGTCTAAGGACCATTTTCCAAATGACTAATGCAAAATTTGACACATGTGAATGAAATACTTTTTCTTTATTATATTCACCTCATCTCCTATCCACTATAATTCAACCCCTTACCATTAGTACCACATGGGTGCAACAAGTGATCTAGCTCATAAGTAAATAAGAAATTAACACCCTAATAAAAAAAAGACTCGTTACCTCTGGGAGGTGAACTACAAACAACAAATGATGTGAAAAAATAAATATTTCTCAAACATAGTGTCACCAAGTCATCCCCTTCTAATAAAGAAATAGAAATTTGATCATGGGCCTTCGAAATGCTAAACATGAATGGGTCCCCAATTCCACCAATTTAACTATTGAAGGTACGAATGAGACTCTTATAGACTATAAAAGTCATTGGGGCAACACGAATTGACCCACTACTATCTTCCCTTGGAGTCGTCACACCTTCCAAAGGCACCTCTAGGAAATATGACTAATAGAATGGCCACTAAGCTACCTCATTCTTAGACATGTCCAATAGGTTTCCTACACTTTAAGCAAAAATAGATAATCAAGATGATCTTCAAAATTGAAAGGGAAAGTTTCCCAATAAGATGTTGATTTCAGGATCCACTTAAATTTATAAACAAAATGGTGTTGAGATTAATGTGTGAAAAGTTTGTGCAGAATCGAGCATGTACAAATAGCAAATGGAGTTGTAAGGATATTAAATGCTTGCAAAGTAATGAATCCCATATCGTCTAAAAAAAATCTAATCAAAATCATAAGTTAACTAGATCTACTCTAATATAAATCCTCCTAGAGTGGTTGAATCTCATATCAATCATGGATATAGAATAACTCAATGAAAAGCATAATATTCAATGCTCAACATAAAAAATGCAAGGCAGGATGTGGAAAATACAATGCTTAAGCTTGAGAAATCTAAATTAACAATGCATTCTCAATCAAAACCATCCATCTAGTTCTCTTTTATTTCTAATGTATGCAATGCAATACTAGAGGTAAATCATGCAAGTTTGAGTGAAAGATATGCACTTGGCACAAGAAATTGAAGATAGAAGAAACAAATTTAAAAATTATAAAGAAGGTTACACCCTGGAACACAAATGTTATGCCTAATGCATATACTTCTTCATGGCATATAAAGTTTTCTAATACCAAAATCCAAGGTATTAGGCCTGTTATCACACCATAGCAGCGAGGCTACTATTCTTGTATAGCAGATATCTGCACATTCCAGAGCTTCCATTATTCCAGAGCATGGCTATATATTTTGGATCACTCATGATCAGAGCAGTATATTATTGAGATGTATGTTTGACCTTGTGTCAAGGCTGAGCCTTGAGAGTTCAGATTTGATGACCGATGTGACCCTTTATCCCATACAGTTTCAGTTCAGTGCTTAGAAATGTATTGCAGCAGTGTTTCAGATGGTACATGATGATTATTATTATGATGATGTTATATGATCTGTGGATATGTTATCACTTACTGTAGATTATTATCTTGTTGATTTATTCATGATCACAGCATGTGCTTGGTATATTATTCCTGATGTGGTAAACTGTTTAAAATGAACTATAAATCATAAAATGGACAATTGCTTGCACATTTAGGTCATCTAACAAAACCCACTGGTTTTTCACCTTACATAGATATGGTCTTTCCCGACACCAGTTGTATGCTAGTGTAGGCTCCATATTCACTTGACTCCATCCATACATGACCTTCCTATTTGACTTTAAACCTTGACTTGTCTCATTTGACTTTCTGATACCGAGGACTTCCCCATTTTTCTACCTCTGTGCTTGGACCACATCCCTGTATATTCAGTGTCTCGGCTCTAAGTTGGTGACAAAACTTGCCCTTGGTAAGTTGGATTGTAGGCCTAAATCATTCTGGTCGGTTGTCCCGATGTTTGGCATTGGCTCGAACTCCCCCTAGTCACTTGAGATGTTGTTGGCTAAAACTGAAAGCTCATGTTCTACCTATGGAAACTTAAAAATTCGCCCATGGAAACAAAAAAAAGGGCAAGAGCGATGAACAGCTAAAAATACTCCTCGAAGAGTATAAAAAAGGTCCAAAAAGCAATGGCTCTTAAAAGTTATATCTAAACAATTGCTGACCTTATATATATTTGAAAAACATGCCCTGAATGCAAGCTGCAACTAGTTGTGCTTCTCAGCACATCTGAAATCCGAAGGGTTATGTAGGCCAAAAAGGCCATGGAATAAAATTGAATGATCCTAATGAACCTGGATCAACTTGATGTAGACATGATGCCTAAGTTGAATAAGCACTCTCTAAACAACTTATCCATTTGTGAGGCACAACCATCCCCCGTGTTCTTTTGTCCAGCACAGAGTTTGTAGCTTCCCCCTTCTCCCAGTCCAAAGTATTTTTGAGTTAGGATAGACAAGTCAACCCCTTGGCCCAACCTTTGTTCCTAGCCTTCATCCTTCACTAGCAGTTTGACCATGTCCAATGGGTGAGTTTGTCATTTGAACTATTGTGCAAGTAATTTTTTTTAATAACCAAGGAATGTGCTAACTTGATTAATTCCATTGAATGGAATTTATACTTTGAGCTTAGCTGTGAAAATGATTAGAGAAGCATGTCTTAGTCTACTGATGTGATTTATCCTTGGTTATATATTATGGGGATCTGTGATGATGTGGGCCATGTATATATGCCTATTGATGATGATTGATGGTCCCACATGCTTGATGATGATATCATATGATGGACATATGATGCAGATGATGATTGATCCAGTTCAGCAGGTTTTATTACTACTTCAGATCAGCAGATTATACATTGTCCATATATGGTGGACCCTACAGTTGGACCATTAGGGAAACCCATGGGGTATGAGTACATATTCCTAGTGGATTTGGGTCTTTTGGATCCAATGAGACACTTATCTTTCAGTTCCGGGAACTTCTGACAGTGATTGATGTAGTTTTACACTTGTTGACCAGATTTGGGGCTGATTTCCCAGCCAAGCAGCAGGGGCCATAATTGGCCAGTTCACCTAGGGCGCTGATGATGGAGGGGGTGGTCCAGCCACTTTTTTTTACCATTTACCCCCCCTTCTGGAGAGCCTGGTGAGCTTAGATGGACAGCGCAGATGCCCTAGGAGGCAGTTTTGGCACTTTCACAGTTACCGAGGCAGTTAAAAAATGGGATAAAGTGGTCACTGAGGAAATCGATTTGGGAAATTGAGGTAAGGTTTTGGCATTTGGTCTTCATAGAGGTCTTCCAGGGTGATCTCACTATCTTCCAGTCAGTTTTCACCATGTGGGTATGCCCAGATTGATCACAGGAGGTCATTTACTGCTTGACTGTCATGGATTTGGAGGACAGTTTTAGTCATTTATATTATCTTGGACATATTTTATTATTTTATTGTGCCTTGGGGATGAGCTAGTAAGGATTGATGCCTCCTAGCCCCACCAAGTGCTTATGTTGTCATGTCCTAGTCATCATGAGGTGGATTTTGGCACCTATACTTCTCTAGTGGATGACATCACCCCCTTTTTGTACCATTTAGTGGGGGCGCTATCATTATGTTGGGTGATCCATGTGATATATTGTTATGATTTGTTGTTAGCCGTTGATTAGATCTTATAATCTTTTAATATTAGACACTCATGTAAAAAGTGGTTAGGATTGTACTCTCTCCCCATCCTATTTAAGGAGGGAGCCTCTCATTGTAAAATTCATCTAGAGATTTTTGGCTCTTGGCTCTTGGAATAAAATTTCTATCTTTTGGAGTACATGCTTGGATTGGAGTGGATGTTGGTTGTTTCGATTGTAAATGCTTTTGTCCATTGCACTGGAGGATCTATTGTAGCTATCTTGCATATTTGCCATATCTTATTTACAGGTTAAGAGGACGATTTTGGATAAGGGCGAATTGGTGGGGAGGCTTTCCCTTCAAGCTTGGAAGAAGTCGTTTTGGTTTGACAGGGAGTAGTTTTGCCTTTGTGTCAACTATTCTATGTTTCTCTCTCTCTCTTGCTTGTATCTACCTTCAACATGTTAAATTGATTGATGCTTTGCTCCTTGGTTTTGACAGGTTAGAGGGAATCACATGTGGCTTGGGAAAATCGATTTGGAAAGAGGGCTTCAACAATTCTCCATTTGATCTTTGGAAAAGTAATCCTCATCTCAACTAGCATTCATCTCTTCATCCAGGTATGTTCCAAGAGGTATGATCTTCTTCTTCCTTGAATCATCCATAATTTCTAGATCATAAAAACCCTAATTGATTAAAACCCTTGTTTTTGTTATTTCTTAGATCTACTTAGATCTAGCCTTGCTTTTGAAGAGGTATTGAAAACCCATCTCTATAGCATCCACCCCTAGTTGGATCTATAGTTTGGTGGTGATTGGCCTAGTATTGACACACTTTTCAAGGCAAAAATCCCTCTTTAACCCAAATCGCACTTCCTAGTGAGAGGCTTGTTTGGTTAGATATAGCACATGGGTAGGTGAGATCCCACTTGATTTGCAATCTAGACACTTGATAACCTACCCCCAGATTCTTACTTTGGTGAATTCTACCTTGTGGACATCTTTCCATGTTTTAAGGGGTTAAAACCCTCTTTTGAATTTATTGGCACCTCAAAACTCAGATCTACTAAGATCTAGCCCTTGGATTGACTTGATTTTTGGGACATACATATATCGGGGTACTAGCTACTTGGATCTATAGTTTGGTGGCCATTGGACTTGAATTGGTCCACCAAACCCACCTTTTAACCCTCCTTGAACAAAGTCGCACTACCTAAGGAAGGTGAGTTTGTCCACTTTGAGGAAGTGGGTGTTTGAGATTTTTGGAGATTTGGAACGGCCATATCTTGAAACCTAGGTCTAGACTATCTTTTTGTGATGATCTGCCTTGGGGGTAGCATTCCTTGTTTCAAGGGATTGTGGTCCACTTAGGGTCATTTCTAAGAAAACCTAGATCTAGCAAAATCCAACCATTAGATCTTATTTAGCCCACTTGACTTGGCTTCTAGGTGTCCCAATCTACACTTTGACATACTTTTTGACCCCATTAGCCCATTTAACAAGGCACTAGTCATCCTCAAAGCAAGTTGCACTCCTTGGGATTTGTGTCAAAACCTAGATCTAGCACATGGGTACTTCTAGAATCAACTTAGATCTATATATCTAGTCATTACCTAACCTCTAGTACCAACATTACACCTAGCTTCACCTTGTGGGCCCACTTAAAGTCATTTCACACATCCCAAGAAAACAAGACCCACTTGTGTAAACATATGGTACTACACCTAGTCATCATACCCAATCATGTGGCCTAAACCATACGTAGGTTGAAACACTAACAATCTCCCAAACCACCTTCAACCATACTTGAACATCTAGGTCCACTCAACCTTGCATTGGTTTCCGTAACTCTTCATTTACTTATCCTTAGAAACCTTTGTTTGGGTCCAATCAACTGTGATTGGTTATAGGGTCTCCCCCTAGGTCTTGTTCCACCTTGACCTAAAGCAAAGAGTGCCTCGGTTGACGTGACTCCCACCTTGCATTGGGAACCGTGGCATCTCTTGGGTCACCTCTTTAGTTGCCTGTCTCCTCTACCGTCCCGAATGGGATACCACTAGGGGAAACTACAAGTTGTGTGATAACAAGGCCATCATATTATCCTTTGGAACTCATTTACATTTTGAGAGGTTGTAAGCTATAATGTATTCCCTAAATAGGGAATATTTAGCTTCGTAATTATATATGACCTCCATTTAGAGGTTTGGAAAACAATGGGCACATCATAGTCCTAGTCCATTCTTTAGTGGAAAAATATATTGTCTTAGGCCACAATATTTATATTTAGGGTGCATGAAGCATGAATGGGGCAAGGTCTCAACCAACACTTAGAATCTACATAGATAACATGTGGAACATGAATGAAATATTGTATCCATTTATGAGTTTTTTTGCGTTAAGGATGGTTCTCAAGGACCAACACACGGTCTAGGGTAAAATGAAAAGATTTTAGAAAAAAATATTATACTTTCAGACTCATGGACCATGTGCATGGATCCATGGCATCACACATGCCCTAAATGTGGAATATTTTCACCTATAAGATGGGTATGATATACATTAAGTAATTTTAAACACTAGGGATGATTCTTAATAACTATGGAATATAAAATATTTAGCATGCAAGTATAATTCATTGGAAACACCAATATTTTCAATAATGGGGATGAATATGGAGGTATATGGAATAGTTTAAGTTCAATAGAAAACTAATGTTTCATTGGTATTAGTAGGTCTCGGTGTAGGTACAGGTACGATTAAAGCTAAGAGATAATTTTTTAAACAACAAGTGAGATTCCAACTTTAATTAGAAACAAAGGATAATGTATCCAATGTGTAGACTGAATTTTTATTACTTGGAAAAACTTATTTGCATTTCAATTCATACAATTTGCTTAGAAATTTTTTTTGAACCCTATCCTCTCCTTTGTTTAAAAATCGCAAGTTTCATTGCAAATAGAAGCCATATTGCCATTTACTTGTCATGCATTTTAATCATTAGAAGTAGAAGAAAGTTATTGTTGGATTCATTTAATTTGAAAGAATAGTTCTAGTTTGGCATAAAAGGAAAAAATACAAAAATGTGTAGTTTTTATCTTTGAAAAGTTTGTGCTTGTGCTTATTTTACTTTTTGGATTGAAGAACTCTCTCCTTGTAGCTAGTTTTTCATCGAAAAGAAAAATGCATTGATTCATTCACTTATGCATGGTTTGAGTCGAGTCATAACACCATTGCGTTGCACTTCCGCTACCCGATTGAGTAAGACAACAAACCATTAAAATTTATCTCCTTAACTCAACACATTTTAACCTCACTTGACGATACAAAATAAGTTGTTAGTTAGGTAGGACACTAGGGATAGGAATACAAATAATTCCCCCTTGTCGCTTTTCATCTAAGACATAGTTGTTGTCCTTTAGGGCACTAAAATCCTCTTGTATTTGTTGACACAGTCATCAACCAGTTTGTTGAGAGGTCCCCCCGTTCCACGGGAGCAAGCAGCGAGGACTGGTTCTGGATGGAATTTGTGGAATGTCGCACTCCACTTAGCACCTAAGGACACCTCTCCATTGTCTTCCTTGTATTTTCTGTATAGGTGATACAAGGGCTCAAGGGCAGAAGTTACGGTTAACCTTCTCGGACGTGTCATGAACGAGGTAGCTTTGTGGCTTTTATTCTAGGATTCTTTTACCCAGGATCCCTTTTGGTAGAGGGATATCCTTCCACTTTGGTCTCTCACTTCGTATTGTTCGACTTGGATTTCATTACCTTATGGAGGATACGATCGGTTGAGGTCTCCAGACCTTAGTTAGGAAGATTGCTTGCTATCATTCCTTTTAGATGGTATTTTATTTTATAGTGTTGCTTGTTGGCATTCTGGCCTTTTTGTTGTAGATCGCTTGTTGTGACATCGGTCTCGGTATAGTTTTAGAGCTTTCTTTTGGCCTGCGCGCCTCTTCTTTTTATGGATCCCCTTTTGCACACTTGGTTGCTTTAGGGTTTTTGAGTTCTTACACGGTCATTTACCAATTATACGATGATGTGTGATGTCCTCTTCTCCTAGGTCTTCAATATGGTTGAGTTAGATGGACTTCTCAATGGATTGGACACCACTTGATGGATCCACTAACGCTTGACCTTAAGAGTGGTCTAGAGAACCACATGATCACATCATCCATGTGGACTTTTCCTTTTACAGTGATGATGAACTTTCAGGTTATATGGAACACTGGTACATTTGAGAGAGAGATGATTGGTTGTACCCCACCTTGGTTGATTGAATTTTGGTCCTTTCATTTTTTGATAATATTTTTGTGGTACCTTTCCTTTTACCTTTTGGGTCTTTTACTCATCTTGAGTTATCTTTTGATTTGTACCACCTTTTATGTTTTTGGTCTTATGGGTACTATGGTATTTTGTCCACATTTGAGGTACACCCCCTTAGTCCAAATGGTTACGAGTATTTATACCCACTCTTTTATTTTTTACTTGTACCTTACTGGTTGGTCTTTGCTTCCTCACCTATTTAATTGTGTAACCCTGGTACCCACCTAAGACATTCTACTTTACTTTTTATTTATTTATTTTATTTTTATCTTTTATTTTCCAAATCTATTTTTTAAGTTTGAAGATTATTGAGATTTGATTGGTAACTGTTATCACATATATAGTAGCCGGGCTACCATACATTTTTTGTCAGATTCCAGTACACTATCCAGCCAGTTCCCCTACATTGAGACGCTGAGATGAGCATCTATATTGGATCACTATCGGATTTTGGACAGCAGTTGTATTCCCCATTGCCATGACTGAGTCTCAGGACACTCAGAGAGATGACCTATGTAGCCATTATACCATTTGTACAGAGCAGTTAGTAGTGCCCAGAGTTACAGCAGCAGTTTCAGAGGATAGATGATGGTTCAAGTGATGAGCATTCAGGTATATGACTCAGCATGTATATCATTGTGTTATGGTTATATTGCTTTTATACTTATTCTTATAGCATGTCTTAGCACTTAGTGTCATGATCTGGCGATCATATAGATATGTGGACCTGGTTGATCTTATTATATATTATATTGTCCCTACTTAGACTTAGAAGTTCACTATTCATACTCATTGGTTTTACCCTCCTTAGGGAGAATAGAGGTGATCATTCCACCATGCCTTGGCTTGCTAGTGTTGGCTCCATTATTCATTGTCTTCATCCATTCATTACCTACCTTTTAGTTTATCACCCTGACTTATTACTTGACTAGTGGCATGGATGACTTTTCCCCACTGTAGCCTCTATATTGGATGAGCTTCATTGTTTACTGTGTCTCGGCTCTGAGTTGGTGACAAAACTTACCTATGGTGAGTTGGAGTTCCTTGTGAATTTCCCCTAGTCACTAAAGTTGTGTTGGCTAAACCTGAAACTTTTAGTGCTGCCATGAATACAAAATATGGAAAAATGAAATGCTATATATTGTATGAAAAGCCCATTCATGCAACGTGTTTCTAAACACACATGAATGAAAGGCATGCCAAATGAAAATGGCCATGAAAATAAAATGTTATATCTTTTGGAAATGTAAATACCTAGGTAAACAAGCTGTCTGTGACACACCTAGAAGTGCTCAGGTAAACAAGTGCCTTAAAAACACACCTGCAACAGAAAGCCTAAAATAAATGTAAATCTATGCAATGTGTTTATAAATACACATAGATCAAAGGCTATGGAAACTTCAGGCCCAAAAAGAAATGGAACTTAAATGCTATATCTAAATTATTGCTGGCCTCATTTGTATTATGGATTGTGCGCATTTGTTAAAGGTTAATAAACCTTCTTTAAACAACTCATCCATTTGTGAGACACCGCCATTCCCTATGTTGTTTCTCATTCAGTATATAGTATGGTGTGTATTCCATTTCCCTTTTCCAAAGTGTCACAAAGTCAAGTCAGTCAAGTCATCCCTTAGCCTAGCCAGTTATTTTAGCCTTCACCCTTCACTAGCAAATTGATCACAGCTATGAAGTGAGTATGGTCTTGAAAGTCTAGTCTGAGTAATAATAATAATTAATGACATTATATATTTGGATTTAGATCGCCAGTAATGATTACTCTGTGTTATAATTGTTATTTGAATACGTTGTAGAGCATGCATTAACCTTTGACACTTTGCAGCAACTTCTGCTGATGGTCTGAGTTATATTTGGTCGTGTTGACTTGGTCAGACCTAGTTTGACCAAGGTC
Source organism: Larix kaempferi (assembly GCA_027924585.1). Lineage (NCBI taxonomy): Eukaryota > Viridiplantae > Streptophyta > Pinopsida > Pinales > Pinaceae > Larix > Larix kaempferi. The sequence goes on along the minus strand of BSBM01000799.1, from coordinate 6,685,754 downwards.
AACCATAGGACATGAGATGGTTGGACCTTGTGATGATATGGATAGATGATATATGGTATATGTACATGTACATGATGATTCTATGCAGCAGATATAGGTTTATGATGATGATTCATGGTTTACAACATTATTTGATCATTTATAGATTATTATTATTTCACCTGTTCCGGTATATTGGATATATTTTATGATCATGCAGAGACTCATATGGTGTATGAGTACACATATTTGATGGATTTGGACCTTCTGAGTCCAATGAGATAGTCTGTTTTCAGTTTCGGGCACTTGCAATGATGATTGAGCCTTAGCAGGCTAACCCAGTGCAGTTTTGGTCTGTCCGAGACCCTGTCAGAGTAGAGAGGATTTTTATTTGGTTGACCTAGGACGCTGTGCTTGGAGGGGGTGGTCTAACCAATTTTTTTTACCATATTACCCCCCTCTTGGACACACTGGTGCCCTCACCTTGACAGTGCAGGCACTCCAGGAGGAAGTTTGGGGCAGTTTCATGCTTCCCGAGGTATTTCAGGATTGGTAGAAATGGTTATTGAGGAATTCGATTTGGGCTACCGAGGCAATGTCTTGGCATGGGATGATCAGTGGTGATGGATTGATGTCTTCCACACCTCCTCCAGCAATTTCAGCTTCATCGGGACTCGCATACATCACTTATGGCACTTTTTGATGATTTCTGAGGTCTTTTTAGGCCTACGATTTGTCCATAGATGGCACGATTTGGTGTATTGATGACTATTTTATTATTATTGTGCTATGGGGATTGACAAAGGGTGGCTAAAATTACCCCTTGGACCCACCATAAGCTTCTTATTATATTTTGTAATCATGATATGGTGGGATTCCCCTCTCCTAGGGTGATTTTGTCCACTTATGTTATATTTTATTAGTGATCCATGTATTTTATTGTTGAGATCATCTCAACCATTGATTAGACATTTGTATCTTTTAATCTTAGATACTCATTCAAAAAGTGGTTAGGGTTTTGATGCCTCTCCTTCCTATTTAAAGGAGAGAGCTTCTCATTGTAAGGGGTCTTTGGCTCTTTGATTATTGGTATAGAAAAACTTTCTTGTGGAAATTCTTGTGGTCTCCTTTACATCTGGTGTTCTTAGATGGTGATTGGAAAATCTATTGCAACCTAGAATTTGGAATTTGTGGCAAGATCTATTTTTTTTGGAAATCATTGTCTTGTCTACAAGAGGGCGACTTCAACAAGGGCGATTTTGCAAGGCTTCTTCAAAATCGACTTTCTTGGCATTTGCTTGTATCAGGGGGTTATCATTAGTATCATTGTGATCTATGCTATCTTTATGTTTCTCCTATTGTGGCATTAGTCTTATCTCTTGATTGCATCAAATATGATATTGTTGACGTTTGTTGTGTAGGAGAGAGGGTGCATTGGCTTCTTGGGCTAAATCAATTTCATAGAAAACTACCTCAAAGCTTCTCAAATTGATCGGGTTTGCATAGATCATCATCATCAAGGCATCTACAAGGTTACCCAGGTAATATCCACAGGTTTGTTTCTCTTATCTTGATCCAATCCATTGACATAGCACATAAATTGATAAAACCCTAATTAATTCAAACCCCCATTGTTACATTTTCTCAGATCTACTAAGATCTAGTGGGTTGTTGGGTGTAATCTTGATAACCCACCTCTATAGTATCCACGGCATCCCAGATCTAAGTTTGGTGAGGATGGGCTTCCATTTGACCCCCTTCCCAAGCCAACTTGGCTTCCCCAAGTGAGGGCACACTTCTTGGAGAGGTGAGTTGACCTAGATCTAGTTGATGGGTAGTTGAGATTCCAATTGATTCATGATCTGCATTCCCTAAAACCTACCCCTACACTGTCACTTTTCTTATTTCTACCTTGTGGGCCCTATTTCACATTTTAAGGGATTTAATCCCCATTTTGGACCACTTGGTATCTTCAAACTCAGATCTAGCAAGATCTAGCCATTGGATTGCCTTGAAATTGTAGATCCACACTCTCACTTGATCAACCTACTTGGATATAAAGTTTGGATGCCATTGGACTTGTCTTGATTCATTTATCCCACTTTTTACTCTCCTTGGGAAAAGTCGCACTTCCTTGGGAGATTGAGTTGGCCCACTTCTAGGATGTGGGTACATGAGATTTTGGTGGATTTGAAACGAGCATAATTCAAAACCTAGGTCTAGTATGTCACTTTGTCAAATCTTGCCTTGGGGATAGCATTCCTTGTTTTAGGGATTGTGGTCCACTTAGGTCAAACTTTGAATCTCTAGATCTAGACCTATTCATCCATCAAGACTTTAATTGCCCACTTATCTCATGCAATAGGAGCCATGAACCACAAGTTAACTTCACTTTGACTCCATTATCCCAATTCCCAAGGCACTGATCTCTCTCCAAGTCAATTCGACTTTCCTAGATTGTTAGATTAACTTGTGGTTTGATCCTTGTTTGGTGGACTAAACCCTTTGATGTCATCATATATCATGATTAAGCTTGTCACTTGTACTAGTTAGCCCCAATTCAACCCCTTAACTACCCTGCATTGGACATGGTTCCCAAGGCAGTGGATTTTCTCACATTGAACTAGTACTTCAATCCTGGATCCCATTTCAAATATTACAATTCACTGTCACAACAACAATGATCCAAAGCTATACTCATTGAACCCCTCACTTGTCTTGTGACTTCATCCTTAGGTCTAGGATAAACCATACACCTTACTTCACTTAGAATTAACTTGATTTGGTGTCTTGGTTTTGATCTCTCCTGTCAGGAGTAGATCGGGTCTCCCCCTTTGTTGTCTGGGCTAGATAACATAAAGCAAAGGTTTCCTCGACTGGCATGACAACCATCTATTGGAGGTCGAGGTGATCGTGGTTGCACCTTTTGAGTTTCCCTTCCCTATTGCCATCCATTTATGGATACATCCACAGGGGTAACTACAGTTTAGGTGATAATAGTAACCTTTCTGCCTACTATGTTTTTCGAACTGCTCTCATTCTTCCTGTTGGGGAGGTTGTGATACTCAGACTCAACCCTGAGCCCTAGTTTTTCTCTGTTGGTTGTTTTAGTAAGGTCTGTGAGGTCTTAAGGGTTCGCTTTACCCTTCTGTGTACTCATATGTGGAGGTCGTGAGTCTCTTTGGCCTCAATCTACTGGTTGTCAGCTCATCTATGAGGGCCAAAATTTTGTATGGGCAGTTTGGACTGAGATTTTAAGTTATTTTGTTTTTTTTACTAACCTTTGTTGTATATGCTCAGATTTTGTGTGTAGTTCTTGATCTGTGGTTATATATATTTGTTGAGTTTTATTTGTGATGTTGAGACTTATTAAGGGTTGATATTTATTGTGATTGTACTGAGCCTTTTGATTGTTATTGACTTTATTTGATTGACTGTACCATAGCCCAGTCATCTCTCTCTCTGGTTTGTACTAACCCTCTAATAGGGTCACTTGGTTCCTGGAGTTGACTGGCCTCTAAGAGGCACAGTCATTTCTGAAAGTAACTCTTCTAAGTATATTATAGGAAACGTCTACACCCAGGTAAGTATCTTCACGTATTTATTTTCTTGTAAATTAAAAAGTTTATTATTACATGTCACTGAAGATTACTTTAACATAGTGACCATCTGGTAGTGTTAAAGGTGAGAAGTTGAAATTTAATTTAATTTTTAATTTTTTGTATTAAGTAGTTAAGACTTGTCCTGTCAGACAAAATTGTTGGTGATCCGATATGTGTTGGTAAATATTTTTAAGAGGGGTGGAACTCCTCTATTGAACTTGTGAGGAAAATTATTTTGGGGAATAAGTGTCCTGACTATGGGACAACAACAAATATCTATTCAACAACATATGAGATATTCTTGGCACTAGGTGGGAAAATAATTATACACCTTCAATTACCAAGTACTATAGTGATGAGTGACTTAATGAAAAGCATGCAAATTCCATCATTTAATAGGATATATTAGGACAAAGCCGTCCTTGAGAGGTGGAGAATGGATTTGTAGAGTTTTCCACTAAAATTGAGATATTTAGATGTTACAACATGATAGGGACATGGGATTAAGAAGGTATATGATTAATGGGAAACACATGGGGTAGCATACACTCTTTTACAATAAGTCATCACAAGGTTCCTTTCTTAGGTTAGATCATCCTTTTGTTACAAGAGGAATTCGTGCACATGTGAGAACGTGAACACTTTGAAAAACAACCATCTTGAATAGTCAAGAGAAGAGAGAAGAGGTATTCACGTATGTTCACAGAAACCTTTATCGTATATATAGGACAAGGGAAGAGTGGTTAAAGAGAAGGAAATAGATGGAGCTATTTCCTATCGATATGGGTTTGGATAGTATATTTGAGTTGGATTTGGGAAACTTGGATCTTATTGTACCATTCCTATAACCAATCACTTTTGATGATGGTGATCCGATTGGGGATCCCTTAGAATAGTTATATGCAAATATTGGACTGGATACAAGGAGGTGAATTTCATGTCCCAAATTTGGCATTGGGTCACAATGGCCTAATCACATTGGCCATATTCGTTAGAGTTTGTCAAATTGATGTCAAGTGTCAAATAATTGCCAAGGAGGAAAACTTCTAGTTTCCTAGGTTTGGGGTGGAAGCTTTGGGATTTGGAATAATGGGGATAATAAATGATGTTGGAACATTATGATGGCATAAATATTTAATAAAGGATATTAATAAATATATACAATTGAAAATCAAAGTGGCATTTGATCATGAAGACACATGGAGGAAGTGGGACCCACACAAGCTAGAATTTATGTGCCACATGGCATCCTCTTCTTGCAATTTTGAATCCATGGGAAGCCTAATGTTCTTGGGATGAGTTATAAGTTCAATAATACTTGGAATGAGTCAATGAGGTCGAAATATAGAGGAAGAGTAACTCCCATGGAAGAGGAAGAGGCAATTTGGAGCTAGTGAGACACTTGGGCTAGATTCCCTAGCTCTATGACAACAATGATGAAGATGCTATGAAACCTATGACACAAATCAGACCTGAAGGCTGACATATGACCTATAGTACATGTCAAGGATAAAAATAGACTCCAAGAGGGCGCTCAAGGGTGTTAGGCAAGCTAATATGCTTCCACATGTGATTTGGTGGAAGTGGGAGATTAGGAATTGTTGTACAAGTGACATTCTTTGGAATCTCTTCCCAACTTGAGTTGGCATGAGTCTCTTGGAAGGAATTCATCCCATAAAGGAAATTAGAAGTTTATAAATGTCAATTAAAAGGAATGAAACCAGATTTTTATCATTTGTAGAATTTTCAATTGCATTTGTGAAGAGGGAGAGCTAGTGGATGACTAGTTTCTTTCCTTAGCCAATTTCGAGAGTGAAAGATTCCCATCCAAGTTGGTAATTGGAAAGGAAATTTAGACCTTTAATTTTGAGCTTTAATGGAGTATTTATTTTCAGGTTTAAGCTATAGGGAAGCTCATGGTTTCTTCTATTGCAGCTCACTCCTTCAACCATTTCCATTTTTTATGGCATATTCTTGATCCTTGAGGGAGGGAGTTTGGTGAGCTATTGTACTCTTCGGGGGAGATTATAATGCCCCATTTATTTTTAAACATGAATTAAATACTCTTTTCTTCATATCCAAAAATTTTCAGGTCGAAATTCCAAGTAGAAATGTGTAAATCTCATTTTTAATGAAAGAACAGTGCCATTTCCCCACTACCTTGTTGTGAACCAATGTAATGCTGATGATTTCGAAGGAATGGATGATTATATGATACATTTGTGATTAATAGAATTCTATGGATGTATTTTACAAGTTTCATGTACTTTACTTGAGCATTTGAAGTATTTTTACTCAGTTTAATTGCATTGGGAGAAGAAATAGTGTCATTTCCCCAAGGGTCGAATGGGTGATTTTTGCAGTTGAATGTGAGAGGGTTGGAACATATATAATAATAAATTAATGGTGCAAATGAGACCTTAATAAAATCCTTAATACATTCCCTACCTCTGTTCATAAATTTGAGTGGGTTTGGAGGCATTTGGGAAGCCATTTCCAGTACTTATCCCAGGGGGATTTGAACCCCAAATTACTAGTAAAATTGCATACTTGGTCCAGAATCTTAAGAGAGTTTGCAGAGGTCTTTTTGTGGCCATATATTATCCCTAGGAATCATATTCAATTCCTAATATCATTCATACACCTTCCTTGAATATTTGAAGGCATTTGGAGTTAATTTGAGACCTAGAGACCAATACTAGTCAAAGGGAAATTACTAGTAAAATTCCCTACATTGTCCATAATTGAAAGAGGATTTGAAGAAGTATTTTAAAGGTCCAAAATCATCCCTTAAACACATATTTATGTTCTAACATAATCCATATACCTTCTCAGAATATTTGGCAGCAATTGGAGCAATTTGGGGACCTAGAGCTCAAAACTAGTCAAAGGTCTAACTAGGGAAAAAAGTGAAAAATTGCCATTTTAATAAAATTCCTAACAAGGGACATTATAGTGGTATCAGAGCATGGTCCTTGCACCTGTGATTTAATATAATACATTGAAGAATAAGTTGCAGCCATGTCTTACTATTATGATGAATCCTATGAGTACAATTCTTATGAGGAATATGCAGATGCTTATGAACAATATGAAAGAGAATGTGAATGGTACGAGGAAGAGGTGCCATCATGCAACACTTATTAAAATTTCAAGAGGAATGAAGATTATGATTATGACCCTATGTATGATAAATATGAGGATGTCACACCACCAAAGGATAATGCTATGGATGATTTACAAAGATGGAGAGCAAAATATAAAACCTTGCCCCAACAATATCAATCATATCAAGAATATCTTGCTTTGAGCAAAAATACACAAAATGCCATGTATTTTGAGTACTATGCTGAACATATTTTTCCAAATAGGCCCAAACATGAAGATGTGGAGTTAGTAAAGAAATTTTTATGCCCTTCTTGTAAAGAACCTTGGAGAGAGTATCATATATGTATGGGTGAAATGATGTCCTACTTGAGGAGAACTTTTGGGAATTCTTCAAAAAGAGATTCCAAAGATATTGATCCTAAGGGAAATAAGAGAAAAAATGCATCAGCTTGTTTGAAGGAGCAAAAGGAAGAGACATCAAAATAGCATGAAGAATATTCTATTGAAAATATGGAAGATCATTTCGAGACACCTTCTAGCTTAGACATGAACCAAAGAGCATATACTGATGGATGCTTAAACTATGAAGGAGTACCTACTGATGGATGTTCACACCTCTATGTTGGTGACATAGAGATCACTTTTGAAAGTGTTGCTGCAAGCCCAAGTTCCATTAAGCATGATAATGAAGGCCTTGTAGCAGTTGAAGAAGAACCAAGATCAACTTCCCCATCACCACTCGAGCTTCATGAAGTTGGTCCAAGAAAAAATGAAGAAGATGAGGAGGGTCATTTGCAAGAGCCTCATTTTCTTGAAGGGTCCTTAAAGATGAATGAAAATAATATCCAAGAGTCCCTCAACATTCTCCATGACACTCAAGCATTGGTGTCAAATTCTTGTTGGAGAGCTACTTCATTGGAGGAAACATCCTTCATTGAAGACATGGAGAAGATTCAAAGAGCAATGTGCCACATCAAAGGTAATTTCATGTCTTTTCTTTTTGATAGAAACCATTTGTTTGAGCTTAATGAATTGTTACATGATGCATACTTGAAGAATAATGAGGATATTCATAAGCTCACAATTAAAAATGAGCAACTTCTTGAAAAGTTGCAAGATACTTGTTTTTTCTCCTATGTTTCAGATTGTCAAATGGTAGATTGTTTGGAGGATTCTCATGACATGGTGGATCAAGAGAAATGTGGGAATTTGAATGTGCTTAATGTGTTTGAAGATGAACTTGAAGAGATCCAAACACTTGATGTGGTGGAAGATGAACTTGAATTGTCTCTTGATGAAGGTTATGCAATTTTTAAAGAAGAGCATGATTCCTCTACATTGGAACCAATTTATGACAAAGGTTTCACACTTTTGAAGGAGATGCATGATACTACCCATATGGATCCTTCCCATTATGAAACTTCTACACTTTTTGATCATTTGGTTTAGTTAGTTAACTCTCCTACATCCTACAATTCCAAGTTTTGCAGCATTACTCTCAATGAAGAATGGGTGAAAGGGTTCTTTTTGATGGTGCTACATGAGGAGTATGGAACTCCTAGATTTACTTTTTATGATGACATGGTTGGAGCACATTGTTATTCACATTTGAAGCAACATAATTTTTCACTTTATGATGATGCACATCTACATGGATGCACCAATGATATGCATTTGAGTCACTTGAAGACTCAGGGTTTTTCTTGCTCAACACTTGGTTCATTTGATGTTAGAGGAACTTCATCCAACACTTGGGTGAATAGATTTATGATGGGAGAACATTTTTGTTGGAATCCACATGCCTTGTTACATCTTTATGATTCTCACATTCATGGATGTATGGGTGAGACTTATTTGAGTCCTTTGAAGCCTCCTTGTTTTTTATGCTCATTATTTGGTTCAGATTTTAGTGGAGATTCTTCATTCACTTCTTGGATGAAAATATACATGGCTGAATATTTTGATGCATATCACATCCTTTTGGATCAGCATTATAGGACATGGGATCCTCACCTATGTCATTGGAGAAGATTTGATTGGTCACTTGAAGCTTGTATGCACTTGGAAAATGGTGGTCTACTTGCTTGGAGGTATAAGCACTTCCATGACTCTTTGATGAAGCATATCCTTGATGTACATTTTCATTATGTTGTTATGTACTTTGATGATATATATTTGGTACTCATGATGTTTGGAAGAATGCATACAAGAAATTGCGATCTAGGAATCCTCTTATCTAATGGTGTGGGTTGGAGAGCACTCTTAATTGTTTGGGTGCAATACAAACAATGGGACCCTGGAATAATTTTTATCTCATTGGTTTCAAATTTTTTGGGGAAACAAGAAGTATGGGAGATGGATTTCCCACTTAATAAAGTGTTTTTTATCAAAGTAGTGCAACAACAAGCATGGTGGTTCCTCTCTAAAATATTCATGGAAACTCAAAGACTCAAGGTTGGGCAATTCAATGGCAACTTCAGAGAATTATACAGAAAGAAGGTTCTTCAACTCCCATGTTTGAAATTGCTTGAGGACAAGAAATATTGGGAAGGGAGGATTTTTCATGTCCAAAATTTGGCGTTGGGTCACACTGGCCATATTCATGAGATTTTGTCAAATTGATGTTAAGGGTCAAATAATTGCCGAGGAAAATTACTAGTTTCCTAGGTTTGGGGTGGAAGCTTTGGGATTTGGAATAATGGGGATAATAAATGATGTTGGAACGTTATGATGGCATAAATATTTAATAAAGGAGATGGATAAATATATACAAGTGAAAATCAAAGTGGCATTTGATCATGAAGACACATGGAGGAAGTGGGACCCACACAAGCTATAATTTATGTGCCACATGGCATCCTCTTCTTGCAATTTCGAATCCATGGGAATCCTAATGTTCTTGGGATGACTTATAAGGTCAATAATAATTGGAATGAGTCAATGAGGTTGAAATATAGAGGAAGAGTAACTCCCATGGAAGAGGAAGAGGCAATTTGGAGCTAGTGAGACACTTGGGCTAGATTCCCTAGCTCTATGACAACAATGATGAAGATGCTATGACACCTATGACACAAATTAGACCTGAAGGCTGACATATGACATATATGACATGTCAGGGCTAAACATAGACTCCAAGGGGGCGCTCAAGGGTGTTAGGTAAGCTAAGATGCTTCCATATGTTATTTGGTGGAAGTGGGAGACTAGGAATGGTTGTACAAGTGGCATTCTTTGGAATCTCTTCCCAACTTGAGTTGGAATCAGTCTCTTGGAAGGAATTCGACCCATAGAGGACATTAGAAGTTTATAAATGCCAATAACAAAGAATGAAACCAGCTTTTGATCATTTGTAGAATTTGCAATTGCATTTGTGAAGAGGGAGAGCTAGTGGATGACTAGTTTCTTGCCATAGCGAATTTCGAGGGTGAAAGATTCCCATCCAAGTTGGTAATTGGAAAGGCCATTCAGACCTTTCATTTGGAGATTTAATGGAGTCTTTATTTGCAGGTGTAAGCTACAGAATTTCAAAATGGCTGAATGTAAGGCTAAAATTCCCATTCCTTTCATGAGTTAAGTTCACTGATTGGGGTTCTTCACCATTGGTTGACAATTCATTGTATAGACAACTAGTTGGGAGCTTGTTGTATCTTACACACTCTCGACCAGATTTGTCTTATGTTGTTTGGGATGTTTAAAGGCACATGAAAGAGCCTCATGAGGTCCATTGTAATGCTTCCAAAAGGATCATGCATTATTTGCAAGGTACCAAACTGTTTGGGATACACTATGCAGTTGGTTCATCACTTGAACTAGTTGGTTTTATTGATTTTGATTGGGTTGGAGATAGTTCTGATCGAAATTCTACTTTTGTTTATGTATTTATGCTTGCACATGGTCCCATTTCTTGGTATAGTAATAAATAGCACACCATCTCCTTATCTTCAGCTGAGGCCGAATACATGGGAGCAGTGAATGTAGCTACACAAGGTGTGTGGTTGCAAGGCATTCTTCGAGATTTTGTATTTGTGTTTAATTCACCCACAGTCATTTGGTGTGATAATAAAAGTACAATCAAGATATCCACTAATCTAGTACAGAGGCAGAGGACCAAGCACATAGAGACCCACATGCACTACATTTGAGGCATGGTGCATGACCAAATTATTGCCTTGCAGTATTTCCCTTCTGTTGAGCAAATTGTTGATATCTTCACAAAGAGTTTCACTAAGAAGACCTTCACTTACCTTAGATCACTTCTTGGGGTGAGTGATGCATGGTGAAGACTGGTACATTTTCCAGATATGTTTCATGTCCATTTTATAGGGAAGGTTTTATTTCCCATGTGGTTTTTTTCCTTACCTTGGTTACATGGACTCATAAAAATTGTTGTTGTAAAAGGTGTCTTGAGCCTTAGTTTCCAAGGCCTTAATTTTGTTTTGACTACCAAATTATATATTATGGGGGGGTGTTAGAACATTATTACACCTTAGGACCTTATTCATACATCATTTTGGGCACATCCCAAGTGGAAGAAGTTTTGATGATGAAAGTACAAGTTAGGCAAAGCCTAACATCGACCAGTTTTGGGAGAAGCAACTCCACAATTCTCGGTAGCAGGGTATGAAGCGCAGCGAAGTAAAGATAAAGTGTTGTCAACAGGAGAACCATGCCATTTTTGGGTCTAAGGGTACTATGGGGGTTGGCCAATAGTTATTGTAAAGATGTGACCTTTGGGCACAATCTATAAAAAAGGCACATTTGTATAAGGAAGGGTTAGATATTTTGGGAGATCTTGTTAGACTCTAGTTGATTGTTAGAGTTTTGTTGTTGCTGCAACATCCCCCCCCCAAAATTTTTGTAAATATTGGGGCCCCTCCTTCTTGTTTTTAGAAAAGTTTACTTAGGAGCTAAACACTCCCTAGAAGGTATTTTGTACTTAGTTTTTTCTAGAGAAACAATTTTTTTGACTTGGTTTTATATTTTTCTTCTAAGTCAAAACTCAGCTTTTTCACCCGAAACGGCGGACAAACTCCTCTTTTTCACCCGAAACGGCGAACAAACTCAGACTTTTCACCCGAAACGACGAAAAACTCAGCAAGTCTCATTGCAACGGGTGGGCATAATTTTCACTAAGGCACAAAGTCATTTCACACTGGGAGGACTCACCAAATTTCGCCGCAATGTCAGAAAAAATTAGCAAGTTCCGTCGAAACGGAGGATGGACTCACCAAGTTCTGCCGAAACGACAGGCAAACTTATGAACTTTTGCCGCAATGGACAGGCGAGTGTTATTAACGTACAATGCCACAGCGTCGGACAAACTCGCAAAGTTTCACATCAATGAGCGGATGGAACTCATAATTTTTTGCCGCAACACCACTTGAAACTCACAAGTTTTCACCACAAATCATTGGGCGAACTCGCTGACATCGTCCGATTTTGGCGGTCGCATTCAATGCTAAAAGCATTAAAAGACCTTGCCGTACTTGCCCTTTAAACCCTGTTTTAAATGTTCCACCCACCAAATTGAATGCCGACACACATCAACCTTTATATATAGGGTTTTGGACGGTTAGAGTTCAACTCTATTGGTAGATTTTTATGCTGCGAAAACCCCGTTCGAGGCCGCGTCAGTTTGCTCCAGCTTAGCCAAGTTGCAACACATTCAAACATCGTCAGGACCAACCATTTTCTACCAGGTGGGTAGTCGTCTAACGCTTTCTTTTAGTTTTTCTCTTTTAGTTGTTGGTTACCGATCCAATCTCGACATTACTTTCGTCGCACTGATTTCTTTGGCCCATAGTCTTTTTGCTTTTGTTGTGTGGTTGTCCCCATACACTAGAACTCATAGTCATCGGCCCGATACAACCCAGATCCAATCCTTTAAACCTACATGCTCAGCGTTTCCCCAACACATTCAACTATTTCCTACCTCGCGCTTTTCGAATTCAGCAGCATCATCTTAATTGGAAACATTGTGCTCTTGTCTTCATGCAATTTCTTAGCTTCCTGTCTTTATTGTAAAATGCATTGCTACTGAAATTGCTTACTATTTCTATAGCTCTGAGATGTATTTGAGTCATATCGTTGTGCTAGTTTAATTATTTAATATCTTGGGTTTTGGTTGATCGTATGTCTACTCATAAGTGGTCATTGAACAGGGTTAAGCCACGATGCCGAAAGGTAGCGGAAAGAAAGCAAAAATGGCTAAACTAGAATCAGCAGAAGCAAGGGCTGAAACTCTATTCGAGGACATCAAGTTTGTCATAGGTGTCCCTCCTAAAGCCAAGGGGGGAGATATATATTGCATGGTAAGAGACCAAGATATCCCCGGAGCACTCTTGGAGGAAGACTACTTATACAAAAATATCAGAAGCTCTGGTATATCTAAAGCTTCCACGCGCCTGGAGCTCTTTCCTTGTTCTAAAGTGATCAGATGGATCCTGGAACAAGCAGACCCTGAATCAAGAGTATTATCCGATAGAAAGGGAGAGGCTTTTGCCTCATTTTATCCAGTCTACATTGCAGTAGCTTACAAGTTACCACGTCCTCAGCAACCACTGAATGATGAGTGGTTGGGTCAGCTCCAGATGGATAATTTTGAGAAGGCTAAAAAGCTGTTAATCATAGGAAAGCAGCTAAGAAAAAAGGTTAGTGATGACTATGAAGTCCAAAACCTGAGGGCCCCTTTTGGGATGATCGCCCTTATGTTAAGTAGAATTTTTGGCATGGCTGACGGAACCATTTATAGGATACAATGGGACCCCATAATTCACTATGTGGCATTCAAGGGAACAATATTTAATTGGGAAACTATCCACTCAGATAGTCTCTCATCCGCCATAGCCACTGCAAAAGAAGGGCTAATCCTAAAGAAGTTAGAATTTTACATGTCTTCCTATCTCATTGATTGTATTCTGGCAAAGCTTCCTTTCCCAAAATTAGGTTGTGTTTGGGATCAGGCCAACACCCCAGTGTACACTGCTTATAAAATTCTTTGGGCCCAAAATTACAGGATGCAGTACAAGATCATTTGTGAAGAGTTCATCATACCTTTGTATGAGCTAATGTTTAATGAAGAACCCAGCTGCTTATCTGAGAATGCCATGCAGGTCATGTAAAGCTACAGTGACTTCTATTTTTCAGAGAAGGGTACTTATATCAAAATGTATGGAGGCTCCAAACCACCATATATCTTGCCCAGATATGCCAATGATTATATAGTCTTGAAAGAAGCAGTCAGACAAGTTTTTCTTGATGGAGTTGGCGGATTTTTGAATAGATTGAAGAAGGACTCTTTTCCTCCTTTTCCTTTGTATATTGGAGCCTATAAGTTCGCAAAGGTTGCATCGGTCGAAGATTTTGTTCAGGAGTTAAAAGGATTTCACTTCGGGGAAGTGGTCTTCCATAGGAATGGCAGGCAGAGCAAAGCTGCAGAACATTGCAGAGAGATCCATGCCCACTTTGATTATGCTCATTACTATGATGAAGATGAAGAGGTTTATAGAGGAATTAGTTACATGACCGAGCTTCAAATTTACCGTGACCTCAAAGGTGGAGCCAGTTCTAGCTCCGTAGCTGCCCAAAGTACCCATGAGGTCGAACTATTGAAGGAAAAGGAAGCAGCCAAAGCTCAGTCCAAAGAAGAGAAGAGGCTTAAAGAGGAAGATGAAAGGATCCAAAAGAAAGCTTATGATAAGATGTATAAGGAGCAGGAAGAAGCTCTTAAAATTCAAGAGGAAGAATCTCTTAGGCTTAAGGAAGAAGAAGCCTAGAGGCTTCGAGATCAAGAACTAGTGCAGATAATATTACAGGAAGCTGCTAAAGAGCAGGAAGAAAGGGAGGCGGTTGAGAACCATCTAAGGGCCAAAGAAATGGAAAGACAACTCAAAGCCGAGAGAGAAAATAAAGCAGATGAAGATGCACAAACTGGTGGTTTTAACATGCAGGACATGGAGGTAGACTCATCCCAAATGGTCCAGACCCCGCCCATGGAAGAGAATATCCCTATAGAGAGTCTTCCACTGATCCCCTTTCACTCCATCGGAAGATCATATTGTGTCCCAGTGGGAGAAATTTGTGTATAATAAGAAAAAGAAGTCCATTGTTGTAAAGTCAGAGACAAGGCTGAAAAAACCGTTTCACCTGGACATCGTTACCCGATGAGAAACTATTGTTATGCAAAACACGAAGAACGCTACTGTGGCTATGGCATCTGCTACTGTAGCAGTAGCAAAATCAAGCGAAGACAATGAATCAAAATGGTAAAGGAGTTTGTGAAAACCAAGAGAAGGGATTGTATGCTGCAGCACACCGTGGCTAATGAGCAGGCCTATAGGGACATCGTGGTGAAGAAATACAATCTCCTTTTGTCAGATCAAAAGGAATTGTCAGATAAATATGAGCACCTAGAGGAAGAGAAAGAACACGTGGCAGTCCAAATGATGATAGTTGAAGGAGAGAAGAATGATTTCGAAGCCTGAATCATTCAATTAGAGGAAGAGAAGGAGTTGATGGCCGAACAGCTAGAACAAGCAAATAGAAGAATGATGGACATGACTCCCTTTCATGAGAAATCCTGTGACATACTAAAGAAAATGCATGAATCACAGGAGCGGCTTACTGAAGAGATTTGCAGGATAAAGGCCATGGTGGATAGAATGAAGGAGATTAAATCCAAAGCTATTAGGTTCAATAAAAAGTACACATAAGTGAAGGAAAATATAATAAAACAGATGGAATGGAGAGAAGGAAAGGTGGATTTCCCCAAACACCTCAATTTCAAATCTGGGGATGATTTTAATGAAGACATAGGCCTCTTGGAGTTCTGCAAGAGCTGTAGTGTAAAATTGATATCCGTGATCTAGATAACTATTGGGAAGTTCAACAGCCTCCATAAGAAGGTTCAAGAAGTTCATGAGAGGTGCAAAGTAGCAATTCCCCAGTCTCTTGAATATTTTCCGAGTAAAGAGAAACGCCTATCTGAGTTGAAAGATGAACTGAGCATCCAAATGGAATATGTAAGGAGGATAGATGTGCTAACGACCGACGATCTACATCAATGTATCATGCTGCCTTCCATACATGCTCACCTGCTCCATGAGATTCTCCAAATTGCAGTGACAGAAATGCAAGACATTGAAGAAGAACTAGATAAGCATGTGATTTCCAAGAAAATCATGCTCCCTTCCCCTGCCAATGTTGTTATAAGGGATACAGGCATTTGGTTCAGTGACATAGCAGAAGAAGATAAGCGTGCAACAGCAAAGGCATAAGTTGAAGAAGGAGTGCCATCTGGGATAGAGGCTCCAACAAAAGCAGAAGCACCACCTGGAAGCTAACTTGGCATCCACAACATGCTGAAAGTTTGTCTTTCTATTTGTCAAGTAGTGAAGTCAAAGGGACAACTGTCTCCTTTTTGTTTTTTGTGTAAAGGATGCCACGAATTATTTCATTTTGTAAAAAGGCATTTAAAAGAAAATTAAAAGATTTAGGGAATAGGGATAGGTGTCATCTCAAGGAGCATTTTGTAAAGCTATATATAGAGATGATTAGAGAATAGTAAGGGACTTTTGGCAGGTGAAAGACATTTTATTTCTTGTACGTGAACTATTTTACTACATGTATATGAAATTCAAATTTGCCTAATGAAAGCATGGGATACTACATTTTTGCCTGAAGGATGTGTTAAAGGTTTACTGGATTACTCCTGTATCATCTATACATTACTGTGACATATTTCCTTACTATTATGAATTACTTCTATGTGATGAATGTTCTCCTATTTTCTATGCAAAGATGTTTATCTCAAATGAGTAATGGAATGTGTTAAATGAATTAAAGCTATCTTTAATATCTTTTATCTTCTGCTGGAACTGCATCTTTATGATTAAATAGCTATCTGTCTGATCTTTAGATGTTTCTTTCATTTTATTACTCATCTTTAAAGTTTTCTCCTTGTAAGGATAGGTTAGATTTGCTTATACAGTTTTAGATTAATTTAGATCAGTTACCTGCATTTAGCTTAGAGCACATGCATATCATCTTTAAAATAGAATACATAAACGATGGATCGGGCCACAACCGGTGCAAATAATACAAATATTTAACTCTTACGGTAGTCGGAACCGTTAACCAGACGGATTCCCCATACCAAACGATGAGTGATCTAATTGGGCTTGCTTACTTGGGAGAATCCCTTGCTAATTGCTGCTACGATTTTCAAGGCATTAACAATTTTTGGCGCTATAAGGAGGGCCACTAGTTCATGGATGATAAAGGAGAATCTTCTTTAAGAGGAGATCCAACTAGAAACCCGATTGAAACAACAATCCCAGACAATTCAGATCTGGAAATAATAAATTAAGAAGATCCTAATTCTGAGTTTGAGCAGCAAGAAACGTTGTATGCTATACCTTTTGCTGAAGTAGCAAACTTAAGAAGACATACCCGTGCTTATGTTAAGAAGCTTGGTGGTTTGAACACAGTTCCTTTTCTCACAAGAAGGAGAGCTCCTAGAGGGGAAATGCAGTACACACGTGATTCTGTTCTTGTTCAAAACTTTGAAGAATTAGTAGATTTATCTCTGGAAGAAATCACAGAGCCTCTTGGAGAAATTGAACTTGAAGATCCTCTAGATCTTGAAGAACTGCACACTCCAAAGAATTCTCCACCTCATACTCCACACGATTCTCCACCTCATTCTCCACATGGAGCTATGGCTGTACCTGCATGGAGAGAGAGAGGAGCACTAAATTTGGATGGACCTTTTCACAATTTGCCTAAGAATCCTTAGAAAGTTTTTCCTAAATATGATCCTGGGAAAGGTATCTCTGTTGAAGATCACCTTAAGATCTTTTATTTATCTTTGAGCCTTTTGAATGTGCAACATGAAGATGTAGTCTGTAGACTCTTTCCCTATGGTTTCGAGCCTAAGGTGTCTTCTTGGTACTTTAGTTTACAAGCCAGCTCAATATCAAATTGGGAAGAATTTGAAAAATGTTTCTTAAAAAAATATGGAAATCAGAAAATAGTAGCTACACTCATGAAAGAGTTGTTGTCCATGAGGATGGAAAAGAAAGAGAACGTTCAAGAATTTAACCATAGATTCACTACGCTGTTAAATAATTTTAGCGAGGCTGCTAAACCTGCAGAAGAATCTTTAGTAGAATATTACACAATAGCACTTGATCCTCCAATAGCAATGTTTGTCAAAAGAACTAAGAAAAATACCTTAATAGAAAATTTCGAAGAAGCTAGGAAGGTAGAAGAGGAAGCGGACATCATTGCTAAACATGCTCTTGAGGCAGAAAAAAAACCAGCAACTAATAAGAAAAACTTGTTACTAACTAGAAATAAGGAAGAACCATCAGCAGACATGGAAAACATGGTCAAAATGATGCAAAAGTTGTCCAATAAAATTGTAGATCTTGAAAAGGATAAGGTAGCTAGCACATCTAGGAAGCCTTTTAAACCTTTCTACAAAAGGATAGAAGAAAATGATCAGCCTCATCCACCTACAAACAACTCTCCTGTTTTAAATTTAAATGAAGTAGGAATGGATAATTTTTGCACTTTCCATCAGGAACCACATTTTGAAAAGCGTTTTCCACAATGGATAAATTCAATGAGTTTAGTGATGAACCAAATGATGGATGAACAAATCATGGATCAGGAAGATCCTCAGGAAGAACAAACCTTGGAGGTAGAAGAACCCACTCCAGATACCACTATGGTGCTGTGGTATTGGGTGCCTTTAACCGAATTGATTGAGGATGACTCCGAATAAAGTCAAGTCTCAACTGTGAATATTAATACTCGCAGTAAAGTTCCGATGGCTGATCCGATGCCAAGCTCAACTATGCCCAAACCTAAAGTATCCAAAGAAGTACCTAAAAGGAACATCACGGTTATTCCACCATATCCCAAGGCAAGTCCAATGCCTACCAAACAGCCAAACGTAGAAACAACTCAGCAACCAAAAGCTACATTAAACAAAACAGACAATCAACCAAAAGTTGTAAAGGAATGTGACATGGGATATGATATAATTGAAGACATAAAGAAATTAAAAGCAAATGTTTCCATATTTGATATGTGTAGTTTTCCTCAGCAATGAAAGAAGCTGTTACAAGCTCTTGAACCCCAATCTAACACTCCGTTAGCAAGTACTCAGGAAGATCCTGAAATAAATGAAGCTAGTATTGGTAGGAAATCCAAATCCCAAACATTGCCTTTTCTTTTAACTTTTGAAATTTTCAATCACAATATGCATAACTATTTGGTAGATTCTATAGCTTCCCTGAATGCCATGCCACTGTAAATATTTAAAATGATTAATGGGAAGCCAATCTCATCCCCAGCTCAGATTATTCAGCTAGATAGAACTGTTGCTAAACTCATTGGGGAGATGAAAGATGTGCTTATCAAGTTGTCAACAGATCCTAGTGTGTCAGTTTATTGATATAATGGTAGTTGATATT
This sequence comes from Larix kaempferi, assembly GCA_027924585.1. NCBI lineage: Eukaryota > Viridiplantae > Streptophyta > Pinopsida > Pinales > Pinaceae > Larix > Larix kaempferi. The sequence continues at coordinate 6,666,586 of BSBM01000799.1, read as the reverse complement.
CCTGAAGCTTATGGTTTGATCTTGATCAGGGACTGGTCTATAAAACTAAATGGTTATTTTGAAACTAACTGGTCTCACTTGTGGTTACCATATCAGAATAGGCAAAATCAAATTAAAGTACTAAGAGAACCACACATGAAGCAAAACGTAACTCAACAAGAGGAAAAGAATGAATTTGTATCTTTTTCATCTTCGGTCTTGGGGAATTATTTCTTAGAAATTGAGCCGGGTAATTATCAATTAGAAAACGTTAGCCATGAATCAGATGATCAGTTCGATCTCCTTCAATTTTCTCGGACTGATGATATTGACTGTAACATAGTTAGTTTAGTTACTGACTTAGATGGTAAAGATACTAACTTAATTATATCAAAGAATGTTTTTTGGGTTTTATATTTTGACGGTTCCAAGACTCAGGAAGGATCTGGAGCTGGTTGTGTTCTAGTTGATCCTGAAAACAACAAACATTTCTTGTCTTGTAGATTAGAGTTCGATTGTACTAACAATATTGCTGAATATGAAGCTTTAGTCCACGGATTAAAGAAAGCCATCGGTTTGAACGTTAAATACCTCAAAGTCTTTGGTGACTTGGAAATAGTAGTCAAACAGGTGAGATATACAATTCATTGTCTTTCACCACATTTGAAAGGTTATCAGTCTGAGGTATGGGATTTAATTACACACTTTAATGCTTTTAATATAAAATCTATTCCTAGATTGCAGAATGCTGTAGCTGATTTATTAGCTACTTTCACTTATAGGTTAGTGCCTACTAATAATAAATGTTCTATTGAATTGGTTTTCAGGCCTTCTGTTCCAGATAATATCACAAACCTCAGAGTTTTTGATGATGATGATCAGATCATTAGTTTCCTCACAAATGAAAACATGTTCCAAGAGGCTGTTATAGATGAAGAAAAGCATGATTCTGATTTGCAAAACAAAGACGCAATCAAAGGAAATTTCATGCCCAAAGGAGTAAGATCACTTGAAAGTTTGTTCGATCTGTAGAGAAAATTCAAGAAGCTAGCAAATGTCAAAACTCATAGCTCCTCTATGCGGCATGAATTGGTAAATCTAGGCACAGAGGCTGAACCAAAGTATGTTAATCTTGGTAAATGTTGTTCACCAGGTGAAAGAGATATGTTCATAAGGATTTTTAGGCAATACAAGGATGTGTTTGCTTGGATTTATGAAGATCTGAAAACATATGACACCCACATCATTCAGCTTGTCATACCAATGAAAGCAGGTGCTAAGCCATTTCAGCAGTAATTAAGAAGAATGCATCCTACTCTCGAACCTTTAATTCAAAATGAGTTGAAGAAATTATTAAATGCTAATATCATTTTTAAAGTCCGGCATTCAGAATGGGTTGCTAATCTAGTTCCCGTGAGGAATAAGTCAGGAGAAATAAGATTATGTGTTGATTTCAGAAACTTGAATAGAGCCCATGATAAAGATAATTATCTCATTCCTTCAATGGAACAAATTCTGCAGATGGTATCAAGATCAAAACTTTTTTCCCTCCTAGATGGTTTCTCTGGTTACAATCAAGTGTTGGTAGCGGGAGAAGACCGTCTTAAGACTACTTTCTGCACTAAGTGGGGAACATTTTCCTACCGAAGAATTCCATTTGGCTTGATAAACGCAGGAGCTAATTTCCGGCAAGCAATGGACATTGCCTTTCGAGGATTGGGCGGTCATTGTGTTGTAGTCTATCTAGATGATGTGACAGTTTTCTCAAAGAAGAGAGAAGACCATATTTTCCATTTAAAGCATATTTTCGATCGCTGCAGGAAGTATGTTATCTCTTTAAACCCCAAGAAAAGTGTTTTTGTCGTTCTTGAGGGCAAGATTTTGGGTCACATTATTTCAAAGAAGGGAATTTCGATATATCAAGAGAGAGTGCAAGTTATCAACAAAATTACCATGCTCCACAACAAAAAATCTATGCAATCGTTTATGGGCACTATCAATTTTGTTCGAAGGTTTGTTCCTGATTTTGCCCAAACCGTTAAACCTTTGCAGCAGATGGTCAAGCAAAGCGTATAGTTCAAATGGACAAACTTGGAAAAGGATGCATTTAAGGATATCAAAGCTGCCATAGATAATGCCCCCTCTCTAAGAAGTCCATATTTTGAAAAAGTTTTTATCCTGTATACCTCTACTTCAGATGACTCTCTCGCAGCTGTGCTTACACAAAAGGTAGAATCAGGAGATGAATACCCAATTTCCTTCATGAGCACTAGTCTGCAAGGCGCTAAAATAAACTATCCCATTGTAGACAAACAAGCATATGCCATATTGAAATCAATAAAGCAGTTCAGGCCATATATTCTTAAGAACAGAACTAAAGTTGTAGTTCCTCACCCGGTTGTCAAATATTTTTTTGTTCAAAAAGAATTGGGAGAAAGAAGAGGGAATTGGGTCACCGTGCTTCAAGAATATGATTTAGAATTTAAACCAGCTACCATCATTAAAGGTTAGGGCCTATGTAAATTGCTCACTGAACATCCAGTTGATGAAGAGAAAAGCTGGGAAAATGAAGCTAAACTAAACATGGTTGAGGTATGTCCTATTTTCATAGCTCCCAAATCCTGGTATAGAGACTTAGTGCACTGTTTGCAACAAGGGTACTTGCTGGGGCATTGGAGTTCTAAGCAGAGAAGGGCACTTCATTTGAAATCTATAACTTATCAAATCATTGATGGAGTACGTTTTAGAAAAAATTATGATGGCATTTTTCTCAGATGTTTAGAGAAGGATGATGCGAGTAAAGTGGTCAAGGAATTGCATGATGGCCCTACCGGGGGACATTATTCCGGAGATAAAACAACTCACAAAATATTGAGGGCCGGATATTATTGGCCCACCTTGTTCAAAGATGCTCATGCCTATGGAAGGAATTGTGATGTATGCCAAAGGAGTGCTGGGAAATTACCAAAAGCAGTAGGACCGTTGCAGCCAGTTATTATCTCATAACCTTTCGAACAATGGGGCATAGATGTCATTGGAGAAATAAAACCGAACTCTTCTCTACAACACCGATACATCCTGATGGCCACATACTATTTTACAAGATGGACAGAAGCTGTTCCATTGCGCAAAATCAATGAAGATGCAGTTATCAGTTTCTTAAAAGAGAACATCATAACCAGGTTTGGGGTTCCAATTTCCCTAGTCTTTGATAATGCAACTTATTTTTCATCCTTTAAGATAAATGAATTTGTTTATGAGAGAGGAATCAAGTTATATTATTCAGCCAATTATTATCCCCAAGGAAATGGATTAGTTGAATGTTCAAACAAAAACCTTATCCAAATTCTTAAGAAAACTGTGATTGAAAATCAGAGAAGCTAGCACATAGCTCTCCCAAATGCCTTATCGATGGATAGGGTTACTCCAAAGAATGCTTTAGGGGTTTCCCCGTATACCCTTGTCTATGGTAGAAAATCCATCCTCCCTCCCAACATCCTGCTCCCATCTTTGCAATTGGCCCAAGTGTTAACACTCAAAAAGTGTTCACTACCTCATCTACCACATTATATGGCTCATTTTCCCATTTTCCTACCATATTTCCATTGAAATCCCAAAAAATCCCATTAAAAAGCCTCCAAAAGGCCTAAAATGCCTCCAAAAGGCCACAAAACCCTTAAAATAGCCTCAAAAAGGTTAAAAAACCCATTTTTCCTCCAAAAATATCCAAAATTCCTCTAAAAATAGCAAAAACCCCCTAAAAAGGGAAGAAAAATATAAAATAATGAGGAAAAGGAGGAAAAAACCCTATACAGCTGCCCAAAACCATGTGTTCCCTAAAACCATGGGTCAGCACTCCACCACCAAAAAACTATAAATAGGTGATGGAGATCCCTTATTCCATATCCACAATCACAAGCACCCTTACTCTGCCAAAATCTCTCTCGAAACCCTAGTTCACCATTGAACTATTTTCACCTTGAGAGCCACTTTTGGCCCATTCCCATCATTGGAGAAGGAGAAGGAGCATCTTGAAGCTTGGAGCATCCTCTTGGACACTGCAAAGGGCTTCATCAAATCTTCTCATTGAAGGTAATATCAATACAAAAAGCCATTCTTTAAATTTGATGTTTATGTTTCATGCATGCTTTAGAAGTAATTTAATTTCTGTTTTAGCTTAATTAGTTTAATATACTGAACTTCTACTAAGGAGTCCATTCTCCTTAGTAGGTGCTCATTGGCACAAGCTAGGGGTAAAACCCTAGCTACAGTTTTGGCGACTCCCTTAGATTTTGAATTTCTGGTTTCCGTTTTGAATTTTTTACTTTTGGCTGTCCCTTTCGGCCGTTGCATACCGCGTATTTTCCCTCTGCAGTCGCGTCCCGACCGCGCCTTTCAGGCCTTTACCTGCGATCCGACCGCGGCTCTCAGACTGCGCCTGTCGGCCTTTTTCCCGCGTCCCGACTGCGGCTTTCTCCCTCTTTCGTGCGTCCCGACTGCGCCTGTTAGCCCTTTTGCCGCGACCCGACTGCGTCTTTTTTCCCTATTTCCTGCGTCCCGACCGCCGCTGTTGGTTCGAAAGCCGCGACCTGACTGCCACTGTTTCCCCAAAACCCGCGGTCTGCCTGTTCTATTTCGGCACAGACCCGCAGTCTGATTTCTGCAGTTTTCCTATTTTGAGCCCAGCCCCCTTTTGCTGCAATATTTTCTGCATCTGAACAGCCCTCTGTCCTACCTGCAGCCTCACTACCTTACAGCCTTTCTGCAACATAATTTTTGTGCCCTTTACAGAATTCTTTTACAATTTCGTTATTTTTAATTCAGAAAATTTTGCACGTTAAACTTTCAATTTCAGCATTATTGATAGTTGGAAGTTGCCCCCCTTGTGGCACTTCTATTTTTTGGGTTCATCACCTCACGCGCACACACTCTGTCACATAAATCAAGTGAGCCTTAAAAAGTACCTAATTGAACCAACATTCTAACCCCACTTGGGGAACACAAAAGAATCATTGTAGTTAGGTAGGGTCGGGGGGATAGGCTTCCAATAACACCCCTCGGTCACTTTCACTTGAGACATAGTTGTTGTCCAAATAGGGAACCAAAATCCCCTAGTACTTTTTGGCACGGTCACGACCAGTTTGTCAGAGGGCCTCTCCCTTAGGAGGGTTGAAGTCGGGAGACTGGTTCCGGAGGCCTGAGTGGAATACCGCAATCCATTCAGTAACCGAAGGGCTACCTTTCGCGGTTCGCGGGATATCCCTGTATAGGGGTATTGCGGTCAATGAACTAAACGGCAGATTCACCTTTCTGGACGTGTCATGAACGGGGTATCTTAGTTGCCATTCTTCTAGGATTGACTACCCGGTGTCCCTCCCGGTAGGGGGATATCATAGCCACTTGGCTTTCCTACTCATATTGTCTGACTTGGATTTCATCACCTTGCAGAGGATATGTTTAGTTGAGTCAGAATACTTTTAGTTAGGTGTTTGCATGCTCCTTTACCTCCCTTTGGTCTAGTGAGTCCACCATTTTTTCTTTTTAGGAAACCTGCTGCTTGTTGGTATTCTGACCATCTTTGTTGTTACTCCACCCATTGTAGCACAGCTGTTGTAGTGGGTGTTTTGAGTTGGTTGTTGGCCTGAGTGCCTTGTTTTTTTTTTAGCTCTCCTCCTGCACACACGGTTGCATTAGGATTTTTTGAGCTGTTTTTATACTCACCTCAACCCACAGAGATTAGACACCATCTGTCACCATTGAGTCCCCGAGACATTCTCGGTGCCTCAGGGGCGAGCCCCCACAGCACGGTTCTCTTGACACCACTCGTCATAGATTCCGATCATCATCCGTTGATACCACCCATCACAGATCTAGAGCCTTGTCACTTGACTCCACTCGTCAGCGACGTAGGTCTCCGTCACCAGATAGTGACGCACCTTACTTTACCTCCGATTCTGAGACAGAGTCTGAGAACCCTATTTATACTGCCCCTACTAGCCCCATGGCTGGCACGACTTCCACTCTGTTTGTCATAGGGACCATTGGTGGCACATCCACCACCACACCAGTTACTACACCTGTTTTGGGTATGCCCTCCATGGGGCCCCCATCTACCGTTCCCCTCACGGTACCTATTCCTGCAGTGGGAATCCCTATCCCCACTACATCAGTGGCTCACACTACCCATGGTGGTGCTGGACCATCCTCCACCACCTCAGTTCCCCCACTTGGGGGCACCACCCCAAATCTTGTCCCTCCACTTGGGGGCACTGGCCCCAACTTGGTCCAACCCACTACAGTGTCACATCCTTCTTCCAGTTTGCCATTCATGGCTAGCCTCAACCTACCTGACCTGGCCAGATTGACCAACGATCCTATTCGACACGACCCTACATGGCCTCATATGCCTACCAAACTACCCTCTGACATCCCTAAGTTCGAGGGTAAGGCCGGTGAGGACCCACAAAACCATATCATGTCTTTCCACTTATGGTGTTCCTCTAACTCCATTGTGGACGACTCTGTTCGCCTCCGTCTCCTACAGCGCACCTTCACTGGCTCTGCAACCAAATGGTATATCGAGCAACCTCATGGGACCCATGCCACCTTTGCTTCCCTTGCCTCGACCTTCCTGCAGTTCTTCCAATTGCCTGTCCGCTATGACGTGGGCGTTGAGATCCTTCTATCTTGTAGACAAAACACGGCTACCCATATCACGGACCACATCCATGAGTGGCGTCGACGCCGTAGCTTATGCAAGATTAAACTAGACGACCGTATCTTCCTAGATTGGTTCCTCAAATCCCTTCTCCCTGTTATTGCTAAGGATGTGGCCTCAGAAAGACCCCAGTCTGAGGAAGAGGCCATCCTTAAGGCTCAACAGTTCGACCTCATTTACGTCCAATCGGGTTACCTTTATACCATTATACCTGATGCCCCTCACGGCGAGTCCTCCCAGCATGATGCGCCGGGGGCATCCCACGCTGCAGATGGTATCATTGGCCGTGTTTCTTCGCATCCCCAACCATTTTCTATAGCACGTCCTACCCCTGGCCCCGACCTGTCGCGGGCTACTTCACAGTCTGGAGCAACCAACTCGTATGCTCCTATGACACATCACCATTCCCATGGACCCTCATGTCCACCTCAGTGCTTCGGGTATGCGACTCCTGCTTATGCTCCTCCAGTCGCCCCTCAGCCTTACTACCATCAGCAGGCTGCCTCAGCTCCTGCGCCTTCACAAGCCCCACCAGCTTATTATCCGCCACAGGAAGCCCCTGCGGCACATCCACAACCTGCTCCGCAGTCCTATCAGCAATCCCCTCAAGTTGCTGCACCTGCTCAGCCTTAACCTGCATATCATCCTCCGCAGCCTGCTCCAGCACCTGCGCAACCTCAAAATCCACCTGCTGCCCAAGGGCAAGTTTACGCCCAGCAAAACCCGCAGCAAAACCAGAATAACCAACGCAACCAGGGCCAACAGAACCGCGGCAAGGGCCGTAATCGGGGGAACAACCAACCTGCAGACCAAGCTGGGCAACCGGCGAATCCCCCCGACAACAACAATGCGGCCCCCGCTAATCAAAACCCTGATCGCCCACCCAAGCAGGCTAAAAAACCCAATTTGCGAATGAACCACCCTTGTTCTATTTGCGGGGTCTATGGACACTACACACATGCTTTCCCACACTTGGAGCGAGCCCGGCAACTCTGGGTTGACGAGGCCCATCGCCAAGGGCATGCGGCTCCCCAAGCGCCACCCAACCCCCCCAACCTCAACAACCCCCTTTGGTGCTGCAAAACCCCTTACCAACCCAAGGCGTAGTGAATACTCAGCCGTTGGCTCCCCATCAAGTCAATGCGCCCCAACAACAACAGATCACTTACGCTGCTCCTGATCAACCCATGTTTGACTCAGGTACCCACCACTTGCTGATGATGTCATCTGCTGACGTCAATCTCCAGACCCGTCGGAACCAATATGGCTCCACCTCTGAAGCCAATCCCACGGATAAAACTACTAACGCCCATCCCACCGATCAGGCGTTACGTATACCTCCGCCGCCCATAGACGGCGCTGCGAAAGCACCTCGTTTCCCACTCCGCCGAATCAACAATAACCCTAATGCGCGCGCTGCGTCAAACTACAACATCGTAGACGACCTAGCTCAATCTCCCGCAGCCATGTCTGCACTAGAGGTCTTGAAGAATTGCCCTTCCCAGCGCAAGACCTTACTCTCCGCCATTGGGGGGATTGACCCAAATGATTCGCATTTGATGGCATTTGATTTAGACCAGTCTGAGCCATGCCTACCTTCCAGCTTAGCATTCCAAGTTACTGTCTCCGTTAGGAATCTTGTCATCCACCGGTGCATCATCGATGAGGGTGCCTCCACATGCGTTATGTCTACATTCGTATGGCAGAAGCTCGGATCCCCTCCTCTTCAGCAGTCCACCACTGCGTTACGTGCCTACGACGGTCGTTCGGCCCAGCCCCAAGGCCTCCTACCCAACGTACCTGTCCAGTTAGGTGGTAAAACCGTCCTTATTGACATAGAGGTAATCAATGCCCAATTGGATTACAACCTTTTACTTGGCCGCAGCTACATGTATGCCATGCGGGCGGTTGCCTCTTCCGTCTTTCGCACCATGATGTTCCCCCATGAGGGACGCGTGGTTAAAATTGACCAGCTCACATACTATGATCCCAGTGCTCCCGCGGCACCTGAAAACGTTCTCCCCATGGTTGAACAACCTGTTTCTCCTGCCACCACTTCGTTTGTTTCCTCTTCGGGGCCTGGAGTCTACTCAGACGCGCCGATGACCTCCACCTTTCAATCCATTCCTCCGCCGTCATCTACGCCCGAAATGTCCGACTTATGTACCTTGTCCCATGACAACCTACCACCTAATACTCAACCACCCTTGTTTCCTAAACCACCATTGGTACCTAGCCACATTGGTGTTACACCGATCCATACGATCCCCTTCCTAGTCCCTCCATTGGGAGTAGTAAGCGCCCCGGTCATGGCTACCCTTAGCCTCCCTGGGTTAACCTTGGGATTACTTGTATGGTATCTTTCGCCTCCCGTTCGCCCGCCGACACCAGATGTCGTCCTCCAACCGGTGCAACCCATGGCTACTACCACTCAGCCACCTCCCGGTGTCTCTACCCCTTCGTCCTCCACGACAACCCCTCCTCCTCCCCAACCCACTGGGGGCAGAGGTCCACAACCTTACACTGCTGTACCATCTCCCAAGACAGTCAAAAACCCTCCAGTATTTCATGCTCCTCCCAAATGCTCGCTGTGCGATGAGTTAGGCCATGCCACTCACCAATGCCCACAGTTACCAGCATTACAGAAGCACATGCAGATGCTCGACGATGACCCTAACATCCCAACTGTCGAACTCAACCCCACTCCCAAGCCTAAAGATAAGTCCCTACGTACCAACCACTCCTGCGCCATATGCGGTATTTACGGGCATTATTCACATCATTGTCCCGATCTCCCAGATTACAGAGCGGCTCTTTATGAGATGAACAATCTGGATCTTGAGACGGCTCCACCTACCATTGAGGAGATCTACCCCCCAGACTCTTCACCTTCTGGAGAGATTAACACCATTTACATGATCTCTTCCACTACCATTCCCTCGTCAACCGATTTGACGACGCAAACTTTCCGTACCGATGAGGAGATTCTTGAGGCCCTTACTGCCCCAGATTATCCTTGGGATGATATGCATCATCGTTCCTACTTCATCCCAGAAGAATCCTCCTCTAGCACAGCTAACCAATTCACAGTTGAATCCAAAGACTTCCTCCCCACCAAGGTCGACTGGTTCAAGGACCCTATTCCTGCTCCTGATGCCTTCGAGGAGGGTAACATGGCCAACATCTCACCTGTCCTCCAAGTTGATATCGCTGCCCCAGGACGTGCCCCTGAACTCATCACTTTAGGAGCATTCTGCAGTAAACAAGAGATTGAGGACTACATAAACCTTTTCAGAGAATTCCGTGATGTCTTTGCCTGGTCCTATACCGAAATGCCTGGTCTTGACCCCGCAATTATAGAGCACCACATTGACACATGGCCTGATGTACCCCCCGTCCGTCAGAAACAACATCCTCTTCCTCCCTCAATGTTACCAGGATATGCCCCTGAACTCATCACTTTAGGAGCCTCCTGTAGCGAGCGGGAGATTGAGGATTATACACAACTCTTCCCTCGCTCCTCCTCCGGCAAGTCCTCCTCTCCTCCGGCCTCCTGTGCCCGTACCCGGTCCACTAGGACCGCCACCCGGATCGCGATGGATCTGAACTCTCGGGGCGCCATCATGCAATCCTGTACTACAGCAGGATCAATGTCCGACCATCCCTCGTCGGTCACCCCTACCAATAACCGATCTAGTAGTGCCCGCACCGACTCCAGTGTCCCCTCAGCATCAAGGCGACGGACCTCACCTCGCCCCGGCAGAGCTGTACAGTACTTTCATTTTGTTTTTGTCCGTTTTCCACACCGTTTCCACCATTGGAATCAGCATGACGAGACCGTCATGATGGTCACCTCGTTGCATTGTTTTCGTTTCGTTATTTTTTGCCCATTTTTCAGACACCACTAGTCGCCTCGGTTTGCGTGCCACATCGGCCGTTCTCCGTTTTTCACACGTTTTATATCATCGGATTCATTTTTCCGAGCCCGTGATGACGCTTGAGATCATTTCTCGCTCTCACCTCCAGATTTTCCGGGTATTTTTCCAAAAAATGCCCCCGTCAACTCGATTTGCGTGCCACATCGGCCGTTACCCGTTTTTGACATCCTTTATATCGTCGGATTCATTTTTCCGAGCTCATGATGATGCTTGAGATCATTTCTCGCTCTCACCTTGGTACAATTTCAACATTGTGTCCCAACACCTTGCTGCCTCGGTTTACGTGCCACATCGGCCACTATCGGATTGTTCCACTTTTTTACATGAGCCATTCACTCCTGTCATACTGCAAATGTTTCGTTATTTTGCCACCATTTCATTTCCCCGCAAGGAGGCCCACCAGTGTTTCCCCCAACCCTCGTTCTTGGTCATCATTATTGATCCTTGATTGAACACTTCCTCCTTTCCTGGCCATTCCTTTTGTTCGGTATAATTTTATCCCTTTTTCGGGCCGGACAAGTCCTTTACGAAAAAGGCACTTAGGGAGTTTCTGTTAAGCTCTTTTCTGACTCCTAAAAGAATGAAAAGATCGCCGAGCAATCTTGCTTCCTTTCATGCTCGTTAAAGTACCTGAAAGGGCGTCTATCTGGTATAAGTTTAACCCTTTTCCGGACCTGGTAGACTAATTACGAAAAAGGAATACTCTAGTCACACCGGCTAGAAGAGTTCTTCATTGCATCCTTTTATGCTTCTTTGGGCCTTGGAGACTAAATCTACGAAAAAGCAACCCCCTGGATTCTTCTTACTTGCTTTCAGACTCTCTAAAATTGAAAGCAACCACGAGCATGAACTGTCCTGGGCTCGTAAAATCCACCCGACAGTACCATTCCATCATTTCAGAGTCTTCTTATTTGCTTTCAGACTCCTTAAAATTGAAAGCAACCACGAGCATGAACTGTCCTGGGCTCGTAAAATCCACACGACAGTACCATTTTACACACACTTCTTCTAGTTCCTTCACCCATGAAGAAGTTTTCCCTCGTGCCTCCTGGCACTTTGATCTATCATCTCGGCAGCACCCCCAATCAGGTCGCCTTTGTTCAGAGTATTCTGCAGTCTCCTGCCATTGTACACCAGCTTGAGTCTCCCTCAGCCCAATAACTTTCCCAGATCCCATACAGCTATGATCCCTCTCCCTTTAGTCAGTTTCATATGCTGCCAGATCATTCCCATTATCATACTCTGAACAAAGGAAGTTTGAGTCCATCCACTCTACTTGCCCAGTTGTCCCCCCACAGTTTATCAGTCCTGCCATCAGCACTATCACATTTCGGTCTTGTACCTCGCGCTCCTGTCAAGGAAACATCATTGCCTTGATAGTTGCAGGTCTCCCTCTGTCGACGACAGCTCCTCTATTCCAGAGGATAGGCCCAGAGGTCCCTACGCCTTGGACTTATCACCATCTGTGGTAAGTGCCTACGGATCATTCTGAGAGGAGACATCATTACCTCTCCGAGTGGTTGTTCCTCACATGCTTGACTTCAGCACCTTGATCGCATCGTTGAGGATCGCGTAGGATTATATCCCATCAGTTTTTAGTCGAAGACCCCGGATTTCCCCCGACTCTAGCACATTGGTGAGTCACTTTGGAACACCCAGTTATATGTTCCCGTGGATGTCCGGGCTGCGTTGGCGTTTGTATTCGGAAGCCATCCAGTTCTATGCTTCCTTGAGTACCCATTTCAGTTCCAGTTCAGTGTACCATGGAGGGTATGACCCCAGTCACTATGATCCAGCAGCTCATCAGTTCCTTTGGTATCACACTCAGTAGCACTGTTGATTGTTCCAGTGCACCAGTTCTTCAGTTCACACATGATCAGCTCAGCAGTATGTCCCATATTTGTGTCCCCTCTGGACTCTTATGATGTACACAGTGGTCATGTATCTTACAGGTCCCCCTTTTTTGGGCCTCACAGTTATGTTTATGTATCTTGATACGAGCATGGGTATGCCCGCCTCGTCCATATATTGAGATTATTCCTCAGTCAGTATTTGAGGTCATGTATATTTCAGGTCCCCATTTTGGACCCCATTGTTATTGTTATGTTATATCCTGATACGAGCATGGGTATGCCCGCCTCGTCCATATGATCAGATGATCCCTCATCCATTATTGAGGTTATGTACTTTTAGTCCTTGCAATTGTTCGGGATCGTTGTTCCGGGCCTCAGTTTGTTTCTTCTCTTCTCTCCACACCCCAGGAAAACCATTCATGACTTATGATGTCCATCGGCCATACGATGAGCTCCTGCCCTCGCACATCAGGGGGCAATCTGTTAACACTCAAAAAGTGTTCACTACCTCATCTACCACATTATATGGCTCATTTGCCCATTTTCCTACCATATTTCCATTGAAATCCCAAAAAATCCCATTAAAAAGCCTCCAAAAGGCCACAAAACCCTTAAAATAGCCTCAAAAAGGTTAAAAAACCCATTTTTCCTCCAAAAATATCCAAAATTCCTCTAAAAATAGCAAAAACCCCCTAAAAAGGGAAGAAAAATATAAAATAATGAGGAAAAGGAGGAAAAAACCCTATACAGCCGCCCAAAACCATGTGTTCCCTAAAACCATGGGTCAGCACTCCACCACCAAAAAACTATAAATAGGTGATGGAGATCCCTTATTCCATATCCACAATCACAAGCACCCTTACTCTGCCAAAATCTCTCTCGAAACCCTAGTTCACCATTGAACTATTTTCACCTTGAGAGCCACTTTTGGCCCATTCCCATCATTGGAGAAGGAGAAGGAGCATCTTGAAGCTTGGAGCATCCTCTTGGACACTGCAAAGGGCTTCATCAAATCTTCTCATTGAAGGTAATATCAATACAAAAAGCCATTCTTTAAATTTGATGTTTATGTTTCATGCATGCTTTAGAAGTAATTTAATTTCTGTTTTAGCTTAATTAGTTTAATATACTGAACTGCTACTAAGGAGTCCATTCTCCTTAGTAGGTGCTCATTGGCACAAGCTAGGGGTAAAACCCTAGCTACACCAAGCCTCCCAAGGTTCCAGCAGTTAAGTTTTACAATCTAGAATTGACACCCTGTTGAAACTTGAAGAATCCTGGCAGAAAGCCAAAGACCAATTCCACCAGCACCAAGACATAGTCAAAAGGTGGTTCGATAAAAGGAAGTTTGGCAAAAGAAGTTTTGAAGTGGGTGACTTAGTTCTGAAATGGGACCATCCACATGAAGGCAAGGGAATGCATACAAAGTTTCAACATTTATGGGTTGGCCCTTACCAAGTTTATGAAAATCTTGTCCCGACGACATACAAGCTAAAAGATTTACAAGGAGAGGAAGTAACTCTACCTCTCAATATCCTTGCTTTGAAGCAATACTTCACTTAGTCCTCTGAGGGATCTTTGTACATAAATAAACACTCTTGTTTCTTTCTTGCTTTCCTTTTCGCTTTGGTTTTGTCTTATTTTTTCAGCTAGTTTGTTTCCCTTTCTATCTTGATTTATGTTCAAGGTTTTCTTTATTTCTTTCCTTAAGAAAGCTCAACTTAGATTTGGTGAAGAGGTAATATAGATTTTCAAACAAAACTCTAAATCCTGTAAGGTTGAAACCTGTTTACAAAGAAATGTTTTGCAACTTTGTTTTCACTGTTGAGTCTCCAGGAATTTAGAGATCCTTTTCTGATTGGTCAAAGTAACCCCGTTTCAAATAACTAAGATTCAACATTTCTTTCCTACTATCTTGGGTCTCCACCCACTCTAACAATAAATTCCTATCTCGAGGAGTTCACTATGAGAGACCCATGGAAAGGAAACATGTCTCACATATGTATGGTACTTAAAATGATCCCATGCTACAAATGAAAGCTAAAAAGCTTGTATTAAAGGGTCTGATTTCCAAAAATTCTCGCCTCAACCAAAGCACGACAGAGAAAAGCAAAGTACATTCAATTAAGAAAAGTTGTTCAAATAAATCATCCCAACAAGGTTCTTCTCCATTTGTGAAGCATGATAATCAAACAAACTTATCGCTCACACAAAAGGACATTGTGGATTGAAGAACCAAAACCAAATATGGAAGTGGAAGAAATTCATTTATGGAAGACTCAAATGACAAAAGTCATTTAGAAACATCCAAAAGGATGCAAATAGCATGGGAATGAGGAACAAACGAATATGTTTGTGAGATACTGCTATGATCCTGAGGAGTCTTCTCTAAGCTGATATCTGAGAGGTAGAATTCCAAAATGAACTCCATACTCTGACACTGAGAGACTTGAAAAGAAGTATGATTCTAAGTTTCCTTCTCCCAAAATGACCATGATGATGAGAGTGATCACTGTATTCACGGAAGCTGAACTATGAAGAAATTTTTTTGCTCATATAAATCAGTAGTTTGTAAGTTTTCTACCCTAAGGAAAGTTCTTTTTCAGAGATCTGTGTTCACCAGCAAATCGCCAATTATTGTTGCTGCAACATCCCCCCCCCCAATTTTTGTAAATATTGGGGCCCCTCCTTGTTTTTAGAAAAGTTTACTTAGGAGCTAAACACTCCCTTGAAGGTCTTTTGTACTTAGTTTTTTCCAGAGAACAAGTTTTTTGAGTTGGTTTTATCTTTTTCTTCTAAGTCAAAACCCAGCTTTTTCACTTGAAATGGTGGACAAACTCAGCTTTTTCACCCGAAATGGCAGACAAACTCTGACTTTTCACCCAAATGGCAGAACAAATCAGCAAGTCTCACCACAACGGGTGGGGATAATTTTCACAAAGGCACAAATTCATTTCGCATCGGGAGGACTCGCCAAATTTCACCACAATGTCAGACAAACTTAGCAAGTTCCGCCGAAATGGCGGATGAACTCACCAAGTTCTGCCGAAACGGCAGACAAACTCATGAAGTTTTGCCGCAACGGACAGGCGAGTGTTATTAACACACAAGGCCGCAACGTTGGACAAACTCGCCAAGTTTCTCCGCAAGGAGTGGATGGAACTCACAAGATTTCACCGCAACATGACTTGAAACTCACAAGTTTTCACCGCAAACCGTTGGGCGAACTCACTGACACCATCCGATTTTGGCGGTCGCATTTAATGCTAAAAGCATTGAAAAGACCTCGCCGTACTTGCCATTTAAACCCCGTTTTAAATGTTCCACCCACCAAATTGAATGCCCACACGCGTCAACATTTATATATAGGGTTTTGGACGGTTATATTTCAACTCTATTGGTATATTTTTATGCTGTGAAAACCCCATTTGAGGACGCGTCATTTTGCTCCAGCTCAGCCCGGTTGCAACACAATCAACTGCCGTCAGGACCAACCATTTTCTTCCAGGTAGGTAGTCATCTAACACTTGCTTTTAGTTTTTCTCTTTCAGTTGCTGGTTACTAAGCCATTCTCCACATTAATTTCGCCACATCGATTGCTTTGGCCCATAGTCTTTTTTCATTTTGTTGTGTGGCCATCCCCATACACTAGAACTCGTAGTCGTCGACCCAATACAACCCAAATCCAATCCTTTAAACCTACATGCTCAGTGTTTCCCCGCCACATTCAACTATTGCCTCCCTCGCGCTTTTCAAATTCAGCAGCATCATCTTAATTGGAAACATTGTGCTCTCGTCTTCATGCAATTTCTTAGCTTCCTGTCTTTATTGTAACACATTGCTACTGAAACTGCTTGCTACACGAGGGCTTCACTAGAAGGAAATATAATATCATGTTCATTCATATTGGGGTATTAAATAATCATGAAAACCTAAAAATTATATTGCTTATATATTAAGGGGCAAAGGGTTTTTTTTTATTTAATGTAACAATATAAAAATACTTCGGGGTATTTTTTATATGGGTGGGCTGACAAATATCCACCAAATGGAGATGGCGGGATCACAGACATATGAGAAATTGGGTTGAAGCAAGGCTCGGGCTTACCAGTATGCAGGGAAATTGCGTCTTGAGGCATGCTTGAGGCCAGGTATTTCATGGTGAAGAGGGTTTCCATTCGATCATAGTCGAGAGATAGTGGTCATTAACAGCCAATTGTTACCAATAACACTCAGCCAGTTGTTACCAATAGCCTTGGGAGTCTCTAAGCCTCTAGGGCCTGTTATAGGCCCTCAATAGGCCTTGGGGGTTTGAATACCCAACCACTCGTGCCTATTATAGGCCTTGGTAGGTTTAGTTAGCCTCTTAGAGCTTGTTATAGGCCCTGGGGGCTTGGATACCTAGCCCACAACAGACTTAGTCAGCGATTGGGGAACTGCAACATGCAATCTAAATGTTTTACTATGTGCATTGGCTCTATTGACATACAAGAAGTGATCTCATATCTCTTCATTAGACCATTATATGTTGCAAATCATAATGATATGCGGTTGAGTAATTGCATTGTGGGTGAAGTAATGTGAATCCAAAATATACATTGAAAGAAACAAGGTGCATTGTAGAATGCATGTGGGGTCATAAGAGGGGTATCATATCAATATACTAGGTAGAAATATAAAGGGGTAAATTGATACATACAATATCTAGTGAAAATAAGTTTTTTTTTTTAAATTGGGAAGGCATATTGGGAGGGGGTTAAAAAAATGATTTTGGAAGGTATTTTCCAATATTTAGTGAAATTAGGGGTATTGTTTCATATGCTATGAACGAACGTGCTATGATAGCGATTTATTGAGTGAAGCCCCCATGGCTTACTATTGCTATAGCTCTGAGATGTATTTGAGTCATATCATTATGCTAGTTTAGTTTTTTAATATCTTGGGTTTTGGTTGATCGTATGTCTACTCATGCGTGGTCATTGAACAGGGTTAAGCCACGATGCCGAAAGGTAGTAGAAAGAAAGCGAAAATGGTTGAACTAGAATCAGCAGAAGCAAGGGTTGAAACTCTATTCGAGGACACCAAGTCTGTAACAGATGTCCCTCCTGAAGCCAAGTGGGGAGATATATACTGCATGGTAAGAGACCAAGATATTCCTGGAGCACTCTTGGAGGAAGGCTACTTATAGCAAAATATCATAAGCTCTGGTATATCTAAAGCTTCCATGCACCCAGAGCTCTTTCCTTGTTCCGAAGTGATCGGATGGATCCTGGAACATGCAGACCCTGAATCAAGAGTATTATCCGATCGCAAGGGAGAGGCTTTTGCCTTGTTTCATCCATCCTACATTGCAGTAGCTTACAAGTTACCACGTCCTCAACAGCCACTGAACGACGAGTGTTTGGGTCAGCTCTAGATGGATAATTTTTAGATGGGTAAAAATCTGTTAATCATAGGAAAGCAACTAAGAAAAAAGGATAGTGATGAGTATGAAGTCCAGAACCTGAGGGCCCCTTTCCGGATGATCGCCCTTATGTTAAGTAGAATTTTCGGAATGGCTGATGGAACTGTTTATAGGATACAATGGGTCCCCATAATTCACTATGTGGCATTCAAGGGAACAATATTTAATTGGGAAACTATCCTCTTGGATAGTCTCTCATCCACCATAGCCGCTGCAAAAGAAGGGCTGATCCTAAAGAAGTCAGAACTTTACATGTCTTCCTATCTCATTGATTGTATTTTGGCAAAGCTTCCTTTCCCAAAATTAGGTTTTGTTTGGGATCAGGCCAACACCCCAGTGTACACTGCTTATAAAATTTCTTGGGCCCAAAATTACAGGATGCAATACAAGCTCATTTGCGAAGAGTTCATCATACCTTTGTATGAGCTAATGTTTAATGAAGAACCCAAATGATTATCTGAGAATGCCATGCAGGTCATGGAAAGCTACGGTGACTTCTATTTTTCAGAGAAGGGTACTTATATCAGAATGTATGGAGGCTCCAAACCACCATATATCTTTCCCAGATATGCCACTGATTATATAGTCCTGAAAGAAGCAGTCAGACAAGTTTTTCTTGATGGAGTTGGCATATTTTTGAATAGATTGAAGAAGGCTTCTTTTCCTCCTTTGCCTTTCTATATTGGAGCCTATAAGTTCGCAAAGGTTGCATCGGCCAAATATTTTGTTCAGGATTTAAAATGATTTCACTTCGAGGAAGTGGTCTTCCATAGGAATGACAAGCAGAGCAAAGCTGTAGAACATTGTAGAGAGATCCATGCCCACTTTGATTATGCTCATTACTATGATGAAGATGAAGAGGTGTATAGAGGAATCAGTAACATGACTGAGCTTCAAATTTTCTGTGACCTCAAAGGTGGAGCCAGTTCTAGCTCTGCAGTCGCCCAAGGTACCCATGAAGCCGAACTATTGAAGGAAAAGGAAGCAACTGAAGATCAGTCCAAAGAAGAGAAGAGGCTTAAAGAGGAAGTTGAAAGGGTCCAAAAGGAAGCTTCCGATAAGATGCATAAGGAGCAGGAAGAAGCTCTTAAGCTTCAAGAGGAAGAAGCTCTTAGGCTTCAAGAAGAAGAATCCCAGAGGCTTCGATATCAAGAACTAGTGTAGATAAGATTATAGGAAGCTACTAAAGAGCAGGAAGAAAGGGAGGCGGTTGAGAACTAGCTAAGGGCCAAAGAAATGGAAAGACAGCTCAAAGCCAAGAGAGAAAATAAAGCAAATGAAGATGCACAAGTTGGTGGTTCTAACACGCAGGACATGGAGGTAGACTCATCCCAAATGGTCCAGACCCCGCCCACGGAAGAGAATATCCCTATAGAGTGTCTTCCACTGATCCCTTTCACTCCATCGGAAGATCATACTGTGTCCCAGTGGGAGAAATTTGTGTATAATAAGAAAAGGAAGTCCATTGTGCTAAAGTCAGAGACAAGGCTGAAAAAACCTTTTCACCCGGACGTCATTACCCATCGAGAAACTACTGTTATGCAAAACACGAAGAAGGCTCCTATGGCTATGGCATCTGCTACTGTAGCGGCAACAAAAGCAAGTGAAGACAATGTAATCGAAATGGTAAAGGAGTTTGAGACAACCAAGAGAAGGGCTCGTATGCTGCAGCAAACCGTGGCTAATGAGCAGGCCTATAGGGACCTCATGGTGAAGAAATACAATCACCTTTTGTTAGATCAAAAGGAATTGTAAGATAAATATGAGCACCTGGAGGAAGAGAAAGAACATGTGGCAGTCCAAATGATGATATTTGAAGGAGAGAAGAATGATTTCGAAGCCCAAATCATTCAATTAGAGGAATAGAAGGAGTTGATGGCCAAACACCTGGAACAAGCAAATAGCAGAACGATGGACATGACTCCCTTTCATGAGCAATTCTGTGACATACTAAAGCAAATGCATGAATCATAGGAGCGACTTACTGAAGAGATTTACAGGCTAAAGGCCATGGTGGATCGAATGAAGGAGATTAACTTTGAAGCTATTAGGCTCAAGAAAAAGTACACACGGGTGAAGGAAAATATAATAAAATAGATGGAATGGAGAGAAGGAAAGGTGGATTTCCCCAAAAACCTCCCTTCCAAATCTGTGGCTGATTTTAATGAAGACATATACCTCTTGGATTTCTGCAAGAGCTGTGGTGTAAAATTGATATCCGTGATCCAGATAACTATTGGGAAGTGCAACAGCCTCTATTAGAAGGTTCAAGAAGTTCATGAGAGGTGCAAAGTAGCAATTCCCCAGACTCTGGAATATTTTTCGAGTAAAGAGCAACGCCTTTCTAAGTTGAAAGATGGACTGAGCATCCAAATGGAATATGTAAGGAGGATAGATGTGCTAACAACCGACGATCTTCATCAATGTATCATTCTTCCTTCCGTACATGCTCACCTGTTCCACGATATTCTCCAAACTACAGTGATATAAATGTATGACATTGAAGAAGAACTAGATAAGCATGTGATTTCCAAGAAAATCATGCTCCCTTCCCCTGCCAATGTTGTTATAAGGGATACAGGCATTTGGTTCAGTTACATAGCAGAAGAAGATAAGTGTGCAGCAGCAAAGGTATCAGTCGAAGAACGGGTGCCATCTGAGATAGAGGCTCCAACAGAAGCAGAAGCACCACTTGGAAGCTAACTTGGCATCCACAACATGCTGAAAGTTTGTCTTTCTATTTGTCAAGTCGTGAAGTCAAAGGGACATCTGTCTCCTTTTTGTTTTTTTTGTAAAGGCTACCATGAATTATTTCATTTTGTAAAAAGGCATTTAAAAGAAAATTAAAATATTTAGGGAATAGAGACGGGTGTCAGCTCAAGGAGGATTTTGTAAATCTATATATAGATATGATTAGAGAATAGTAAGGGACTTTTGGTAGGTGAAAGACATTTTTTGTCTTGTATGTGAACTATTTTACTGCATGTATATGAAATTCGAATTTGCCTAATGAAAGTTTGGGAGACTACATTTTTGCCTGAAGGATGTGTTAAATGTTTGTTGGATTACTCCTATATCATCTATACATTATTGTGAGATCTTTCCTTACTGTTATGAATTACTTCTATGCGATGAATGTTCTCCTATTTTTTGTGCACAGATGTTTATCTCAAATGAGTAATGGAATGTGTTAATTGAATTAAAGCTATCTTTAATACCTTTTATCTTCTGCTGGAACTTCATCTTTATGATTAAATAGCTATCTGTCTGATATTTAGATGTTTCTTTTAGTTTATTACTCATCTTTAAAGTTTGCTCCTTGCAAGGATAGGTTAGATTTGCTTATACAGTTTTAGATTAATTTAGATCAGTTACCTACATTTAGCTTAGAGCACTTGCATATCATCTTTAAAATAAAATACATAAACGTTGGATCGGGCCGCAACTGGTGCAAAGAATACAAATATTTAACTCTTACGGTATTTGGAACCGTTAACCAGACGGATTCCCCAACCAAACGGCGAGTGATATAATTGGGCTTGCTTACTGGGAGAATCCCTTGCTGATTGATGCTACAATTTTCGAGGCATCAACAAGTTTGAAAGAAGACATTGATAGATCTAT
Source organism: Larix kaempferi (assembly GCA_027924585.1). Taxonomy (NCBI): domain Eukaryota; kingdom Viridiplantae; phylum Streptophyta; class Pinopsida; order Pinales; family Pinaceae; genus Larix; species Larix kaempferi. The sequence continues at coordinate 6,645,010 of BSBM01000799.1, read as the reverse complement.
GCTAAGAGAGATCTAGGAGAGGAAAAATACTCTGCAGCTGTGTGCGCAGAGATCTATTATAGAGAAGATTCTGCAGCTGAGTGCACAGATTGGAACTGTTAACCCCTTCCAAGAAATATAAGAATAGTTCCCGTGGATGTAGATCCCATCTTGGGGGTGAACCACATAAATACCTGTGTTATGTGTTTAAATCTATGTTATATTATATATTCATGAATGCGTATGCTTATTGTTGTAGAATTTTCTCCCTATGGATAGGTAGAAATTCTCTCAGGTTAGAGTAGACTTTAACTGACTCTAAACTAAGACAAAAAATAACAAATGCTACCTTGAATTCCTAGATCTAAACAGACATTTCAAGATTAAACTGCTGGAAGAAACATAAGAGATCTAACTAACCTTCAATCCAATTGCTTGTCTTAATGCTTGCTCCAATTTCCAAGCCCTCGCGAATGAACCTGTCAAAATGAAACTAAGATACAAGCATATACGATTCTCTAGCAACTTGAAATATGAGTTAGGATCTAAATCTACAATAGATACAAATCATATAATTGAAACAAAATCAACACATATGATTTGGGAAACAAGACAAGTTATGTTCTATTACCAACTTGAAGTCACTTACAATGGTTGCTTGATATCCAAGCCAACTCCCAGCTCCAAGTGCTTCCTCCTCTAGCTATCTCCACAAAGATTCAAGATCATAAGTTTGATGTCTCCAAGAGTCCTCTCCTTTTCTCATGGAATGTCTCTCTCTTATAGTGTGTAGTAGGGTCAACCAACAAGAGAGAAGGATGGATCTTGGGAGAGTTTAGTGGATCAGGCCTACTAATCACAGAAAGTGAGTTAGGATTGAATCAGGGACACCAATCCTCAAAAATCTCTCGAAGATCAAGATCCCACAAGCCATGGAAAAAAGGCTAAAAAGGGAGTACTGCGCCTTTCAAATAGAGCATAACGTGGTAGTACTGTGTGGCATAGAAATATCATAGCGTGGTAGTGTGGACTACTGCGCACCTAAGCTGGAGCAAGGCACGGTAGTGTAGGTATATGAAGTCTCAGCTGGGTTGATTCTTGACAGAATAGGTTTGTTTTCAAGGATCACTCATCATTTTTCTCTTCTGGGTGTTTTAAGCAGTAGGGGAAGTGTCGTCAACTATTTTTATGGTGAAGATGCGACACTGTGAAATATGGAGGTATAACAGATGCCCCCTAAAGTGTGAGGTCAGAAGGGACTAATGGCCGAAAGACTTTACAAATACTGTGCAGAGATAGCATCGAGGAGAGCAACAAGGAGCTGAAACAGAAACAAAATGTTAGATATACCACCGAGGTGGGCATCCCCATGCTCGAAAACAAATGACTCAAAGCATGGCTGCTGACCAATACATCGCAGATCCATGAGTACTGAGATGATATAGACTGTAGACAAATCATGGCTACTATGAACAAGCATAGATCCATGAGACAGTAATGATGCAGCCATGACCAATACAAAAAGTGGATCTATGTGACAATACAAAGGACATCTCCATTGCAACCTGGACGCAATCAAGATACAAAGGTGTGCCCAGGGTCTTCTACCTAATCGCAAATGATACGAATCTAGCCATGTGATTACAAAGTGTTGAAGTCGAACATGGTAGAAACCATTTGATTACCGGTCAATGATGTGAACCGTTAAAAAATGTGAGGGAAATCACCAATGATGACGATGATCCCCAATGTATTTGTAGTACATCTCAACGAAATGAGAATAAATGGGTTGATGTCGAGCATTCGAGAGATCGTTCGATCAGAGGTCAATGATGTAAACCTATTGTCGAACACGAGGAAACTTGTCATTGAGGCATGCAGGTACCAAGGTACTAATGGTTGATCCCTTATTCCAATTTCTGGATAGTGATTTGGCGTCGATGAGAATAGACTCGTCGAAGGTGGGCCATAATGATTCCCACATCATTGACACGAAATCGAAATGAAAGATAGTATAGGATGATGAAACAATGGAGCATGTACTGACACAACGGAGGTCTGACACAACGAATGACTCTGAACAATGCAACCCTTTGAACATATAACGGCATGTAACAGGAGTTGGCAGCAGGGATTATTGATAGCAAAGGATAGACACCTAACGAGTAGGCTCGTGGCCAGAGAGACGACTCAGGATGATGACCATAACTTAGCGAAAATAGATACCCAAAATAGACAAGGGACAGACGCATGCCATGTTCAAAGGTGACGACTGACAAGCTGCCAAAATAAACTTGACTTGTTTCCCATATTCCCCCGACATGATAGATGAGTACCTCTTTGTTGTTTTTCGAGCTTGAAGAGGATAACAGATGCTCGGTATAGCTCATCTCATAGATGAGTCCAATCTCACATGTTTTACGAACCTGAGAAAGGAGGGGTTCGTCCCAAAGTGGGTCCTTCAATGTTAAATTTTAACGAGTCCAAGGAAGGAAAACTCGGTAGTTTTTCACATTTAGAGAGCTTGAAAAACTTAAAGGAGGCTCCAAAGTGTACTTTATCATAAATTTAGTCCCTCAATCCTGAAAAAGTGTAAAACAATTCCTGAGAGAACTCTCCCAGCCAAAAATTGACCGAGGTATACCTTTCTCGTAAATAGTCTAGACGGGTCAAAAAAGGGATAAACTATCACCAAATAGACGACCTTTCGAATACTTTTACAAGTGTGAAAGAGTCAAGATCACTTAGCAATCTTTTCAATTTTAGGGAGTCTGAAAAGAGCTTAACTATGGACTCCAATGGTCTTTTTCGTAATTTTTAATTATGCTGGTCCGAAAAGAGAATAAAATACAACCAGGATAATACTTTCCTCATCATTTAACGAGCATGAGTAAATCTGACTAAGCTCGACACCATTTACTTAAGTTTGACAAGCACGACACGGGTGTAAAAGCGCTTGGAATCTTTTTCAAGTTTTAATCCAGAGCACGAAAAAGATAAAGTAGGCTCAAAATGAAGGTCAAACAATAAATGAACGCTAATGTGTGTTCGGATATCCACATCATCTTTTTCAGGATCTTGCATGCAATTAGGGTTTGCATGCAAATTCTAGGGTTTGCATGCACTTTGCATGCATCGCAGTCACCAGGTTGATGCCTCCAGCACCTTAGCCACCTTATTCTAGCACCCGGGAGCCACTTACTTCAGAGTTTTATCCCTACTAGTCAGGAAGGCGCCCACTTCTCACCTACTGCCAGAGAAGGGTGCACTTCTTCACCTACCACTACAGTTCCACTTCAGTTACACTCAGTTAGCTCTGATTCTACCTGATTTGAGGCTAGTTTCACTCCCGACTGACTGTTTCACTTCTGTTGGACCTCCAGATTGACTAGATGACTTGTTCTGACTTCAGTTGTCCTCCCATGCGCCCTCCACTGAGCCTCCTTCCCTTAATCAGTGCTACACACTTCAGTTACACTTGTTACACTCAGTTAGACTCAGATTGACACCTGGATGACTAGTTCTTGTGCATTGATGACCACCACCGATTGATGATGAGGACTCCTAGTTGGAGTCAAGCTACTCCATTTAGTGATTCGAATGACCTCCTTAGGCAATTCGAATTGCTCAGTCATTGTGACAGTATTGTATTGTAATTATTCACCCTTACTGGGATATTGAGCATTGATGCATGCTTTGCACAGTTTTACACCATATTTTCTATATTCATCTGTTGTGATTGATTTACTTGTTCATTAGATCTGCTGTGACTAATTTTACATGGTATCAGAGCCATTGCAGGGACAAGATCTCTTTTCTACAGGTGTTTCTACAAGAAGATTTGAGTGAATTGCTCAAAAATTGCAAAAAGTTTTGGCATGAAAGATCTCAAGGGCATTCGCTCCTGTGCATGCAAAGCTTGAAAATACATCCAATACCACTCCAGAAGCTTGTGTTTCCACATAATTCCTGGATCTTATACATTGGACCCATTCAACATTGTTTGATCTCCAATCCCAGGTGTGATGCAACACTAAAAGGGTGGATTGTTTGACCTCATTGTTCTTGGTTTATTGTGATTTGCAGGTTATTGTCTCCATCATTTGCATTCGCTACTCTGCCCTTGCAAGCTCCTCTACATCAGTGTGCACTCGCTCCTAGCAATGGAATACTCTTCTTCAAAGCCTATCCTCACCCCATTCAATTATTTTGATTGGAAAGATGATATGGAGATCATATTACGTTCAAAAGGTTACTACCGAGTCACTCTTGGTCTTGAATTGGAGCCAAACAACTTGTCAGATAGAACCAAACACTACAACAAGCTTGATGAAGCTTATGGTCTTCTTTGTCTCTCCATCTCCAAAGATCTTCACTTCCATCTCAGCGGATTGAAGACTCCAAAAGCTATATGGGAGCAACTTGAAACACTATTTGGCAAGTAGGACGAGCTTAGGGATTTTCAATTAGAGAATGGATTGATTGCCCTTAGTCCTGAGAATTTTGAGACCATTAATGAATTCTTCACAAAATTCAAGAACTTGAACTTGCAGTTGAAGAATAGTGGAGTTATCAAAGAGGACAAACAATTGATCCTCTCCATCCTCAGCAAGCTTGGTAAATATTATTCAGTATTTGTCTCTACTTTCAATTCCGGTCGGCTAACTACCCCGAATTGGAAGATGCCTACCTTGAATGCCTTCATTGAGTCTGTCACAAAAGAGCATGACAAGTTGATTCAAATGGGGTCCATAAGCTCCAAAGATTCAGCCCTATATGTTCAAGGACCCAAGATATCGAATGGTAAAGGAAAGCAAAAGAAGGAGAAGCCCAAATTCGAGCCTCACAAGCAAAGAGAGAAAGGCAAACAGACAGATGCACCATCCAGTTCAAAGTTCAAGCAAAAGGGCAAAGAAGGTAACCAAAAATCTAAATGTACTTGTTGCAACCATGGCTTTCATCCTGAAAGTTCATGTATGAAGAAGACTATAGATCAAATGGCCCTCCTTTTGGAAAAGAACAACATAACTCTTCCTGATGGTGCAAGGAAGAAGGATAGTAATGATGATCATGAAATAGGACAAGCACTCATGGCAACTGTTTCGAAGCCCACTACTCTCTTGATAGATTCGGGTGCATCGGATCATATGGCTGCAAATATTGATTCTTTTTCTTCATTCGATCCAAACATCTCCATCCCCATCCATTTGGGAGATGACTCAAAAATTTCTTCAAAGGGAAAAGGTACGATTCATGTAGATCATGGAAGCTTTCAGAATGTTCTCTATGTGCCTTCCTTGGCTTCAAATATTCTTTCTGTGTATCAAATGACACACACTGGTGAACCGAAGCAAGTTACATTCAGCCTTAATACAGTTGAAATTTCTGATATCAAAAGTGGAAGACTTGTTGCAGTCGGAAAGGCAAACCACACTGCAAAATGCTATGAGTTTTCACACTTTATTCTGCTTGCAAAGCCCACTGCTCTTCGTACACATGGTAATGAGGTTAGTAGGCTTTGGCATGAAAGATTTGGACATCTTAATTATAAGTATTTGCTGCTGCTATCAAACAAATCCATGGTAGATGGTCTTCCACAACTTCATTCCTCGAAGGGAATATGCACTGGTTGCATTATTGGGAAGCACCCCGAGCACAGATTCGACCGTGGCAAAGCTAGCAGATCTTCTACAGTTTTGGGGTTGATACATTCTGATATCAGTGGTCCACTGCCCCATACATCATTAAATGGTTCAAGGTATGTTTTGACATTTATTGATGATTTTTCCCGCTTTACATGGGTATTCTTTCTCAAAAACAAGTCAGAAGTGCTTGGAAAATTCAAGGATTTTAAGGCTTCAGTTGAGACCGCCACTGAGAGCAAGATCAAAGCTCTTAGATATGATAATGGTGGAGAATATATCAAGTCCAAGTTGCTGCAACTTTGTGCCCAAAGTGGAATTCAGATCCAACATACAGTTCCCTACACACCCCAGTAGAACGGTGTAGCGGAAAGGAAAAATCGGTCACTGAAAGAGATGGCTACATGCATGATTGAATCAAAAGGTTTGGCTGCAAATATTTGGACTGAAGAAATCAATGTTGATGCATACATACAGAACCGTGTTCCACATTCATCCGTGAAAGGTATGACTCCTTTCGAAGCATTCTTTGGTCACAAACCGGATGTGTCAAATTTGAGAGTTTTTGGCTCTACTGCATGGGCTAGAATTCCTTCCAAGAAGAGACAAGCTTTGGATCCACAAAGTATTGAGTGCATATTGATAGGATATGGGGAAGAATCAAAAGCATATAAACTCATGGATATCAGATCTAAAAATATATTCATAGAGCACAGTGTGCAATTTGAAGAACTACTTCAAGAATTGCAACTAGTCGAGGAAGAGACTGCTGATTCACCGCCTTCACCAGAAGAAGATCCGTGCAGTGATAATGAAGGTATGAGTTCTGATATTTCTGATATTGTAGCAGCATATGATGATCATGACATATCAGGTTCGGAATTCGACCATTATGATCCTCCTTAGTTACCAAAGTGGGCCCAAAACACTCTTCAATCTGCTGGTTCGAACCTGGAAATCCTGCTGATCCGAGACGAACAAGAGCAAACTTTCAAAGAGAAGGTATGGCTCTTTCTATTGCTGATCCATTAATTCCTAAGATTTGTTATTTGATGGATGGTTCAGATCCCACATCATACTATTCTTCCCACCGAGATTCGAGATGGCAAAGTTCCATGGATGAAGAGTATAGTTCTCTTCAAAAGAACAACACATGGGAGCTAGTTTCTCTTCCACCTGGAAGAAAATTAGTGAAGTGTAAATGGGTCTACCACACGAAAGTTGCTGCTTATGTCTCTATCAGAAAATACAAAGCAAGGTTGGTGGCAAAAGGTTTCTCCCAAGTCCAAGGAGTGGACTACACTGAGACCTTTGCACCGGTTGCAAAGATGGATTCCATCTGCCTTGTTTTGGCTATTTCCGCATCCAAGCATTGGGAAGTGCACCACGTGGGTGTGAAGAGTGCATTTCTACATGGAGACCTTACTGAAGAGGTATATATGCAACAGACAGAGGGCTACACATCAGATCCATCATTAGTTTGCAGATTGAAGAAATCTTTGTATGGGTTAAAACAGGCCCCAAGAGCTTGGTACGCAAAGATGGACTCTTTCCTTCTTTCTCAGAATTTCCAAAGATGCAAATCTGATCCGAATGTGTATCTTCAGCCAGTTAAAGGTAATTTGTTGGTTATTGTACTTTATGTTGATCTTCTCATTATTGGTAGCACTCTTACTTCAATAAACAAGCTAAAAATTGCCTTAAATCTAGCTTTTGACATGAGCGATTTGGGCTTGAAGATAGCTAAAATTTTTGATGGGATCACTATATCTCAGAAAAAATATGCTTCCAACCTGTTATTGAAGTTTAATATGGCTGAATGTAAGGCAGCCCCATTCCCATTCCTCTCAGGAATCAGTCTTGAGGAGGGAGATTCTACACCGCTTGCAGATTGCAGTATGTATCGACAGTTGATTGGTTCACTACTTTATTTGACACACTCAAGGCCTGATATTTCATATGCCGTGAGTGCCGTGTCAAGGTATATGTAGCAGCCACATGAGCTTCATTGGAGAGCAGCCAAGCGGATCTTGCAGTATGTGCAAGGTACGAGACAGTTTGGCATACATTATGCTGCAAATTTTGAGCTTGATTTCATTGGTTTTACTGATTCAGATTGGGAAGGTGATAGCATTGATCGGAAGTCCACTTCTGGTTATGTTTTCATGATTGTTCATGGTGCTATTTGCTGGTCTAGCAAAAAGCAAGAAGCCATTGCACTTTCTTCAGCATAGGAAGAGTATCAAGGGGCAGTCAATGCCTGCATTCAGGCAATTTGGTTGCAGGGTATTCTTTCCGAGTTTGGTTTTGGTGGCACTACTTCGACTGTCCTATTTTGTGACAATCAAAGTGCTATCAAGATCTCCACAGATCCAGTTCAGCGGCAGAGGACCAAACACATTGAGATTCATATGCATTACATTCGACAGTTGGTGCATGATTGCACCATCATTCTGCAATATTGCCCTACTGATGAGCAAATTGCAGACATCTTCACCAAGAGCTTCACTGAGAATAAGTTCTCTTACCTCCGTTCACTGTTGGGGGTGAGTTCCATCATGGTGGAGACAGATTGATCCATTATTATGCTTTAGCTTGAGGGGGGGCTTTCTTCCCACTGGGTTTTCCCTCTTTCCTCACTTAGTTTATTTTCAGCATTTTTTGGATTATTGTATTGGGGTGACCTTTGGTCTTAGTTACCAGGGCCCCACATTATTTTCTTTTGCACATCATAGTTTAGCTTGAGGGGGGGTGTTCGGATATCCACATCATCTTTTTCAGGATCTTGCATGCAATTAGGGTTTGCATGCAAATTCTAGGGTTTGCATGCACTTTGCATGCATCCCAGTCACCAGGTTGATGCCTCCAGCACCTTAGCCACCTTATTCTAGCACCTGGGAGCCACTTACTTCAGAGTTTTAGCCCTCCTAGTCAGGAAGGCACCCACTTCTCACCTACTGCCAGAGAAGGGCGCACTTCTTCACCTACCACTGTAGTTCCACTTCAGTTACACTCAGTTAGCTCCGATTCTCCCCGATTTGAGGCTAGTTTCACTCTTGACTGACTATTTCACTTCCGTTGGACCTCCAGATTGACTAAATGACTTGTTCTGACTTCAGATAGCCTCCCATGCACCCTCCACTGAGCCTCCTTCCCTTAATCAGTGCTACACACTTCAGTTACACTTGTTACACTCAGTTAGACTCAGATTGACACCTGGATGACTGGTTCTTGTGCATTGATGACCACCACCGATTGATGATGAGGACTCCTAGTTGGAGTCAAGCTACTCCATTTAGTGATTCAAATGACCTCCTTAGGAAATTCGAATTGCTCAGTCATTGTGACAGTATTATATTGTAATTATTCACCCTTACTGGGATATTGAGCACTGATGCATGCTTTGCACAGTTTTACACCATATTTTCTATATTCATCTGTTGTGATTGATTTACTTGTTCATTAGATCTACTGTGACTAATTTTACAATGTGAATATTTTTTGTTTTTAAAGGAGACCTTGTCAACAAATGCTCATGGAACCAGATATTAGTAATGTGAAATGGGTTTTATTTTAACTAGATAAAATAATGAGTAAAAAATAAGTGAAAAAGCTATATAAAGGATGGGTAAATATGGAAAGTTACCATTTCACTTGCGCATTTTCCAAAAGAGGAGATTTTACCCATTGAGGAGCAAAAAATTCAAGAGTTCATATCTAGAGATCCGAAGCACCGTTTCAACAGCCGTCTGCGCTAGGTAAGAGCTTTCAAGCCCCTCTTTCATTTAATGTATGAATAACTTGATTTCAATAGGGAAGAATAATTTTTTGGGCGAGCCCTATTAGGCAATTTTCACCTTCCGCCGTACCGCGTGGGCTCTGTATCGGGAAGTGTGGTATTGTACAATAGTACCGCACTGTAAGGTTAAACCTGGGCACGGTACTGTGTAGTACCGCGCAGTAAATTTTCCCCCAGGCGCGATAGTGACGATTTTCAAGATGAAAAAATTATTTTTTCTCACATTTTTAGCTAAGATCAAGTTGTTAAATGATTAATGAATGTTTCCTATGACCTTTTGCAGGTGTTTGTAACTTGTTTGGAGCAAAATGGTCCATTGGAAAGAAAGAGAGCATGAAGTGGATGACTTGTTGGCCGAAGATGACCAAGAGACTTTGACTGCGTTGCGGGAATGTGGTTTGTTGAAATTCTTCAAGACCAAAGGTATCCGTAAGCAGGCAAAACTTCTCACCCACATTATTCAAATGTAGGACCCCGACATTCAGGCTTTCCGAGTGGGAGAACACACCCTCGAGATTGAACTCGAGGACATTTATTTCCTCACGAGCCTCTCAAAAAGAGGATCCTGGGTGAGTTTTACTGGGTTCACAGCCTCGGAGGCAAGCACGGATGCTTTAATTGACCGTTATTGCCGTCAAGGTTCGGGGAAGAAAAGCGTCAAGGTGGTCATCAAAGACATTGTAGAACTTCCTTTAAAAACCGTGTTGTTCACCATCACACATGCAGCAGGGAGCACGGGTCCCCATCAGGTGTCCCATACACAGATGAATCTTGTAGTGGATTGTATGGCAGGAACAGTATTCAACTAGTGTGGGGAAGTATTGACCAACCTCAAAGAGCAAGTGAACAAGTGTAGGCTTGGAGAGAATTCTCAATTTGGGTATGGGAGCATCTTAGTCACCTTCTTCTTGGCGAGGGTGCCGTTGTTGGGCCCACAGATAGCCATGCCCCCCTGTCCACCCACCGAGCCATGGATGGCTCGATGGAGTGAATATGCAGGACGACTTGGGGGGCTGCAGTGTTTGGCTTTCGGTGAGGATTTCTTCTTGTGGCTCGAGGAACAGATTGTGTTGATTGATGACTACCCCTATGCAGGGGTGGACTTCTGCGAGGACATAGACTTGGCACTGGATGAGGATTGGGACAATTCAGGTATGACCTTCAGAAATGTTTTTTTTTTTTGAATATATAATTTTTATTGTTTTTAGAATGTGTAAAAGACTTTAATATATGTACGTGTGCATGTCGCAGATCGTGGACCACAGAGACCGGCAGGCTAATCGCCATTACGCCGAGGTGGTGTTGATCACCAAGCTGCTCCAGACGAGGAAGAAGACGAGGATGAGGCGGGAGGGGTCCAGGAGATAGAGAGGAACCTACAGGGTTTAACCCACGGTATCCTCGCTATGAGGGTGGACGACATCCCTTTGCATCTCCAGCGGCATACCGTAGGTGTGCCTAGGCATATTGGCCGACTCCTCCGTAGGGTGGATCGGGCTATAGTGTGTTATCACCAGTAACATGAGGAATCTGATGAGGAACATGATAGATCCCCCAAATCTCCTTAGATGGTAGCTTTTATCTTTTTGCGGCATGTATACGATATGTAGGATTTGAGAGCCAAATTTTTGTATGGGATTAGGTCCCAAATTTTGTCTTTAAAACACAAACTTTATGTATTTGAAAAAACACTTTTATATACAGTGATATATATATGGACCTACTTTTATGACCTATTTATTTACAATGACTTGTGTGTTTATTTTGTGATGTATTTTTATGTATGGGCAAGATGCCAAACGAAAATGTAATTAGCTAATGAATCGGCTATACAATTGAATTCCCTTGGTACGTGTTGATATGAAATGAAATTAAAAGATCGTTCCAAGAGGCGTACCCTCCGAAATAAATGAAGTAGGATGGGATCGTGAACTGTGTAAACACAATTCATATGAGAAACCACGAGTTGGGAGTCTAAAAAGACTGATAGGGAGTCAATTCCAAGGGAAGTGAACTCCGTCAAGAGTCTGATGACTGCATGGTACTCTGCGATATTGTTGGTTGCTGGACCCAAAAAATTGGCTCCTAAAGATAGTAACTCGCCAGTGCGAGAATATATTACCCATGTTGTGGAAGCGAGGTTCCGGGTATGCCGGCTTGCACCGTTGGCGAATCCGAAGTAGGCAGACATCTGCACACAAAATCACAAGTCAAGGTAAGAATGGATACATGAGGTCCATGTGTGCACACCAAAAGATGAGTGAAAACAAGCTAGGTACATTATGTACAAAAAAGTATCTCACGTAGGATAACCTTACGCGTAGAAGCATTTGAGGTATAGCCCATTGTGGGGCTGTGCCAATGGTGTGCCATCACAATCGACGAGTTCATAGGCTCCTTTATCCAAGACATGTTTTACAACAAAGGGGCCGTACCACATAGATTCTAGTTTTCCTTTTCCGACTTTATCGTGCATTTGATCATATGTGAGTACGAGGTCACCTTCATTGAAAACCCGAGGTTGAATGGATTTATCATACTATGCTTTGACGCATTTTTTATGAGCTTCGTTGGCTAAAGCAGCGTCGCGGCGGGTTTCATCTATCTTAGCTAGGTATAGAAACCATTCCTCTTCGGAAGTGGTGTGGGGAAGTAGCTCTATGGCTATCTTAAGTGATGGGATTTCACATTCAATCGGTAAAATGGCTTCCAGGCCATACACCAGTTGGAATGGTGTAAACCCAGTAGCACTTTTTACTGAGGTTCGATATGCCCATAGTGCTGAAAATAGAGCTGAGTGCTAGTTGGATTTATGAGTACCCACAATACGCTTAATCATTCGTTTCAGAACTTTGTTAATGGCTTCAACTTGGCCATTAGCTTGTGGATAGTATGGGGTTGAGTTTTCATGGCGAAAAACCAACTTGGCACTTAGTTCCTCAATCATATGGTTCCTGAAGTGGGAGCCATGATCGGTCACAATGGATTGTGGGACACCAAATCTAGCTATAATGTGATTTAATATGAATTGTGCTGCTGTTTTTCCGTCCTCAGCATAAGTAGGCATCGCTTCAGCCCATTTTGTGAAATAGTCAATAGCTACTATGACATAGCTATGCCCCCTTGCTGAAGTGGGCTTACAGTGCATGAAATCTATGCTCCATTTGGAAAAGGGGCCGACAGCAATAACAGGATGGAGTCGAGCAGGGTGCGAGCGTGTTTTATTATGAAAGAATTGACATGGTGGACATTTCTTGACCGTTTCAATGCAGTCTTTGAAATCGAGGGCCAGAAATATCCTGCTCGCAGTATTTTCTGGGCCGTAGCCATCCCAGAGAGATGACCACCACATGCTCCAGCATGGTAGTCATTAAGAACGCGTTCCGCTTCGTCTAGAGTCAAACAACATTGAAGAACAGTGTCGACACCATGTCGATAGAGGGTATTGTTGACTATGAGGTAGTACTTGGCGTGATGTCGGATGCATCGACGTTCATCGCGAGTGAGGTCGGGGCGGAAGCGTTGGGTTTGGAGATATAATAAAATATCCCTGTACCATGGATCAAACATGCTAATGAGGAACAACTATTCATCAGGAAGAGAATCGATGGGCTTGGATTGCTTGGTAGCACGGGGCAAGTTACAAATCAACTCAGCAAAGACCAAAGACTTCTTGGACTTGGCTTTGACAAATTCCAAGTCAAACTCTTGTAGGATGACAATCCAATGAGAATATTTGCCCCCAAGCACTTGACGCGTGAGGATATAATACATTGGATTGAAATCGGCTATAACAGTGGTCAGGCGGAGTAGAATGTAATGACGGAATCTCTGGATAGTGAAAACTGTTGCCAGAGCCAGTTTTTCAACGTGTGAATAACGAGTTTCGGAGTCGAGAAGACTCTTACTAAGATAGTATACCACATGTTCTATGTCATTATGGTCTTCCTGGACTAGCATCATACCGATGGTGGAAGTCGAAGCTACGAGATAAAGAATGTAATCCTGTGTGTAATCGGGGGGTTGGATCACAGGATCTTTAGTTAAGGCCACCTTTAGATTATCAAAGGAATGTTGGGCTTCATCGTCCCAAATGAAGGGAGTGTTCTTCTTGAGAAGCCTCATATAGCCTTTTGTTATCTCGGAAAGATTACAGATGAAACGGCGTAGAAAGTTTGCATGCCCTTGCAAACTTTGAAGTTCTGGAATGTTTGTGGGGGAAGGTAGGGCTAAGATAGCTTCTACCTTCGCAGGATCTAAGCGTATCCTACTTTTGGAGATTATGAATCCCAAAATTTTTCCTGCTTCCACGCAAAAGATGCACTTATGTGGATTCAAATGGATATTGTAGCGATGGCACCTTTCGAAAATGGCACCTAAATGATCAGGATGGTCATCCCGGGTCTGAGAATGAGCAGGAAGATCATTGAGATATGGTTCTACAATATGTTTGATATCGTGAAATGTGTATGACATCGCCCATTGGAAAGTTGCTCTAGAATTTTTAAGGTTGAAAGGTAACTTTCAATATGCAAAAATCCCCCAAGGGCAGATAAAGGCTGTTTTATGCTGGTCGGCTAGGAGGATATCGATTTGATTATAGCCAGAAAAGCCATCCATAAATGAAAAGATGACACTCCCAGCGCAGTTATCGATGATCTGGTCGATGAACAGATTTGGGTAGTTGTCCTTTGGACAATCTTTGTTCAAGTCGTGGTAATCGACACAGACTCTAATCGTTCCCTGTTTCTTGGCTACGAGAACGATGTTAGATACCCATTCTGTCAATGGGACAGGATAGATAAAACCAGCACGCAAAAGTTTTTCAACTTCTACTTTAATAGTGGCTTCCTTACGAGGATGGACGGGTCGAAGTTTCTGCCGAATAGGTCGGGTGCCAGGGAAAGTTGGAATTTCATGGACCACAATCGAAGGATCTATTCCTGGCATTTCTTCATAACTCCAAGCAAAAACATCGCGGAAGGTTTTGAAGTAGGCAGTGTAGAACTCCATTTCGAGGGGTGTGCATGTTTTGCCAATATGTATGTTTTCCACGATACCAGGCTTCACTGAAATATCTATGGGAGTGGTTGCCATAAGGTTAGCCAAGTTTCCTTCGGAAAATACTTCGTCGAGGGAAGTGGGAAACTTGGTTTGAACCATTCCAAGTGAAGTACTGGGTTTTGTATTGGGCTCAAGCGTCTGAATGGTGGGGAATGAAGATCGATGATGAAAAGTTCCCCATGGTGGCTCATCACCGCACATAACCTCCATAATTGATTCGTCAGTGGGAAAAATCAAAGTGAGAGGATCAATAAGTGGTGGGGATGAATGAGTCTCAGACGAGAGCTGTGCCACGGAGTGATGGGTAGGACAGTCGACCCAATCGGTGGCTGATTGGATCGCTTCGTACGCTATGAGGTTTCTATTCAAAGGCATGGAGTTTCCATAGTTTTCAATCTCAGCAGGACTTGGAATCACCCATGAATAATTGGAAGGGGTGACACTTGATGAAATCATGTTGACTAGTTGAACATGGGGCCCCAGCTCTGGAAAAACTCCAATAAGGGAAGAATCCTTCATAGGACCAATGCCAACGTCTTGGAATCGGTACCGAGGTTGATCCAATAACGGGACGGTGTTGGCAGAGTTCGGATGAGAATCTGGGATACAGTAATCAAGTTGATCTATGGTGACAATTTTCCCTTCATGAGGAAATTGCACAATCCGGAAGACAGTAGATGCTATGGCAGTCATGGCGTAAAACTAGTTCCGACCAAGTAGAAGATTGTAATCCAATGGTGCATCCATGAATTCAATGTGTATGGATACTATTTTTCCCACCATTTCAACACCAATTGAGGGGATGAGTCCATAAGGTTGAAAACCGTGTCCATCAAATGCCCTGAGAGTAGTGGGAGACGTCGTGACTTCGGGTGAGTCTAAGGCTCTCCAACAATTCAAAGACATGATCGACGTGGAGGCACCTTCATCTAAAACAGTGAGATGGATGCTATGTCTATGGATTTTTGTATGAACCTGGAAGGCTAACTGGTGAGAAAGCCGAGGTTTGGCATGCTCCAAGTTAAACATGATAGTGTTTGAAGTATCTGGGTCCATTTCCCCCAGTACTGAAAGTAAGGTTCTACGTTGCGTAGGGCAGTGTTGAAGAACCTCGAGAGTCGACATGGCGCAAGGTGCTTGAGCTAAATCCTCAACAATGTTGTAATTTTGGGCAGCTCGCGCATTGGGATTAAATGTCTCCTTTCGTATGGTGCCTTTGGGTGGGCGTAGCACTGTGTCCATAAGCGGTCTCTCGATATGGAGATGGCTGGTAGGGGGAGGGATAGGAGTCGGATGTTCAATAGGAGATTTTCCTTTGGCTATATCTGAGTGTTTGTTTGAACTTGGAGGGTTCTCATATGTCTTTGAACGAGTGGTTATATGAATCTCTTCATTACTCGTCATCAGGATTTCACAATTTGCGGACGTTTCTCCATGAGTTGGGTTGCTCGAGTTACCCCCCTGTGGGGTTTCTTGGGAAACCATCTGCTGTTGCTGCTGAGGGAAAGGGTCAGTTAACACTGTTGGGCGAGAGGATCCTTTAACAAATTTGTTGACTTCATCCTTGTAGGGACAGTCACGCGTGTAGTGATCGTCTTGACAAATTAGGCAGGGAAACTTAGCCTTTCGACATGGTTTCGGGTCGTTGTGGGTGTGTTGTGGTTTGGGATTCTCCTGCTGGTTTTTCTTGGATTTACCACGATTGTTCTTCTTCTTTCCTCTGGATGGTTATGACGTAGATTGAACTGCGTTCACTTTGGAGGAGATAACGGGAGAAGTAGTAGCTTTTGGAGCAGCCTGAGATAGAGCAGGGGAAGCAGAAGCTTGTTGCCCCATCGAGTTGGTAGTAGGCTAGGCCTTGACTGAACCGACAATACCATCAATGGGGGGTTTAGTGGCGGGTTTGGTTGGATCAGTGGTAATGTGGGTGGCATGGGGAAGAAGTTCGTGTAAAGTGCCGGATTGGGTATATACCAAATCCATGTACTGAGCTGCTGAGATGGCTTGTTCTTCCGTGACTGGCCCGCGCATAGCGATATCCCTAGCTATGGGAGGCAAAAATGACTTCGTGAACCAATCAACAAGTAGCTGATCCGGAATGGGTGCCTTGATTAGCCTATGTCGTCGAATCCACTCATGGATGTGATCTGAAATGTGCGTAGAAGTGGTTTGACGCAGCGAGGTTAACAGTCCTATTCCAGTCTCATACTGGATGGGGAGCTGGAAATGGGTTAGAAACTGCATAGCCAAGGTGTTGAAATCGTGGAAAGAGTGTTGTGGCAGCTCAATGTACCATTTTGCTACCGTGCCGGTAACCGTAGGCTGGAAGAGCCGTACTCGAATGGAATCGTCCATCAAGGAGTTGGATGAACACCAAAGATGGAAGGTCATTACATGGTTCTTGGGGTCTTCCCCAGGCTTAGCATCGAACTTAGGAATGCCTGATGGAAGTTTGGCTGGAATGGGTGGCCAGTGAGGTTCATGCCATATGGGATCGTTAATGAGCCTCGACAAATCAGGTAAGTCTAGCATGGCCAAAAAGGGAAGTTGACGATTAGTCTGCGGGTATGAGTAATAACCGTATGGTGCAGAGAAACCTAGGGGGGCCTGCATAGCATACTGTTGCATGTTATACCCATATGTGTTACCTGCGGGGTACTACTGGAAGTTCTGCGTGTAGTAGGCCATCTGGTTAACCGATTGAGTGTTGGTAACCGGTTGGTGGATGCTCTGTTGGTAACCCAAGAATGGTTGTTGCTCCTGGTTGGGCAAAAGTTCCCTAGAGTTGTTGTGTTCCAGGAATGTTACCACTATATTGAGTAAGTGTAGCTAGGGTTTTACCCCTAGCTTGTGCAAATGAGCACCTACTAAGGAGAAGGGACTCCTTAGTAGCAGTTCAATAAATGGAAATTATTAAGCTAAAACAGAAATAGAAACTACTCTAAACATGTGCATGAAACATAAACAACAATATGTAAAGAATGGCTTTTGTATTAATGTTACCTCCAATGTGAAGGTTGATGAAGCTCTTTGCAATGTCCAAGAGGGTTGCTCCAAGCTCCAACTTGCTCCTTCTCTTTCTCCAATGGTGGGAATGGGCCAAAAGGGGCTCTCAAGGTGAAAGTAGTTCAAGGGTGAACTAGGGTTTCAAGAGAGATTTTGGCAGAGTAAGGGTATACTTGATTGTGGATGTGGAATAAGGGGTCTCCATCACCTATTTATAGTTTTTTGGTGGTGGAGTGCCGGCCCATGGTTTTGGGAACCATATGGTTTAGGGCAGCTGTATAGGGTTTTTTCCTCCTTTTCCTCATTATTTTATATTTTTTCTTCCCTTTTTAGGGGGTTTTTGCTATTTTTAGAGGAATTTTGGATATTTTTGGAGGAAAAAAGGGGTTTTTTAGCCTTTTTGAGGCTTTTTGGTGGTTTTGTGGCCTTTTGGGGGCATTTTAGGCCTTTTGGAGGCATTTTAGTGGGATTTTCAGGGTTTTTAAGGGGAATATGGTAGGAAAATGGACAAATGAGCCATGTAATGAGGTAGATGAGGTAGTGAACACTTTTTGGGTGTTAACAGATTGCCCCCTAATGTGCAAGGGCAGGAGCTCATCGTATGGCCGATGGACATCATAAGTCATGTATGGTTTTCCTGGGGTGTGGAGAAGAGGAGAAACAAACTGAAGCCCGGAACAACGATCCCGAACAAATTGCAAGAACTAAAATTACATAACCTCAATAATGGATGAGGAATCATCTGGTCATATGGATGAGGCGGGCATTCCCATGCTCGTATCAGGATATAACATAATAATAACAATGGGGTCCAATAAATGGGGACCTGAAATATATATGACCTCAAATACTGACTGAGGAATAATCTCAATATATGGACAAGGCGGGCATACCCATGCTCGTATCAAGATACATAAAATAACTGTGAGGCTCGAAAAGAGGGACCTGTAAGATACATAGAGAACCACTAGGTACATCATAAGAGTCCAGAGGGGACAACAAATCTGGGACATACTGCTGGGCTGACCATGTGTAAGCTGAAGAACTGGTGGACTGGAATGATGACAGTGCTACTGAATGTGGTACCAAAGGAACTGACGAGCTGCTGAATCAGAGTGACAAGAGTCATACTCGCAATGGTACACTGAACTGGGTACTCAAGGAAGCATAGAACTGGATGGCTTCTGAATACAATCGCCAATGCAGCCCGGACATCCACGGGAACATGTAACTGGGCGTTCCGAAGTGACTCACCAATGTGCTAGAGTCGGGGGAAATCCGGGGTCTTCGACAAATAATGGAAGGGATATAAATCCTGCGTGATTCTCAACGATGCGATCAAGGTGCTGAAGTCGAGCATGTGAGAAACAACCATTTAGAGAGGAAATGATGACTCCTCCCAAAATGGTCCGTAGGCCCTCACCACAGATGGTGATGGGTCCAAGGCGCAGGGGCCTCTGGGTCTATCCTCTGGAATAGAGGGGCTGTCGTTGACAGAGGGAGACCTGCAACTATCAAGGCAATGATGTTTCCTTGACAGGAGCGCGAGGTGGAGAACCGAAATGTGAAAGTACTGATGGCAGAACTGACAAACGGGTGGGGATAACTGGGCAAGTAGAGTGGGTGGACTCAAACTTCCTTTGTTCAGAGTATGATGACGGGGATGATCGGGCAGCATATGAAACTGACTGAGGGGAAAGGGATCATAGCTGTAATGGATCAAGGGTGGTGACTGGGATGAGGGGGACTCAAGCTGGTATAATATGGCAGCAGACTGCAGAATACTCTGAACAAAGGCGACCTGATTGGGGGTGCTGCCGAGATGATCGATCATAGTGCCAAGAGGCACGGGAGGGGAACTTCTTCATGGGTTAAGGAACTAGAAGAAGTGTGTGTAAAATAGTACTGTCATGTGGATTTATACGAGCCCAGGACAGTTCATGCTCGTGGTTGCTTTCAATTTTAAGGAGTCTGAAAGCAATAAGAAGACTCTGAAGTAATGGAATGGTACTGTCATGTGGATTTATACGAGCCCAGGACAGTTCATGCTCGTGGTTGCTTTCAATTTTAGAGAGTCTGAAAGCAAATAAGAAGACTCCAGGGGGTTGCTTTTTCGTATGTTTAGTCTCCAAGGCCCAAAGAAGCATAAAAGGATGCAATGAAGAACTCTTCTAGCCGGTGTGACTAGAGTATTCCTTTTTCATAATTTACCAGGTCTGGAAAAGGGTTAAACTTATACTAGGTAGATGCCCTTTTAGGTACTTTAATGAGCATGAAAGGAAGTAAGATTGCTCGGTGATCTTTTCATTGTTTTAGGAGTCAGAAAAGAGCTTAACGGAAACTCCCTAAGTGCCTTTTTCGTAAAGGACTTGTCCGGCCCGAAAAAGGGATAAAATTATACCGAACAAAAGGAATGACCAGGCAAGGAGGAAGTGTTCAATCAAGGAACCGTAATGATGACCAAGAATGAGGGTAGGGGGGAACACTGGTGGGCCTCCTTGCGGGGTGAATGAAATGGTGGAAAAATAACGAAACATTTGCAGTATGACAGGAGTGAATGGCTCATGTACCAAAGTGGAACAATCCGATGGCAGTCGATGTGGCGTGTAAACCGAGGCAGCAAGGTGTCGGGACACAATGTTAAAATTGTACCAAGTGAGAGCGAGAAATGGTCTCAAGCATCATCACGAGCTCGAAAAAATGAATCCAGCAATATAAAGGATGTCAAAAATGGAGAACGGCCGATGTGGCACACAAACCAAGGCGACGAGTGGGCGTTTTGGAAAAATGCCCAAAAAATCTGGGGGTGAGAGCGAGAAATGATCTCAAGCATCCTCATGAGCTCAGAAAAATGAATCCAATGATATAAAATATGCGAAAAATGGAGAACGGCCGATGTGGCACGCAAACCAAGGTGACAAGGTGTCGGGACACAATGTTGATATTGGTCCTAGTGAGAGCAAGAAATGATCTCAAGCATCATCACGGGCACGGAAATATGAATCCGGCGGTGCAAATGGTGCAAAACACGGAGGCATAAGGACTCCAGAATGGTTAAAGGAAACAACTAGGTTTATCAAATCAAATCAAATCTACAAGTGACATGTGACCTCAAAAATGGTTAAGATCATGCATGTGAAAAAGTGAGTAGGGTTAATGACCTGCCCCCATGCTATGTGCATGGGGTTTGTGATTGTGGATCACATATGTGTTGGTTTGAACGATGGGTTCATTGACGTGCTGAGATAGATGTGATGTGGAAGGTTCAAAATGATTGATCATGCCCCCTATCCCAGGGTCGAGGGAATCTATTATGCCCCTTGACTCAAAGGGGTCAAGGTGGTGTTGTTTCAGATGAATGGGGGGTACATCAGGCCATGTGTCACTGTGGTGTTCTATAATAGCGGGGTCGAGACCAGGCATTTCGGTATAGGACCAGGCAAAGACATCATGGAACTCTCTGAAGAGGTGTTTGTATTCCTCAATCTCTTGCTTACTGCAGAAGGCTCCTAAAGTGATGAGCTCAGGGGCACGTCCTGGGGCAGCGATATCAATTTGGATGACAGGTGATATGTTGGCCATGTTACCCTCC
This sequence comes from Larix kaempferi, assembly GCA_027924585.1. Classification (NCBI taxonomy): domain Eukaryota; kingdom Viridiplantae; phylum Streptophyta; class Pinopsida; order Pinales; family Pinaceae; genus Larix; species Larix kaempferi. Next base: position 6,623,928 of record BSBM01000799.1, on the reverse strand, counting down.
TCGAAGGCGTCAGGAGCAGGAATGGGATCCTTGAGCCAGTCGACCTTGGTGGGAAGGAAGTCTTTGGATTCAATAGTGAATTGGGTAGCTGTGCTAGAGGAGGACTCTTCTGGGATGAAATAGGAACGGTGGTGCATATCATCCCAGGGATAATCCGGGGCAGTAAGGGCCTCAAGAATCTCCTCATTAGTACGGAAATTTTGCGTCGTCAAATCGGTTGACGAGGGGGTAGTGGTTGAAGAGATCATATAAATGGTATTAACCTCTCCTGAAGGGGAGGAGACCAGAGGGTGGATCTCCTCGATGGTGGGTGGTGCCGTCTCAAGATCCAGATTGTTCATCTCATAGAGAGCCGCTCTGTAATCCGAGAGATCGGGACAATGATGTGAGTAATGCCCGTAAACACCGCATATGGCACAGGGGTGGTTGGTACACAGGGATTTATCTTTAGGCTTGGGGGTGGGGTTTAGTTCGACAACTGGGATGTTGGGGTCATCGTCGAGCATCTGCATGTGTTTCTGCAATGCCGGTAACTGTGGGCATTGATGAGTTGCATGGCCTAACTCATCACACAACGAGCATTTAGGAGGAGCACGAAACACGGGGGGGTTTTTTACTGTCTTGGGAGGTGGTACAGCAGTGTAAGGTTGTGGACCTCTGCTCCCAGTGGATTTGGGAGCAGGAGGGGGATCCGTGGAGGACGAAGGGGTAGCTACACCGGGGGGTGGCTGAGTGGTAGTAGCCATGGGTTGCACCGGTTGGAGGACGACGCTTGGTGTCGGCGGGGGAACGGGAGGTGAAAGGTACCAGACGGGTAATCCCAAGGTTAACCCAGGGAGGCTAAGGGTAGCCATAACCGGGGTGCTTACTACTCCTGATGGAGGGACTAGGAAGGTGATTGTATGGATAGGTGTAACACCAATGTGGCTAGGTACCAATGATGGTTTAGGCAACAAGGGTGGTTGATTATTAGGAGTTTGGTTATCGTGGGACAAGGTACATAAGTCAGACATGTCGGACGTAGATGCCGGGGGAGGAATGGATTGGAAGGTGGAGGTCATCGGCGCATCTAAGTAAACTCTGGGCCCCGTAGAAGAAACAAACGAGGTGGTTGTACTAGAAACAGGTTGCTCAACCATGGAGAGAACATTTTCGGGTGCCGCAGGGGCATTGGGATCATAGTAGGTGAGCTGGTCGACCTTGACCATGCGTCCCTCATGGGGGAACATCATGGTGCGAAAGACGGAAGAAGCAACCGCCCGCATGGCATACATGTAGCTGCGGCCAAGTAAAAGGTTATAATCCAATTGGGCATTGATTACCTCGATGTCAATGAGTATGGTTTTACCACCTAACTGGATGGGGACATTGGCTAGGAGGCCTTGGGGCTGAGCCGACCGACCGTCGTAGGCACGTAATGCAGTGGTGGACTGTTGGAGAGTAGGGGATCCCAACTTCTGCCACACGAATGTAGACATAACGCATGTGGAGGCACCTTCATCGATGATGCATCGATGGATGACAAGATTCCGAATGGAAACAGAAACTTGGAATGCTAGGGTGGAAGGCAGGCGGGGTTCGGACTGGTCCAAATCAAATGCCATCAAATTCGAATCATTTGGGTCAATCCCCCCAATGGCTGAGAGTAAAGTCTTGCGCTGGGAAGGGTAGTTCTTCAAGACTTCCAACGCAGACATGGTTGCGGGAGATTGGGCTAAGTCATCTACAATGTTGTAGTTTGACGCAGCGCGCGCATTAGGGTTATTGTTGATACGGCGAAGTGGGAAACGAGGTGGTTTGGGAGCGCCATCTAGGGGAGGTGGAGGTATACGTAACGCTTGATCAGTGGGATGAGCGTTAGTGGGTTTACAGTGGGAGGTACTTCAGTGGTGGAGCCATATTGGTTCCGACGGGTCTGAAGGTTGACATCAGCGGATGACATCATCAGCAAGTGGTGGGTCCCTGAATCAAACATGGGTTGATCAGGGGCGGCGTAAGTGATTTGTTGTTGGGGTTGCGCGTTGGCTTGAGGGGGAGCCAATGGATGAGTGTTCACTATGCCTTGGTTTGGTAAGGGGTTTTGCAGCACCAAAGGTGGCTTCTGAGGTTGTGGGGGGTTGGGTGGTGCTTGAGGAGCTGCATGCCCTTGGCGATGGGCATCGTCAACCCAGAGTTGGCGAGCTCGCTCCAAGTGTGGGAAAGCATGAGTGTAGTGGCCATAGACCCCGCAAATAGAACAAGGATGGTTTGTTTGCAAATTGGATTTTTTAGCCTGCTTGGGCGAGCGATCAGGGTTTTGGTTAGCGGAGGCCGCAGTGTTATTATCGGGGGGATTAGGAGGTTGACCTGCTTGGTCTGTAGGTTGGTTGTTCCCACGATTACGGCCCTTGTCGCGGTTTTGATGGCCCTGGTTGCGTTGGTTGTTTTGGTTTTGCTGTGGGTTTTGTTGGGCGTAAACTTGCCCTTGGGCAGCAGGTGGATTCTGAGGTTGCATAGGTGCTGGAGCAGGCTGCGGGGAATGATATGTAGGTGGAGGCTGCGCAGGTGCAGCAACTTGAGGGGGTTGCTGATATGGTTGCGGAGCAGGTTGTGGGTTTGCCGCAGGGGCTGCCTGTGGCAGATAATAAGCGGGTGGGGCTTGTGAAGGTGCAGGAGCTGGTGCAGCCTGCTGGTGGTAGTAGGGATGAGGTGCGACCGAGGGGGTGTAAGTGGGGGTCGCATGACCGAAGCACTGAGGTGGACATGAGGGTCCATGGGAATGGTGATGATGTGTCATGGGAGCATACGAGTTGGTTGCTCCAGACTGTGTGGTATCCCGCGAAAGGTCGGGGCTAGGGTTAGGACGTGCTATAGAAAATGGTTGGGGATGAGAAGAAACATGGCCAATGATGCCGTCTGCAGCATGGGATGCCCCCGGCGCATCATGCTGGGAGGAATCTCCGCGAGGGGCATCAGGTATAATGGTATAAAGGTAACCTGACTGGGTGTAAATGAGGTCGAACTGTTGGGCCTTAAGGATGGCCTCTTCTTCAGACTGGGGTCTTTCTGATTCCACATCCTTAGCGATGACAGGGAGAAGGGACTTGAGGAACCAATCAAGGAAGATATGGTCATCTAATTTGATCTTGCATAAGCTACGGCGTCGACGCCACTCATGAATGTGGTCCGTGATGTGGGTAGCCGTGTTTTGTCTGCAGGATAGGAGGATCTCAACGCCCTCGTCATAGCGGACAGGCAACTGAAAGAACTGCAGGAAGGTTGAGGCAAGGGAGGCAAAGGTGGCATGGGTCCCGTGGGGTTGCTCGATATACCACTTGGCTGCAGATCCAGTGAAGGTGCGCTGTAATAGATGGAGGCGAACAGAGTCGTCTACTATGGAGTTGGAGGAACACCATAGATGGAAGGACATGATATGGTTTTGTGGGTCCTCACCTGCCTTGCCCTCAAACTTAGGGATTTCAGAGGGGAGCTTGGTGGGCATGTGAGGCCACGCAGGGTCATTTCGGATAGGGTCGTTGGTCAATTTGGCTAGGTCGGGCAGGTTGAGGCTAGCCATGAATGGCAAAATAGAAGAAGGATGTGACACAGTAGGGGGTTGGGCCAAGTTGGGGCCAATGCCCCCAAGTGGAGGGGCAGGGTTTGGAATGTTGCCCCCAAGTGGGGGAACTAAGGTGGTATAGGAAGGTCCTGCACCACCATGGGTAGTGATGGGTAGTGTGAGCCACTGATGAATTGGGGATAGGTATCCCAGCTGCGGGAATAGGTGCAGTGAGGGGAACGGTAGATGGGGGTCCCATGGAGGGCATACCCAAAGCATGTGTGGTAACTGGTATAGTGGTGGTTGTACCACCAATGGTCCCTACAACGAAAGGAGTGGAAGTCGTGCCAGCCATGGGGCTAGTAGGGGCAGTGTAAATGGGGTTCTCAGACTCTGTCTTAGAATCGGAGGTAAAGTAAGGTGCGTCAATATCTGGTGACGGAGTCCTGTGCCACTGATGAGTGGAGTCAAGGGACAAGGCTTGAGATCTATGATAAGTGGTATCAAGTGATGATAATCTATGGCGATGACGGGTGGTGTCAAGTGAACCGTGCTGTGGGGGCTCGCCCCTGAGGCACCGAAAATGTCTCGGGGACTCAATGGTGACAGATGGTGTCAAATCTCTATGGGTTGAGGTGAGTAAAAAAAAATAGCTCAAAAATCCTAATGCAACCGAGTGTGCAGAAGGAGAGCTCAAAAAACAAGGCACTCAGGCCAACAACCAACTCAAAACACCCACTGCAACAGCTGTGCTACAATAGGTGGAGTGTCAACAAAAATGGTCAGAATACCAACAAGTAGCAGGTTTCCTAGAAATAAAAAATGGTGGACTCACTAGACCAAAGGGAGGTAAGGGAGCATGCAAACACCTAACTAAAAGTATTCTGACTCAACTAGACATATCCTCTGTAAGGTGATGAAATCCAAGTCAGACAATATGAATAGAAAAGCCAAGTGGCTAAGGTATCCCACTACCGGGAGGGACACCGGGTAGTCAATCCTAGAAGAATGGCAACTAAGATACCCCGTTCATGACACGTCCAGAAAGGTGAATCTGCCGTTTGGTCTTTTAACCGCAATACCCCTATACAGGGATATCCCGAGAACTGCGAAAGGTAGCCCTTCGGTTACTAAATGGAGTGCGGTATTCCACTCAGGCCTTCGGAACCAGTCTCCCGACTTCAACCCTCCTAAGGGAGAGGCCCTCTGATAAACTAGTCGTGACCGTGCCAAAAATTACTAGGGGATTTTGGTTCCCTATTTGGACAACAACTATGTCTCAAGTGTAAGTAACCGAGGGGTGTTATTGGAAGCCTATCCCCTCGATCCTACCTAACTACAAAGATTCTTTCGTGTTCCCCAAGTGGGGTTAGAATATTGGTTGAGTTAAGTAGTTTTTAAGGCTCACTTGAATTATGTGACAGAGTGTGTGCTCGTGAAGTGATGAACCCAAAATAGAAGTGCCACAAGGGGGGCAGCTTCCTAACAATGATACTAAATTCAAAACTTTAACATGCAAAATTTTCTGAATTAAAATACTGAAATTTTAAAAAGATTCTGTAAAGGGAACAGAAATTATGTTGCAGAAAAGGCTGTAGGGAAGTAGGGCTGCAGGTAAGACAGATGGCTGTGCAGAAAATATTGCAACAAAGGGGGCTGGGCTCAAACCAGGGAAAAAAATGCAGAAATCAGATCGCGGGTTGGTGGCAAAACTGAGCAGGCGGACCGCGGGTTTTAGGGAAACAGGTGCGGACAGGTCACAGCTTTTTGGCCGACAAGAGGCAGTAGGACCGCGGGAACCAGGGAAAAATACGCAGTCGGTTCATGGGAAAAAGGCTAACAGGAAGGGTCGGGTCACAGCAAACGGGCTGAAAGCCGCAGTCGGGACGTGGGAAAATGGCCGACAGGCGCAGTCAGATCGCAGCAAATAGGCTGATTATCCGCGGTCGAATCGCAGGTAACAGACTTGAATCCACCGGCAGGGCGCCGGAAACAGTCTGAGAGCCGTGGTCGGGTCGCAGGTAAAGGCCTGAAAGATGTGGTCGGGACGCAACTGCAGAGGGAAAAGACGCGGTGTACGACGACCGATAGGGACAGCCGAAAGGAAAAAAGGGAAATTATTGCAGAAAACTAAATTTTTTTTAAACTTGAAACCAGAAATTCAAATCTAGGGGAGTTGCCAAAACTATAGCTAGGGTTTTACCCCTAGCTTGTGCAAATGAGCACCTACTAAGGAGAAGGGACTCCTTAGTAGCAGTTCAGTAAATGGAAATTATTAAGCTAAAACAGAAATAGAAACTACTCTAAACATGTGCATGAAACATAAACAACAATATGTAAAGAATGGCTTTTGTATTAATGTTACCTCCAATGTGAAGGTTGATGAAGCTCTTTGCAATGTCCAAGAGGGTTGCTCCAAGCTCCAACTTGCTCCTTCTCTTTCTCCAATGGTGGGAATGGGCCAAAAGGGGCTCTCAAGGTGAAAGTAGTTCAAGGGTGAACTAGGGTTTTAAGAGAGATTTTGGCAGAGTAAGGGTATACTTGATTGTGGATGTGGAATAAGGGGTCTCCATCACCTATTTATAGTTTTTTAGTGGTGGAGTGCTGGCCCATGGTTTTGGGAACCATATGGTTTAGGGCAGCTGTATAGGGTTTTTTCCTCCTTTTCCTCATTATTTTATATTTTTTCTTCCCTTTTTAGGGGGTTTTTGCTATTTTTAGAGGAATTTTGGATATTTTTGGAGGAAAAAAGGGGTTTTTTAGCCTTTTTGAGGCTTTTTGGTGGTTTTGTGGCCTTTTGGGGGCATTTTAGGCCTTTTGGAGGCCTTTTGAAATAAGCCTTGTATTCGATGAAAACTAGCTATGGAAAAGAGAGAGTTCTTCGATCATAAATGCATGAAACTTTCATAAGAAAAAAACAAAAAACAATTTTTTTTTTGTTTTCTTTTTGTAAGTAGAGCCAAACTGAAATAAACACTTCTTTCCAATTCACTGATCTTGCAACTAGGATGCTTCAAAAAAAGAGAATTTCTGTGGCAAATTTAAATGGTTCACTTCCTAATGCACAATAATACTGCTAGACCATTTCAATCCAAACAACACAAATGTTCTCCAATGATAATTTTCAATATAGATTTTAATGATAATAATGGAAACAATGTGATTATGAAAGATACACGATCCAATAAAAGAGGATAGTAGTAATGGTTTGGTTGTGATGAGAAGATCAGGCTAATGCAATCAGACGGAAGGGGTGACCCAATGTGCAAATAATGCCACTAACTCATAAAATAATCAAGCTCACAAGAGAAATAAACACACCACAAAGACTATGTAATGAATAGGATAGTAATAGGCAACAAAAAACACCAACTAAAGCAAAGAAAATAAAAAATGACTTAGGAAACCAAGCAGGGAAGAAAAAATTGAAAATATGCAGACACTACCGCGTGTCAGGAATAGACTAGAGCGTAGTACTGGTACACTACCGCTCTGGTAAAAGTGCTGGGTACACGGTACTACCACACTGTGGAGAGTGCTGAGGGCACGGTACTGTTGCAAAGGATGGAAAAACGTAACTTTTGAAAAGAATATTGAATTTTTCAAGGTTGCTGCAGACCCAGAGGACTCATTGATCATTGAGGGAGGAAAAATGTAGAGAGGAGGGAAGAATAAAGGTCAAGGAGACCAAAATTCAGTACTGGTTTGAAGAGAAAGAAGAATCACAATAAAAAATGACTGAAAGTGAGATCAATCAATCAAATGGGGTTCAAACCAGCGGAGTTGCCATTCTTGTTGTAGAATTTTCTCCTTACGGATAAGTAGAAATTCTCTTAGGTTAGAGTAGACTTTAACTGACTTTAAACTAAGACAAAAAATAACAAATTCTACCTTGAATTCCTAGATCTAAACAGACATTTCAAGATTAAACTGCTGGAAGAAACAGAAGAGATCTAACTGACCTTCAATCCAATTGCTTGTCTTAATGGTTGCTCCAATTTCCAAGCCCTTGCGAATGAACCTGTCAAAATGCAACCAAGATACAAGCATATACGATTCTCTAGCAACTTGAAATATGAGTTAGGATCTAAATCTACAATAGATACAAATCATATAATTGAAACAAAATCAACACATGTGATTTGGGAAACAAGACAAGTTATGTTCTATTACCAACTTGAAGTCACTTACAATGGTTGCTTGATATCCAAGCCAACTCCCAGCTCCAAGTGCTTCCTCCTCTAGCTATCTCCACAAAGATTCAAGATCATAAGTTTGATGTCTCCAAGAGTCCTCTCCTTTGCTCATGGAATGTCTCTCTCTTATAGTGTGTAGTAGGGTTAACCAACAAGAGAGAAGGATGGATCTTGGGAGAGTTTAGTGGATCATGCCTACTAATCACAGAAAGTGAGTTAGGATCAAATCAGGGACACCAATCCTCAAAAATATCTTGAAGATCAAGATCCCACAATCCATGGCAAAAAGTCTAAAAAGGGAGTGCCGCGCCTTTCAAATAGAGAATAACACGGTAGTACTGCGTGGTAGAGAAATAGCATAGCGCGGTAGTGTGGACTACTGCGCACCTAAGCTAGAGCAAGGCGCAGTAGTGTAGGTATATGAAGTCTCAGCTGGGTTGATTCTTGACAGAATAGGTTTGTTTTCAAGGATCACTCATCATTTTTCTCTTCTAGGTGTTTTAAGCAGTAGGGGAAGTGTCGTCAACTATTTTTATGGTGAAGATGTGACAGTGTGAAATATGGAGGTATAACACTTATATATGTGTTTTCATATGAATGTGAATGAGAATGATCTGATAAGTAGTGGAACATGCATGTATGAACCTTGAGAATTCATGTTAGATATGATAGATGCGTAGTCCTAAGAGTAAAGGTAGCAACAATTCAGCAAGATCTGTAGGTTGTTGATAACTGCGAAGTGCGCAGTTACCTATTGATAATAGCCTATTAATTAGATGTTGGATAAGCTATGCATATTTAAGCTCGCATAACATAACTGTGTGCGTCACTAGGTTGCAGAAACTTGGTTCTGTAACCACCCATATTTGCTTCGGGTGAGACTTTAGCCTGCTCACAGGTTGATGCCGAAAGGGCCAGTGAAGGGGATTTGTTGGATCCAAAGTAAAGGGTATTACGTAGGACCTAGGTCATCCCGAGAGAAGGGTAGAGAAATAAGTGACCAACAAAATGGTTCTGTTGCCGCGTTAGGAATTGGAGATATGCGATGTTGTTATGTTATGTGAATGCGAAGAAGGAATCCAACAAATGGTCCCATTGCCGCGTTTGAACTAGCGATGTGTTATGTGGTATATGGAAAAGACAGAAATACAAAATGTTAAATTTTGAGCATTAATTCACAATAATCTAGGATCTTCACTGAGAGAATAACATATACAGTATATCAATACATAACAATCACAATAAGCATGACAAGCATTCCAAGAATCAAAAGCATGAGAGACAAGAGACACAGAGTTTCTGTGGGGAAAACCCTAAGGTGAAAAAACCCACAACTTCCTCAGAGATAGAGAGAGCAATGGCTCAACCAAAGTACAACCAAAATACACTGAGATAGTCTCCTAGTAGCAGATGATCCTCCTCCTCACTAGTGTGCCACTTTCTGAGTGAGAGAGATACACTTTTCCGAATGATCTAAATAGAGATCACCTGATCTCTATTTATACTAACCTGTTTGCCCAGTGACCTTATGGGGCTGACTTGTATAGCTAGGTACATCCATATTATAATATATATATTTCAGGGCCGACCCCACACATGGTGGTCTAATAACCCATCAGCAAGTACACACACTTGTGATACTTGTCAATCCACATGACGACACTTCCTTATAGAGGGATAACACATCTCTAATAAGGGTACAATAAATATATATTAAATACATATATGAAATACATTCCGAAGTTACATATACATCAACACTCCCTCTTAACTAGGAAGGTATTTCTCTACACAGTTCTGCTAGACAAGTCTTCTTCTTATGATCATCATCATCAATGCATCGTCATCGTCATCATCACTGCTACTGCTATCTCAACCAATCTCTGACTCTACTCGTCATAGGAAGTTCTACAGAGCCAGTCCTTTTTCATACTGGATGTAGTCCCACCACCTGCAGGTCTTCGTCATCACTGGCCATACTTTGGAATCCTCAAGACTTATTACGTGCATCACAAAACCTCGAAATAGCATCCCAGGGTGTTACGAGCACACGGATCTACCTATAGGATCTCCCAGGGCCATATTATATGTGACCTCACCACAAAACCTTTCAAGAGCATCCCAGGCTGTTACGAGCACACAGCTCTACCTATAGGATCTCCCAGGGATAGATTATATGTGGTCACCACAAAACCTCGCAAGAGCATCCCAGGCTGTTACAAGCACACAGCTCTACCTATAGGATCTCCCAGGGACAAATTATATGTGGTCATGGAAAAACCTCGCAAGAGCATCTCAGGACTTATTACGGGCACACAGCCCAACCTATCGGATCTCCCAGGGACAGATTATATGCCATAGGACAAAACCTCGAAAGAGTATCTACCAGATATCCCAAGGCCAGATTACATGCCATAGGAAAAACCTCGAAAGACTATTTGCAGATCTCCCAGGGCCAAATTATATGTCCTCCCGGAGCAAAACCTCGAAAGAGCATTTGCCAAATATCCCAAGGCCAAATTATATGCAATAGGAAAAACCTAGAAAGACTATCTACAAATCTCCCAGGGCCAAATTATATGCTCATCTGCACAACCTGATCCACGACCATAGAGTATCAACCTGATACTCACCATAAATCATCCTGATGTACACATGATCATCCTGATCATCATCACTGCAACATCTTGCTGCATGTCATCTAGAGCAACATCATGAAGCTCGTCATCCATGATCATCCTGATCATACAATGCATCGACCTGATGCATACCAAGTATCTACTTGATACATATCATCATACATGATCCACTTGATCATATAGTGTATCCACCTAATACAAATACAAATACATGATACATATCACCATACATGATCCACCTGATCATGCAATGTATCCACGTGATACATATACAGATACATGGTCGAAGCAACCAACATGATGCATATACAAAATACACACAAATGATCCTACTGATCATATCCAGCATCCAACATGATGCGTACATACATATAAATGATCCAACTAATCATATCCAGCATCCAACATTATGCATACATACATATAAATGATCCAACTGATCATATCCAGCATCCAACATGATGCATACATACATATAAATGATCCAACTGATCATATCCAGCAGAATCCAGAACATCATCCTGATGCTCATCATCCAGCACTTACATCCATAGCCATGTGAAGGATCCTCCTTCCAACATGCTTGGAATGGCTTCAGCAAATGTGTCCATCACTTCTTCCTCGAAGTGTCCTCGATCTGAAGAACGCCAAGCCTCTCTCTGAAGTACTCGAACTTCAACTTGGCTAGTGGCTTCGTCAGCACATCTGCAATCTTCTCGTTCGTCGCAACGTACAGGGGCTTCACAACTCCTCTCTGCACCATATCCCTGATATATTTATACTTGATCTCTGTGTTTCGACTTGTCATGAAACACTGGGTTCTCGGACAGCTTCACAAAACTCTGGTTATCACAGAAGATACCAGTAGCATCCAACGGGAGATCAAATAACTCAGACAGTAGCTTTCGTAGCCATACTACCTCACAACTAGCTGAACAGGCTGCAACATACTCTGCCTTAGCTGTACTCAGTACTACGCAGGACTGCTTCCTGCTAAACCAAGAGATCACACCTGATCCCATACTGAAGCAACATCCAGATGTGCTCTTCCTATCTGCAGCACTGCCAGCCCAATCTGAATCAACATAACCCTGCGGGTTAAACTTTTGATTCACTTCATACTTGAGCCCATAATCCACTGTACCCTTCAGGTACCTTAGAACATGCTTTACAGCAACCAGGTGAACACTCCTCAAATCTGTCAGGAACTGACTCAATGTGTTCACAGCAAAGCAAATGTCTGGTCTCCTGTTCGTTAGGTACATCAAGGACCTAATCATCTAATGATACATAGAGACATCAACAGGCTCAGATGAAGCATCACATAGAAGCTTCAGATTCGATGCCATAGGTGTGGCCATGGCCTTGCAATCCATCATCTCGAATCTCTTCAGGATATCTACTGTGTACTTCCCTTGACCAAAGAAGATCCCACCTGCACTCTGCCACACCTCCATACCTAGGAAATAATGCATCATTCCCAAATATTTCATATCGAACTTGGAAGCAAGCTTCCTCTTAGCATCTGCAATCAATCTGTCATCTCCTGTTACAAATAAGTCATCCACATACAGGAGTAGAATCATAAGATTCCCTTCCTCAACCTTGTAATAAAGGTTGGAATCCGCTTTACTCTTGGTAAATCACAAACTAGATAGGAAACTGTCCATCCTACCATACCAGGTTCTGGGAGCTTGTTTCAAGCCATACAAGGCTTTCTTCAATCTGCACACATATGACTCCCTGTCATGTATTTCAAAACCGAGTGGCTGCTCCACATATACTTCCTCTTCAACTACACCATTTAAGAAAGCAGTCTTGACATCCATCTGGTGTATTTTCCATTTCATTGCTGTAGCCAGGGCAAGTACTGTTCTGATGGAAGTATACCTGGCTACAGGTGCAAAAGTTTATTCATAATCTATTCCCTCTTTCTGAGAGAAGCCACGAGCTATGAATCTTGCCTTGTATTTCTCTACACTGCCATCTGCAGCATGCTTGATTTTGTAAATCCATTTGGAAGTCACAACAGACTTCTCTTTAGGTCTTGTGACAACATCCCAAACATCATTTTTCATTATTGATTGGTATTCCTCAACCATGGCATCCTTCCATTCTTTCTTTTCCACTGCTTCTTCATAACTGGAAGGTTCTTTGTTCATAATGTCACAGAGTAAAGCAACATAGCTGGTATGTGATCTGGTTCTCTTCTTTTGGAATGCCAAATCTTTCTACATCTTGAATGAGCTCTCTAGCCCATGCAGGTTTCCTCTTGTGAGAGTTATCCTCATGGGGGGATCTACAGGTTCTTGTGGATCTTCAAACTCACGAACAACTTCTGGAACTGCTTCAGTCATGGTAGTGTCTTGAAATCTAGTTTCCTTAGGTTCTTCATAAACTTTGATAGGTGCCTTCCTTGATTTGATGAATGCTGAGTTTTCATCAAATGTTACATCCTTGCTGACATCAATCTTCTTGAACCCTGGAAAGTATATTCTGTAAGCCTTCGAGCTTTCACTGTAACTCACAAAGATACCCTTCTTTCCTGAAGGATCTAGTTTAGTCCTCTTTTCCTTTGGGACATGAGTGTATATTGGACAACCAAATATTTTGAGATGGCTGACTTCAGGTTTCTTACCAGAAAAGACCTCTTCTGGTGTCTTGTTGTCCAATATCTTGTGGGATGTTCTATTCTTCACATATACAGCTGTTCTAGCTGCTTCTGCCCATAGATGCATAGGTAGATCCTGGTCATGCAGCATTGCCCTTGCTGCTTCCATGATTTTTCTGTTCTTCCTTTCTGCAACTCCATTCTATTGAGGATTATAAGGAGCATTCAACTCCCTCTTAATCCCTGAATCACTACAAAGCTTCTTGAAGTCACCTGAGGTGAATTCTCCACCATTGTCGGATCTGAATGTTTTGATCTTCTTGTCAGGTTGATTCTCCATCAAGGTTTTGAATTCCTTGAACTTATCAAACACCTCATCTTTGTTCTTCAAGAAGTATACCCAAGTCTTCCTGGAGAAGTCATCAATAAATGAGACATAGTAAACATACCCACTCAGAGAACTGGATGACATAGGACCACATACGTCTGAGTGGATGATTTCCAAGATGTCTTTTGCCTTGCTTTCACTGCTTGGGAAAGCCTTCTTAATGTTCTTACCTTTTGCACATCCTTTGCAAACACCTTCATGTTTGGTCTTGATCTCAAGAAGACCTTCTACAACCTTGCTTGCAATTGGAAGTGCCCTATAGTGCATATGAGCAAGTCTTCTATGCCAAAGTTCACTTGGCTCCATGGATTCATGCACTATGGCATGTTCAGGTTGTCCCTTCAATTTATACAATCCTCCCTCTTGCTCTCCAATCACTACTGCATCATCTATGGTCTTTCCCTTTGGCCACATTAGGACTTGGCTATCCATAAATGCAACCCTCATACCTTTTGCATCCAATGCAGAGATGGAGAGTAAGTTCTTCTTGAGCCCAGGTACATAAAGGACTTCTTTCATCTTCAAAGATTTTCTAGAATCTAGGTTGTAGGAGGCTTCACCACTTCCTTTGATTGGGTATTGATAATCATCCCCAAGTTTCACCTTATGGGGTGATTCATGTTCAGATAGATTCACAAAAGATTCCTTAAACCCAGTCATGTGTTTGGAAGCCCCACTGTCAATCAACCAATCATTACAACCATGGGAGATAGTACCTGTGAGAGCAGAAATTAGAACATATTCTTCTTCACTTGATGAGTCATCATCACTATCACTTTCTGCCCTAGCCTTCTTCTTTGGAGGTTCATCATCTTCGGCAACATGAGCATGGAACTTTCTTTTGCTGCCCTTCTTCTTCTTGCTAAAGTTGTTGTTATTATCCCTTTTGTTCTTGGGACAATCTGAAGCAAAGTGACCCTTCTCATTGCATGTGAAGCATCTTAGATCCTTCTTATTCTTTTGATAGGATCTTTTGTAGCGAGGGTGCTCCTTCTTGGGCTTGCTTCTTTTGGTGTGAGTTGCGAGAGCTTGATCTTCACCTCCCATCTTTTCCTCACGAGCTACAAGTCTAGCTTCTTCTTGAGAGCATTCCTCCCATAGTTTACTGAAAGAGATCAATTTCTTTCTTGCACAGATTCCTTGAATAAAGGAGTCCCATGACCTAGGTAGGCCATTCAGAGTGGTCATAACAACTTCACCATTGTCCACTACTTCATCCACAGCTTCAAGTTTCTCCTTGATCCGAGAGACCTTGGAGAAGTAAGATTGAATGGTTTCTCCATTCAACATATTGACCCCTTTCAATTGATTCCGCAAAGTCATCTTCCGATTTATGTTCTTCCCTTCAAATAGCTTGGTCAAAGAGTCAAACATCTCCTTGGGTGTCTTTAGAGAAGACACATGGGGTATGAGATGGTCTTTGATAGAATCAGCAATGATTCTCTTTGCCTTGACCAAGTTCTTCTTATGCAATACCTTGGCCTCTTCATCCTCTGGGATAGGGATGTCTTCTTTTATATATGAGTCCAACTCATTCTCTTCCAGGATTAACCCAATCCTATACTTCCAATCCCGGAAGTTATCAGCCCCTTCAAGCTTATCCTCAAGATTGGTGTGGTGAGACATCTTAAAGAGTACTTCAAATGGAAATAGAAAATATTTAGGTCTTACCACTTGAAATGCTGAAAACTGGATCTGGTCCTGGAGTAGGGTTTGTTGGAAAAACCCTAAAAATTCAAAATGTGAATTTCAATTTTCTGAAAGGATAGAAAGATGCGCTTTGATGAGCTGATCATCCTGGTGCATTCATAATTTGAGATTAGCAAAGTTTTACCCTTCAGATTTGCCTTTTTGTCCTCCAGGGTTCACTGGGGAGAGCCCTGAATTAGGGTTTGAGTTTTGTGGAGATCTACCCAGCCAAAAATCTCGATCCAAAGCTCTAAAATTCGATTTTTACAAGGAGCTTCTAGCTATGTCTTTAGATTTTAGAAATTCCTATTTTTGTGGAAACCCTAATTTTTAGGGCCAAATATGAAAATGCTCGGAATTGAATTCTGATTGGACAGATAGATGCGCCTTGGTGAGTAGAGTCAATCTACTATACTGCTTTTCCAAAATCTGTGGAGAGAAACCCAATAAACAAGAAACTCAAGTTTCCGTCACTGCAAAATGTCTTCTTCTCAGGTTAGCTCTGATACCATGTTAAATTTTGAGCATTAATTCACAATAATCTAGGATCTTCACTGAGAGAATAACATATACAGTATATCAATGCATAACAATCACAATAAGCATGACAAGCATTCCAAGAATCAAAAGCATGAGAGACAAGAGACACAGAGTTTCCGTGGGGAAAACCCTAAGGTGAAAAACCCCACAACTTCCTCAGAGATAGAGAGAGCAATGGCTCAACCAAAGTACAACCAAAATACACTAAGATAGTCTCCTAGTAGCAGATGATCCTCCTCTTCACTAGTGCACCACTTTCTGAGTGAGAGAGATACACTTTTCCGAATGATCTAAATAGAGATCACCTGATCTCTATTTATACTAACTTGTTTTCCCAGTGACCTTATGGGGCTGACTTGTCTAGCTAGGTACATCCATATTATAATATATATATTTTAGGGCCAACCCCACACATGGTGGTTTAATAACCCATCAGCAAGTACACACACTTGCGATACTTGTCAATCCACATGACGACACTTCCTTATAGAGGGATAACACATCTCTAATAAGAGTACAATAAATATATATTAAATACATAGATGAAATACATTCCAAAGTTGCATATACATCAACACAAAACTGGGTAATCCAGACAGAACTTGATTTTGTGAAGAAAGAGAACAAACATCCACGTCTTACCACAGAACAATGGTTGCAAAGGTAAATATTCACTGACCTACATCAAATTTTATTTGCATCTTTTGCTACTGAGTTGCATGAGTGGATATCGAGGATAGCAAAATGCAAAAAATATTTCCAGGGTGGAGAACCTACAGTTTGGAATCCAGAGTTGATTCAGAGGCTTAAAGGGATTGACAACCATAGTTCAAGAACAATAGACTTTTGGTTGGATAGCTTACTGGAAGGCTATGTTACAGAATTTTTTGCGGACATGTTGAAGTCTTACAACGCAGCAAAAAGATATTTCTTCCAAGGATTTAGAGGTAAGTACCTGAAAAACCTCAGTTTTTACATTAAAATGCTACTAGCTGAAAAAGGAGTCTTAAGAATGCAATCAGATTCCTAGGGTTTGAGTTTGTAACATTCAGTAACACAGATAGTGACACAGACGAAGATATTGGTATTTTGCAAAGTGGAAAGAGATATAAAGTTAGCACTAGAAAGAGGTTTCACGAAGCTGAACCTCGCACATTCCTAGAAACTAAGTTAGGAAGTGACAGAAACTCATATCAGTTTGAGTTTGATAGTGAAACAGAACCTAGATGCATTGGTTATCAGCCTATTACCCCGCAGAAACCCATAGTTGAGGAAAGAAATATTACTAGCCCACAGAACACTAGTAGTAGTAATACTGCAAGAGAAAATACTCAGAATCAATCAAGTAGTGGTATACCATCATCATCTCGAACACTACACCTCCTAGAAGAAGAATGACATACGACATTAAGCTACCTATTTTTAAAGGAACCGGTTTAGAAGACCCAGAGCAACATTGGTTTCTCTGTGAATCCGTATGGAATGCTAAGCAAGTACATGATGATGCTATAAAACAAGATCAGATAGTTACCACATTTAGAGACAGATCTCTAACATGGTTCATGAAATATTATGTTGGACAGAACAGATCGCTAGTCAATATTAAAACTGTGCTTATTAGTGAATTTAAGAAACCTAAGTCAGAATCTCAGTGCATCATAGAGTTAAAAGAAATCAAACAGAAACCTAATGAGACTGTGTGGGAGTTTGATCAAAAGTTCAAAACATTGTTAGATCAAGTTAGCTTTGAAATAGCACCGCAATAGCATCAAGAATGGTTTATAGCCGCGATGTTGCCCCACATTAGGTTACCATTGATGTAACATAAGGTAGCATCACAAACAGAAGCACTAGAGATTGCGATGAATCTAGAAGCTTTGCCCATAGGAGAAACTAGCACATGTATGGTACAAATACAGACACATCTAGAAAATTTAACATTACAACTACAAGATAAGAGAATAGGTCTAGTGTAAGAAATGTAAAGGAGAGGGACATTCCAAGGAACATTGTCCTGTAATCAATGATTACATAAATAGTGGAGCGTCGAACCCATTGAATCAAAATCAAGGACCATGGTGTGATATTTTCCAATGTAGAGGACATCACCTGGAATATTGTTACCTACTTCAGAAGCATGTACAGACACCAAAGAACCTGTACTGCACATTCTGTAATTCAGTTGGCCGTGATCATACCAGTTGAAAAGGTTATGATCTCATGATAGAAAGAAAGCATGATGTCTACAGATTCCAAGGAGAAACACCGCATAATAATGAAAATGCGCAGTATGATCAAGGCACATATAGAAGATGTGGTGGATTCAGAGTAAGAGGATGTAACACTAGCCAAGCAAGAAGAAGAGGTCAGATTGTGTGCTATAATTGCGCTCAACCAGGACATTTAGAAAGAGACTGTCAGAACCCATGTACAACCTGTAAGTACTGTAAGTCATTTGACCATGTCATTGAATCATGTCCCATTTTGCAAGGAAAAATGCAAGAGAAAAGACCAAAAGGGCATAACTAGAATATACAAATGATCACAGTTGAGAAAAGAAATGAAGATCACAACATTCATGTTGTGATGCGAAGTGGAGTCATGACAGGAAATGATAGTACAAACGAATATTCAACTTCTAAAGATCACTTAAATAGACCAAAGACTACTGATGGGCCTTGGGTAAGAAAAGAAACTGGAAAAATACCTGCATTTAACCCTAACCAGGAGAAAAAGGTATTCATGGAAGTAAGAAAATTATTTCAGGATTCAGAACCTTTGACCACAAGGACCCCATTGCAAAGGGATCAGAGATCAGTACTAGACATGCTGACTTAGTATGATGGATCGCGAACTTTTCCAGAGAAGATAAGTCCTATTACACAGTTCCTATAGAGCTGCATAAAGTTGCTAAGACATGGAAACGCCTTAGGAGAATTACAGAACCTATTGGGACATTACGAACAACATAATGCAGTGAATGATGCACACATAGTAGTTCTTCATATCAAGAACCATAGAAGGATAGGAAGAGAAATGAGGCTAAATGCGTAGATCAAAGATTTTGAAATGGACCAGGTCATTCTCAACCTAGGCTCAGAGGTGAATGTCCTGACAAAACAATCATGGGAACAAATGGGAAATCCAAAGCCATCTTGGTCACCTATACAGTTGAGGTTAGCTAATCAGTAGAAGGTTATACCCTTTGGCAGATTATAAAGTGTCCTTGTAGACATTGATGGAGTGCAAAGTAAAGAAGACTTCGAGGTTATTGAGATCATAGATGACAGCAATCCTTATCTTGCATTATTGGGGATTGATTGGGCAATTGACAACCTCGCAATTATCAATCTCAAGAAGAAAAAAAATGATATTTGAAGGACCAGAGATCAGGGTCATAGCACCCTTGGATCCTTCACAAGGACCTAGATATGTTGAACCAGTCTGAGAAGAATGCAGAGCTCAAGAACTTGATAATATCTACAAAATGACAGTGAATCAAGCATATTACATTAATCTTACATATGATGGAACATTGAGCTGGAGATGCGACAATTCTTGCGTATTAGAATCAGACGCATGAATGGAGAACTGGCAGAGCTGAATGCATGAAGTATCAGCAAGATGATGAGTGAAGATAACAAAGTCACTACGTTGAATTGGAACAGAGGTAAGTCCAGTTCCTACTTATGATGGTTTAGGAAATATCCATGCATTTCTTCATGAATATTTAGTATCAGTTTTAGATGAACATAGGTTATCAGCCTTGGATATAACATTGCGAGCCACACCTGCTAGGTGGTGGGCTACGCATAAAGAGAACCTGAACACATGGGAATAATGTAAGCACATAATGGAAATCAGATTTGCAGAAAAAAATGAGATATTACAAGCAAAATACATGGACAGAATGATCCCAGATATCACATAGAGTTTTGTTTGCAAGCCTAGATACATATACCTAAGATAGGATGGGTTCATATGTTTGTACAAACATTGGATCAAATACCAAAGAATTGGTATACAAAAGCAGAACTTCGCAGAAGTACAGTAGATTGGCACATGATGATAAACGACTTTTAATCCACTTTTAGTTTTGAGGATGATTGTCCGGGTGTCAATGAGGCTTTATAGATCATTAAAAAGAAAATATTTAATGATGTCATGTTTCCTGAATATAAACAACCAAATTGGGAAATACAATTTGAAAATGCCCTTGAATGTTATAACTCCGTGCTAGACGAAGATGGAGATGAAGACCCTCATGATGTAAATATCCCGAGTCTGAAGGAAACCGTGATGTTGAAGGACCTAATTTAGAAATTCCATACCTGAGTAATCCTATGAAGACAAGCAATATCAATATTGGTACTGCGAATGAACCAAAATTTGCTTCTATTGGGGATTACTAGGATGAAGAAACAGTGGGATAGATTGCACAGATTGCAGACCTAATACATGGATATCAAGATTTATTTCCTACCAAGTTTTCTGAAATGAAAGGCATTTTAGGTGACTTGGGAGTTATGAAAATACCTCTCAAGCCTGATTTGAAGCCTTGTAAGAAAATACCATACAGATTGAATCCCAAATATAAAGAAAGGGCGAAGGCAGAAATTGATAAGATGCTTGATGCAGGGATTATTGAACCAGTCAAAGAATCATAATGGATAAGTCCTGTGGTAATTCAAGACAAGAAAGCTAAAGGTGAAATCAGAATTTGTGTGGACCTCGGGAAATTGAATGATGCATCTCTACATGATCCATTTCCTCATCCATTCACAGACGAAGTGCTAGATAACGTAGGTGGACAGGAGGCATTCTCTTTTAGTGATGGATTTTCTAGATATCATCAAATCAAAATTGCTACAGAAGACATACATAAGACCACATTTGCTATTGAATGGGGATCATATCAGTACACTGTTATGCCGTTTGGATTGAAGAATGCACCTGCTATATTTTCAAGAGTTATTGTAGCTGCATTTAAGGATTATATTCATGAATTCTTAAAATTTTATTTTGATGACTGGACAGTATTTGGTATTTTGAAGAATCATCATGCGAACTTAAGGATGATGTTAGCAAAGTGTAGACAATACTATATTTCTTTGAACCTAAAGAAGTGTGTCTTCTGTGTTCCTTATGGTATTTTATTGGTACACATATTATGTAAGTAGGGATTGATGGTTGATCCAGCAAATATCGCAATAATCATAAATCTCCTAGCACCTAACTCAATGAAACAGTTACGCACTACATTGGGGAATACAAGATACTATAGAAATTTCATCAAAGGATATGCACAGATCACTGCGCCTATGGAGAAATTGTTGAAGAAAGAAGAAAAGTACAGTTGGACTAAATATTTCCAAAAAGGTGTGAAATTTATGTTCACACCAAGATCTGATCAAGAATTACACTCACTCACAAAGATCTTACACAACTAGTCAAAGAACTCAGAGAATTACTCACAATAATACAAAACTGTATTAACTATCATGAATAAAATACATCATCCAACCTTTGGAAAATAATAGGCTATTTTTATATATCATTACAACAGAGATTCAAATGGATAAAGATGCCATTTGGATCCTCATATCATCAGACTTACTAAAAATATGCTCATCCCCCCTAGGTGGCAAGTGTGCTTCCCAAGTCACTCCAAAGGCTCACGAATTTCTGAATTAGTGACCTGAAAGTGATTTATGATGAAAAAAAATGCTAAATCCCAAATTTGGAAAGAAGAAACATCATAGAGGATGTGTGGTCCAAAAAACAAGTTTCCTAGTTGACTAGCTTCCCCCCCTAGGGTAAAAAGCAGTAAAAACTCAGCAAGGCGCCTTTTAGCTCAAAATCTTATCCATAATCTTTTATAAATGTGCCCAAGTGGTCCAGGAAGCTTGTGGTTCACTCTTGGAAGTCTTGTGGTCCCCCCAATGTTGTCTTGTGGTCCACGCAAGGCAATTTTCTAGTCTATTACATAGGAATTAACCATGAATGATTAATTAATGCTACCAATGCAATTAAATGACATAGATATGAAGATTTAATATTCCAACACCCCCATAAATCTGACTTTATGGTCTAAATGCCAGAAAATAGAAATACTAAGGGCATAGTAACAAGACTTGGTCACCCTATACAATACTGTCAGTCCACAAAACAAGGATAGAATGAAAACCTGATGGGAAAAACCTTCCCTCAAAAAATGAACATATCAAAATTGAAAGATTGATGATCAATAATTCACTCCAACACATGTTCAGACATCCCAAGTAGTGATCTAAGATAGCTGAATGTCTTCTCAATAAAAGCTTTGGTGAAGATGTGTGCAGTTTGCTCACTTGTTGGGCAATACTGCAAATCAATGATCTGGTCATGCACTAGTCCTCTGATGTAGTGCATATGTATCTCAATATGCTTGGTCCTTTATCTCTGTACTGGATCACTTGAGACTCTTATATCACTCTAGTTGTCAAAAAAGATGACAGTAGGAGTACTAAAAGCAATCTCAAACTCTGAAAGTATCCCCTGCAACCATACACACTGAGTAGCAGCATTCACTGCTCCTATGTACTCAACCTCTGTTGAAGATAGTGCTATGAATACAAATCCATATGTGGATTTCCTATCAAGGCTATCACCATCCCAATCTGAATCAGTGAAACCCAAAAGATCTAGACTAGAATCTGCAACATAGTGGATCCCATCACTCTTGGTGCCCTGCACATAGTGCAAAATTATTTTTGCAGCCCTCCAATGGAGCTCATGTGGCTGCTCCATGTATCTTGATGCCACACTCAGAGAATAAGCAAGATTAGGTCGAGTGCGTGTCAAGTAAAGCAAGCTGCCAAGAAGCTGCCTATACAAGGTGCTGTCAACCAAGGGTGTAGATTCTTCTTCTTCCATTTTAACTCCTGAAAGGAATGGATTCTTAGAAGGATTGAAATCAGCCATATTGAAATTCTTTAATAGATCAGATGCATATTTGGACTGAGATACCTTTGTTCCATTCTTTGTTTGAGAAATCGCAAGCCCCAAAAATTGCTTAAGAATTCCCAAGTCACTCATGGAAAAAGCTTGATGCAAAGCGGTCTTCAATGAAGCTATTTGATAAATAGAGCTACGTGTGATTAGAAAATCATCAACACAACACTATAATCATTATTGAACCATCAATCAACTTCATATAAACATTAGGATCAGATTTGCATCGAATATAAGATTGTGACAAGAGAAAATTGTCCATTTTGGCATACCAAGCCCTAGGGGCTTGCTTAAGCCCATATAAGGACTTCTTCAACCTGCACAAAAAGTTAGGATTTGATGTATACCCTTCTGGATTTTGCATATAAATCTCCTCCTCAAGATCCCCATGGAGAAATGCACTTTTCACATCCATGTGGTGCACTTCCCAACACTTGGATCTAGAAATTGCCAAAACTAGTCTTATTGAATCCTTCTGTGAAACAGGTGCAAAAGTTTCATTGTAGTCAAGGACTTGGACTTGAGAAAATACCTTTTTCTGCCATACTAGACTTATATTTCACTTCTGTACCATCAGTTGCACATTTTGTTTTGTAAATCCACTTACACCTTACCAATGTTCTGCCTACGGGGAGCTTGACTAGCTCCCAAGTTTCATTCTTCTACAATGACTGAAACTCCTCATCCATGGAAACCTGCCATCTTGGTTCATGTGAATATTCCTCATATGTCTGAGGATCGGAATCTACCATCATATAACACTTCTCAGAAAGGTAGGGGTCATTCACATTGAGATCAATCTCAAATTGTGATCTAGTCCTCCTTGTGTCCTGAGGATTGTCCACTAGTTCACCTGCTTCTTGCAAAGTCTTAGCAGCCCATTTAGGCTTTGTAGGTGAGTTAACATATGCAATAAAATGGTCCTCATCATCAGAAATATCAGAATCAAAAAATTCAATGGCATCACTTACTTCTTCTTCAGTCGGTGGTGAAGATGGTTCTCCAATTTCAACACTCTATGAGGGCTCTTCCTCAAACTGAACACTCCTTTCTATGAAGGAATTGTGAGTGCTCATGTTCATCAAAGTATACCCTTTAGATTCCTCTAAATATGCAACAAACAAACATGGTTGGCTTTGGGGCTGCATAGCCCTCCTCTTCTCAAGTGGAATCCTAGCCCAAGCTTTTGAGCCAAAAATCCTGAAATGAGAGATATCAGGTTTGTGCCCCGTCCAAGCCTCAAAAGGAGTGATACCTTTGAGATATTTGTGTGGCACAATTTATTTCCTCATCCCATATCTTGGGAGAAAATGACTTTGCCTCAATCATACATGTGGCCATCTCCTTTAGACACCTATTTTTCCTCTCAGCAACCCCATTATGTTGAGGTGTATATGAAACTGTGTGTTGCATCTGAATGCCTGAAGAGGCACAAAATTGCTGAAACTCTGATTTCACATATTCACCACCATTATCACATCTGATAATTTTAATATTCCTACCAGAATGGTTCTCAACTAAGGCTTTGAATAGCTTGAACATACCAAAAACTTCATATTTTAGCTTGATGAAATAAATCCAACAGTACCTGCTAAAGTCATCTATTAATGTGAGGATGTACTTGGCATGGTTCAAAGACTCATGAGGAAATCGAACTGATATGTTAGTGTGAATAAGCTCTAATGGTGCATAGGTTCTCTCAGTAGTGGATCTCCCATACTTATGCTCGGGGTGTTTTCCTAGAATGCACGATTGACAGACACCTTTGGAAAATCTGATATTGGGCATCCCTATAACCATTTCTTTATCATGGAGTTGGGAAAGATATTTATAATTCAAGTGGCCAAATATTTCATGCCATAATTTGCTTGACTCATTGGCATGGTTTAAAAGAGCAGAATGTGAGGGGTTTGGCACAAAGTGAGAAAACTTGTAGATTCTAGAGTAGTGATCAGCAGTGCCAAATGCAACAATTTTTCCTGTTGAAATTTCAGCTATCTCAACATCATTAGGGGTAAAGGTTACTCTCTTGGGAAGCCTTGTGTGGGTCATATGATAGACTGACAATAGGTTTGCAACAAGTCCAGGTACATATAATACATTATTAAATGAACCAAACTCAAGATCTATGCTACCTTTACCTTTGCTAGATGTTTCAGAATTATCACCCAATACAATATTGGACCACTCGAAGAGTCAAGTGAAGTAAACAACTTACTTGTAGACACCATGTGTCTTGAAGCACCAAAATCAATAATGAATGAAGTAGGCTTGGATATGGTTTCCATCAGTGCATGTACTCTCTCTTTTTCATCACAATTTTGTCCTCCATCCTTCCTCCTTGTGCTCTCTAGAAGAGGAATGTTGGCTTTCTCCAACAGTTGAGCCATTTGGTCAATGGTCTTCTTCATGCAAGAGCTTTCAGGATGAAATCCTTTACTGCAATAATTTCACTTTGTCCTCTCATTCTTCTTATTTGGATTCATCCTGAAATTCGAGGAGTCTTCATTAATTTTCTGCTTGTCCTTCTTCTCACTGATGGGCTTCTTGAAATTTCCCTTCTTCTTCCCTTTCGAACCCCTTGAATATCCAACATTCAGACAATGGTCTTTGGATGTATTTTTAATGGCTCCCATCAAGACCAATTTGTCTTGTTCTTGTGTCAAAGACTCCATGAATTATGAAAGTGTCGGGCTCTTCCAATTTTTAACTGCTTTCCAGGTGGAATGGAAGGTCGAAACAAAGACTGAGTAGTTTGAGCCAAGCTTGGAGAGAATGGCCAAAACTAATTGCTCATTTTTTTTTGTCAATAACGCATTGCTTTAGCCGCAACACAATTGATTTGAATTTGGAAAATAAATCCTGAACGTTATTGAAATTTTGTGGACTCAATTAGACTAGCTCATTATCCAGTTGGTGGCCTCTTAATTCATCCGTCTTTCCAAACAATTCTTGAAGTTTTAGCCAAACTTCATTGGGAGAGGTAAGACCATCAAGATTAAATAATAGATCGCTGGATGTAGTGATACACAAAATCCCATAGGATTCATCTCTTTGATTGTGCCATTTAGATTTCTCAACTGTTGAGGTTGGCTCAGCTTCAATTGCCATTGTCACCCTGTAGAGCCCTTGCTCCTCAGTAAGATCTCCATCTGTGCTTTCCAATCAAAATAATTTAATGGAGTGAGGATGATCTGCTGTGAATGATACATGGTAGATCTGAAATTAATTTTGGGATGATTTGGGTGTGCCCAAAGCTTGATCCCTGCGCCTCCTTGATGAAGAATTGCACCATGTGGATGAATTTCTGCGCCCTCCTTGAGACTGGTTGGATCTTGCAAGAAAATAGAAGGAGAAAGGAATAGATTGATAGCTCTGATACCATGTGAAATTTTTGTTCACACCAAGATCTGATCAAGAATTACACTCACTCACAAATGTTGTAGATATTTCTCCCTATGGATAAAGAGAAATTCTCTTAGGATAAAGTAGATTAGGCTAGCTCTAAGCTAAGACAAAAATGAAACAAATGTAATCTTGAATCCTGGATTAAACTAGTATTTCAGAGATTTTACATTAGAAGGAAAAGAAGAAAGTAACTTACTTCCATTCTCAGCGTTTTTCCTGCTTGTAGTTCTGATCTCGGAATCTTCACAATGGATATGTGGAGACAAAACAATACACAAGCACATAAAATCTTCCAATGTCTTTGAATTACAAGTTAGATCCCAAATCTATATAGACATAATTCATGAAATTGAAACATAATCAATACACACGAACTAGGAAACAAGGCAAGTTATATTATTGAGAAGCTTGAAAAGTGCTTACAAAGGTTGCTTGATGTCCAAGCCAATCTTCGAGCTCCAATTGCTTCCACCTCTAGCTATCTCCACAAAAGGTATGTGATCATAGGTTTGATGCCCCAAAAGTCCTCCCCTTGGATCATGGAAGACCTCTCTCTTATAGCATGTGGGAAGGTTAACCAACAAGAGAGAAGTGTGGATCTGTGGAGTGTTTAGTGGATCAAGCCAGCCAAACAGGGAGAGGGTTAGGATCGAATCAAAGGTGGTGATCCTAATAGAATCCCTCGAAGGTTGAGATCCCAAGATCCATGGCAAAAGGCTATAACTGGACTACCGTGCCCCTAAGCCTGAGCATAGAGCGGTAGTACCGTGTCCCAGGAGAGGAGCAACACGTGGTAGTAAGGACTACCACACCCCAATAGATGTGCAAGGTGCAATAGTGCTTGCAAATAAAACTGAGTTGGGTTGGTAGGTGACAGGAAAAGAGTTTGTCTTCAGTGGTCAATCATTGGTCTTCTTTTCTGGGTGTTTTTTCAGTAGGGGGAAGTGTCGTCAATGTAATTTGGTGTAAAGATGCGACACTATATTTTTAGGTGCAATATTGAGGTATAACAGATGCCCCCTAAAGTGTGAGGTCAGAAGAGACTGATGGCCGAAAGACTTTACAAATATTGTGTAGAGATAGCATCGATGGGAGCAACAAGGAGCTGAAACATAAACAAAATGTCAGATATACCACTGAGGTGGGCATTCCCATGCTTGGAAATAATTGACTCAAAGCATGGTTGTCAACCAATACATTGCAGATCCATGAGTACTGAGATGATATAGACTGTAAACAAATCATGGCTACTATGAACAAGTGTAGATCCATGATAGAGACATGACACAGCCACGACCAATACATAAGTGGATCTGTGTGACAATACAAAAGGAATTTCCATCGCAACCTGGACACAATCAGAATATAAAAAGGATGTCTAGGGTCTTCTACTCGATCGCAAATGATACGAATCTATCCATGTGATTACAAGGTGTTGAAGTAGAACATGGTAGAAACCATTTGATTACCGGTCAATGATGTGAATCGTTAACAAATGCGAGGGAAATCACCAATGATGATGATGATTCCCAAGGTATCTATAGTACATCTCAATGAAATGCAAATAAAGGAGTTGATTTCGAGCATCCGAGAGTTCATTCAAGCAGAGGTCAATGATGAAAACCTACTGTTGAATACGAGGAAACCTGCCATTGAGGCATGCAGGTACCAAGGTACTAGTGGTTGACTCCTAAGCCTAATTCCTGGATAGTGATTTGGCGTCGATGGGAATAGACTTGTCGAAGGTGGGCCATGATTATTCCCACATCATCGACATGAAATCAGAACGAGAGATGATGTGAAACAATGGAACAATGGAACATGTACTGACACAGTGGAAGTCTTGACACAATTGATGACTTGGAACAATGCAAACCCTTTGAACATATAACGGCATGAAGCAGGACTTGGCAGTAGGGATAATTGATAGCAGAGGATAGACATAGGATGAGTAGACTCATGGCCAGAGAGACAACTCAAGATGATGACCATAACTCAACAATAATAGATACCCAAAAGTAGACCAGGGACAAACGCATACCATGTTCAAAGGTGACGACTGACAAGCTGCCAATAAAGTAAACTTGACTCATTTCCCAATTTCCCCCGACATGATAGATGAGTACCTCTTTGTTGTTTTATGAGTTTGAGGAGGATAACAGATGCTCGGTGTAGCTTATCTCATAGATGAGTCCAATCTCATATGTTTTACGAACCTGAGAAAGGAGGGGTTCATCCCAAGATGGGTCCTTCGATGTCAAATTTTAACGAGTCCAAGGAAGGGAAACTCGATAGTTTTTCACATTTAGAGAGCCTGAAAAACTTTAAAGGAGGCTCCAGGGTGCATTTTTTCGTAAATTTAGTCCCCCAGTCCTGAAAAAGTGTAAAACAATTCCTGATAGAACTCTCCTAGTCGAAAGTTGACTGAGGTATACCTTTCTTGTAATTAGTCTAAACAGGCCGAAAAAGGGGTAACCTATCACTGAATAGACGACCTTTCGAATACTTTTACAAGTGTGAAAGAGACAAGTGCACTTGGCAATCTTTTCGAAATGAGGGAGTCTGAAAAGAGCTTAAAGGGAACTTCGATGGTCTTTTTCGTAATTTTTTAATTGCGTCGGTCCAAAAATAGAATAATATACAACCGAAACAATACTTTCCTCATTGTTTAACGAGCACGAGTAAAGTTAACTAAGCTCGACACTGTTTTCTTGAGTTTGACAAGCATGACATGGATGTAAAAGATGCTTGGAATATTTTTCAATTTTTAATCCAGAGCACGAAAAAGATAAAGTCGACTCAAAATGAAGGTCAAAAAGTAGTAAACACTAGTGTGAATAGTTTAGGAAGATCCTATCAAAGAAAACTAGCGAAACCTCAAAAGGACATTAGTAATGTGAATAAGAGTTTTGACCAATAATAATAATAATAATAAAACAATGAGAAAAAATTAAATATGGATGTTATATAAGTAAGGAGTAAGAATGAAAAGTTACCATTTCACCTTGGTTATTTTTGCTCAAAGAGGAAGTTCATCCATTGGAGGGAAAAAATTCAAGTGTTCATATCAGGAGATTCGAGGCACTACTTCGTCATCCGTTTGCGCTAGGTAAGAGCTCTCAAGCTCCTCTTTCAATTCATAGGAAAAAAACTTAATTTTAGTGAAATTTTCTTAATTTTTGAGAAATCCCTAGAGGGCTTTTTTCACCACTGTAACTACCACGGGGTCCCTCTATCGAGAGACGTGCTACTACCACTCTGTGTAGAAATGTTGGGGCATGGTAGTGTCCAGTACCGTGCACTCAGGTGGAGCCCAGACATGGTAGTGGCGAAAAAAGGGAAAAAAGAAAATGTTTTCCTCATTTTTTAGACTGAGATCAAGCCACTATCTTGCTCATGAATGTTTCTTTGGCCTTTTTGCATGGTTTTATAGCTCGTTTGAAGCAAAATGGTCAACTAGAAAGAGAGGGAGCATGAGAATGATGATTTATTGGCCAAAAATAAACAAGATACCCTAACTTCCTTGTGGGACTGTGGGTTATTAAAAAATTTCAAGACCAAAGGCATCCGCAAGCAGGCTAAACTTCTCACTCACATTATACAAATGTGGGACCCCGACACTCAATCCTTTCGAGTTGGGGAGCATACCCTTGAGATTGAGCTCGAGGACATTTATTTTCTCATGGGTCTCTCAAAGAGAGGGGCCCGGGTGAACTTAACAGGATTCAAGGCCTCGGAAGCGAGCACCGATGCCTTGATTGCTCGTTACTGTCGTCAAGGTTCTGGGAAGAAAAGCGGGAAGGTGGTCATCAAGGATGTTACAAATCTTCCAGTGAAGACTGTGTTGTTTACCATCACCCATGCGGTGGGTAGCACAAGTCCTCATTAGGCATCTAGTACGCAAATGAATCTTGCCGTGGAGTGTTTGGCACCAACACTATTCAACTGGTGCGAATGGGTATTATCCAATCTCAAGGAGCAAGTAACCAAGTGTAGGAATGGGGAGAACCGCCAATTTGGTTATGGGAGCATTTTGGTCACCTTCTTTCTAGAGAGGGTGCCGCTATTGCATCCATAGCTAACCATGCCTATCCTCCCACCTACCGAGCCACGGATGGGTCGATGGAGTGAGTATGTGGGGTGGCTTGGGGGGCCGCAACATTTAGCGTTTGGCGAGGACTTCTTCTCATGGCTCAAGGAGAAGATCGTGATGATCAAGGACTACCCCTATGCAGGGGTGGACTTCTGCGAGGATATCGACTTGGAATTTCCCAATGATGAGGATTGGGTTAACTCAGGTATGACCCTCAAAAATGTATTTTTAATTTTTTGAATATGTAATTTTTTAATTGTTTTTTAGAATGTGTGAACAGACTTAATATGTATATGTTCATGTCGTAGATCGTGGACCAAGGAGACCTACAGGCTATTTGTCATTACGTCGAGGCGGTATCGAGCACCGAGTTGTTTCGGAGGAGGAAGAAGAGGAAGAGGAAGTGGAAGAAACGAGAGGGGTCCAGGATATAGAGCGGAACCTACAGGGTTTGACCCTCGGAGTCCGATATATGAGGATGGATGATGTTCCTTTGCATCTTCAGCGACATACTGTGGGTGTGCCTAGACGTATTGGCCTACTCCTTCGTAGGGTGGCTAGAGCTATAGTTTGCTACCATCAGTAGCACGAGGAACCTGAGGAGGATCGTGATAGATCTCCTAGATCTCCTTAGATAGTAGTATTTTACTTTTTGTGGCATGTACACGATATGTAGGCTTGAGAGCTAAATTTTTTGCATGGGATCGGATCCAAAATTTTGTCTTTTGGACACAAACTTTATGTATTCAGAAAAACACTTTTATATGTGATGATATATACATATGGACCTACTCTTATGATTTACCTATTTACAATGACTTGCATGTTTATTTTATGATGTATTCTTCATGTATGGGCAAGATGCCAATCCAAAATGTAGTTAGCTAATGAGTTGGCCACATAATTGAATTCTCTTGGTATGTGTTGATATGAAATATGATCAAAACATCATTCCAAGAGGCGTACCCTTCGAAATAAGCGAAGTAAAATATGATCGTGGACAGTGTAGATATGGTTCAGATGGGACACCAGGAGTTGGGATTCTAGAAAGATTGACAATGAGTCAATTCCAAGGGAAGAAACCTCGGTTAAGAGTCCAATGACTGCATGGTACTCTACAATATTGTTGGCTGTGGGGCCCAAGCAAGTGCCTCCTAAAGATATCAACTCGCCAGTGGGAGAATAAATTACCCATGCTGTGGAAGCGAGGTTTTGGGTGTGTCGACTCGCACCGTCGACGAATCCGTAGTAGGCAGTCATCTGCACATAGAAGTACACATCGAGGTAAATAGGGACACATAAGATCCATACATACATACATAAAAGAGAAATGAAAACAAACTAAGTACATTATGTACAAAAGTGTCTCGCACAGGATGAACCTACGTGTAGAAGCGTTTTAGGTACAGCCTATTGCAGGGCTGTGCCATCACAGTCAACGAGTTCATAGGCTCCTTTATCCAAAAAATGTTTTACAACAAAGGGGTCGTACCACATAGACTCTAGCTTTCCTTTTCCAATTTTATCATGCATCTGGTCGTATGTGAGTACAAGGTCACCTTCGTTGAAAACCCTAGGTTGAACAGATTTGTCATACTGTGCTTTGACGTGCTTTTTATGGGCTTCATTAACTAAAGCAGCGTCTCAGCGGGTTTCATCTAGCTTAGCTAGGTATAGAAACCGTTCTTCTTCGGAGGTAGTATTGGGAAGTAGCTCTATGGCTATTTTGAGTGACGGGATTTCACATTCAATCGATAAGATGGCTTCCAGGCCATACACTAGTTGGAATGGTGTGAATCCGGTAGCACTTTTTAGTGAGGTTTGGTATGCCCACAATGCCGAAAAAAGAGCTGAGTGCCAATTGGACTTATGGGTACCCACAATGCGTTGAATCATACGTTTCAGAACTTTGTTAATGGCTTCGACTTGGCCATTGGCCTGTGGGTAGTATGGGGTTGAGTTTTCATGACAAAAACCCAACTTGGCGTTCAATTCTTCAATCATATGGTTCCTAAAGTGGGAGCCATGATCGATCACGATGGATTGTGGGACTCCAAACCTAGCTATGATGTGGTTGAATATGAACTGTGCTGTTGTTTTACCGTCTTCAGCATAAGTAGGCATCGCTTCATCCCATTTTTTGAAATAATCCACAGCTACTATGACATAGCTATGCCCCCCTTGCTGAAATGGGTTTACAGTGCGTGAAATCAATACCCCATTTGGAAAAGGGGCCGATGACAATGACAGGATGAAGTGGAGCAGGATGCAAGCATGTCTTACTGTGAAAGAATTGGCAGGGTGGAAATTTCTTAACCGTTTCAATGCAGTCATTGAAAATCGAGGGCCAGAAATATCCTGCTCGTAGTATCTTCTAGGCTGTAGCCATCCCAGAGAGATGACCACCACATGATCCAGCGTGGCAGTCATTAAGAACGTGTTCAGCCTCGTCTAAAGTTAAACAATGTCAAAGAATGGTATCAACACCACGACGGTAAAGGGTGTCGTTAATTATAAGATAGTACTTAGTGTGATGTCGGATCCGCCGACTTTCATTGCGGGTGAGGTCAGGGTGAAAACATTGGGCTTGGAGATATAGTAGAATATCTCCATACCATGGGTCGGACATGTTGATGAGGAACAATGATTCATCGGGAAGAGAATCGATGGGCTCAGGTTGCTCAGTAGCACGGGGAAAATTACAAATCAACTTGGCAAAGACCAAAGATTTCTTGGATTTGGCTTTGGCAAATTCCAAGTCAAAGTATTGTAGCATGACAATCCAATTGGAATATTTTCCCCCAAGTACTTGACGTGTGAGGATATACTAGATTGGATTGAAATCTACTATGACAGTGGTCTGGTAGAGGAGAATGTAGTAACGAAACCTCTGGATAGCAAAGACTGTTGCCAAAGCTAGCTTTTCAACATGTGAGTAGCGAGTTTCGGAGTCAAGAAGACTCTTACTAAGATAATATACTACATGTTCTATGCCGTTGGCATCTTCTTGGACTAACACCATGCCAATGGTGGAAATTGAAGCTGCGAGATATAGAATGTAATCCCGTGTGTAGTTGGGGGGTTGAATCACAGGATCTTTAGTTAAGGCTGCCTTCGGATTATTAAAGGAGCGCTGGGCTTCGTTGTCCCAAAAGAAGGGGGTGTCTTTCTTTAGAAGCCTCATATAGCCTTTTGTTATCTCGGCAAAATTGCAAATGAAACGATGTAGAAAGTTTGCATGCCCTTGCAAACTTTGAAGTTCTGGTATGTTCATGGGGGAAGGTAGGGCTAAAATAACTTCTACCTTCGTGGGGTCCAATCGTATACCGTCTTTGGAGATTATGAATCCCAAAAATTTTCCAGCTTCAACACAAAAAACCCATTTATGCGGGTTCAAACGAATGTTGTAGCGATGACACCTAGCGAAGATGGCGCCTAAGTGATCAAGATGATCTTCCCGAGTTTGAGAATGAGTGGGAAGGTCATCAAGATACGGTTTTGCAATATGTTTGATATCGTGAAATGCGTACAACATCGCCCGTTGGAAAGTTGCCCCGGCATTTTTCAGGTCGAAAGGTAGCTTTCGATATGGGAAGATTCCCCATGGGAAGATAAAGACTGTTTCATGCTGGTCTGTTGGGAGTATCTTGATCTGATTATAGCCAGAAAAGCCATCCATAAATGAGAAGATGACACTCCCGGTGCAGTTATCGATGATCTGGTCGATGAACGGAGTTGGGTAGTTGTCCTTTGGACAAGCTTTGTTCAAGTCATGGTAATCAACGTAGACTCTAATCGTACCCTATTTCTTGGCTATGGGAACGATAATAGATACCCATTCTGTTAGTGGGATAGGATAGATAAAACCAGCACGCAAATTTTTTCCAACTTTTGCTCTGATAGAAGCCGCCTTATGGGGATGGACGGGTCGGAGTTTCTACCGAACAGGTCAGGCGCCAGGAAAGGTTGGAATCTCGTGGACCACGATAGAAGGGTCTATTCCTGGCATCTTTTCATAACTCCAGGAAAAAACATCGCGGAATGTTTTAAAGAAGGCACTGTAGAACTCCATTTCGATGGGAGTGCATGTCTTGCCGATATGAATGTTTTCCACGACACCAGGCTTCACTGAAATGTCGATGGGAGTGGTCACCATGAGATTGGCCAAGTTTCCCTCAGAAAATATTTCATCGAATGAAGTGGGAAACTCAATTTGAACCATTCCAAGTGAAGTGATGGGTTTAGTATCTGGCTCAATCGCCTGGATAGTGGGGAAAGAGGATCGATGATGGAAATTTCCCCAAGGTGGTTCATCACTGCACATAACCTCCATGATTGATTCATCAATAGGAAAAATCAATGTGAGAGGATCGATAAGTGGTGGGGATGAACTGGCCTCAGAGGAGAGTTGTGCCACTGTGTGATGGATAGTAGGATTGACCCAATCAGTGGCTAACTGGATTGCCCCATATGCTACGAGGTTCCTATTTAACGGCATGGAGTTGAAATAGTTTTCAATCTCGGTAGGACTCGGTATCACCCAAGAATCATTGAATGGGGTGATACCTGATGATATCATGTTGACGAGATGTACGGGATATCCGAGCTCTGGGAACACTCCGATAAGGGAGGAATCCTTCATAAGATCAATGCCAACGTCTTGGAAACGGTACCGAGGTTGATCCCATAATGGGACTGTGTTGGTGGAGTTCAAATGAGAGTCTGGGATACAGTAATCTAGCTGATATATGGTGACAATCTTCCCTTCATGAGGAAATTGTACGATTCGAAAGACAGTAGATGCTATGGCGGTCATGGCGTAAAACCAGTTTCGACCAAGTAGAAGATTGTAATCTAATGGCGCATCTACGACTTCGATGTGTATAGATACTATTTTTCCCCCCAATTCAACACCAATCGCAGGAATGAGTCTGTAGGGTTGAAAACCTTGTCCGTCAAATGCTCTAAGAGTAGTGGGAGAATTCGTGACTTCGGGTGAGCCTAAGGCTCTCCAACAATTCAAAGACATAATCGACGTGGAAGCACCCTCATCTAAGATAGTGCGATGGATGCTATTTCCACGGATCTTTGTATGAACTTGGAAGGCTAACTGATGGGAAAGTTGAGGTTTGACATACTCCAAGTTAAGCATGATGGTGTTTGAGGTATCCAGGTCTACTACCCCCAGTGCTGAAAGTAAGGTTCTGCGCTGTGTAGGGTAGTGTTGTAGAACCTCAAGAGTCGACATCGCACAAGGTGCTTGAGCTAGATCCTCAATAATGTTGTAATTTTGGGCAGCTCGTGCATTAGGATTGAATGTCACCTTTCGGATAGTGCCTTTGGGTGGGCAGAGCACTATGTCTGTAAGCGGTCTCTCGATGTGGAGATGGCCATTAGGGGGACGCGTGAGAGAATGATCTTCAACAGGAGACTTGCCTTTGGCTGTCTCTGGTTGTTTGTTTGAACTTAGGGGGTTTTCGTACATCTTCGAACAAGTGGTTATATGAATCTCTTCATTACTCATCATCGGGATTTTGTGATTTGTGGATGTTTCTCCGTGAGGTGGGTTGTTTGGGTTGCCCCCTTGTGGGGAATCGTGGGAAACCATTTGTTGTTGTTGTTGAGGGAAAGGATCGGTTAACACTGCTGGGCGGGAGGATCCTTTAACAAATTTATTGACCTCGTCCTTGTAGGGACAGTCATGTGTATAATGATCTTCCTGGCAAATAAGGCAGGGAAACTTCGCCTTCCTACATGGTTTTGGGTCGTTGTGGGTGGATTGTGGCTTAGGGTTCTCCTGTTGGTTAGAAGTTTTCTTGGATTTTCCACGATTGTTCTTCTTCTTTCCTCCGAATGGTTGTGACATGGATTGAACTGCGTTCACCTCAGAGGAAATAGCAGGGGAAGTAGAATCTTTTGGAGTAGCCTGGGGTGGAGCGGGTGAAGTAGGAGTTTGCTGCCCCCTCGATTTAGTGGTAGGTTAGGCCTTGACTGAACCAACAATACGGTCGATGGGGGGTTCAGTGGAAGGCTTAGTTGGATCAGTAGTAATGCGGGTGGCGTGGGGAAGAAGCTCATGTAAAGTGTCGGATTGGGTATATACCAAATCCATGTACTGAGAAGAAGAGATGGCTTGTTCCTCCGTGATGGGCCTGCACATAGCAATGTCCCTGGCTATGGGAGGCAAGAAAGACTTTGTGAACCAATCAGTGAGTAACTGGTCCGGGATGGGTGCCTTGATTAACCTACGGCATCGACGCCATTCGTGGATATGGTCCAAGATGTGCGTAGAATTTTTTTGACGTAACGAAGTTAACAGTTCTATTCCAGTCTCGTACCGGATGGGGAGCTGGAAATGGGTAAGAAACTGCATAGCTAAGGTATTAAAATCATGAAAGGAGTGTTGTGGCAGCTCGATGTACCATTTTGCTGCTATGCTGGTAAGCATGCGCTGGAACAACCATAGCCGAATGGAGTCATCCATCAATGAGTTGGATGAACACCAAAGATGGAAGGTCATCACGTGGTTCTTAGGGTCTTCCTTGGGCTTGGCATCGAACTTAGGAATGTCCGATGGAAGTTTGGCTGGGATAGGTCACCAGTGAGGTTCATGCCATATAGGATCATTGATGAGCCTCGACAAATCAGGTAAATCTAGCGTGGCTAAGAAAGGAAGTTGACGGTTGGGCTGCGGGTATGAGTAGTAGTTGTACGGTGCAGGGATGCCTAAGGGGCCCTGCATAGCATATTGCTCTGTGTTGTACCCATACATGTTTCCCATAGGGTACTACTAGAAGTTCTGGGGGTAGTAGGCCATCTGGTTAACCGGTTGTGTGTTGGAAGTCATTGCCTGACTGGGAATCACAGTGGTAACCAGTTGTTGGACGTTATGTTGAGTGGGGATGGTGGGTATTGTACCCTGGGATTGTTGTGTCCTAGGAATGTTTGCTGCTCCTTGTTGGGGAATGGTTCCTTGGGGTTGTTGGGTCCCAGGAATGTTACCACTACTTTGGGTAGGTGGAGGATTTCCCATACCAGGGTTAGGGGGTGGCTGCAAGAATGGTGTCCATGGAATATGGGTTCCACCCTGATGAAGAGGTGGAGGTTGAAGGGAGGGGTTCCATGGAGCCATTGTAGCCAAAGGGTAGGGGAAGCCGGAATTCAAGTTGGGGGAGATGTGAGGTTGCTCCCCAGCTTAGTTCCAGTTTCCAAACAATGAGTACTTCTCGCTCTGTGGGATTTGAGATCTCCAAGAAGGAAGTATGCCTGATGAGGGATGTTGAAGATGAGGCCCAGTTGGAATGCCAGCATAAGGTTGTCCGCTGCCAGGTGTATTATACATACTGAAATGAGTAGATGCTGCTGGTTGGGAGGGTTGTTGAATGGTTCCAGTGGAGGCATTAACGAGTGGGAGTCCTCCAAGTAAAGGGCCTTGTTGAGCTGGTGGGAATGATGGAGGTGTTGGTTGAATTGCTCCACTTAGAATGGTACCGAGGGTTTTCCCTCCAGCAGGTGGATTGGTGGTCCTATGGGGGGGGGGGTTGGTGACTAGGGGCAGTGTTTCCAACAAAGGGTTTTCCTCTTGTATGCTAGGTTGATGGTCCGCCAGGAGGGGGTTGGTTGTTGGGATTAGTGGTTCCGATAGTCGGTTGTCCACCTTCTGAAATGGTGTAGATGGTGGCCGAAGATGAACCTCCGATCAGCATGGATGATCCAGCATTCTGACTTGATGTTCTTCTGACACTAGAAAGATGTGATAGTGTCGATTAGCCGATGGCGCCAAAGGTTTCGATTTGTGGAGGGGGTCTTCCATACGTTACAAGCGGGGACGAAGAGAATACTAGGTTATCCCTCATAGAATGTGCGCCAAACATACTTGACGGTAGTAAATGTGGGGAATTTAACCAAGGGGTATCAGGAGTTTCGTCCATAGAGTCTTGAACAGTAGGAGGACCATTGAGGACTTGGCTCGGATTTGTATCCTGGAAGGGGTTGAAATTGCGAACTGGATGTTCGGGGTCCGGAGGGAAATGAGGTATAGTAACATCTAAAGGTCCGGAGCTGTCTGCATAGGAGTGATGAAACTCTATGCTAGACGGAACGTTGGGAGCTTGGTAGTCAGGAGGATGGGTAACAGGGGGATATCTAGAATCCGTTGAGAGCATTTGCTCTGTATCACATTTAAATTGTGCCAACGCTAAAGGGGAGTTAGCTAGACTAACTATACTAGATTGGATCGATGCCATGATTTCGTGTCTCGAAGGGAGATTGGGGAGGGATATCATATGAGGTATGTTGCTGGAAGAACCAATTTCCTGTGGATGAACACTTGATGGTATAGTGATAGAAGGCGGAGGTTCCGCCTGGGAAGGGAGAAAGTTATAGTCAGGTTCAAAAGGTGTATTAGGGAGTTGGGTTTCTTCGATAATTTCGACGTATCCACCTGGGACTGTAATCAGTTCAGATATATCTTGGTCGAATCCTTCGGTGGTGCCAACAGATCCTTCCGGAACATCGTAGAAAGTATCTGGTGGGAGGGTAGTGCTGACATCAGGGAGGATGATGGCCTCCGGTCTAGTATCTTTGGTAGTGCTATTTTCAGCCACTGCAATGTTATCCACTATGACAGGTAGATATGGAATAGTTGGTGAAGTGACAATCGAAAGCTCAGGTGTGTTACTAGTTGCAGAAACTGCGAGAGGTTTTGAGACCTAACTGTGAGTAACAGTTACAGGTGGAACCAAAGATGTAGTGCGGATCAACGGTGGAACATTCCCTCGGCCCGCACCGTGGTCAGGAGGGACAGGAATCTGTGATGTAGGTGGACCAGAGGTCTGTGGTGGTGGTGGTGGGCTTTGTCCCTCTACTCTTCGTGATCTCCGTGGTTCATACATAATGGTGGGAATACAAATTCCGGGGACAATCTCTTGAAAAAGAACTCAAAAAACCTAATGTAGCCGAGTGTGCAAAAGGGGAGCTAGAAAAATCAAGGCTCACAGGCCAAAACACAAGCTCTAAAAACTATATTGAGACTAGCGTCACAGTAAGCGAGCTGAAAATAACAATGGCCAGAATGCCAACAAGCAATCACTAAAATAAAAATGACTCTCTATGAAGATGAGATAACAAGTAAAACCTCCTAACTAAGAGCTAGAGACCTCAACAAGTTGTATCCATCTCAAGGTGATGAAATCCAAGTCGAATAATACAACATGAGAGACCAATAAGAGAAGGATGTCCCTCTACCGAAAGGGATCCTGGGTAAAAGAACCCTAGTAGAAAAGTCACTAAGCTACCTTGTTCATGACACGTTGGGAAAGGTTTTCAGTGCTTCTGCCTTATCACCCTTGTATCACCAGTATGGTGGCTGAAGAATACAAGGAAGACAATGATCAATGTTGCCTTAGGGATAAGTGGAGTGCGGCATTCCACAGAGTCCGTCTGGTTCTCGATCTCGCAGCGGTTTAACCCCTGAAACAACAGGAGGCCCCTCCACAAACTGGTGTATGACAGTGTCAACAAATACTAGAGTATTTTGGTACCCTAGAGGACAACAACTATGTCTCAGATGATAATGACAAGGGGGAATTATTTGGATGCCTATCCCCAGTGTCCTACCTAACTAACAAGTTCTTTTTCTCCTCAACTGAGGTTATGGTGTGTTTAGTTAGGGGGTGTAAATTTTGGTGGTTGTATTACTCAATCGGGTAAATGGACGTGAAACTTGGTGATTTTGTGACGACCCAAACCATGCAAATGAGAATGAATCGAAATGAGCCTTTTATTCGATGAAATCTAGCTACAAAAAAGAGAGGGTTTTTTTATCATCATGCATGAATTTTTTTTAAGAGCAATGAAAAAAAAACCACAACAAAAACAAATTTTTTGTTTTCTTTTTCCAAGCAAGCCAAACTGAAATGAACGCTACCTCCAAATGTAACTGATCTTACAACTATAATGCTTCAAAGTGAGAATTTATGTGGCAAATACAGATGGATGATTCACTCCTAAGCATGCAAAAGAAGGACTAGATCTTTTCAAATGAAAGAAAGACAATGTTCTCGAATGCTAATTTCCAATATTGGTGTTATAGAAGAAATGGAAAAGATGGAATTTGTAAGAACAGTGTGATCTTCAACATTATATAATCAAGGGAAAGAAGACAGTGACAAACACTTGGTTATAATGAAAGGATCAAGCTAATGCAAAAAGATGAAAGGGTGATCAATGTGCAAATTATGCCACTAACTCAAAAAAAATCAAACTCAAGCCAACAATGTAAACAACAACTAACATAGTTGGAACTGGCTAATGGTGACAATAAAAAGTAGAAGCACTGAGGCTAAGCAAGTTGCAGGATGCTTATGAGCAACAGGAAAAGCAATGCAATGGCAGAGAAGGTCAAAAATGACCTCTAGGAACCAAACAGGGTAAGATAAATAAAATAAAAATAGGACTACCACGTGCAGGCCATACATCTAGGTGTGGTATTGTGGGCTACCGCGCTCTAGGGATTGTTTAGGGCATGGTACTACCGCTCTAGAAGAGGTTATAGGGGCACGGTACTATTGCAAAAGATGAAAAAAGGGCGCTACTTTGAGAAAAGTTCAAAACTTTTCAAGGGTGTGCAAACCCAAAGGACTCACTGATCAAGAGTAGAGAGCTAATACAGGGGGAAGGTGGGTGGGTGGAGGTCAAAAAGACCGAATTCCACTACTGGTTTGAAGGAAGAGAAAGATCAGAATCAAAATGACTGAGAGTGAAAAGACTCAATCAAATAGGGTTCAAACCAGCGGAGTCACTAGTTTTTGTTGTAGATATTTCTCCCTACGGATAAAGAGAAATTCTCTTAGGATAAAGTAGATTAGGCTAGCTCTAAGCTAAGACAAAAATGAAACAAATGTAATCTTGAATCCTGGATTAAACTAGTATTTCAGAGATTTTACATTAGAAGGAAAAGAAGAAAGTAACTCACCTCCATTCTCAGGGTTTGTCCTGCTTGTAGTTCTAATCTCAGAATCTTCACGATGGATCTATGGAGATAAAACAATACACAAGCACATACAATATTTCAATGTCTTTGAATTACAAGTTAGATCCCAAATCTTTATAGACATAATTCATGAAATTGAAACATAATCAATACACACAAACTAGGAAACAAGGCAAGTTATATTATTGAGAAGCTTGAAAAGTGCTTACGAAGGTTGCTTGATGTCCAAGCCAATCTTCCAGCTCCAATTGCTTCCACCTCTAGCTATATCCACAAAAGGTATGTGATCATAGGTTTGATGCCCCAAAAGTCCTCCCCTTGGCTCATGGAAGACCTATCTCTTATAGCATGTGAGAAGGTTAACCAACAAGAGAGAAGTGTGGATCTGTGGAGTGTTTAGTGGATCAATCCAGCCAAACATGGAGAGGGTTAGGATCGAATCAAAGGTGGTGATCCTAACAGAATCCCTCGAAGGTTGAGATCCCAAGATCCATGGCAAAAGGCTATAACTAGATTACCGCGCCCCTAAGCCTGAGCATAGAGCAGTAGTACCACATCTCAGGAGAGGATAAACACGTAGTAGTAAGGACTACCACGCCCCAATAGATGTGCAAGGCACGGTAGTGCTTGCAAATAAAACTGAGTTGGGTTGGCAGGTGTGACAGGAAAAGAGTTTGTCTTCAGTGGTCAATCATTGGTATTCTTTTCTGGGTGTTTAGTCAGTAGGAGGAAGTGTCATCAATGTAATTTGGTGTAAAGATGCGACACTAGATTGTTAGGTGCGATATTGATGTATAACAACAAAGCTCTTACACAACTAGTCAAAGAACTCAGAAAATTACTCACAATAATACAAAATTGTATTAACTCTCATGAATAAAATACAACATCCAACCTTTGGAAAATAATAGGATTTTGTTTTATATCATTACAACAAATATTTGAATGGCCAAATATTCCATTTGGATCCTCATATCATCAGAATTACTAAAAATATGCTCATCCCCCCTAGGTGGCAAGTGTGCTTCCCAAGTCACTCCAAAGGCTCACGAATTTCTGAATTAGTGACCTGAGAGTGATGTATGATGAAAAAAAATTCTAAATCCCAAATTTGGAAAGAACAAACATCATACAGGATGTGTGGTCCAAAAAACAAGTTTCCTAGTTGACTAGCTTTTCCCCCTAAGGTAAAAAGCAGTAAAAAACCAGCAAGGTGCCTTTTAGCTCAGAATCTTATCCAAAATATGTTAGAAATGTGCCCAAGTGGTCCAGGAAGCTTTTGGTTCACTCTAGGAATTCTTGTGGTCCCCCCCAATGTTTCCTTGTGGTCCACATAAGGCAATTTTCTCGTCTATTACATAGGAATTAACCATGAATGATTAATTAATGCTACCAATGCAATTAAATGACATATATAAGAAGATTTAATATTCCAACAAAAGGATTGAACACATTGAAAGAGAATATGGTTATGGCACTTATTCTAGTCTTTCCTGACTGGAATAAACCATTTCATGTACATGTAGATGCTTCATCTATAACACTTGGCATTGTACTAGCTAAACCAGGTGAGGGAGGTATCGATCATCCCATCGCATTTTCAAGCAGAAAGATATCTTCAGTAGAAAAGAACTATACCACGACAGAAAGGGAAGGCTAGATATGGTATACGCGTTGCAGAAGTTTAGACACTATCTGCTAGGATCTCATTTTTGTATGTTTACTAACCATTCAACTTTGAAGTACTTGGTCAATAAACCAATGTTAGGGGGGAGAATATGCCAATGGTTGTTACTGTTTCAGGAATATGATTTTGAAATCATTGTGAAACTAGGAAGATTTAACGCCGGACCTGACCATCTTTCACGCGTTGAATCATGCGAAGAACCTACTAATATGGAGGATAGTCTACCAAATGCGCAGTTGTTTACTATACATATAGCAGATGACTATTTTAGAGATATTGTAGAATTTCTAACTACGGGATTACAACCTACAGAATTTACTATGCAGCAAAAGAAACAATTAGTGGTAAGAGCAGTTGAATTTACTCTAATTGCAAGACAATTATACAAATTATTACCAAATGAAGTATTGCGAAGATGCGTACTAGAACATGAAAGACCTATTATATTGGCTAAAGCACATTCAGGTGTATCGGGAGGACACTATGCAGGAAGAGCTACTGCGCAGAAAATTTTGAGATCGAGACTATGGTGGCCGATGATACACAAAGACTCAAAAGAACATATTAGGAAGTGCGATGTATGCCAAAGAATAGGAAAGCCATCTCGATGAGATGAGATGCCATTAATTCCACAATTGACACTTCAAGACTTTGATAAATGGGCTATTGACTTTGTGGGACCTATTAACCCACCAGGAAATCGAATTGGCTCAAGATGTATCATCACAGTTATAGATTAACTAACAAGATGGGAAGAGGCAAAACCAATAAAGGACTATAGCACAATTATCGCCACGTGGTTCATTTTCGAGAATATTTTGACAAGGTTTGGATGTCCAAAGATTTTAATGAGTGATCAGGGAACCCATTTCCTGAATAGAACTATTGCAGCCTTGACAGGAGAATTTGAGATCTACCATAGGAAGAGCACACCATATCATCCACAAGTGAATGATACTGTAGAATACTTTAACAAAGTCTTGGAGAATGCATTCACTATCTACTAGGATCTCATTTTTGTATGTTTACTGACCATTCAACTTTGGAGTACTTGGTTAATAAACCAGTGTTAGGGGGGAGAATATGCCGATGGTTGTTACCGTTTCAGGAATATGATTTTGAAATCATTGTGAAACTAGGAATATTGAACGCCGAACCTGACCATCTTTCACGCATTGAGTCAGGAGAAGAACCTAGTAATATGGAGGATAGTCTACCAGATGCGCAGTTGTTTGCTATACATATAGCACATGACTATTTCAGAGATATTGTAGAATTTCTGACTACGGGATTAGAACCTACAGAATTTACTATGCAGCAGAAGAAACAATTAGTCGTAAGAGAAGTTGACTTTACTCTAATTGCAGGACAATTATACAAATTATTACCAGATGAAGTATTGCGAAGATGTGTACTAGAACATGAAAGACCTATTATATTGGCTGAAGCACAGTCAGGTGTATCAGGAGGACACTACGCAGGAAGAGCTACTGCACATAAAATTTTGAGATCGGGACTATGGTGGCCGATGATACACAAAGACTCAAAAGAACATTGCCGGAAGTGCGATGTATGCCAAAGAATAGGAAAGCCATCTCAATGAAATGAGATGCCATTAATTCCACAATTGACACTTCAAGCCTTTGATAAATGGGCTATTGACTTCGTGGGACCTATTAACCCAACAAGAAATTGAACTGGCTCAAGATATATCATCACAGCTATAGATTATC
This sequence comes from Larix kaempferi, assembly GCA_027924585.1. NCBI lineage: Eukaryota > Viridiplantae > Streptophyta > Pinopsida > Pinales > Pinaceae > Larix > Larix kaempferi. Next base: position 6,579,420 of record BSBM01000799.1, on the reverse strand, counting down.
TAGCAAGATGGGAAGAGGCAAAACTAGTAAAGGACTACAACGTAGTTACCGCCACGCAGTTCATTTTTGAGAATATTTTGACAAGGTTTGGATTTCCAAAGATTTTAATGAGTGATCAGGGAACCCATTTCCTGAATAGAACTATTGCAGCCTTGACAAGAGAATTTCAAATCTACCATAAGAAGAGCACACCATATCATCCACAAGCGAATGGAACTGTAGAAGGATTTAACAAAGTCTTGGAGAATGCATTGACTAAGGTATGCAACACAAACATGGATGATTGGGATCTTAGAATATCAGCAGTATTATGGGCATATAGAACAACTTGTAAGAAGTTGACAGGTCATACACATTTCAGATTAGCATATGGAAAGGAAGTTTTCATGCCCATGGAATACATAATACCAAGTTTGAGAATTGTAGCATTCACAGACATAGTAGAAGATCAGACAATGGAAGAAATACTACTACGCTTAGTTGGATTGGAGGAAGATCGCTTCATTGTAGGGTTTCACCAACAAGTGCAGAAAGATAGAGAAAAAGTATGGCATGATAGACACATCAAGAATCAATTTTTCCAGGTAGCAAACCTTTTCCTCCTCTATGATAGCAAATTTATGAAATTTCCTGGAAAATTCAAAATGCATTGGTTAGGACCAGACATTGTTAAGCACATCACTAATGGTGGCGCAATTCAGTTAGCCACACTACTTGGATAAAATTTGAAAGGACTTGTTAATGGGAGTAGATTAAAGCCGTACAGGGATGGCCCTACTCTTCCAGGTATCAGTTAAAGCAACGAAAGAAATATTTTAAGTGTCAAGTGCAGTTCAAATTGGACACTAAAAATAAAAGAATAAGAGTCTGCACATAGTTTTGGTAAAATGTGAAGTTTTCACAAAAAGGAAAGATGTGCTACAAAGCACACATAGCAAGCTAAGTTGCAAAGTAAAAGAAGAGGAATTGCATTGTGAAGATAAATTTAAGCAAAGAGAAATGCGCAGTGAACCTCGCAATTCACCTAACCGCTGGAGAAGTAAAATAAAACTAATCGTTACAATTTTGGTTGGAAAGTAGCTATTTTTCAGGAACCGGATGTTTCCACACTTAAGGCATATTCGTCCATTGAAGACACATTCAATGAAGGGCAAGGACTAATATCTAAGCAATATTTGGCCAAAGGACATGGAATTTAATGCTAATTTATTTGTTTTTGGGCGCCTTAGTGTTGCTGCGCCTATAAATAGTAGAGCCCGCATACTTACCAGTTTTACTGTGAAGTTTAAATTTGTACTGCCTGTAATTTCCAAGTTTTAACCAGTTGAAAGCAATCGTTATCTGACAGTGTGTGTATGATCAATCAAACTTAGAATAAATATTAAAATACTTTCGACATTTTGGTTTGAAAGGAATCATGAAGAAACTCGTGAAGCAAGCAGTCCCAGAACAAGGTGGATCATCCAAAAACTCATCGAGGAATGTATCATAGCAAAAGCAAAAAGACAAACAGAAGGCCACTGAACAAGAAAAGCTGAAGACCATGAGTGTTTCAAAGTTGTTTCCACAAGAACCGCCTCAAGAGTGACCCATCCTACTTGTTCCAGAGTACATCGCTCCAAGGAAACGAGATGCCATAGAGGTGCTTCTCATGAGGAATCCACAGTACGATATTTCGATGTCACCCATGTCAAGTCATGTGCGAATCAAGGAGAATTTGCTCGGTAAAATTCCAGACTACAAATTCGCGGACCATGACTTGCTCCAGGAAGCAAAGTACCCGCAATTCCAACCAGATCAATACATTTGTAGAAGGCATGACGAATCTACCAAGCAGTCAACCATTCAACTGCAAGACTGGATTGAGTTGTTACAGCCATCAGGGTTGCTAAACCTGCTGCGCATCCCACACTTTGATAGGAGCCTAGATCTCACAGCAATGGTGCGCACACTACTTTCATGCACGCACCAAGGATACTTGTGGCTAGACCGCAAGATATATATTAACATCAATCTCATCTACTGGATCACGCAATTGAGAAAGAGAGGTGTTGATCCTGTAGTTGAGTTCGTCAGCAAGAATGAGGATAAAGAGCTTGCTGCAAGAATGAAGAGCGAATTCGGTTTGCTCAAAGGAAACCATGGTTATAGAACAGTCGGGATCAAGGATCAAGCCACGTGGTTTACATTCCAAATCCTTGCAGGAAAAACCCTAAGGAAATGCAGACTGAACGAGGTACCGGCCGCTGCAATATCCTTAGCTGCGAAGGCCAAGGATGGACTTCAATACAATTGGGTGAGCTATCTACTGAATGAATTCCTAGAAGACATCCGAGAGACACAGGAAAGTGGAAACCAGTTCCACTACAGTTGGTTGCTGGTACTAATCACCTTTGTAGGATGGAAAGAGCCTAGATATCAACATAATGTCTCGGTATTCATTGTGGATTTTCGAGGACCAAGGTTTGCAAACATGTGGGAAAACTCAAAGTCAGACCAACAAAGGATAAACAACATACAGTTGTACACTTATTTTGAGCAGTTATGCGAATTCATTCAGAGGACTCTGCGTATCACTAAGGAAGTTACAGCTTGTTATATTTGTAAGATGAATTTCAAAGCTGGACTGCACTTTATCTATATTCAACCGAGAGTACAGCTAAATCCACCTCAATTGTTTGAAGGCTTATATTAGCTAGATGGACAGAAAATTGATCTGATCATGGAGGAATGGCCGCCAGAATGGAAGATCGATGTGCCAGCCACATTGATCACCACATCAGAAGAAAGAGAAGATGGAAATTCATAATACCAAGATGATGACACGACCAGCGCACAAAATCCAGAACCAATTCAAGGTGTAGAACAGCAACAAGCTTCTAGTTTTCTAGCAGGGGAGAAAAGAAAGGAACTCGACACAACCATGCCATAAGGACTGCAAAGGAAGAAATAAAAATCAACTAAGGTTGATCCACTCGATGCGCAGTTGCACGAGGATGACTAGGACTACATCACAGTTCAAGTGTCTGATCACATTGAAGAAACACTCGCATTAAAGGAAACCAAGAAAGAAACAGTCCAAGCAGGCATGATTGAGATCCTCACAGAATTGAAGAGCTTGGTATCAAGAGTTGAACAAGTCCAACGAGACTTGGCAAGAGAATCAGATTCTGAAGATAAAGCAGGTGAGACAAGCCAAAGGAAAAGAAAGGCACCTACCTTGACAATGAGACCTCGAATAATCAGAATCGATTCAATGAATGTCATATTCCCAACCGACGAGCTCACTAAAGGTGTGAAGCAGCTCGCACATTTAGATATTAATGTTGAGATGTTACCCATTGAAGGGTTGCATAGTCTGCATTTGCAGGTTGTTGAAGAAATCAGAGATAGAGATATTGTCTCTTATAACTAGCATTTGAAGCTGGAGGATAGCTACAAAGAGATAAAGGATGAATTCGCACTAGATACCAAGGAGTTAGCATATGCATAAGAGAAGCAAAAGAAGTTGAATAAAGTTGTTTTTGAAGTCTGTACGAAGATCCTAGACTTCCGAGAGGAACCCAAAGTAGAAGACACTATCCTAAGGATTGGTGTCACAGTACAAAATCTCAAAGCTAAGATGGAAAACATGGATATTGGTTATAAGGAGCATATTGTTGACTTAGAAGCTCAACAACAATCTAGCACTTCGCAGCAAGTTAAAGAAGCAAGAATCGAGGATTTGAAGGATTCCACTGAAAACATCTCCACAGAAGTGGCGAGATGTCAAGACCTACTTGATGAAATTACCAAGGTATGGGCTACATTATAGCAATACCCTGAGTTACAAAAAATTCAGAATGAAGTACAGCAATGGAAGAAAGATCTTGACTCTGTGAACATGGATATGAAGGATTTTCCACCAAGGCAAAGGATCCAGAAGTTCGCAGAGACAAAAGAACTTCAGAAGGAGCTAAAAGTGCTAAGGGAAAAGGAAGTCGAAACTTCATCAAATTTACAGCCAATGCAGGAAGAGGTGCTTGCACTATCGAAAGAGATTGAGGAGAATTTGCAAGAACTCCAGACAACAGAGAATGTTGTAAAGGAGAAAATTCAAGAACCCATCTCAGAAGAGATGCTCGAAACAATTAAGGAGTTTGATAAAGAGACTAAGGAAACAGTTGAGAAGTTGAGTGCAACTTTTCAAGAGTTCACTGCAAAATCAAACATCCCAGGGGATGCGCAGTCGAAGCAGCCCAGTCAAAGTGGCTCAAGGGCGAGCCACAAGTAAGTGTTAGGGGCATGTTGGGCGCATCCCAAGTGGAAGAAGTTTTGATGACGAAAGTACAAGTTAGGTGAGGCCTAACATCGACTAGTTTTGGGAGAAGCAACTCTGGAATTCCCAGGAGCATGGTATGGAGTGCAGCGAAGTGGCAGAAAATGACTTGTCTCCTTAGTAAAAGTGAAGTACTAAGGACAATCGAGGTAGTTGGAGCAGTTATGAATGAAGTGGCAGACTGTCAACTACATAAGTGAAGAGTAAAGAAGTGGAATGGTGAAAAGGACGCACCATTGTAGCGTCAGAGCCACGCAGTCAGAAGTGTTAACACCCAAAAAGTGCTCACTAGCTCATTCCCTTATTCACATGACCCATTTGTCCACTTTTCCACCATTTGAGCCTCTAAAGCCATCAAAAGGTCACCAAAAAGACCATAATACACATGTTTTCCCCTCAAAATATATTTTTTTCCTCAAAAAACCCTCAAAAAGGGTCCAGAATTCCCAAAAAATATTAAAAGGGAGTAAAAATATTCAAAATATTCAAAAAAGGAAAAAAGAGGGAAAAGGTACCTAAACCATGTTGGTCAATACCATTGGTTTCCTTAAAACCACAATGGTATTCCCCATCACCAAAAACTATAAAAAGATGATAGGGGCTCCTCACTTTCCATCCATCATCCATCCTATCCTCATGCTGTCAAAATCTCTCTTGAGTTCTTTGACCGTTTTAGCAAACTTGGAGAAGAGACCATTGGAGCCTAGAGCACCTCAACCTTGGAGCTGCTCAACACCAAACATCCTCACCATTTGAGGTATCATAATACAAAACCATTTTGTGTTACATTTCTTGTTCTTTCTGTCAATCTTTTTAAATTTATTGTTATATGCACATGTTAATGTTAGATTAGTTTATAGTTGTATTTGCTTTTATTCGAAGATTGCTATTACAAGTTAATAGGTGCATCCTTGCACATGCTTGGTTGAAAAACCAAGCAACATTTTTTTGGCGACTCCGCTGGCTTTCGAACTTTAAATTTTTTCTTTATATTTTAGTTTTTTACTTGTTTTTACCATTCCAATTAGCAGATCTGCCATACTAGACATCATATTCATTGCTGCCCTAGCTATTGGCCCTTTCTGTAGCCTTTAACAGACCGAAATTTCACTTTTCAGTTTCGTTTTCGGTGACCTTTTTTTCGTTTTTCGCATCGCGACTTTTCACTCGACAGTCGCACGGCTCATCGCGACCTCGCAGCCTTCTTTCGTGTTGTCCGCCGCGGCTTCGCGGCCTTTTTCCGGGCTGCACAACGCGGCTTCGCGGACCTTTTACGCGTTGCACATCGCGGCTTCGTGGCCTTTTTTTGCGTTGCACATCGCGGCTTCGCTTCCTTTTTCCACGCTGCACATCGCGGCTTCGCGGCCTTTTCCACGTTGCACATCACGGCTTCGCGGCTCAAACCCGCAATGCCCATCGTGTCTTTTTCCCTAGAACCCGCGATGCTGTTATTTTTCATTCGGCCCAGTTTTTAGAAAAAATTTTGCTGCATTTTTTGCCCATTTAGCCTATTTTCCAGCATTATTTTTTCTGCATTATTACAGCAATAGTGAATCATTTTCTATTACATATGCTCCAGTAAAATCTTTTTAAAAAATTTCAGTAAGTGAAAGAAAGGTTTTTAGCACTCTGTTTAGATCATAGATTTCACTTCAGATTGCTCAATAGTTTTCCCACGCAAGTTTTTAAGAAATCCATTCATTTCTTGCACTTTTTCAGATATTTGCTTTCCTTTAAAAATTATTTCAAAAATCCATAGTTTTTGAATTATTTTTGTTAAAGCATTTACATTTCAGAAAAAGCCTTTATTTTTTGCAAATTGGAATCGTCTTGTTTTTCATTTGTAATCAATTGCCCAAGCGAGGCAAATTCATTTTCAGTTAAATAATCACACTTGCACCGAATCTGCCACATTTTTAATTAACTGGGCCTTAAAATCTACCTAAACTCAACAAACACTTTAACCTCACTTGGGGAACACTTGAAGAATCTTGTAGCTAGGTAGGATTGGGGGGATAGGTGTTCCAATAACACTCCTCAATTATTTACATCTGAGACATAGTGGTTGTCTTTTAGGGTCCCAAAAATTCCTTATTATTTGTTGACACGGTTATACACCAATTTATCGGGAAGGTCTCTCCCTTAGGAGGGTTGAAGTAGCCAGATTGGTTCCGGAAGCTTGAGTGGAATACCGCTATCCATTCAGTAACCGAAGGATACCTTTCATAGTTCTCGGTGTACCACCTGTATGGGAGTACAGTGGCGATAGAACCAAACTGCAGATTCACCCAACCGAACGTGTCATGAACGGGGTATCCTAGTGACCAATTTTTAGGATTGTCTACCCGGTGTCCCTCTCGGGAAGGGGATATCTAGCCTTTGATTCCACTACCCATATTGTCTGACTTGGATTTCATCACCTTGCCGAGGATATGCTTAGTTGATTCATAATACCACTTTTAGTTAGGCGTTTACATGCTCTACTACCCCCCTTGGTCTAGTAAGCACCACTTTTTTCTAGGAACTGTTTGATTTTTGGTATTCTGATCACTTTTCTTTATTCCTCCACTTATTATAGCACATCTGTTATAATAAGTGCTTTTGAGGTTGGTTGTTGGCCTGAGGGCCATTATTTTTTCATACTCCTCTCCTGCACACATCGTGGCATTAGGGTCTTGAGTTTTTTATATCACCACCATCCATTGGCATTTTTATACATATCTCACCATTGAGAACTTAAGATGATCCCTCCGTTTTCAGGGTGAACCCCCTCAGTTCGGTACACTTGAATCTACACATCATAGACGTAGAGCTTTGTCCCTTGACTCCACACGTCATCAGCATAGAACCCAGTCATCTGATTCTGAGGCTGAATCCGAACACCCTACCGATACATCACCAACCAACCCCATGGCTGGATCACAATACGACCCCCTTTTCACCAGTGCTATTGGAGCTACATCAAAAAACCCCACCACCACCATGACAACCATGGTAGCCACACCCCCTCTAGGCATGCCTAACATAGGGTCCACACCCCCTCTAGGAATGCCCAACACAGGAACACCACCTATTTTGGGTATGCCCAACATGGGGGTCACCCCCCCTCTCATTACCACTACCCACATCCCAGGGATTACCAAAACCATTCGTAACCCATCGGCAACCCATGTTGCACTTGAGAACGTAGGCACCTCCCACACCACATCGGCTGGAGGTAACATCTCTTTAACACCTAGCATACCCTTAAGAGGCACTAGACCACTCCATAATGTTACCATTAACAGTTATTCCCCAGTGACCATGCCATGCCCATCTGCCAATCTACCATACATGGCTTGCCTAAACTTACTAGACCTGTCAAGGTTAACCAATGACCCTATTAGACACAACCCTACGTGGCCACCCATGCCCACAAAGGTTCCCTCAGATATCCCAAAATTTGAAGGCAAAGCTGGAGAAGATCCCCAAAACCACATCATGTCGTTTCACCTATGGTGTTCCTCTAACTCCATAGTAGATGATTCCATTAGACTGAGACTTTTACAATGAACTTTCACTGGCTCTGCAGCCAAGTGGTACACTGAGCAACCACATGGGACCCACAACACATTTACCTCCCTCGCCTCAACTTTCCTCTAGTTCTTTCAACTACCTGTACGCTATGATGCAGGAGTGGAAATACTTTTTTCTTGTAGACAGAACACCGCTACACACATCACCGATCATATCCATGAATGGCGTAAGTGTTGTAGCCTCTGCAAGATAAAACTTGACGATCGTATCTTTTTGGATTGGTTCCTCAAATAACTCCTACCCCTCATAGCCAAAGATGTAGCTTCCGAACGACCCCAGTAAGAAGAAGAAGCTATCTTAAAAGCTCAGCAATTCGACCTCATATATGCCTAGTTAGGATATCCATACACTATTTTACCTGACGCCCCATGGATCCATCCCGCCATGACGCACCGAGGGCATCCCATGCCGCTGACGATATTATCGGCTAGGTCACGGTGCAAAACAAACCTTTTACCATGACGAGTACAAACAACATCCCATACCTGTCTAGGGCTTCATCTAATTCTGGAGCTACAACTTCGTATGCTCCAGTAACACACACCCACCACATTCATGGACCCTTGTGTCAACCACAATGTTATGGGAAAGCACCATCAGCTTATGTGCCAGCTCCATATTATAACCAACAGGCCCACCAGACTCCGGTCCAGCCATAAGCCCAAGTGGCTTATTATCCTCAACAGGCAGCATCTCTTGCTCCAACACTTCTAGCAGCTCAAGGTTACCCACAACCGCAGCAAAAACCAAGGCCACCTCTGAACCCTCCTGTTTACTACCCACCACAACCTACTCCAGACCCTGCATGACCTCAAAACCCACCTACTGCCCAAGGGCATGTCTATGCACAGCAACACCAACCTCCAAACCAAAACAACCAGCGTAACCAAGGAGGTCAACAAAATCATGGAAGAGGGCGTAACCGCATAAACAACCAACAACACAACCAAGGTGCACCACCACCTAATCCTCCAAACAACAATAATGCTGCTCCCCCCAACCAAAATCCTGACCGCCCACCGAAACAGGCTAAAAATAATAACTTAAGAACAAATCATCCGTGTTCCATATGTGGAGTCTACGACCATTACACACATAACTGTCCCCATTTAGATCAAGCGCGTCAACTCTGGATCGATGACACCCAACGACAAGGACATGCTGCATAGCTAGCACCCCCTCCTCAGCACAACCCATGATATTGCAAAATCCCTTACCTAACCAAGGCATGGTAAACACTCATCCAAATGATCCCCCTCAAGGATCCGCTGCAACACAGCACCAAATCACTTACGCAGCAGCTAACTACTAGCATGCAGAGTCCAACACTCACCATTTGCTTATGATGTCATCAAATGATGTCAATCTTGAAACCCGTCGAAATCAATATGGATTCGCCCCTGAGGCCACACCTACCGACCCATCGTCGAGTACTCTCCCAACAGATCAACCACTTCACATACCCACTATGCCAATGGACGGGGGCCCCAAAGCACCTCATCTCCCTTTGAGACGGATTAACAATAACCCGAATGCTCGTGTAGCTTTTAACTATAACATTGTAGAGGATTTAGCTTAGTCCCCCGCTGCTATGTCCGCTCTCGAAATCTTAAAAAACTGTCCTGCACCGAGAAAGTTGTTGTTATCTGCCATTGGTGCCATAGATCCTAACGAATCTAACATGATGGCTTTCGACTTAGAACAAGCTGAACCTCGCATGCCCTCATCTCTAGCTTTTCAAGTTTCCGTCTCCATTCGCAACCTTGTCATTCATCGATGCATAATCGATGAAGGGCCCTCTACCTCTGTCATGCCGACTTTTGTATGGAAGAAACTTGGATCCCCAACACTACAACCGTCCACTACCACATTACGAGCATACAATGGCCGTGCAGCTCAACCTCAAGGTTTGCTAGTGAACGTACCCATACAACTTGGGGGCAAATTGGTTCTCATAGATATAGAGGTTATTAACGCCCAACTTGATTACAATCTCCTTCTGGGACAAAGCTACATGTATAAAATGAAAGTTGTTGCTTCTTCAGTTTTTCACATCATGATGTTCCCCCATGAAGGACGCATAGTCAAAATCGACCAGATTACATACTATGATCCCAATGCCCCCGCAGCACCAGAGAATGTTCTTCCCATGAACGAACAACCCGTTCTTAGTACACCAACATCCTTCGTCTCATCAGTCGAACCTGGGATATATTCGGATACTCCCATGACCAGCTCTTTCCCGTCAATCCCCCCCCCCCTCTTCAGGCAACTGCAGTATCCGATTTGTGCACCCTATCGCACAATGAACAACAACATCCTCAACAACCTCAACCACCACCACAAGCACCCATCGTGCCTAGTCATATTGGAACAACACCGATTCACACAATCCCATTCTTGTTTCCATTTTCAGGAGTTGTCAGCTCACCAGTAATGGCTACACTCAACCTTCCAGGTTTAACAATAGGGTTACCGGTATGGTACTTACCTGCCCCAACTCCCCTACCAACTCTGATCGTTGTCCTACAACCGGTACAACCCGTGAATACGTCGAACCATCCACCACCTAGCATACCTAATCCTCAAAATCGCCCACCACCTGGTGGTTCGATTCCCCAAAACCGGTCAGTTCCAACAAGGGGCACTACATCGACATCTAGTTATGTCCCCCCTCAATCCCGCAACACTGGGGGCAGAGGTCCACAAACCTACAACACTGCACCCACAACTCGCAACCCCCAGTGACTCCAAAATTAGCCAAGAACCCCCCAACCCGTGTACTCCCTAAGTGCTCCTTGTGCGACGATATCGGCCATGCCACCCATCTATGTCCACAACTACAAGCACTTCAAGAACACATGAATATGTTGGACGATGACATCAACGTTCCAGTTGTCAAATTAGAATTACCTCCTCAACCTCATGATAAATCATTGTGCACAAACCACCCTTGTGCAATATGCGAAATCTACAGCCATTATTCACATCACTGCCCCAATCTCCCAGATTATAGAGCAGCACTAGATGAGATGAATAATGCTGACTTAGAGATATCCCCACCATTTGTTGAAGAAATATTCCCTCCAGAATCGTCCCATTCAGAAGAAATCAATACCATTTATATGATTTCAACTACCTACAAACCCGAAACAATTCATTTAATGGAACACTATTTCCGTACTGATGAAGAAATCCTAGAAACACTCACTGCACCGGACTACCCTTGGGATGATATGCACCATCGATCATACTTCCTCCCTTAAGCATCTACATCCACTACAACAGACCAACTATCTTTTGAAACTAAGGACTTCTTACCAACCAAGGTCGATTGGTTCAAAGATCCAATCCCAGCTCCAGAAGCCTTCGAGGAAGGTAACATGGCTAACATTTCACCCATTATAAAAATCGACATCTCCACCACACCTGGAAAACTCGAGCTTATCTCTTTAGGTGCATCTTGCACTGAGAAAGAAACCCAAGCCTATAAAAAGCTCTTCCAATAATTTTGAGATGTCTTCACCTGGTCTTATACCGAGATGCCTGGTCTTGATTCTATCATCGTAGAACACCACATAGACACTTGGCCCAACATATCACCGGTTTGCCATAAACAACGTCCCATTCACCCATCCAAGTTTCCAGCTGTCAAAGCAGAAATCGAGAAGTTTCGAGTAGCAGGTTTCATATACCCAATTGCATATACCACCTGGGTTTCAAATCCAGTACTTGTTAATAAAAAAGTAGGCACCATCAGCGTCTGTACTGAATTTCGCGACCTCAACTTAGCTTATCCCAAAGACAACTTCCCCACACCATTTATTGACCAACTAATCGATGAGTGTGCGGGGCATGAGGTACTCTCTTTTATGGACGGTTTCTCCGGATATAACCAAATCAAAATCCGTAAAGAAGATCAATACAAGATCGCTTTTACCACCCCATGGGGCACCTTCACCTATCGCGTCATGCCTTTCGGTCTCAAGAATGCGGGAGCCACTTTCCAACGAGCCATGACTTATTGCTTTCATGATCTGCATAAAATCATTAAAGTTTATCTACACGACCTCACTGCCTGATCTAAGAAACAATATGACCACTTAGAAGATCTTCAATAGGTTTTCTTGCACTGCCGCAAATACAAAATACGCTTGAACCCGCTTAAATGTGTATTTTGCGTTACAGCAGGCCACCTGCTAGGGTTTGTCATTTCAGAAAAAGGGATCACCATTGACCCTCTAAAAGTTCAAGCCATAGTGGACCTCCCCTCACCACATACATTAAAACAGTTGCAAAGCCTCCAGGGGAAATCCAACTTCCTTCATCGTTTTGTCCCAGACTATGCCACCACAGTACATGGTTTCCTCTATTTGCTATGTCTTCATACCCACTTTGTGTGGGACGACCAAGCAGAAGGAGCCTTCACGGACCTAAAGAAAGCACTTACAAGCACCCCTTTGATTTCTCCACCAGATTTCACAAAAGACTTTACCCTTTACATTTCGACGACAGATCACGCCATCTTTGGAGTTCTCGTCCAAGAAGACTCCGCTCGCGAGGAGCATGTCATTTACTATGTGAGCCAAACCTTTTCAAGCCCACCCCTCCGCTACCCACATGAAGAGAAAATGGCCCTCGCCGTCGTCTTTTCAGTACAAAATCTGCGACATTACATTCTCCTCAGCCACACCACGGTTGTGGGAAATTCCAATCCAATGGTCTATCTCTTGAATCGTCGCCTTCTACAAGGCCGTGTTGCCAAATGGGTGATTATCTTACAAGAATATGACCTCACCTTTAAAACCCCGAAGAGCACCAAAGCATTAGCACTCACTCAGCTCATTACAGACTTACCATCATCATCGTCATCACCAATCATCCACACTGATCTAATCGACAAACATTTGTTCATCATCTCGTCGGACGACCCTTGGTATGGCAACATTTTGGTATACCTCTGCACATAGAAGTTTCGACCCAACATCAACCATGATGGACGCCGTCGCATCCGTCACCATGCCCCCCGTTATCTCCTCTTGGGTGATGTCCTCTATCAACATGGCGTCGACACAATCTTACGACAATGTCTTTCCCAAGATGAACCAGAACAAGTCCTTAATGACTGTGATAGTAGTGCCTGCGGCGACCATTTTTTAGGGATGGCCACCACCCAAAAGGTAATCCATGTAGGTTATTTTTGGCCATCATTATTCACTGATTGTATCATAGCAGTCAAACACTGCCAAAACTGCCAGCTCTTTTCCCCAAAGGCAAGAACCCCCCCCCCGCCCCCCTTCATCTAATCGTCACCGCTGGACCATTTTGCAAATGGGCCATTGACTTCATGGATTGCAATCTCACATCAGTCGGCGGTCACAAACACATTATTGTGGCTGTTGATTACTTTACCAAATGGGTGGAAGCCATGCCTACTTACAATTGCAAAGCTGACACTGTAGCCCATTTTTTCCTCAACCATGTCATTGCTCATTTTGGAGTACCAAAACAACTCATCTCAGACCACGGCTCTCACTTCGAAGACTCCATTTAGAGAGAATTGTCAACACTCCTTAAGTTTGAACACCATTTCTCCTCCGCCTACTACCCCCAAGGGAATGGCCAAGTCGAAGTTGTTGACAAAATTTTGAAGACTATCCTCCAACGCACCGTCGACAAACATAGATCCAATTGGCATCACATAATTTTTCCTGCATTATGGGCTTATCGCACGTTGACCAAGACCACCACCGGTTTTACCCCATTCCATTTAGTTCATGGCGTGGAATTTGTCCTCCCCATTGAATGCCAGATACCAACATTACAAATTTTTGTAGAACTTCTCCCCGATACATCAATGATTGAAGAATGCTTACTTCTTTTAGAGCAGGCCGACGAAGATCACTGCGTAGCTCTCCAAACAATCGAAGCCGCAAAGAACATATCTAAACTTCATTATGATAAACATGTTCACCCACGAGCATTTAGTGAAGGCGACCTCATACTTACCTATGATCAAACTCATGACAAAACGGGAAAAGGAAAGTTTGTGTCCATGTGGCAAGGCCCATATATTGTACACACCTGCCTCGGACAGGGGGCATATATTCTGACCGAATCAGAAGGCAACCCCCTACGCAACCCATGTAATGGGTTGTACCTCAAGCGATTTTACACATAGAAAATCTAATGGACACCACAGTCCACAATTGTATAGTCTTATTTTCTTTTTCACAAAAAATACAAAAACCTAAAAATTTGTTTTTCCTGCATGATCACAGATGGATCCTATTCCACTTTGCTACGTTGGCTTCGCTGATGGTGCAAGCCAATGGTCTCCCAATCTCGCCTCCACAGCTTGGGTAATATATTCCCCTTCACATGAGTTGATCCACATTGATGGAGTGTGCATAGGTGCCGCCACAAACAACCAAGCTAAGTACGACGCCGTGACCGTTCTCCTGGCCGCTGCTCTCCAAATGAGCATAAGTCACCTTAGCGTTTTCTTGGAATCCCAGCTCCTTGTTTCCTAGCTCAACAATGATTACTAGGTATGCGATCCCTGTCTATTCAGAAAATTCCTGCGCACTAAACAAATGATTCGACAGTTTGAGTCCATTTAATTCACACATGTCCCAAGGAATCTCAACAGTGTAGCAGACCATATGGCAAACAACATTCTTGATTGGCACACCAATCAAACCATGTAGAAAAAACAAAATTTGCATCCACGCGCATAACATGTGCCTCCACGGGAAAACAAATAGACAAGATGTGCATCCACGTGCATACACGACTATATACCAAAACATATATATATATATATATATATATATATATAAAATCATATAGTCACAATGTCACAGGTGCCCTTAGCACCCAATATACAAAAATACATAGCTGTACAAAAAGGTACATCCCCATATGCTCATCAGCATTTGGGGGCAAATATACAATCAACTAGTCATCACGATCCCCAGGATCCTCTAGCTCCTCCTTTACTGGCTCCTCTAGATCCTCCTGATCCCGAGCCCTCCTCTCGGGCATCACAACTGCTGCTCTAAGCAGGATAGAACGCCACTCACGAGGAGCATCAAAACAACGCTCGATAGTGGCCCTGTCCAAGTTCCTCCACCCCTCCTTTGGTGCTCCTACTAGAATCTCGTCCAAAGTCTCTTGTACGCCCTCCAGGGCATCATCTCGAGGGCACACAACCCCTCGAGCACGTGGAGGTGATATCGCTACAGGTGGAGGAACGACCACCATCGCCCATCCCCTATGGCCTACATGATTAGGTGGTGGCCTCAGACCAATATCTGCACAATCACACAAGTGAACCAAGTCAATATTATATAAATATCTCTAGCTATACTCTAACAAAAATCATCTAAAAGACATGATATAGTAGAGAACCAAAAACAAAGACATACAATCTAAACCCCAGGCCTACCCCTGATCTCGAGGCATCTCTGGATCTCCTCGATAATCCATTCCAGCATATGGATAGTCGTCAATCAGCAGGGGGATCTGCTCCCACTGCTCATACATGTCCTTCGAAAAGAACTGCCGGATACCACCACCACCCCGGGGCATCATTTCCCCCCACCGCACCATCCGCGGCTCACTAACCAACCCATATCGAACCGGCACACGCGACCGCAAGGTCGGTACTCACTCAAAGAAAAAACAATAGAGGAAGCAGGCATAGCAAAACTCCCCCCCATCCTGACTGACCTTGTCCAGATCTCGCTGGACACAGGCTAGAAACATCTGACCCCACCCAAAGCGGGTCCCTCTCAACACAGAATCTACCATCATCGTTTTCCCTCCAGACAAACGATGTGGCACCGTGGCACCCAACACATGTAGAATAGAAGCCCCAACCGCTCGCATCTCCCATTCCCGTAGAGACGTCAAACTCAATGCGTTGTTCTGTGCAATAGCTCCAGGCACACAGAATCTCTCCAAGAGATCCTCAATATCCAACCCAGCCGAGATCCTCGGCTGGAGATCCCCTACCTCTCCTAAGTGAGGCAACCCAGTAAGGAAATAAACATTAGAAAGGGTGATCTCCAAGCACTCACCCCCCACCACGAATGCAGCCTCTGCTGGGACCCAGAAACCCACCAATTTGTTTAGTAGATCTCTCACTGAACGCATTGGTGGAATCAGAGTGAACTGTAGGAGCCCGCCTGCAGCCAAGGCCTGCCGGACACCCTGTTTGGTCCGAATCCGCTCCGTCAAGTCCTCATCCATCTCTCGCTCCCACCATGATACTACCGGCCTCCTCAACATCCTGCCAAAAACAAAGGAAATTTTTTTAGAAACAAAAAAAAATCAAAAAATTCCATCACGGCTTTCAGGCCTTTAGCCGCGATGATCATCGCGGCTTTTCCATCAAAAGCCGCGATGATCATCATGGGTATCAGCCACGCACCAGCGATGAACATCACGGGTATCGGCACCATAGTCGCGATGAACATCGTGACTGTTAGCTAAATAGCTGCGATGAACATCGCGACTGTCGGCCCCAAACCCGTGATGAACATTGCGGGTTTTGAGCCGAAACCCGTGATGTTCATCTTGGAAAAGGACGCGAAACTCGCGATATTCCACGTTGAAATGCCAAAGTGGAATTTCATGGTTTTTCGGGGGCCCGCCGCCAACTATAAAGCAAATAAATTGAAAGGCTAAGGCGAATAGGATTACCTAAAACTCGCGGAACGAAAATCCAATGGTCGAATCTCCCACAAATCAAGAAAGAGCTCTGACCTCACTCAATTGCTCTGTGAAACTCGCACGTAACAATGACACATGTCACTTTGGGCCCACACCCTATTTATAGAGATTTGACCATTTTTCCAACATCGATTTCGGTATCATACGACGTCCGTTTTTCAAACCGTTGGTACCATTGGAATCAGCACAGCGAGAACTTCATGATAGCCCTCTCCTTTTCCCGATTCCACTAAGTCCATTTTCAGGCATTTTTTCCATGCCCCTCGTTGCCTCGATTTGCATGCCACATCGGTCGTCGTCCATTTTTTACGAGTCTTATATCACCGGATTCAATTTTTCGTGCTCGTGATGATGCTTGAGATCATTTCTCGCTCTCATGCCCTGATTTTTTGGGCATTTTTCCAAGCCCCCTCGTCACCTTGATTTGCGTGCCACATCGATCATTTTTGACAAGTCTTATATCACTGGATTTAGTTTTCCGCGCTCGTGACGATGTTTGAGATCATTTCTCACTCTCACGTCCAGATTTTTCAGGCATTTTTTTCCCATGCCCCTCGTTGCCTCAGTTTGCGTGCCATATCAGCCGTTGTCCGTTTTTGACAAGTCTTATATTGCCGGATTCAGTTTTTCGCGCTCGTGATGATGCTTGAGATCATTTCTCGCTCTCACCTCCAGATTTTTTGGGCATTTTTTCCCATGCCCCTCGTCGCGTCGGTTTGAATACCACATCGGCCGTCGTTCATTTTTGACATATTTTATATCATCGGATTCAGTTTTTCGCGCTTGTGATGATGCTTGAGACCATTTCTCGCTCTCACCCCCATAAGTTTTGGGCATTTTTTCAAAATGCCACTTATCGCCTCGGTTTGCATGCCACATCGGTCGTTGCCCATTTTTCATGATCTTTATGTCGCCAGATTCAGCTTTCCGTGCTCGTGACGATGCTTGAGATCATTCCTCGCTCTCACAAATACCTTTTTGTTCGGTATAAATTTATCCCTTTTTCAGGCCGAGCAATTCTTTTACGAAAAAAATCACTTAGGGAGTTTCTGTTAAGCTCTTTTCTGACTCCTAGAACAATGAAAAGATTGCCGAGCAACCTTACTTCCTTTCATGCTCGCTAAAAGTATTTGAAAGGGCGTCTACCTGGTATAAGTTTACCCCTTTTCCAACCTTGTAGACTAATTACAAAAAAGGAATACTCTAGTCACACAGGCTATAAGAGTTCTCCATTTGCATCATTTTATGCTTTTTCGGGCCTTGGAGACTAACTTACGAAAAAGAACACCAATGGAGTCTATTTATCGCTTTCAAACTCTCAAAAAATGAAAGCAACCACGAGCAATCACCATCTTGGGCTCGTATAAATCCACAGGACGGTACTCCACCACCACTGCAGAGTCTTCTTATCATTTTCAGACTCCTTAAAAATGAAAGCACTTACGAGCATGAATAGTCCTGGGCTCACATAAATCCACAAGATAGTACCATTTTAGAGCACAATTTTATCCCTTCTTGGAGCTCATTAAAACTACGAAGAAGGACCCAATGGTGCTTCTCGGCGCCACAACAGATCATGTCTACTCATATGGCAACTTCCCCATTTTGGTCACCTTTGTTCAGAGTATTCTGCAGTATGTCACCCTGAGAGTCCCTCTACAACATCCATCAGCTTGTCCCCCCAGAGTCACTCCATCTACAATACATACCCTTTAGTCCTTAAAGCTATGATCCCCACACCTACAAGTCAGTTTCCTACATTGCCAGGTCAACCATGTCATCATGCTCTGAACAAAGGAGGTTTGAGTCCACCCACTCTATGACCCCCATTATTTCCCATCCACATAATATGTCAGTCCTACCATCAGTACTATCACACTTCGGTTGTACACCTCGCACTCCTATCAAGGAAACATCATTGCCTCGATAGTTGTTGGTCTCCCTCTGTCGACGCCATCCAAATTTATTCTAGAGGATAGACCTAGAGGTCCCTGTGCCTTGGACACATCACCATTTATGATGAGTGCCTATGAATCATTTCGAAAGGAGTCCTCAGTGCCTCTCCAAATGATTGTTTCTCACATGCTCGACTTCAACACCTTGATCGCATTCTTGAGACTCGTACAGGGAATCGGTCCTTTCAGTTATTTGTTGAAGACCCCGGATATCATCTGACTCTACCACATATGAGAGTATAATTAAGGATACAACCAATTACATATTCCTATGGATATTCAGGTTGCACTTGCGGACAATTTTCAGATGTTGGACACCTTCAGTTTCAGCAGTTCATCAACCCTTGTGATACCTTATTCAGAACGGTTGTTGCATTTTTTCCAGTGTATCAGTTATTCATATCAGTCATGATATGACCATGAGTATGTCCCATCATTGTGTCCCCTATAGACCATTATGATGTACCAGCATATTTTTATGTATTTCTTGAGGGCCCCCTTCGTGGGCCTAATTGTTATGTATATGTCTTGATACGAGCATGGGTATGCCTACCTCATCCATATTCAGATATTATTCCTCATTCATTTTGAGGCCATGTAATATTTTTCAATTTTTGCAGCTTCCAAGGGGCCGTTGCTCCAGTGTCCAACCGGTCTCTTCTCTTCCCCAAACCCCAGGAAAAAGACAAAAGAACTATGATGTCTATCGGCCATACGATGAGCTCCTGCCCTCACACATCAGGGGGCAATCTGTTAACACCCAAAAAGTGCTCACTAGCTCATTCCCTTATTCACATGACCCATTTGTCCACTTTTCCACCATTTGAGCGTCTAAAGCCATCAAAAGGTCACCACAAAGACCATAATACACCTATTTTCCCCTCAAAATATATATTTTTCCTCAAAACACACAAAAAACCCTCAAAAAGGGTCCAGAATTCCCAAAAAATATTAAAAGGGAATAAAAATATTCAAAATATTCAAAAAAGGAAAAAAGAGGGAAAAAGGTACCTAAACCATGTTGGTCAATACCATTGGTCTCCTTAAAACCACAATGGTATTCCCCATCACCAAAAACTATAAAAAGGTGATAGGGGCTCCTCATTTTCCATCCATCATCCATCCTATCCTCATGCTGTCAAAATCTCTCTTGAGTTCTTTGACCATTTTAGCAAACTTGGAGAAGAGACCATTGGAGCCTGGAGCACCTAAACCTTGGAGCTGCTCAACACCAAACATCCTCACCATTTGAGGTATCATAATACAAAAACCATTCTTTGTTACATTTCTTGTTCTTTCTGTCAATATTTTTAAATTTATTGTTATATGCACATGTTAATGTTAGATTAGTTTATAGTTGTATTTTCTTTTATTCGAAGACTGCTATTACAAGTTAATAGGTGCATCCTTGCACGTGCTTGGTTGAAAAACCAAGCAACAGGAAGTGTTAGAGCCAGAGGAAGTGACGCAAAGGACAGCAGAGCTCCAACGAAGTAAATATAAAGTGTGTTCAATAGGAGAACCATGCCATTTTTGGGTCTAAGGGTACTATGGGGGTTGGCCCATAGATATTGTAAATATGTGACCTTCAGGCACAATCTATAAAAAGGGAAATTTTGTATAAGGAAGGGTTAGAGATTTTGGGAGATCTTGTTAGACTCTAGTTGATTGTTAGAGCCTAAAAGAAGACATTGATAGATCTATGCTAAGAGAGATCTAGGAGAGGAAAAAGACTCTGCAACTGTGTGCATAGAGATCTATTGTAGAGAAGTGTCTACAACTGAGTGCATAGATTGAAACTGTTAACCCCTTCCAAGAAATATAAGAACAGTTCTCGTGGACATAGTTCCCATCTAGGGGGTGAACCACGTAAATACCTATGTTATGTGTTTAAATATATGTTGTATTATATATTCAGGAATGCTTATGCTTATATATGTGTTTTCACATGAATGTGAATGAGAATGATCTGATAAGTAGTGGAACATGCATGTATGAACTTTGCAAAGTCGTGTTAGATATGATAGATGTGCAGTCCTAACAGTAAAGGTAGAAACGATTCAACGAAGTCTATAGGTTGTTGATAATTGTGAAGTGCACAGTTACTTATTGATAATAGCCTATTAAGTAGATGTTGGGAAATATGCGCATATTTAAAGAGTCTGCAGCTGAGTGCACAGATTGAAACTGTTAACCCCTTCCAAGAAATATAAGAACAGTTCTTGTGGACATAGCTCCCATCTGGGGGGTGAACCATGTAAATACCTGTGTTATGTGTTTAAATCTCTGTTATATTATATATTCATGAATGCTTATGCTTATATATGTGTTTTCACAGAATGTGAATGAGAATGATCTGATAAGTAGTGGAACATGCATGTATGAACTTTGCGAAGTCGTGTTAGATATGATAGATGTGCAGTCCTAACAGTAAAGGTAGAAATGATTCAGCGAAGTCTATAGGTTGTTGATAATTGTGAAGTGCATAGTTACTTATTGATAATAGCCTATTAAGTAGATGTTGGGAAATATGCGCATATTTAAGCTCACATAACATAATTGTGCACGTCACTAGGTTGCAAAAACCTAATTCTGTAACCACCCATCTTCGCTTTGGGTGAGACTTCAGCCTGCTCACAAGTTGATTCCAAAAGGGCCAGTGAAGGGGATTTGTTGGATCCAAAGTAAAGGGTATTACGCAGGACCCGAGTCATCCTGAGAGAAGGGTAGAGAAATAAGTGACCAACACATCAATTTTTTTATTAACTGGTCCAAAATAAGGTTAATAATTACAATCCAAGGTTGTTAGAAGTTAGTTGGGGCTAATTATGACCATTCCACCACTTCTGGGCCAAAATATGGTCAAATATATTTGTTGGGTGCCCTATTAATGGCCACATCTAGCATTTATTACCACCTCTTGAGAAAAGGCACCCTGTTTCACTGTTTTAAGGAATTTGTCTTTGATTTAAGGCACCCATGCATTGTATGTGGTCATTTTGGCCTTTTCTTGGTTGTTTTGGGCTATACTTGGCCACCTAACCTCCACCCAATATTATCCACCACATGTGTGAGCCTCATGTATGTCTTCCCATGCTCACTCAATGTTCACATGGACAATTCGTACCTGTTTGGGGTGATTTGGGATCCTGTTGGTCAACCTAAGGGGGATTGAGGTCCAATCTAAGATAGCCACTTGTAGTTGCCTCCAAAGGCAAGCGAATTCTTCCAAATGTTATATAAGGATGTTCACAACTCATTTCTGGGTTGGAAAAATAATAAACCTGCTATTTGATCATTTGTATTACTGGTTTTTGATCATTTGTGACTGGTTTTTTATCATTTGTTTTCCAGAATTATTTTTGCACTAATTTATTTCATACTAAGACATATTTCTTGATTGTGAGGTAATATTTAGCTACTATATCCTACTGTGATTAATATTTCACACTAGAAAACTTTAAAGGTGAGCTATTTTTTATGGTTTAATTATTTTATGAGGCCTTTGATCATAAACAATGTGCCTTTTTTAATGGCATTGCATACAATTATCTTTATTCCTAAATTCTTCCATTTTATAAACTATTAAAACTATTGATTGGCCTGAATTTATATCTCTGTATTTCTCTTAAAACTAAGTGCCACACACAGGTAATTTTTCCTCATTTGACTGAAAATTATGGAGCTTCAAGAGACCCTCCTGAGAAGGGGTTCCCTACATACAATTTTGTTGCATAGATGCAAAATCTACTCTTATATAATATTCAACTTCTTTACAAATCTCAATTTATGCTTTTCAGTTTCAATTCTTATAATTTGAAGGAGACACGCCTCTAAAATAGAGGAGTGGTTTAGTAAATCAAGTTGCATGGCTTTAAAATTTATCATTGTGTTGTTGGTAGTAAATCCAGCGTCTCATCTAGAATATCTTCTAGAGGGTTCCAATAAGGAACTCTATTCCTCCACTATATGTTCTCTTTCCACTCATATTATATCAACAAAAGTGAGAATCTAAGGAACAGAGGAAAAATGAACTTAAAGTTCATTGTGGGAAGGGTTGAACTTTGAAATATTGAAATTCACACCTTAAAGTTGGATTGCTTTCTCTTAGGAAACAGGAAATATATTTTGAGTTTCATTTCCAATTTGGATAGTTCTTTTGTAGTTGATCAATTTGTTATTTTCAGAGGGGAAATTATGTTATTGGGAATTCCTAGACCTATTTGGGCCACAAATGACCTATGGTCTATTGATTGTTGATGGTAAACATATGAGTTCCAATGTTGCATACTAGCATATAAATTTTCTTCTTATTGATTGGATTAGTTATTTCAATCTAGTGGATTCCTTTAGCTGGCTAGGTTAAAGTACATTTCATAAATGAGGCAAGAAATTACTCATGTATGACATTGTTTATTGTAATTGTCAATGGGATACTATCCTTATACTAATCAGGGATAGAGACATATTAGCTATATGATAACTCAACTAATGATTTTTTTCACATGTTAGATTGAATAACCTTTATTTTTAAAATCAATGAAAACAAGCCCTGGTATTGCAGACACAGATATGGAGAATTTTATTCAAGGGATGAAAGTGCTTACTGAAGGTGGCTATGAAAATATTTTTCTATAGACATTTGAAACCTCCCTAGAAAAACAACTACAAAATACATACACTAGATACTTGTCAACTATTGTTGGTCTAGTCATAAGAATACTTTATTTTTCCAATGAAAAGATTTCTTTTTGAAGTGATAACCCTCTTTCTTACAAGGTTGATCCTAGTAAAACTAAATGGAGTTTTTACAAGGTATGACCCCTTACTAGAAATTTCATTTGTAAGTTGAATTTAAGAAACATGTGTTAATTTTTTATCTTAATGCGGAATCATAGTAGTACTTGAAATCAAATGATTAATCAATAAGCATAAGCATTCACATGAGACATGGTATTTACCCTGGGGAAACCCTCTAGTACTTGAGGGACAAAACCCCAACAAAACCTTCCTTAGAATATTGATAGATATGAAAGAATGTCTTTACAATGAGTAGATTACATCAAGCACCCCTGGTGCATTATCATAGAGAAATGCCAAGCACCCCTCATGCATTATCATAGAGAAACACCAAGCAACCCTAGTGCATTATCAGAGAGAAATACCAAGCACCCATGCTAAAATCACAAAGCAAGAGAGAAGATGGAAGAATAGAACTTTGAATAATAGCTTCCACAAAGAAAGCACATTGCCTTCAAGAGAGAAGAAATTCACTCTCACATTGAATTCATCAATCCTGCATATCATATATATACCATACTTCTCATGCTTCGGCTTCTGTTTTTATCTTATGAGTTTAGGATGAACTCGCTCTTCAACTGGATTCTAGGTCACTTAGTTAGGAGGCTAAATCAAGTGTCGTCATGCAAGTGTCATAACTTAAGTGTTGTCTTTTAGTTCAAATTAAGTGTTGTCTTTTATTTTAACTCAAGTGTTGACATGCAAAACACTTTGGTTAACTCTTCTAACCGAAGTCCTTCTTGATACCATCACTAAAGTGACAATTTGAATTCTCCTTTAATTAACTGAAGTATTTATCATTACTGAGAAAATCGAGTTCTCTCTTATTTTATCACATTTCATCTTTATCTCTTATCTTATGTGCACGATTTGCATGTGCCAAATTTAATTTATCTATCATATCAAATATACTAAGGATATTTTTCCAATGATGTGATCATCTTGGTCTACTATCGTTCCAAGTGATCATATGCTAAATTATTTCACTCTAGAGGTGGCCAGTCTCTAGGGGAGACTTAATAGCTCAACCGTGGTTATTAGTACATCACACACCATTCATGCTTCGACATGAAAAACATTACCTCAAGACATGAGGATCCATCTTGACATACAAGACCTTAGTCTTGACAAACAAGACTGTAGAACACCATCACATTGACATACAAAGCACTTAATTAACACATGAGGCTTATTCATTCTTGAGTCCAACTCAAGATTGTTCTCCAAGTTTCCTGATTCCAACTTAGGATCCTATAAGGAACTACCTCGACACACGAGGCTCAATATTGACACACAAGATTGACTTGGAGAATGACTCATGATGTTGTAACTTTAACAATATGAAAGTGGAAAAAGAAAATGTTCAAAATCGTATTTAAGTATTTAACCTTGAAAAGGTTCTTTATTTGTTTCCTTTGAGGTGTTGATTAATCATATGGCAATTCAAGAGTATAGCAACATAAATATACCTTTACTCAACAAGTCCACATAGATATATACAAAGGAAAATAAAATATGTGGTTACAATAGCTGGAGGATTTACTCTTCTCTTAGGAGAGAGTTCACACAATAAATGGTACCATTTATCTAATAACTCAGTGAACCAAATAACCATATTCATCAGTTAAGGATTCAATTTGTTCATTACAGGTAAAATTGCACTATCTAAGCCATAGACCAATGAAATATGCTAATTCTAGTTAGTGTTACCAACATAATGTTGAGCTCGTTGTGACTAGATTAAGATGTACACTACGGTTTAAGGCCTTTGCCTCAAGAATGAAACCGGGCCTTCAAATATTGCTTGGTATATTTGAAAATACTTCGTTCCATATAGGTGTATTTGGGTCATTGGGAAATAACTAAACCATATCCTGACCAAGTAGTTTTTGTATTGCATTATATTTCCCTCCTATGGTGGGATTGACATAGAATTAGTATTTGAAGGCTAGATTGGGTTGAGGAGGATGCTTATTAATATGATACTCTGGAAAAGAAATGAAAATAAATATAGTACATTTGGTCACTACTTTAAGCCACTAGAACTAGAACTACTAGTGCAATTGGATTTGCAACAACTAGAACTACTAGTGTTGAAAATGGGTTTCCCTTAGGAAAAGAATAAAAATACCCGGACCCAAAATTCAAGAGAAAAGTGGATTATAATGGAATACCGTTCATCAATACAACAAAAATACCTCATTTGAATTAGTGTCCTTATGTTCATTCCATGCAGAAACTATACGCTTAATGAAGGAAACCAAATACGAAAGTGTATCATTGATATCGTATATACATTGCATTACATGTTGGTACCCATCATTGGTGTTGAAATATTCATTTACAGTGGCTCTCACATCTGTGCTTCTGTCAACTCCAATAGATGGATGTGAAATATCTAGCAATGATCTAGATTTCCACTGGATCTTACTGTCATATTTACTAGAACTTAATGCTACCATATAACTCACAATATCTTCTGCACTTGGTTCTTTGTTACTGTATTCCACCTAAAATACAATGTCAATTTTTAACATATATTCAATTCAATAAAAAAAATCCAAGTAAATAACAAGACATAAATTCAACCAAAAATCCATACACTTACTGCATCTTTTTTGGCCTACAACCTGCCTCGACCAAATGAATATGTATCCCTCACAATATATCTTGCTTTCTTTCTTTTTTTCCTCTTTGAAAAATATTCTGAGGAATGTGGAGTTTCGTTCAATGCCTCCCATTTTTTGGGATTTAGATAGGATTTTGTCCTATCTTTTCCCTCCATGATTTTTTTTCTACAATTGTATTTAAAATTGTTCATCATAATTCTCATCCTTTGCTTGTAATATTTTCTAGATATTTGTCCATTGACAGTCTCAAAATAATTTTCCATTTTTTGTATAAAATTTTCCATAGCTCTTGGATCTTGCTCTGCAAAATTTGACCTACAAATATCCAAGTGAACCCTACATTGTGTACCCAAATCAGTGAACCACCTTCTGGCATTTTTCCCAAAGGGATCACAATCTTTCGACACCATAACCAAGAATGGATTCTTACCTTCTAATTTGATTTCTTTTTCATTATTCTCCATAGATTTGTACCAATATTGGCTCAATATTTTCCTTTTAACAAAAGTAGACACATCTTTTGAACCACTACCAATATTTATGGCTGATCCAGTTTCATCAAAAGTTGTAGATGCAAGAAGTGTATTTTGAGGCACTCTAGATGTAAGTAGTGTCTCTTCATGAATTGCATTAACCAAACCTACATGCTCCTTGGACACATCATGTGTGGAAATAGGTAGCTCGGTATCGTTCTCCATAGGTGTTCCTTCAAACATGTCCTTTAATTTTGATTAAATCAAATGCAGAGATGATCTAAGTTCCTCTTTATCATTTTTTATCAATAATGTCTTTTAGAGTTTTTGTTAATAGATGATTATGCTCCTTAGGCTCCACATCACCATGTGATATATTAGACCGCCACACATCACCATGTTCTATATTAGGTTGTCCATCATAACATCTCTTATTTTCATCAACTACATTTGTTGAATCACAAATGCGTTGGATTTGACGAGTTGGCAACACTATCTCTTTACTTTCCCTTGATTTTTTCTCTGGTTTTTCTTTACAATTTTTTTCTTCCCTATAAAGCAAAAGAAATATCATATTAGTATTTATATACATAAATATGTTTCCTATAAAACATTAAAAACTATTAAACAAATAATATACTAAAGTGGATTAATAACTTGGATATTTTTCAAACCAAGTGATTATAAACATCGATCCTTCTTGGTCACATGTTCTCTATGGAGGTGCTCATATTCTGACAAGCCTTCAGCTTTGTCGTTGTCATCTAATTTTTTCCTCAAGCACTTTTTCTTTACCTTTTGAAGTCCAACAATTCACAACCAGCCACTTGAATAAGTATAAAAACGATGATCACATTTCTATACCATACATTTGTACAATTAATAGGAAACATTTTAAGATATAAAAAAAAATGAAAAAAACAAAAAAAAATCTCCTTTATCATCTTCTACTCATACTCATATTGTGTGTGTGGTAGCATGAATTCATTCATTCATTACATATCGAATCTTCTAGTTAATAATAGTGCACCAATTCTCTAAGTTTCTAACAACACCAATGCACCAATATTATAAGAAAGCATAGTTGGACTCAAACTCTCCCTTCCAATAAACTACCCAAATTTGGATTCTTACAACAAAAAGGTCTTGCTCATTCATGTACATGAATAAATATTTCTTCATTTTTTCTATTTTTTAAATTTCATATTTTATAAATAATTTTTGTTATAGTCACTTTCTAAACTATAAAGTTGGTCTATATCTCTCTTGTACATCATAAGATCGTACTGGTAATTTCTATAAATATTTTGTACTAGAGATAAGAATTGGCTTTGATTTTTTTTGTTTTCATTCTTAAAACAATATTAGGGAAACAAGGATCCATTACTCCAATCCAAGTGGACAGCATCCACGCTAAAGCAACAATGAAACACAAGGATAAAGTTGGTCTATTTTTTAAATTTCATATTTTATAAATAAATTTTGTTATAGTCACTTTCTAAACTATAAAGTTGGTCTATATCTCTCTTGTACATCACAAGATCGTACTGGTAGTTTCTATAAATATTTTGTACTAGAGATAAGAATTGGCTTTGATTTTTTTTGTTTTCATTCTTAAAACAATATTAGGGAAACAAGGATCCATTACTCCAATCCAAGTGGACAGCATCCACGCTAAAGCAACAATGAAACACAATTGTTATTGAAGATGTAAATGCAAGTACTTCTAAATCTATGTTTGACATAACATTTATATAATTCATTTTTCTACTCAAGAGAGGGATGCTAGTAATAGGTGAATAGTCTTGAGGTCTTGTAATAAACTAGTGTTTTTATAGCTTCCATTGTTAAATTCTTATAATTGAGTGTCGACAAAAACTTAAGCAATTTGTGATATGCTTGTTAATCACAGGTCATTGTCCTCATGATGAAATACTAGATGAAGTGAACTCACTCATTTATGACTGGAATAAGCAGATTGAGGCTCCTTAGGCCTTTGAGGAAACAAGTAAAGAAACAATTTTATGTATGACTTTATAGCCCCCTACTGAAGTTTCTTTGGCCTCTTGGGAGTATTACAGTTATGCTTCTAACAATTTGGTTTCTTGTTGCTTTAGTTATGTAGGAGATTATCCCTAATATCCTAGTATATATTGTTTTGCTTCTTTCACTGGACATATTATGGTGGTCTATATTGGACATGATATGTTAGGTCACCAAAAATAGTGTATTTATATTATTTTGGATTTACTCTTCACGAAATAGTGCAAACAAAAAAATCCAATGAAGCTCATCTTAATCCTCATATCGATTTAAAAATATCACAGGAGTGTCCTTCAACAACTTTTCGGAATATCTTTGGCTCCAGTCTCCATCATAGGGAATTATACATGTATTTCATTCATTATGTCTTTTCTACTTACAATAAAGGGGAACGATTAGAACCCATTAACTTTCCTCATAATTGTAGGTAGTAATGTTATACTATTATGTGTCAAACAAAGGTGTCCTCTCTCCCCTACTCTCTGTGGTCCACATTGGTGATCTAGAATTATTCTTCGAGTATTTTATGCAGGCAAATGATGGTTACCTACTTTGTTGGACCTAATGTTGTCATTGATGTCAAATAGGATTAGAATTCATTGGAATGCATGAGAAGCTTGAAGCCAATTTGAATAAGTATATAGAACAATATTGTTGGGTTCAATGTTTTCAATAATGTCAAATAGGTTTGGGATGAATGTGAAGCTTGAAGACAATTTGAAGAAGTATATAGAACAATGCATGCGAAGCTTGAATCCAGTTTGAAGAAGTATATAAAAGAAGTTTCTCATTGATGTTTACAACCATGTGACATCAAGAACGATGAGATAATTGTTGAAATGCATAGTTAGAAAAACATGAAAAGGATGCAAGTGTGTACTCAAGCAAGTGAGATGTCAAAGTGCATAGTAGATAGTTGGTATGTTGAATAACCACAGTAAAGGATTGACATATGAAAAGTGCATACATAAAGTCGGAAATAGAACTAAAAAATCAATTAAAGCTTGTAAAATTTCAAAGTTTGAAGTAATGTCGAAGTGTACAGTATGTGGAATGTCAAAGTGCATAGTTGGTAAAATGATGGAATTCACAAATTGGTGAAATGTCAAAGTTTGCAGTAATGTCGAAGCATATAGTATGTGGAATGTTGAAGTGTGCAATTAGAAAAATGTTGAAATGCACAATTTGGTGCAATGTTGAGGTTTGAAACACATGAAATGACGAAGTCATCAACAATAAGAGATATGATTGACTAGAAAATCACATTAAGGAAAAATGCAGAAGACTTAAACTATACAAATGACTCTTAAGCTGACGAAAGATCAATACAATTGCATAGAAAATGTGGACAATGAAAGTCTTGGTTGGCTCAAGTAAGTTATGTGGGAAAAATTAACAATGAAGAAAGTATATGGGAAAAATTGATCATGACGGAAGAAAGATGGGGTGCCTCCAACAAAGAAAATCCCCTAAGAGCGGTCCACTTAAGATAATTGTGTCAATATAATTAATAAACAAAGATTGAAGTATCTTTTGGGGTGGAAGAGTGTGTGGAGTTGAAATAGTATGTGGAGAAAACTCTAAAGTTTGCAAAGATGAATTCAATCGAGGAAAAATATTAATTTTGATATGGGGTATACCCACTAGTAGAATGTGAGGAAAATAAAGTGACAAGGTGATAGACTGACGAAGATTCAACTTGATCAAAGAATATTTTTTTGGGTTGACAAAAAAAGAAGTAATTGTGAGAAATCAACAAGAATACAAGGTAACAACCTTTCAATTTGAACAAAATGATGTCGCAACAATGATGACTCAAATTTTAGGTTAATAGGAATGTGATTGGTAGAATGAAGAAACAGATGATGAACTTGATTGGAATATTCAACCAAGTTGGAAGATGTAGATGAACTTGCAGATTTAATTATGCAGTGTATAAAATATGTCCATACTACAATTTGAGAAGTGTAGTAGAAGGAGAAATTGCAATTAAAGGAATTTTGAAGACCAAAGAACTTGCATCAGTCATGATTGATGTCCTTTATTGGAGATTAGTGTCTCCACTTGACAAGTTGGGTCTTTTCTGGAAGCTAGGTCTTGTGTCGAGGATTGGATTCCTCATTACAGGTTCAATTATGTCTGCAAGTTGGGTCTTGAGCTGAGGATTGGATTCCTCACCCCTCAATTGGTGTTGAGAACCCCAAATATTGGTGTCTTCTAAAAATTGATGGACTTGTTAATTATCAAATATTTATATACATATCTTGTGTGTCTCTTGTGTGTGATGCTTATTGTTTACGGATTGAAACATTAATGATACATGCTTAATAGTAGTGCTTAAACAGAGAGAATTAAAGTTAATTAATGTAAGACATTGATTCACCCCCCCCTCTTAGTGTCTTGGCGAG
Source organism: Larix kaempferi (assembly GCA_027924585.1). Lineage (NCBI taxonomy): Eukaryota > Viridiplantae > Streptophyta > Pinopsida > Pinales > Pinaceae > Larix > Larix kaempferi. The sequence goes on along the minus strand of BSBM01000799.1, from coordinate 6,548,478 downwards.
TTCAACAATTGGTATCAGAGTGGGTTCCTTCACAACAACTAACAACTAGAAGGAGATCCTTAAACACACAAATGGATGGGAAAATAGTATTGTCTACAAATGAAGCTCCATTATTTGATGGGACAGGTTATTCTTCCTAGATGGAAAGAATGGAAGGATATCTCAAGAGAATAGGATTTGGTGTTTGGGAAACAATTGCATGCAAATATACCCCTTCAAGAAACAAACCAAAGTATCTAGCAAAAAGCGAAGCAAGGAAAAATGACTCAATGGCATTAGAGGCTATCCTTGATGGTTTATCAAGTCAAATGAAAGAAAAGACAGGATAGTGCATGCTTTCCAAAGAAAGATGGCTCAATATGGAGAATCTCTATCAAGTCGAAGTAAACAACATACAATACAACCTCAATAAGGATCAAATGCAATGTTAAGAAAAAACAGAAGAAGGGTCTAAGGATGAAAACACACTTGATGAAGGTAAGCACTCTCCTAGACATTCAGATTGTATTGATTCGAAGAGTGAGGTTGACTATTCTATTAAAAATGAAGAAATGGACATGACAAAACTCAAGAATGATGTTTTGGCCACGTTAGAATAAGTTAAGGGATCAAAATATGATGCATATGTCTAAGTCTCAAGGGATGATCTTGATATTCTTGAAAGAAAATTCATGTGTGTACTAAAAGAGATGGAGAGAGATGAAAGGAAAAATGTGTTATTACAACAACAATTTGAGGAATCTAATAAAAGGGAACAAGAAATGCATGAATAAGTCACCAAATCCATGAGTGATTTAAAGTTCCAAGGTGAAGAAGCCTTGAAAACCAAAGAAGAAGAAATCATGAATCTGAAGACAGAAATAGATGACCTAACAGAGGAAGCGGAAATGCAGAAATCAAATGACAAGCTCAATAAAAAAAGAAGTCCTGGAAAGTACAAAAGAAGTGGTCATTGGGTTAAAAACACAACTTGAGGAATCCAAAAGAATAGAGGAAGTCTTAAAAAATCAGTTGATGGAGAAAGAATACACATATCACAAGCTAAAATTGGAAATAGAAGAAGTAAATACTAAGGAAACATTTAAGGTAAGTTCAATTTCAAGAATAGCTCATAAATTTTGGACAAGATACTAAATAGCCAAAGGTCACCTTCTAACAAATCTGGACTATGTTACAACATGGAAGTTGAAAAAGTCAAATATGACAAAAGGACTCCGAGTTGGAAATGATAGATAGGTTATTCCTTTTTAAAAGGAAAGGGTGAAGTCGCAGATCAATAATATGTTCTAAATTCATTCAACCAACAAAGCCACGAAAGAACAAGTTAGAAGGAACATCAAAGGGCGAGATCTTCATATCAAAACAATTTGGGAAAAGATATGTCACCAGAGTGGACTCAAAGGAACATGTATGGGAATTTATTTAATGGTTATTGTCTTTCTTGTTATGATTTCGGTCATAAAGCATCAGGGTGAGAGAGTGATGGAAAAAAAAAGTCTAGTAACACTATAAGATGTTTGAGGTGTAATTACTATGGACATATTGCAATGTATTATCATACAGTAAGATGCTACAATTGTAATGGTTTTGGGCACAAAGCGCAAATTTGTCAGAGTGCAAGAAGACAATCAGTGAATGCTTCATACAATATATGGAAATCTAAGACAAAGTATTAGAAATTGCATTCAAGAAGGCTTGTGCACTTTCAAAAATGGATGAGGAAACCTTCAAAGCCATATATCGATGAAACTGATAATAATAATCTTGAAGCAGTAAAAGATTGTTTCATATTCTACTAATTTTTCAACATCATAAGAAAATCCTTAAGTTCAAATGGAACACTATATACAGATCATGACTTCATGGAAAAACACAAATACATCTTGAGTAATGTTGATGAAAGAAATTCGAAGCTAGATAACATTTGAATACTTCCATACAAGAATAGATTCATTCACATCCTCTGCAATATATCAAAATTTATATTATATAAAGGAGCTATTGTCGCAGAAGTCAAAAAGTACATACATTCAAATTGTCCATCTCTAGAAAGTGTATCGGTGTCATTGGTCTAAGAAAATTGATGTACTCTTCTCATGTACAATATTAACATTTGAAGAAAAAACTGAAACTACAACAGTGGTTGCGAAGAATTGCTAACAGACGAAGCTCAAGTAAAACATCCAGGAGTCTGCAAGGATAGGCATAATTCAATATCTGGTGAAGGTCACTCTTTGAAACCAGCACTGTCGAGCATCATTCGTAGTTGTTTCAAAAGGACCAGAATTTGTCCCTGCTACTCTTCTAATCACTCAATTCGGTTCTTTAGAGCTGCAATTTCCTCTGTATTTATCTTATTAACTTGTGCCTAAGCATACCAATCTCCGATGTCATATTCTTTCATTTGAGACACCCAATTCTCCAATTTGTTTTTAAGGTTTGTGAATTATGATTGCTGAGATTGAACTATCAGAGAAAGACTTGCTACAAAAGAATTAATTTGTTGCGGAGGATTAGACATTGTGACGAAACTAAGGGAATCGGCTCAAGGATAATTGGACACTAGCAAAATAATGATCCACAAGGGATTGTATTAAAACAACAGATTTGAAATGTATTGCTTAATCTGGTAAAATTTATGACCAATCATCGCTCATAAATGAGTTTAAATCATTGCATGCTTCCGGAAAGGTTGAAAAGGCACAAAAGTATAATCACATTCATTTTGGGCACGAGTGAATTGAAATTTTATTCTCTATCCACATTAATGTTGGATATGTGTTGGCTACTTTTGGACAGACCCAGGTTTTCAGGAGGCGTAGCAACAAACACCCCTTGGCGCACTGGCCCTTTCAGTAATGGGTTGCGCAGCAGCCCGAGGTCTCACCCGAAGTGGCTATGGGGGGGCTAAGGAATCAGGTTTCCTTAGCCGGGGTGGTGTGGAATCCACAGTCTTCCCTTCCCTTCTTACGTAGTAACTTCGGAACAGAACGTCTTACTCTTCTACTGGCCTCACAGCGCCGCTGCGCTGGGCCTCACTCTTACCAGCCTAGCTGCGCGGTAACTCCGCACCTGCGCACTAGGCGTTTACCCGCTATGTTCGATACACTATGTATCATCTCTACCCTTGCACCACAGTGCAGGAACACGCTTTTCACATGCTGCGGCGATAGTGCTCTTATCGACTCCTTCGACAGTGCACGAGTATATCTTCTAAGGGAGCTTCAAGGACTTACTTTGCATACTCATTCATAAAGATAACGAACATTCATGTAAACATAGATAACAACACACAGATGCATTCTCGTAAAACATTACCATAACAACAAGACTTATGAGGTTCGCCTCCACGGGGAAATCACGTCCACGGAAATTGTATCTTATATTATCTTGAGATGGGAATTACAGTTACGCTGCGCACACAGCTGCAGCCTTAGATCTTTCTAGGAAACTCCACGCACACAGCTGGGATCCCTTCTCTTAGATCTACTCTCTTCTCCTATAGAGATTACAATGGTTCAGACATCAACTTAGACTGTCTGCAAACTCAGACATCAACTTACAATGACCTTCTAACCAATCTATCTCTGGCCCATCTAACATCTAACCCCTTTCCTTTTACAATTACACATATATATAGGTGGCCCTGAGGGTCGCACCCTTACAAAAATGTGGGCCTTTCCCAATAGTGATCCCCAAAAACCCTAACCACTGATGGCTAGGTGTACTTTAGACGCCTCTTGCAGTCGCATCGCAGCTTCCTGCAGGCTCCGTGATTTCCGGCACAGATCGCGGGTATGGGCGCCACTTCATCGTTCTTTGCTCCGTGTCCTTTGTCTTTAATGCTTCGTCTCATTGCTCTTCCTTGGTCCAAGCAACCATAACTTCTGTACTTTGCCTTAAATGAGGGTAGCTGAGCCCTCTATTCCGTCGCTTCCTTCATTTACTGTGTTGGTTGAGCTTTCTACTCGGCCACCTTATTTACTCTTTTCTTTGACTTGTGCGCACGAGCTCCGCAATTTCCGGTCCGCACTCTACGGTGAGCTCGTCCATCTGGCACCATATCGTGCACTGTTCACTTCCGTCAAAAATGGTGCTTTTCCTCAAAATTAGCACTTCTCCTTCAAAACTTAGTGCTTTTTCCCCAAAATTGGCAGCTTTGCCATAGCTGTGGCCTATGCTCCAACAGGCCCCTAACACTTACTTGTGGCTCGTCCCCGAGCCACCCGCACTAGCTTGTGGTTGTTTGAGTTATGCATCTGCTTTGGCTTGAGTCGCAGCGAAGTCTTGCTTCCACTGCGCAATAACGGTGTCCATGTCTTCGACGCACCTCGCAGCTGTCTGCACCATGTCTGCAGTAGCGTCTTCTCCTTCTACAGCATCGACCAACTCTTGAGACTCAGCAAATGCTTTGACCTTGGCCTCTGCTTGGGCAGTAAGTTCAGCATACTCATCCATAAATGGCTGAACGCTGTTGGCAAGGGTAGCATCTTTGTTTCGGAGCCGGTGCAGTTCTTGCTGGACTTTGCGGACTTCGCTCATCTTCCTCATTTTGGCTAAGCCTTCCAAGGACTTAGCTTCTTCATTCAGAACAGTTAGGGACTATTCTGCTGCTTCGACCTGTTCTACAAGAGCAACTTTAGAAGGGAGCTTCTCAAGCTCCACCCAAGCTTCCATAGCTTGCTTCATTAACTGGTGGGCTTCATCTATTTTGTGCTGCATCTGGATGGAAGCTATGCGTAGTGCTTCCAGTCGTTCTTGCGTCTCATCCACGGGAGGCGCTGCGACACAAGCTTCCAACTTGGAGAACTGCTTTCTATGGTCCTCAGCCATAGCAAGTACTTGTTGTTCTAGGGCTTGCGCCCTTCTGTCGATGCGTTGCACTTTCTCAACTAATGGAAGGTCTGGTTGAATCTGGTAGGCTGGCAGCTCCTGGGTGATTTCATCAACAGCATTTCTTAACCCAGTATCTTACGCTTCGTGAAGTTCAAGTTGCGCAAAGATCTCCTTGTAGCCTGCCTTAGCTCTATTTCTTGCATCTGTAGTCTTTGATTGGCATGGAATGTGGAGAGCTCCCTAGCTCTCAGCTCAGTAGAAACCTGCTCCTGAACCAAATGTAGCGTTTCCAACGGAATAAGTGACAAATTTATTTCTACAGCACCAACTGCGCTTACCTGTAGTACAGCTAAAGGATCCGAGAGTGTCATGCTTGCAGGCGGGATATGTACAACAGTGTGCCTGTCGGCAAGTACTTCAACCCGTTCGGTGCTTGTAGACGCTTGCGGTGCCTGCGAGCCGGATACTGGCGCATGGGTCTGCGCAACTCGTCCTGCTAGACCTTTCAACTCCATGAGCTGTAGGTCCAGAGCACTTCTGATCTTGGCCTGAGATGTCCGCAGCTCATGAAATTGCTCCTTCAAATACTGGTCGAGCCCCGTGGCAAGGGTCTTAGAGGGGTCTCTGTCGCTTCTGCGGGGTGCGACAGCTTCTGCTTCTTGGGGGTTAGTCCTGACAGACCTTCATCATTCTTCTATGCGGCCTTCTCCTTTCCCTTATCTTTTTCTGGCGTGGCAGGGGGTGGCATCGCGGCAGCAATGTCAGTGGCTTGCTTCCATTCATCTGGCCAGGACTTCATAGTGTCCTCGACATCCTCAGTGGTCATTCAGTAGAGCCCTACGGCCCATTCTTTGGACTGAATTCCGCGAGGGCGGAAGTAGATTTCATGCAAGTTGGCAGAAAAGACCAACTTCGCTCCATAAATTTCTGTCGTCTCCTCAGTAAGCCTCGGCATCTGCAAGATGGTATCCCTAAGGAGATTGTAATACTCAAAGAATACAGCGCGGTTCATCTTGCGCTTCACAGGATTATTAGAATCCCAGAGGTTGACATAACGCATCCTTGTAACCTCTCCTGAACGGCGCGGAAGAAACTGGGTGTTGGGCGGTTCCTTCCACCTGACAAAAGCACACAAGATCAGGAGCCAAGAAAAATGGAAGAGTTGATTGGCGGTGTCCTGAATGTTGCGGCAGTCATCCAAAAATGTATTCAGGAGGAAGAGAGACCAGTTATACTGTTCTCCCTCCGCAGCTACGATTGCGAGCTCTACAATAGCTCCAGGGACTTCTTTCGGTCGACACTTCGTTAAAAGTCTTCCTGCGAGCAGACTTCCTGTGAATCTAAGTGCTTCATCTTCAACTATAGTGAGGTCATAGGCCCGACCTCCTCTTGACAATTTGTATTTCTGCACCACCTGTGCAGCAAGCTTTCAGTCTCTGTCTTTTCCAACAAAATGGACATTGGGGTCCTTACCAACCTTAGATAGGCCGATAATTCGATGAATCAGGTCCACATTCAAATCAATTGGCCTCCCTAGCCAAAGATAACCACCATGGACACAGGATAATAGGACCTTAACAACCGCATTCACTTCATTGCTACGCCCAAAATGCGGTAGCTTTAACAGGTTCAACAATCCAGGCCTCTCCAGATTTATTGCAAATTGCTGCGGGACAAACTCGTCAACTTTCTTAGCAGGGTTATGGACCACTGTCAGATAGTGATCTGGCACGAACTGTGGATACGTTCTATAATCTCCCAGATTATAGTCGGAAAACTTAACAAGCGGAAGATGTCCGAGCAGGGATCCTTCTTCGTGCACGATTTCCGCCATTGGTGGTAACGGAATCGGATACTTGGCATTCTTAGTAATATGCACCTCGGGTGCATCATTTGGTCGCGGAGGAATGTAGTTAACCATAGTGGCCAAGGGCTCTGGAACGGGTTCCTCCGGCTGGTGTGGTTGAGATGCCCTTGTGCCTGGGGACTGTCTGGGTTCAGGAAGCTCGACAATCTTGATCGGGGTACCCATACCGAAATCTAAACCTCTGCGTCTAAACTGTCGGACGAATTCTTCAGTTGACAGGTTCTCCGTCATGAACTTACAGACACGACTTAACACTGATTAGAGAAGGGCGGAACAGTGTAGGATATGAACTCTGAAAGCAAAGGGGGCAGTCTACACAACACGGCTCTAAAAACAATGACTTAGACTCTCAAACAAGACAACTTACACAACTCGAGGAAAGTAACCCAAACATATAGGAATGAGGGGTATTTATAGCTAAAGGTGGTATTAGATGCGGACAAGTGGGATAATAACTGTAGGTGCCTATGCATATGAGTTGACAACCCCCCTACCCCCGCGCCTCTGTGGTGCATTAAATGTGATGGACGGGCACTGACAGCATTTGGGAGATAAGCTAAGGCCTTCGGCTCCTTAATTAAATGCGGATCTTCGGGAAATCCAGCCGAATCTGTCAGATCAAATACAATTAAATGGCGGTCTCATCTTTCATTAAGACTCAGATGCGGCTACAGAACTTACATAATTCAAATTTTCAAATTTTCGGCGGGTTACTTTAGCATGGGTAACTATGCATATGGAGGGGTCCACAACGAGGACTCCGTAAGAGCAAACAAAATTAGACAACAGGGAACTCTGCAGGAGCAAAAATTTTAACAACCTGGGGGAACTCCGCAAGAGCGACAACAGGCTCACTAAGAACAAACTTTATTTACTGTGCAAATGATTCGAGGAACTGCGTGGGAAGCCAGAGACTGAAACATGTCTCACAACTTCCGTGTAGACTGATAAGTGCGATGCCTCTTTCAACTACATTGGACATCTGCACTACTTTAACAGCTGATTAGGTCGACAGGGCGGAGTGGCCATCGCGGTAAAGCTTGAGCCGACTCCCGTTGATCATTGTGGGAAACAATTCTCCATTAAGCTTCGCAAGCTGAACTGCTCCTCCTTCAGTTATCTTCATTACTTGAAAAGGGCCTAACCAACGTATAGGAAACTTTCCTGGAAACTTGATGAATTTACTATCATAGAGGAGTACCAAGTCTCCTTCTTGAAAGACTTTATTCTTAATATGCCTGTCATGACAAGCCTTCTGCCTTGCCTTCTGCACTTGTTGATGGAATCCAGCTAAAAGTCTGTCTTCTTCCCTGTGTGATTTGAAGAAGCTCCTCTCAGCCTCGCTGAAGCTCTTTCTCGTATCTACTGCAAACTTGGTGATGAAGCCTTCCAGCAGACTGTTCAACCAAAAGTCTACTGCGCGGGACACAGGATTGTCTACCCACTTCACAGTGCTAACTAGCTCAGGCGTCCAAGTGATAGGTCGATCAACATGCACAGTGGGTTGAGTATCTGCTAGCTTGGATACCCACTCATGCAACTCGATTGCAAATGTTACAAAGAAAATTTCGTGAAGGTCATTATAAATATGCTTCTGCAACCAGTCCTCTGCTTGAATCCTAGGGCTTCTATTTTCACGTTCAGCGAACTCTCTAGCCTTTGAATCAAACCACTCTTGAATTTCTTTAGCTGTAGGATTCCAGCACCACATTGCCTTCAAAATGGTAGGGTTAGAGCCGGCGGCGGAACCATTTGTTGGCTTAACACGTTTCAAGGCAACATAACCATTTGTTGGCTTCACAAGTCTCAAGGAAACGGAACCATTTGTTGGCTTAACAAGTCTCGAGGAAACGGAACCATTTGTTGGCTTCCTTTTCCTCTAGGTTTCGCATCAATCTCACATATTGCCGGAATAACAAGTCTTGAGGCAACGGAACCATTTGTTGGCTTCACAAGTCTCAAGGCAATGGAACCATTTGTTTGCTGCTTTTGGACAGACCCGGGTTTTCAGGAGGCGCAGCAACAAACACCCCTTGGTGCACTAGCCCTTTCGGCAACGGGCTGCGCAGCAGCCCGAGGTCTCACCCAAAGTGGCTATGGGGGGGCTAAGGAATCAGGTTTCCTTATCCGGGGTGGTGTGGAATCCACAGTCTTCCCTTCCCTTCTTACACAGTAACTTCGGAACAGAACGTCTTACTCTTCTACCGGCCTCACAGCACCACTGCGCTGGGCCTCACTCTTACCAGCCTAGCTGCGCGGTAACTCCGCACCTGCGCACCAGGCATTTACCCGCTACATCTGATACACTATGTATCGTCTCTGCCCTCGCACCACAGTGCAGGAACACGCTCCTCACGCGCTGCAGCAATAGTGCTCTTACCGACTCCTTCGACAGTGCACGAGTATATCTTCTAAGGGAGCTTCAAGGACTTACTTTGCATACTCATTCATAAAGCTAATGAACATTCATGTAAACATAGATAACAACACACAGATGCATTCTCATAAAACATTACCATAACAACAAGACTTATGAGGTTCGCCTCCACGGGGAAATCACATCCACGGAAATTGTATCTTATATTATCTTGAGATGGGAATTACAGTTACGCTGTGCACATAGCTGCAGCCTTAGATCTTTCTAGGAAACTCCACGCACACAGTTGGGAGCCCTTCTCTTAGATCTACTCTCTTCTCCTACAGAGATTACAATGGTTCAGACATCAACTTAGACTGCCTGCAAACTCAGACATCAACTTACAATGACCTTCTAACCAATCTATCTCTGGCCCATCTAACATCTAACCCCTTTCCTTTTACAATTACACATATATATAGGTGGACCTGAGGGTCGCACCCTTACAAAACTGTGGGCCTTTCCCAACAATGATCCCCAAAAACTCTAACCACTGACGGTTAGGTGTACTTTAGATGCCTCTTGTAGTCGCGTTGTAGCTTCCTACAGGCTCCGTGATTTCCGTCACAGATCGCGGGTATGGGCGCCGCTTCATCGTTCTTTGCTATGTGTCCTTTGTCTTCAATGCTTCGTCCCATTGCTCTTCCTTGGTCCCAGCAACCATAACTTCTGTACTTTTCCTTAAATGAGGGTAGCTGAGCCCTCTATTCCGTTGCTTCCTTCATTTACTGTGGTGGTTGAGCTTTCTACTCGGCCACCTTATTTACTCTTTTCTTTGACTTGTGCGCGCGAGCTCCGCAATTTCCGGTCCGCACTCTGCGGTGAGCTCGTCCATCTGGCACCATACCACGCATTGTTCACTTCCATAAAAAATGGTGCTTTTCGTCAAAATTAGCACTTCTCCTTCAAAACTTAGTGCTTTTTCCCCAAAATTGGTAGCTTTGCCACAGCTGCGGCCTATGCTCCAACAATATGCATGCTCACGTGAGATATCTAATGGGTACCAAGGAGAATAAATGATCAAGTCATGCATACATCACAATATTTGATGGAAAATTTGGTACATGGGAAGTAGTCTGCTGCACAATTCCACATATCAAGAAATGAAGAAACAATATAACAAGTTGACAGAATTAAGACTTCCATACATGAGCAAGAAAGTTTAGTGTCCTAGTATATTTTTGGTAATTGGACGAGTGAAAAAGAGGACGAAATTTCTTCAAACAGACAACCATAATCTAAGGGACTCCCAATATGGGGCACATGACAGACGAAGAAGTCAAGTTTGTGTGGAATCCTCTCAGGTAGTAGCATGAAGGATTGTGATGGTTATATAGATAAGTCTCAAGAGCAGAACATAGTAAAGACCAACAAAATGCCAATACCAAACAACAGAAATCCAAGCATAACTCAAGGGGGAGTATAATCAAAACAAGCATATTATGAGGGAGAAGGTGCAGAATCAGGGGGAGTAACATAATCAAGATGAGAACCCTTTTCCATTGATGTCAAAGGGGGAGAAATTAACAAAGGGGGAGATATTCCACTCAGGACAGGAAATATGATCAGGGGGAAATTCGGTTTTACTTGGTTTTGACATCAATGCCAAAGGGGGAGATTGTTGCACCTAGTGTTGTCATTGATGTTAAATAGGATTAGAATTCATTGGACTGCATGATATTATTGAAGCTAGTTTGAATAAGTATATAGAACAATATTATTGGGCTTAACATTGTCATTGATGTCAAATAGGTTTGGAATGAATGTGAAGCTTGAAGAAAGTTTGAATAAGTATATAGAATAATGCATGTGGAAGCTTGAAGCTAGTTTGAAGAAGTATATAAAACAATTTTGTCATTGATTTTTAACAACCATGTGACATCAAGAAGGATGAGATAATTTTGAAATGCATAGTTAGCAAAACAAGCTGAAGGATGCAGGTGAGTACTCAAGCAAATGAGATGTCGAAGTGCAGCAGATAGTTGGTATGTTGAATAACCGCAGTAAAGGATGCACATATGACAAGTGCATACAGAAAGCTGATAGTAGAACTAACAAAGCAAGTAAATCGTACAAAATGTTGAATTTTGCAATAATGTCGAAGTGTGCAGTTGGTAAAATTATGAAATGCACAAATTGGTGAAATGTCAAAGTGAATTGGAAAAATTTTGAAATTCACAAGTTGGTGGGATGTTGAATTTCAAAGCACATGAAATGATGAAGTCATCAACAAGAAGAGATCTGATTGACTAGAAAATTAGTTTAAGGGAAAATGCAGAAGATGTAAACAGTCCAAATGAATCTAAATCCGATGAAAGATAAAGACAACTGCGTAGATAAAAGTGGGAAATGAAAGTCTTGGTCTAATCAAGTAAGTTATGTGGGAAAACTTAACTATGGAGAAAGTATATGGGAAAATGTGAACATGAAGGAAGAAAGATGGGGTGTCACTGACAAAAATATCCCCTAAGAGCGGTCCCCTTAAATGAATTGTGTCAATATAAATAAACAAATATTGAAGCATATTTTGGGGTGGAAGAGTGTGTGGAGATGAAATAGTATGTGGAGAAAACTCTAAATTTTGTGAAGATGAAGTTAGCAGAGGACAAATATTCGTTTTAATATGGGGTATACTCGCTAGTAGAATGTGAGGAAAATGAAGTGACAAGGCAACAGGTTGATAAAGATTATGCTCGACGGAAGAATAATTTTTTGGGTTAACAAGAAATGAAGTAATTGGTGTGAAATCAACAAGAATATAGTGCGACAACCTTTCAGGTTGAAACAAATGATGTCACAACAATGAAGATTCAAATTTTAGGTTAATAGAAAGATGATTGGTAGAATGAAGAAACATAGTAGCTACTAGCTGAAACACACATAGCATAATGTGATATTCGACCAGGTTGGAAGATGTAGATGAAATCGCAGATTGAATTACAAAGTGGATAAAGGATTTCCATACTACAATTTGAGAAGTGTATTAGAAGGAGCAATTATAGTTAAAGGAATTTTGAAGACCAAAGAACTTGCATCAGTCACAACTGATGTCCTTTATTGGAGATTAATGTCTCCACTTGACAAGATGGGTCTTGCATTGAGGATTGGATTCCCCGTGATTGGTTGGATTCTTTTTGCAAGTTGGGTCTTGAGCTGAGGATTGGATTCCTCACCCCTTAGTTGGTGTTGAGAACCCTGAATATTGGTTTCTTCTAAAAAATGATAGACTTGTGAATTATGAAATATTTATATACATATCTGATCCACATTGCAATTGGCATTATTGTCGGATGCTAACTTCGACACATCCTTGACCAGTCATTGTCGTTGATACAACTTCGACAAGTTTTGACGTGACATGACTTCGACAACTTTAGCATTTCGACAAGCTCGATTTCAACACAACTTTGATGGGTCTCGACTTCGACATACTGCGACACATTTGGCACTTTCGACATGTTCTACAATCTCATAGTTTGCGGCATCGACAAGTGGCATCGACATGCGACCAACGACTGTCGAACTTCAACAGACTGTCTCTCTATCTTCCAATCGACTGCAACAGTTGAACTGTTGGAACCGTTCTAACTTATTCTTTGTAACTGAACGTAATGGGAAGGCACCTGAGTGTCTCATAATTTTATATAAGCATGTATTACATTGTAACATATATCAGTTTTGATCTGTTTTGCAAGTAATAGAGAACAGTTCGCATTTTTGCATATTGTCTGTGTGTATTTGTGTTTATCTGTGTTGCATAATCCTGCTTTTGCTCATTCTATTTATTAAGCTTCCGCCATAACAGAGCCAACTCATTCAGTTGAACTGTTGTCCCCCTCATGCTTCCTGGACATGGCACAGATCATTGGTATCAGAGCACTCAGTTTTGTTCATGCTTAAGTTCTACGTATACACTTCTCTCGAAGTTACCTGACTTATGCCAGTTCAAACTCACTCGCAATCTCAGCAATCCAAGCAGACGCGATCTCCAGAAATGACAGAAGCAACAGATGATAGACATGCAGCTGACGAGACAGCACAGCTTATTGAGAAACCTCTAGCTTGACAACGGACTAAAATGTTCACCCAGTTCAACGAGATTCTCTTGCGATTCACTTCGGCATCCGGAGGATCTCGACGAGAACTCACTCCGATAAAATCAGCCCCTTCAAAGTGCAAATGAATTTGGACATACCGAATCTTGAAGGTAAGATTAACGCGGAATCCATCGACAATTGGGTGCAACAATTGGAATCCTATTACACTGTAAATCAACTCTCAGAAGCTGAAAAAGTCACCATTGCGTCCTTAAAGATGTCAACCCCCGTGAACTGTTGGTGGGAGAACCTCTCAACAAAGATGGAGAAAAGCGGAGAACCCATTGACACATGGGATAAATTCATCGAACACATCCGAAAGGAATTTTACCCGTCAAAATACCTCAAGCAGCAGTATAAGAAGTGGTAGCTGCTAAGGCAATGGAAAGACCAACCAATACAACGTTACACTGACGAGTTCTATCGACTTACGGCAATACTTGGCGTCCTAGAAGAAGAGAAATTGCTTGTTCTGAAGTACGTTAGCGGATTATCCTAGTACATTCAATAGGATATGGAATTTATGACTGTCAATATGCTTGCGAATGCTTTCCACTACGCCAACAAACTGGAAACTAAGAAGAAAGGAAAAGCACGTTTTGCAACAAAGCCGACATCAGGATGACCACCCGACAAGAAGGCACCAGCCGACTTCGATAAGTTGAAATCTTCTCAGTCGACACCGCCAAAGCCAGATCATAGTAAGAATCCTTTTCATAAGAAGGAACGTAGCAAACAACCACTGACCGAAAAATGGTGCGATTACCACAACTCATCTTGGCATGATACGTCTGAATGCAAAGCTCGGAAGACATTTTTGACAAAAGTGTCGACCTCCGATGCGTTTGACAAGACAATGGAAGAATATGATCCAGAAGCAATGACCCTTTTTACCTCGACCACTCTAGCATCCTTGACTATCGTCGACAAGGAGGAATAAGAACTCCTATTCCATATACGGATATGGGTCCAAAGTATCCCATTGCATCTGATTGTGGACAACGGGAGCCAAAAGAACTTCGTTTCTGAAGAACTTGTGAAGAAACTAGGTCTTGTTAACACCCCGCATCCTCATCCTTACAACATCGATTGGATGAAGGATGGACAAGAACTACGGATCACCTGAAAATGCAAACTCGCCTACTTCATAAATCCTTTTGAAAATGAAGTACTTTGTGACATGGCACCACTCTCTGTAGACGATGCCCTATTTGGGAAACCTTACCTCTAGGATAGACATGGAAGTTATCAGTCACGGCCTCAGAAGGTGATTGTTAGAATCTGAAATCGATGGTTCAGAGTACCAGAGCATCAACCTACACCGATGGTTGCACTAATATCTGCCAAACAGACAAAGAAGCTCATCAATCATGCTCAAAAGTTTGCACTAATCATGATCAATCTGCAACATTCTAAGAAGACTGCAACAACAATTCGAGTCACTGATCAATGCAGTTCTTGACAGAAGCAACAAGTCGATCATATTCTTGATGAGTACCAGAACCTCTTTCAAGCTCCAGATGAAGTATCTCAACATTGTCAAGTAAAACACTCCATGAACTTGTTCCTAGTTCTTCTTTGCCTAACGCATATGTTTACAGAAGATCCATTCTAAAAAATGAAGAGATTCACAGACAGATCCAAGAATTAATCGACAAAGGTCACATCCAACCCATCTCCTCTCCTTGTGGAAGTCCATTCGTCCTAGTTCCGAAGAAAGAAGGGACTTGAAGCATGTGCATCGACTACAGAGCTCTCAACAAAATATCGGTGAAGAATCGGTACCCTCTGTCGCGGATAGACGAGCTCATCGACTGTCTGAAAGGTGCTAAATTCTTTACTAAGCTTGACCTCAAGTCGGGATACCATCAGATTCCAATCGATCCCTCAGATGTGTGGAAAACTGCTTTCAAGACCAAGGAAGGATTGTTCGAATGGTTAGTCATGCCTTTCGACTTAACCAACTCACCTACAACCTTCATGCGACATATGGATAACCTTCTTCAACCTTTCATTAGAAAACGGGTTATTCTGTATCTTGGCGACATATTAATGTTCAGTCGATCATGGGAAGAACATGCCGAACATCTTCAATAATATCTAGACACTCTCCAGTAACATCGGCTCTACCTGAACATGGAAAACTGCTCTTTTGCGATGACCGGCATCAAATATTTGGGGTATGTAATTCACTTTGCAGGAATTCATTTTGATCCAGACAAATTACAGATCCTCAAAGATTGGCCCATTCCTAGAAGCATTCAAGAACTAAGAAGTTTTCTTGGTTTGGCAAATTTCTATCAACGGTTCATACTCGGATTCAGCCACATAGCCTGGCCCTTGAATCAGTCGACGAAGGGAAACGGGAAAACTGTATTCCAATGGACAGCAACACAACAAACAACTTTTGAACAGCTCAAACAAAGGCTCTGCACTGCTCCAGTACTTGTGTTACCTGATTTGCATCAGCCCTTTGAGATTGAGACAGATGTATTGGACTATGCCTTGGGTGCAGTGATCACTCAGTCGGGTCACCCAGCTGCTTTTCATTCCGAGACTTTTAACAACACAGTTAGAAGATACTCGATGTACGAAAAAGAATTGTACACCATTGTGCAAGCTCTCAAGCAATGGAGGCATTATATCCTTAGCAAGGAAATGGACATTCTCACTTATCACAAGCCTCTACAGTTCACTCTGACACAATCAAAGTTGCATACAAACCGACAACTCAAGTGGATTAATTACCTACAACAATTCCAATTGGTGATTAAGTATCGCAAAGCAAAAGCTAATGCCACTGCATATTTCCTCAATCGACCACCCATTACTCTCCTTTTGATAGTGATGAGTATGTAGGGATATGACACGACCACTTGGAAACAGTTGTACGAGGATGACAATGAATTCTCAGCAGTCTACCGAGATTTATAGACTAACAAGTCGTCGACCTCAAACTCTGACTATTTCCTAAAAGACACTTTGCTATACGAGCTTGGACAGCTTTGTGTACCGACCGGTGAGCAACGCCAGTAGCTCATTTGGGACGCGCACTACAACAAGACTGCATGACACTTTGGAGTAGCAAATACACGTGCTATTCTGCAGAAGTATTTCTTCTAGCCTACACTTAAATCTGACGTCAAAAATACATTCGATCATGTGTGGTTTGTGCCATTGCTAAGCCACCTAATCAACGACAGGGATTATATACACCTCTACCAGTTCCTAGCCAACCATGGGAATCTATTTCTATGGACTACTTGACGGGTTATCCTACTACCAAACATCAACATGACACGATACTAGTAGTATTCGACTGCTTTTCCAAGATGGCCATTCTCATACCATGTAAGAAGACAATGACAGTGCAGCAGACCGCTTAGCTCTTCTTTACACATGTTTGGAAACACTATGGTTTACCCGCAACCATCATTTCTGACCGAGATGCTAGATTCATCGGCATATTTTGGAAGACCCTCTAGGAATAGCTGGACACATGACTCTCATTGTCGACAGCTTTCCATCCTCAGACCAACGAACAGACGGAAGTTGTAAATCACTTGGTATTACAATTTCTTCACATGTACAATCCCCAGCATCGACGCACATGGGATGATAGTCTTCCATACATCCAGCACAGTTACAATCGTGCTCAACACAACTCTATAGGAAAGAGTCCATTTGAAGTCTGTTACGGATTTCAACCCTTAGCGCCTATCGACTTGATCAGATCCTCGACACACCTGAACTTTGACTCAAACCGCAGCCAGTGAGAAGTTGATAAAGAAGTCAAGTTTCGAGAATAAATTTGTGATATTCAGTGACAAGCACAGGATATGTTGCACAGAGCAAACAAGAAAGCTAAGGCCTGACACGAAAAGCATTGTATTCCTCATACATTCCAAATTGGGGATAAGGTCTGGCTACATCTTAAGAAGGAGTTCTTAATTGGTCGTTTCAAGAAGTTCAAGCCTTTGCGATATGGTCCATACAGTATTCTTTGATAGATTGGCGACAACGCTTTCCATCTCGACATTCCTGCATGCCTGGGTCTGCATCCAGTTTTCAATGTGGATCTACTTCGACCATAACATGAACCTTTGTTAGAATAGAATGACTTATCAACAGCAGCACCCGAAGACATCCATCCATATGTTCAGGAGCCTCTTCCTTGCGACACCATTGTGGGATGACGAGTATGCCTTACAAGGATGAACACAATTCCCTTGTTTCAGGTTGCCTAAGATGGCCAGATCCCCTCTCAAGGAAAGTGGTACTCTGCTACTGAAGTGACTAACAAGTTTCCTCACCTTCACGAGCAAACAATGGAGACCATTGTTTCGTAAGGAAGGAGGTCTCACCCACATCATAGTTGGCATTATTGTCAGTTGCTAACTTCGACACATCCTTGACCAGTCATCGACGTTGAAACAACTTCGACAAGTTTTGACGCAACATGACTTCGACAACTTTAACACTTCGACAGGATCAATTTTGACACAACTCTGACAGGTCTCGACTTCGACATACTACGACACATTTGGCACTTTCAACATGTTCTACAATCTCATAGTTCGCGACATCGACAAGCGGCGTCGACATGCGACCAGCGACTGTCGAACTTCAACAGACTGTCTCTCTTTCTTCCAGTTGATTGTAACGGTTGAACTATTGGAACCATTCTAACTTCTTCTTTGTAACTTAACATAATGGGAAAGCACCCGAGCATCTCAGAATTCTATATAAGAATGTATACCATTGTTACATATATCACTTTTGATCTGTTTTGCAAGTAATAGAGAACAGTTCACATTCCTGCATATTGTCTGTGCATATTTGTGTTTATTTGTGTTGCATAATCCTGCTTTTGCTCATTCTGTTTATTAAGCTTCCTTCATAACAGAGCCGACTCATTCAGTCGAACTGTTGTCCCCCTCATGCTTCCTGGACATGACACAGATCAATATCTTGTGTGTGATGCTTATTGTTTACATATTTCAAAATTAATTATACATTCTTAATAATAGTTCTTAAATAGAGAGAATTTAATTTAATTAATATAAGACACTAATTCACGCCCCTCTCAGTGTCTTGGAGTGTTCAACATACTTCATCAAGTAATTATCTCAATTCTCCTATTTGTAGATGATGTGATTTTGCTGGTCTCCACTCTGAAGGGGTTCTTGAAGCAACTTGATGTTTTGGACCTTTTCTGTGATCTTTAGCACATGATAGTTAATCTTGGGAGATATAAGATCATGATCTTAAATACGTCCAAAGAGGCCCATTCTAAGCATCATTTTACTTTCAAGGGAAACCTGTAAATATCATGTTCTCTTATACTTACATGAGGCCCTATTCACAGGTCCCACCTTAGCATGTTCAATTTTATGTTTCTTGGCATCTTGGCATCTTCAATTTTTGTGTCTGGGTCATGCATTGGAAGTTGATGTTTCTTTAAATTCCAATCCCTATTGGAATATCACTAAGGTTCTAACTGAGATTGATATCAAAGAGAGATTGGCGAAAGAAATGGAGATTGTGGTGGATAATCATAATTTTATGCAAGTTATGGATTATGCATGAATTCATTTTAATTATGAATGATGACATTGTGATGGACATGTAGTGGGGGATTTCCCATATCCTTTCATAACAAAATATAACAAGTATAGGTGACAATATAACAAGTAAAGATGACAAGAAAACAAGTTAAGGTGAGAGCCTAGATAAGGTGACAAATCATCATAATCATCTGCATTGCCACCGGGATCAAAATCCCCATCAATCATGTATGCATCTGCTTTATTTTCATTTGCATCCTCATTTGTGGTGTGCAATATTTCATTCTCTCTCCAAATATCTTTGTTTGGAATCAAAGTCTCTTCTTGAAACACTCTATCATTGTCCTAAACCATTTCTTCGAATGTTTCTTTTAAATTATCATATTTCCCATCAACCATAATATCGACATCTCGATCCATGATTTTTTCATTTCCAATGAGACTCCATTTGAATGACACAAAACCATCCTGGGATTCTTACATCATCAATTAGAAATGATTGGTTAATTTGAATAGGGGAAACATACAACTCATTAGTCTCTAATAAAAAAATTTGTGTATTTGCATGTACAAATCCATACTCATCATGTTGTACTACCAATGGTTTTATCCACTTATATTTTAATAGTATAGGACTATGTTCACCATAATCAACTTGAATAATTTCTTGGATGAATCCAACATAAAATTTCTTCTCAGTTTCATGATGAAATTCAGCTATAACAACATAATTGCAATTTCCCTTTCCCTTGTCACTTTCTTCCAATCTTAAATGGATACCATAGGCCCACATTCCACTAACACAAGAAGACCATAAATGTGGAAGCTATGAAATCTTAGTTTCCTCCATTGTTAGATCTTGAGCTTGTTTTGGATCACGGATTGCATCAATAATCCAATCTTCACATTTTGGAAAAGAATCACGTTCTCCAATCAAATCATGATGTATGTGCTTTTGAGGTGGAGGTTGAATACATTTTTGTTTCTCTTCTTCATATTTTATACATAAAACATGAATGTACAATATATTAGGATTAGTAATATAAATTTGTAAATGAAATTGAATAAATAAATTATTGTGTAAAAATTATTTTCACATGCGCTACTTATGAAATGAAGAAGTGTCTTGAAGAACATAGGCATGTATTGCACATCTTTATTCATGTGATAGCTTGAAGAGATGCCCATTTCCTTCTAATACTTCACAAGCAACCCTCTCCTCTATTGGAATTGATTTAATACTGAGAGGGGGGGTGAATCAGTATTAGCGTAGTTATCAACATTTTTTACTTTCTTTAAAAGATTATTCTTAACTTAATCTTGATCTTTAGTTATGAATCCAATATAAACAAAATAATTCATCCATATATGCACCAAGACAAAGAACACAAAACACACAGGATTTTGACGTGGAAACCCAATTGGAAGAAAACCGTGGAATACTCTTTTGTAATGAAAAGAATACAATTAAGGAAGCACCAACTTCATGTATTTACCAACACCAACTGGAAGGAGAAACTGACCCCTTGGTTTTACAGGCACCGAACTGAAGGAAGCTCTAACTCCCTGTGTTCTCCAACACCAACTGGAATGTCATGTCCCCATTTTGACATCACCATGGAGTTTCATGTACCCTCCCTAGTGATCTTTGATCACCCTCCTAACCTATTTGTTCCATGGGTCATTAAATAATTAATTTTGGAACAAGGCATATAGTAGTAGTTAATTATTAATGATTTTAATATATGAGTACATTGTATTTAATTTTATTATCGTGAATAATTAATTTGTGTACAAGTGGTGGTGCTCATGTGGCTAAGAGGGCGCATGAGGATAATTTTGGCCTCATCCAGTCACTCGAGGAAAATAGAAACAAGAAGAAAGCAGCTAAAAGCAAGGAGACGGCAGAAAAAGAAGGAAACTGGAAAAAGTAGGAAAAGTAGGTAAGTACATAAAGCAAGAAAATGAACAAAGTAGGAAAGTGTAGAAAAGCAGGAAAGATCCAAAAATCAAGGAAGGCGTAATTGCTAAAAGCAGAAGGAAAGCACAAAGAAGGAAAGATGGAAAAGTAGGAAAGTTACACAAAGCAGAGATGTTGCTAATTATCTCTAAGGAAGGCACACTCATATCTCACACATGCCAATTACTTGCTCATGAATCATATAAGCCTATAAAAGAATGCAAGTATGCACCATTCACATTTTTTGGCCATTTTGTTTAATTGTTTGAGATTTGTGCTTCTCAAGGATTGAGTGATGCGCTTCAATCAGTGCTTGGGTGATGTGACCCAAGGAAAGTGTGTTAAAGTATTATCTTATGATCATATGCATCTGTATAATTATGATATACAGCTATATAATTTTGATCCAGTGGTTGGTGTTCCTATTGTGCGGTTCATTCCCTTCATTCAGTGGGAACAATGTTGAAGGGCCGAAATGGAGGTTCCGGTTTCGGAATTTCTGAGAATTTTTGGGTTTTTATAACTGCCTCATTGTGTCCATAGGGTCATTTCCAGTAATAAATTCCTTTTTTCTTGTTGAAAAAGGTGTTTGGATGACCAATATACAACCATTTTAACCAGAGCCAAGGTTTCAGTGTTGAGGAGCGCACCTGTGCAAATTTATGGATTTTTGAGTTGTGTAAGCACACTGTGAGTTGCATCATTCATTATTGATCCTTACATGAGCATCCAAATTCTTTTTTTTCTCCTCTATTTCATATACAGTGAAGACACTTCTTCTTCTTCTCTCTTAGAAGTCTTCTGCACTCCATATTGTACGAATTTTATGTATTAGAGACTCTCTCAGAAGTCTGAGAGTAAAGTACCTTCAATTTCTGCTTCATATTCTTAATTTTGGTTTTATTCTATTATTATAATCATTCCTAATACATATTTTTTATAAGAAGAGGAATTTGAAAGCCTTAGAGGTTGTTTGTGCTCAATTTCTTCAAGACTAGTTCTTTAGACCATTTTATTTGACTAGTTTTGCAGTATATGTAATTAATTCGTCTATGAATGTTCATTTTCAGTTTTATCAGTCATATTAGATTCTTAATACAATTTTTAATACCCTACAATCTTCTCCTTGATAATTCCTATCCCTCTCAACTTGTTTGGGAGAGCCTGGAAAACAGCTAGCTGAGCAGTCCAATCTAGTGCCCTTCCTTCTTTTGCCTCCAAACTCATCCAAAACCTCCCAAACTCTCAAAAAACATTGTCCATCATCAAATTAGGGGTTAATTTCTGATATCCACCCTTTTTTTTATTTTCAGGTGTAGTATGCATATGTTGGTGTGCCCAGGAAGCCTCGAAGTAGACCTCAACGACAACTATTGTTGAAACGTAAATGGCCCTAGTACTTTGTGCATAGGACTCTGAAGATGGCCCTAAATTTGATATGTTTTCTGCTATACATTTCCCCAACACATTTTTTAGATACATCAGAGTTCAAATCTCAAGTTTTGAGTGGGCTTAACAGTGACCAATACTAGTTTTTTTCTTAACTAGTTTTGGTCTGTTTTCTTTTATGTCTTAAATTTTGAATTTGAGATAATATCATTTGTAATAAGATCAAGGATATTACAGTTGTATCAGAGCATGGTCCTCTGCACCTATGAGTATAAATAGCAAGATCCATTACTCAATTGAAAGAATAATTGCATCCATGGCCTGGTTCAGTGGAAATGATTATGATTGGTATGAAGAGGAAGAATCATTTTCTGATTATGAAGAGGTCATTTACATAGATGGGTGCTTGTACATTTTACATGACGATGATGAATCCTTGTGTGATTCTTTGTGCACAAAGAGAAGAAGGCCCAAACAATCAGAGCTTAGTATTGTTGATGGAAAAGTGTGCTATGGGGGAAATCTTCTAGAAATCAATCCATCTAGGTACCTTAGGGAGTACCAAACAATGAGGAAGGGTATGCAGGAGGTATTTCCCTTTCAAGACTTCTGCACTTTCAAAGTTGAAAGGTTTTTTCCAAATGAGGATGGTTGTAGCAACACATATCAAACAAGATTAGTCCATATTGTCAATGGTATGTGCAGAGAAGTAGAGCAGACGTTGCAGAAAAGTGAAGCATCACCATCACAATGCTCTGCACCCAATGAGCCAGTGATAAAAGGGGAATCTAGAGCTTCTCTTGATTCGTAAAGAGGGGATCCCTCTGTTAAAAGGCATCCATAAAATGATCATGATGTAACTATCACCATGAAAGCTTCCAAAGATAAAGAAGAACCATGTGCAGCACAAGACCAATAAAAAAGTTTTGAAGTTGTGAACAGTGTCGGAAGAGGTTCCTACTTGATGAGAATTTTTTGGATCCTCTTTAGGAAGAGCCTCCAAGAATATTGATCTTAAGACAACCGAGGAGGAATATTCATCATTTTTCTTGGATAAGAAATATCCAAAGACAAATAAGCCACCAAAGGAGAAGATAATCAATCTTCCAAGAGAAGATCCATGTGGTTCCTATGGTGAGTGCATGAAGTAGCAAGAAGAAAACATCAAGCAAAGGTATAAGAGTAATTCTGATTTTTGTGGAAGCAATGTCTTCTTACATCCATTTGAGGAATATTCCAATTCATTTAATGAAAATAGACCTCCTAATGTTGAATTGGATGTTGGAGATGAGTATTCGGCTATGGATCCATGCCACAGGTTGTTGAACTTAACTTTGCAGCCAATGGAGAGCATGCACATATATTTCCTAGTCGAAGGTTGTGTAATGGGTGAGCATGTTGAACCATGTGCATCCAAAGAACCAAATGCCATTCAATGGGTTCTTGGAAGTGTGGGAAGTGAATCCACTTCCAGTTTCTTTGTTGGTGGTTTCAATATCATTGCAAAGAGGGTTGAAGATGAGATGAGTTCAATCTAACTCAATGATAGTGAGTCATCTAGTGGAGAAGATCTAGAAGACATGCACACAATAGTTGGGTGTGAACCAGGGAGTTTGGTGGAAGAAAAGACCACCATATATCTTCCACATAAAGAGAAATATGTGATGGAAAGGTATGAATCAAATTCTGAATTTTATATTCCTTTGGGTCATCACGAGATTGCAACCACTTCTAGGGAAAACATTGGCATGGTTGAGTCCACTAGTGATGAGGCTCAAATTTTTGGTGTTAAGGATGAATGCAGTAAAAGGAATGAAAAGTTGAAGGAGAGTCCTCATGATACTCATATGGTGGATGAGCCCACATGTGACAGCACACTTGGTGTATTCAAGTAGTCATGGAGGTATTTGGAGAGCTTACTCCTAGTCATCGAAGAGAGGATGTTGCAATTGTTGTCCAGAACTGATGATGCACATAGATTCATGGAGGATCTTATTGGGAGAGTTAAATTAGAGGAGAGACAAGGTGGAGTTGATGGGAGATTCTCTAGATCTGAACTGTGAATCATTAAAGAAGAGATGGAAAATATGAAAGTAGACTACTTGTAGATGTTCATGGATAGAGACATGGCTCTCAATTGTGTTGAAGTCAAAGCAATAGTAGAAGGAGATCAATTTCATGTGGACTTGGGAAATTTTCTTCCCTCTCCCATGACTACTAGTAATGTGATGTGTGTGCCTCGTTGCACACATATTTCATTGGAGGAGCCTCGTGTGAAAGGTGAGCATGAGGAGTGTTCAGTGATGCAAGTGCATGATGGTAGAATTGATATGGAGAATGGTTGCAGAGCACTTGATTCGCACTTGGGAGATTATGAGCTTTCTCTATATGAGGAAGACTCATATATGGAGGATGTATCTGAGTGAATTCCACTTGAACCGTGCTACAACAATGATATATTTCCATCTATGGATGGATGAATTTCACAGATAAGGAAGTCTAGAGGTGAGAGAACATTTAATGATTCCATTGACATCTCTCACAATTCCCAGTTAGATGACCAGCAATCTATGCACATTTGGATTCCATTTGATGCCATTCATCTACACATGGATTGGATGGAATATTACATGGAACACATGGAGACACCTTGCAGAAAGAGTTTCGTTCATGCTATGTGGATGTCAGTTATGCAAGAAAGTTGCCATGAAGAAATTGGCATACAACATGTTGAGGCATTAGCCTTGCATAAGGAATATCTCATCTTTCCTCTTTGGAGGAAATTCTCATCTTTGGATGAGGCAGACATGTACATTCTTTTTAGACCAACCAACAATGAAGACCATGCATCTACTGTTTCAGCGGATTATATTTATAGGGAGTTGTCACTGGCCTACTTTCCTTCACTCCTAGTACCTAAGGATGTGAATGGAAATTTTGGTTTGATGGAGGGACCATTTTTATTGATGCTTCATGAAAAACAAGTGACACGTGTGCCTTATTTTCAACTTGATTTTGATGTGACTGGGACACACCCTTGTTCCTCCTTCAGTATGGTGAGAAGTAGTGGCATCTACTTGCACCACTTGATACTTGCCTCATGCACAACAAAGTAAGAGAGTTCCACTTGAGCCCTTGGAGTGGAATATGTGATTGCAGTATGATCCATGGGATTGGAGTGTTTTTTGCACATGAGGAGTTTCACATTTTGTTGGGAAAGCTCACTAAGTTGATGAATTGCATTGGGAGTGGAGCACTTCCAACATGGTGGATGGCTCCTAGCATACCATGGAGTGATAGGTTTTCAGAAGCAGCAGTGATGATGGATTGTATGCATCAGGGACGTTGGGATCCAGGAATTCCTTGGAATGATGAAATGTCTAGGGTGTCATGGATTTTATTTTAGTGTAGTGGTGGTTGTCATAGTCACGTTGTATTCACCAGATTTACTTGGGATCATGGAATTCTTCTCAATTGTTTTAAATTAATTGGGAGGAACTTACATATTCAGTTGCAAATATAAAGGATTTAGTGTCACGTCCCCTCCCATCCTACCAGCTAGATGGAGAGGATCGTGAGGTTAAACCGGGCATCCAGCCCCATACATTATTAAACAAACATTCAAATTAAAATGAAAATATACATATACAAGTGCATAACAGACGTGATGCTGAACTGGGTGTTTAGCCCCATGAAACTTTCAACCAATAGCATTCACAGAATATAACAGAGACATATGGAAATGTATGATTTTAATAAAATCGCAGCGGAAGTAAATTCATTTAACCCATCCACATACATTCGTAATATTCATCAAATGGTAATTTCAAGAATATACAAGAGAATACTTATCTTATACGAAAGTAGTCCCACGCAACTGGCTATGCAACTGCAACGTTCCACCCAACCGTAGGCCAGTGTGCTCCTCAATCTCTCAGCACCACTGCCACCCCCCGAGCTGGGCATGATCTCTACAAGGAACTAGGGAACAGTAGACTCACACATAGCCAAGCATGCACCAAGATGATCCAAGCCAATCTGCAATTGGGTTTATCAGGCTGCTAGGACATGGAAGGGAAGAATTGCTAAGCTAGTGAGCTCCAGCACAGAGCCAGGGATAACCTTGCAAGATCTATCTAGCTTGGCACCCACAATACCTACACACCCAGCACAAGGAAGTATTCTTTTCACTGCTGTACAGTCCTTCAAGCCATACCTTCCCTATCTAGTGCTCTCAGGGCATGCATAGAAGAGTAACCAAAGCCCTCTTGATCTTCTTGAGAGGTTGTCTCCCCTACTAGGTTTATCAAGCCACTTATGTCCACTACCACTCCAAAACTTCAATTCACAGGATCAAACCAAAACGAGGATGCACATAGCAGCAGAACACACTTATGGGCATAATGAAAATCGTTTGTACAGTGACAGGCATGAAAATGATCCCCTAGGCTTCAGAAAAAAACGTGGGAAGGTTAAAAATGAGCAATGGAGGTTTGGAGAAAACCCCAGGTAGCAGAAAACGTTTTTAGGAAAAATGCCCATGGCAAATCGGGGACAAAATGAACTCCCTATAGTCCCAAATCGCAGCCCCTCCTTCCCAGCTACTATCCAAAACCAAAAACGGGTTTTTGGGCAGGGAGAACCCTGCGTTTTTGCTCAAAAACGTGACTGTAACTCCCAGCCTTCTTTATCTGCGTGAATGAGTGAAGACTGCCCCTTCCCCATGGCTTTGGGCACCATTTAGTGGGTGTTTTCTTGCCCCATAAGCAAAAACATGAATTTCCAGATTGATGGCTTGCCCATGCACAAAATTGGCTGCCATACTCCCTCATTCCCAAGGCATTAACTGCCTTAACCAATTTCTTGGAAGAATTAAATGATTGGGTGCATGAGACAAAATGGGTAGTTGGTGGTTTATGGGTTTCCCCATTGACACATGGATTAATACCATTGGCTCAAGGGTTTGAATAATTTCCCTCTCTTTTCCTTGTAGAGTCATGCCCCATCTCTTTTGTTGCATTGCATAGCCAGTTGTGGGTTTTTCATTAAAAATTCGTATTTACATGATGTCTTATTTACATTGTGCCCATCTCGCACAAGAACCATAGGCATCTATTTTTAATTGCTGATACATAAAATGCCAAATCAATGGTGGGGCCTTGGCCTTGAGCTCCTCACCATGATTGAATTACCATATTTACATCATTTACGATTTAATACAAAGGGGGTCAAAATGGGGACGTGACATTTAGGGATTAGGAGATGGTAATAATCATATTAGTGCGGTGAAATAATGGTGGATAACTCTCGGTTTATCTTGGAGTTTGGGTTCCAATGCTATTCGTTCCAAAAACAACCTTGAAGCAACAATTGGGAGGAGAGGAATTTCATGTCCCCATTTTGACATCACCATGGAGTTTCATGTAACCTCCCTAGTGATGTTTGATCACCCTCCCAACCCATTTGTTACATGGGTCATTAAATAATTAATTTTGGAACAAGGCATATAGTAGTAGTTAATTATTAATAATTTTAATATGTGAGTACTTTGTATTCAATTTTATTATCATGAATAGTTTTTTTTTGTACAAGTGGTTTTTCTCATGTGGCTAGGAGGGCGCATGAGGATAAGGTTGGCCTCATCCACTCACTTGAGGAAAATAGAAACAAGAAGAAAAAGCAAGGTGACAACAAAAAAAAAATAAAAAAAAAATGAACAAAGCAGGCAAGTACATAAAATAGGAAAATGAACAAAGCAGGAAAGTGAATAAAAGAATTCAGTTTGGAAAAGAAGGAAATATCCTGAAAGCAAGGAGGGCGCAATTGCTAAAAGCATAAGGAAAGCACAAAGCAAGGAAAGATGGAAAAGTAGGAAAGTTACACAAAGCAGAGATATTGCTAATTCTATATAAGGAAGGTGCACTTATCTCTCACACGTGCTAGTTACTTGCTAATGAATTCATATAAGCCTATAAAATAATTTCAGTATGAACCATTCACATCTTTTGGCCATTTTGTTTAATGATTTGAGAGTTGTGCTTCTCAAGTATTGAGTGATGCACCTCAATCTATGCTTGGGTGATGTGCCCAAAGGTAAGTGTTTTAAAGTATTCTATTTTGATAATATGCAGTTGTATAATTATGATATACATCTATATAATTCTGATCCAGTGGTTGGTTTTACTATTGTGCGGTTCATTCCCTTCATTCAGTCAGAACAGTGTTGAAGGGCTAAAATGGAGGTTCTAGTTTCGGAATTTATGAGAATTTATGGTTTGTGAGACCTTATCCGTTGCATATAGAGAATCATTTCCAGTAAGAAACTCTTTTTTTCTTGTTGCAAATGGTGTATGGATGACCAAGATACAACCATTTTAACCAGAGCCAAGGTTTCAGTGTTGAGGAGCGCACCTGTGCAAATTTATGGATTTTCGGGTTGTGTAAAATCCCTATGAGTTGTATCAGTCATTCTTGATCCTTCCTGAGCATAAAAATTATACGTTTTCACCTCTATTGTAGTTCTAGTGAATAAACTTTGTCTTCTCTCTTAGAAGTCTTCTACACTCCATATTGTAAGAATTTTATGTATTAGAGACTCTCTGAGAAGTCTGAGAGTAAAGTACCTTCAATTGCTGCTCAGTATTCTAAATTTAGGTTTTCTGATGTTATTATAATAATTCCTAAACCATAATTTTCATAATAAGAGTAATTTGAAAGCCTTAGAGGTTGTTTGTGCTCAATTTCTTCAAGACTAGTTCTTTAGAGCATTTTATTTTACTAGTTTTGCAATATATGTAATTAATTATTCTTTAAATGTTCATTTTCGGTTTTATGAGTTATATTAGATTATTAATACCATTTTGAAGAACCTCCAATAATATATCTAATAATTCATATCCCTCTCATCTTTTTTGGGAGAGCCTGGAAAAAAACTAGTTGATCAGTCTAATCTAGCGCCCTTCCTTCTCTTGCCTCCAAACTCATCCAAAACCTCCCAAAATATTAGAAACTCTTTTCCATCATAAAAATAGAGGGTTAATGTATGATATCCACCCTTTGGTTACTTTCAAGTGTAATTGAACGAGTTTAGTATGCATATGTTGGTGTGCCCAGGAAGCCTCGGAGTAGACCTTAGGGGAAGATTTGTTGAAACATAAATGGCCCCAATACTTTGTGCATAGGACTCTAAAGCTAGACCTGAATATGATATTTTTTATGCTTCACATTTCCCTCATTTCAACACTTATTTTAATGTCTTGCTTCATGTACTGTGTTCTTGTTGATTCTGCAATATGCGCTAAGGTATGCTTTGTTGATCTGCTGCTGCGCAACTGCACTCACCAACTGATACTGTGCTTTCAATTGATAGTTTGTTAATCTAAGATAATGCACTGGTAACAGATGGAACTGTGCACTTACTGATGTGTCCATTTTATTTAAGTTCCACGGTCTTTTAGATAACCTGCGACATGTTGTGCATCAATTGATTCGTCCTTTCAGTTTAAAAAATGTGTCTCACATCATCCTCATCATGACACACTTACTAAATCTTGCTGCTCCTATGTTGTCATGCATCAGATGGACTTCTCAACTTTGCACACTTCAATTCAATATTCATGCATCAGCCAAACAACTGCGCATCACCTGATATACTTCAGTTTTGTCTCTGCACTACTTCCTTACTTACCACGTCTATGATTGTCTGTGTGTTGTCTGCAATTCTGTCATTCAATCTTCACGCATTTGCGCATACTTCTGTGTTTCTTCCTTTTAATATTTTCATAATAGTCACAGATCTACAACATCATTATGCGCACAATCAGTATTCCCTTCTGTTGCATGTGCGCACTTGAATCCTCGGTATATCATGGTGTTCTTTGCTTGAGCCCTTGATGCCCCGAATATAAATATGTATTTCCCCTTGAATCTCTACAATATCTCCATCGAGCTTACTTCAAATATCCAACTAGCATCTCTATTTATACATGTCCTGCACGTATTTTATGTCCACAAGTTGGTTTTTCCATCCCTTCTTCCATACTTCACGGATTTTGCTTTTGTCACATGTCATCTTCTGCACTGTTGATGTGTCATCCTTTGTGGGTCTTGCACATCATGGTCCACGAATTAGTGGGACTTACACCTTAGTGATGTACTCTTGCACTCTTCATGTACCATTTCTTTGAGGTATGTGTGCATCGTTTCTCTTCAACTTGATGAGTCTTTGACCCTTGCCGTACCATCCCTTGTAGGTGTTTCACTCCCGATGTATCATCGCCTTGTGGGGCTTTTGCATAAACAACTTCAGCTGTTTTACCCTTCTTGGAACTTGTGCACCCTTTACTAATTGAAATCATATTGGGATTGGAAATACTTGCGCACTTTTAGGACTATTCAATATCTTACTATTTGCACACTCCCGATCTTTGACCAAGTAGTGCTTGTGCATTCCAGAGTCTCATTTGAACATGATTTCACACTTGTATATTTGCTTAACCAACTCCTTGGTTTCTTATGCACATGTACCTTTTTCCAACCAGTTCTTTGACTGCTTCTTTGAGAGAGTATGACTTGGTGGACTTGATATATGCGCTAGTACCACATGTAGTAGGATACATTGCTTATGTGCTTCTTTGAACTGGATCTACATGATGTACCTTACTTATGTCCTTCTTCATAATGATCATGCATGATGTATCCTTGAAAACACATCTTCATACTAGATGCAACTTCTAGATATACTTCTTCACAATGCAATCCATGTCCTCCACCATCTTGTGCATATACTTCTTCAAAGTGGCTTCCATATACTTCTTTAAGTTGGCATAGGAATGTTTTATCCACTTTGACATCAATTGACATCAATGACTCAAACTGAATCAATTGAAATCCTCTTTGACATTAGTTTACATCAATGAGAAATAGAGTTCAACAATCTCCCCCTTTGGCATTGATTTCAAGACCTTATGAATCTGTGTATGATCTTCTTTGAATTGTATTCTTCATATGTACTTGTCATAGTGCTCCCCCTGTGTATGTGCTCCCCCTGAGTGATTTGGTATTTTGACTTTTGCGCTTTCTGTTGTGAGTACGTATTCTGATTTCTATCACTTCAGTGCATACCATATGTACAGTCATCTTCATGCCATTTCTCCAAGTGAGCTACTTCACACTCTTTCACATATGTTGTATAATGATATGATTCACACTCTTTCATGTCTGTTGCATCTCTCTGTTGTTTCTTCAATTAAATTTATGTCGATTCTTCCTTATTGATGTATAGCCAACTTCTTGCATTACTCCTAGTTGTTCAGTCAGCTTCATGAATTTCTCCCAGTTGTTCTGTCAGCTTCATGATTTTCTACCCCTTTGACATCAATGGAAAAGAAGTGCCATTACTTGCGCAATGTAGGTTCTCCTTTTGTTTTACTTTTGTGTTGGCCTCTACCTCAACTATTTTCAAGGATGACTTCCCCTGTCTTTATGCTTCATTTCTTTGTTGTAATTCTACAGTGATATCCCTTCGGGATTATGTTTGATTTCTTTCCTGATACAGGTGTTACATTAATCCATCTTGATCTCCTGTTCCTGTCACAAAATTTCATCATTCTTTGTGTAATCATCAATGCAGACATTCTTTCGTGCCAACTGCGCAGTGCCAAAACCTTTCTGAATTTATGCCTCTTTATTTGGGTTCTCATTATGTTTTGGATTAAGAACCATGCCCAGTTTTTCCCTGAGATATTCAAATGTAGTTTGTGGAAGAGGCTTCATAAATATATCCATTATTTGTTCCTTAGTGTCAAGATATTATAGTTTGACAAAATTATTAGCTACTTGCTCTCAAACAAAGTGATACTTTATGGGAATGTGCTTAGTTTTGCAGTGAATAACAAGATTCTTGGAGATATTGTCTGCGCTTGTGTTGTCGCATAGTATTTGTGTTACACCCAAATTCACACCACCATGAGACCTATGTAACCTCAGTTCCTCAATCCTTGAAGTCCCATGATCAAGTTATTCATTTGGAGCAAGTTGATGTCCTTTATCCACACTCCTAATTAGGTCGGCACAGGTTGTCTTTGAGCAAGATGCGTTGGCGCAGATTGTCTTCGTGCAACATGCACCGGAGTTAGTTTTATGGGATAAAGGTAGCTTTCGAGTGAATTCTAGAAGTTGTATGAGGTGGATCCCTATCCCTAACTCCTAGGTGAGTTGGCCTTCGGTTCACTAACCTAATGGGAGGATCCCTTAACCCTCTCCCCATGATCCTCAACCTACTCTGTCCACTTGGTCCTATAAATACAAGAGCCCTCTCCATTCCAAGGGGAGGAAGGCTATAGCATCCATATGTTGCTGAAATAAGATTAGGAAGATCATCCATCCATTGGAGGCACCCATTTCTCCTTAGTGGCGTTGGCTTGGCTTGTTGGAGGAAGACAGCAACGTTAGGGCTTGGTTGTAATCCTTACTCTTCTATGTATTTCCACTCTTTTATATAGTAATATAATCTCTTTCCATAAATGATTGTCTCATTGATGATATTTAGATTTTTATTCCTTAACTGTTAACTTAGATCAAACATATGAAATGTATGCTTTTATTGTTTGTTAGTTTCTATGTGCTCAACATGGTCTTGCAGCTTGAGATCTGACGACGCTGGAGCATTGGATCAGAAAAGAGCAAAGGGATCTGCAAATCTGAGGTGAGTGATCCATCTACTTGTTTGCACTTCTATTGATCTAGGAGAGTAGGTTATATTCTGTCTCATTTGTTCTAGACTCACATTGAGCTATGGAGATCACACCTTAAGTCCGCTTTTGGTAGATGGTCTGATAACAAATTTGGTGACCATACTGGGGATACGTATGTTGTTTTAATTTTTCAGTTTGAATGTCATATTCTTTGATTTATTTGCAAGCCATTTCATTTGCCTCCTAAGCCTCTTTCACCATCAGATATTCTTGTTGAAGAGTCTGTTAGCTTTCTCTGAATCTGTTTAGTTATCAAACCATTTTATTGCTCATCCTTAGAGATATTTTTTATTTCTACTTTGGGATTTCGCCCGGCACACCTGGGAAGTATAACCAGGGCACCTTCCTCTCACGGGTGCTTTTTTCTTCTTTGTGGTCTACGCCATCGGTGCTAAATCCCTTTTGCATTCTTCATCATCGGCGCTAATAACCTGCACATCATCTGCGTCGGGCGCTCTGTGCTTGACCGTAGTCTATGTCGAGCAGTCAAACCTAGGGTTTGGGTCATCCCCTCTCCATTTTTGAGTTTGGTTTGGTACTCAGACCTCTCTATACTGTACTTTCCAGTCAAGGATCTTGTGTTTTTGCATTGGTAGTGTTTGGATTTGTTTGGATTGGTTTTTGGTCCCATTTTGGACAAGTTTGAGACTTGGTAGTGGTGGACACTTTGGTCTCCCTCACCTTCATCTACTTGAACTTGCATTCCATCCTCTCCTCACCTGATCTAGTCATTTCATTGGATCTGGTTCCAGACCTCCTTTTGCACACATATTTTAGTTTTGCTTGCATCCGGTT
Organism: Larix kaempferi; assembly: GCA_027924585.1. Lineage (NCBI taxonomy): Eukaryota > Viridiplantae > Streptophyta > Pinopsida > Pinales > Pinaceae > Larix > Larix kaempferi. The sequence continues at coordinate 6,514,797 of BSBM01000799.1, read as the reverse complement.
GATTTTGAGTGTTTTGTGTGTTTTCAGTTCATTGGAGTGCTTGTCATTTTCTTGGGAATTTCTGAGTGATTAGAGTACTGCAAGTGATCTTTTCTTTTCATCCATTTATGTTTGAAAGCATAGTTGTTATCAAGCATTATCTTGGTGCATTCATTGGAAAAATCAAAAGTGCTTCATTTTTATCATTTTTCAAGTTCATTTGAAAAAGTTGTTTCATGCTTTGGAATGTATCATTCATGAATCTTTTGGAAAGTTGAAAGAAAAGTTAATTATTTGTGTTTTTTCACAAATTATGAGCCATTCATTTTCTTGAAAATATCCAAGTGAAATCAATTTTTTGCAAAAGTGATTCCGTGCTTGAAAAGGATACATGCATTTTTGGTTTTTATGCTTTTAGGCCATCATAGTGAAAAGGAAAAGTTAGCGTGCTCTACGTAGAAATTCTCTCTTTTCATCACTTAGTTTCATGATTGATTGAAAAAGAAAGGAAAGAAAAAAAAATGATTTGGTTTTGATGCTTGTTATTTTTTGCTTGGAAAAATGAAAAGAGTACTTTCATTGTCAAATTTGGTAGAATTGAGATTTGTTGAAGCTTTGTTGTTTTGGTAAAAATCACTTGAAAAACATTTCTCCCTCCGATACATAGATTTCATCAAAAGAAAAAGTGCATTTTTCATGTAGTTAGGGCTTGCATTATGCTTACGTTTATGTACTCACCTCATGCATTCACCTAACCGTCCAGATAAAATTAACGGTAGAACTAGGGTAAAAATTTTAGTAACTTGTGTGTTAAGTTAGAGATGTGTTCCGGCGTCGTAAAACGTGGTAGCTGTCGTTACTTGCTAGCACTACATTCCAGGGGTATTGTAGTATTCCACGTACCAACTGGTATATGGAAGCTCTTTCACATACCAACCAATATATCGAAGGCTCTTTCACGTACCTTAGGTTATATCGAAAGGCACTTCACGTACTTGGCGTATATCGAAAGGTGTTTCACGTACTCGGTAGTATATCGGAAGGTCTCGTGCCATACAGTTGTGCATTAGACAGCACCACTACGGATTTGAGCTCCCACGTACCTTGTGTATATCGGGAGACACCATTAGGATACCTGAAACCAACTGAGAAAACCATTTGGCCGTCTTGGCAGAGCAATACATCGAGAACAACACTCGGGGATATTACTACGCACATACCGTCCAGGTAGTCGGGTATTCAGTCAAGGGTATAGTCCCAATCCTCCTTGTCATGTTTTACTATTGGACCCTGCAGTATATAGCGACTTGAGAAGACTTGGCAATCCTATGAGGTTCCAGACTTTTGAATCCACACCTATCACATAAGTTTGCTTGTGGCCTTAGTTTGTGTATATTTTTCTGGACTAGTTTTCTTTTGTTTAGAATACCTTTAGGAGAAACTTTGGTTCAATCACTCTGGGTGACTTTCCTTGGAGAAGGTCCCGCAGAATTTTGAACTTACCACCCGAATATCTCCTTAATCAGGAGGTAATTTCGAGGGTAAGAATGGACCCACACGTCACGGTCATGCCACCTGAAGTAGAAAACCCTACTTTGAATATTGGAGCACACATGTTCCCTCCAGATTCACCCACCTCCAAACCCTCATGGGGAGAAGAGGCGAAAACGTCCACTTCACCTAACATACCTCTCCCTCCCATTTTACCAGGAGAACCTAGATCTATGGAATGGTTACATCCCTCCCAGGACGACCCTACACCAGCTGCGTTTGGTCCAGCTGCACCCTTTTCAGAAACCTTTCTAGGTCAACAAGTGGCTCATTTTGCCACTACACACTAGGTTTTTTGGACCCAAAATCCGACAGCCACAAAGTCGGATTTTCTACATCTTGTGTTCGACTATCCAACAATATCAGTATTTTTTTAACGTCGGTCCAAATTCGGATTAAAACCGACGTCTCAGACGTCGTTGGTTCTTCGACACCATCGGATGTCAGACCACTGACGCCCGTCACAACTGAAAATGTCTTGGATCCGATGTCTTTTTGCCGTCGGATCTATGGCATACTTGTCGATTTTTTTCACTACTGCCATCAGATAACCGACTCCACTCAAAACTGATAATGGCAGAGCACCGATGTCTTTTGGTGTCGGATCTATGGCAAGGTCGTCGATTTTGTGCACTATGGAGGTCGAAAAACCGACGCCCATCCCACTTGAAAATGGCCGAGCACCGACATTGTTTTCGGTCAGATATATGGCAAAGTCGTTGGTTTTGTGCACTATGGACATCAAACAACCGACGCCCATCCCACTTGAAAATGGATGAGCACCAACGTCGTTTGCCGTCGGATCTATGGCAAAGTCGTCGGTTGTCTTTATTATGGTCATCGGTTATCCGACACCATTGGGAAATTAAAAAAAAAACATTATTGTTTGGAAGTGTATGTTGCTATAATTCCAAATAAAGTTGTAGAAGAATTGATTGTAGAAAAATACAATAAGGAAAATATTGGGGGTAAAGGTCGAGCTTGTACAAGAAACTCAAGAAACAATGGAAAAGTTGTAATGGATATATGTTGCAGTAGTGAGTGGTGTTGTTGTAGAAGATGACACTATAGAAGAGAGTGGTGTTACAATGGTGGATTTGCAAGGAGATGATATTTAATTAGATGTAGTAGTGGAAGATGCAAATGTGAATGTCGTATTCCCATAATGTGTAGTGTGTTGATATCATTGCAGATGAATTTGAAAGTGCAACAAAAGAAAACAGGGTGGATAAAACCAAAGTAAAAATATAGCAGTTGTATCATAACATAGCAGTTGTATCATAAGAGTTTATGGAAAAGAGTGGAGATGAAGTAGAGCAACATTTTATTGAATATGATTGCAATAGAGGAGTTCTTGCATTAAAAAAAATCAAAATGAGGAGATGATTGAGAAGTCCAAGCATTTGTGGAGTTTATTGCTTGAAAATGGTAATGTTGTAGAAGAGGGAGGATGGAGAGGCAGTAAGCACGATTCAAAAAAAATGAGAGAGAGAGAGAGAGATTTGAGGGAGTATGGAATGATGATGCATGCTTTCCTTTTATGAATTTACTTGACAGAACCTTGTTGAAGTTTGAAGTAGCATAAGGGGGAGCATTTTAGCATGAAAAAACCAACAACAAAATGTTGATGAAGATGGAAAGGTACAAGGATAATTTACAAGACACAATATCAAGATCAGTCAATAGGTGGGTCAAAGCAAATGAAATTTTACTTCATTTGCTCCAACTACTCCCCCTATCATATGAACTTGTCCCGCCGTATCCAACTAGTCTTACCTTGATTTCAAGAGGCGGCTGTGAATTCGGACTGTCATAATGCATCGTTTCATATATCTTTGGTTTTCTCAAAACTCTAGAATGAACATAAAGAGGATTTCAACGGTAATATATTCCATATTCCAAACCTATCAAGTGCACTTTTAGGTCAGCAATTTTGATGTCTCCGAACTGTGGCAGCTCTATGGCCATGATTTTCACCCTGTAAATTGAAGGATTCCTGCAAACACAAACCACTATGTTACGCAAACTTCTTTCAGGGATTTGTTACATTTGCTTCTAAGATATTTCATTGCTTTTTTACAAGAATATTTTTGACCTAAAAGTACACTTGATGGGTTTGGATGGAATAGATTTCCATGGAAATCCTCTTTACGTTCATTCTTGAGTGACTCGATATTAACAATTCCGATTATCACAAGGGGATACATAATGTTAAAAAAGGAAAATAAAGAAAACACATAAAGGGATACGTAAAGTTGACAAAGGAAAATAAATAAAATCTATAATTTGCATCGAAAGAATAACCGAGTACGAACTGGACTGGGGAGATTTAAACCTGCGACCTATGTCTAGTCCCAAGGCTACCACCTTCAAGCCTGACCTTGTCAATCAATTCCCATCACCATTTCCTTTCATATGAAGTCCCACAACCATTTCTCTCGACACCCAGTACTCTTCATTCATTATGCATGCATTTCACTATGCAACGATCTCAGATTCACTGTGTTTTTTCTGAATTAGTGTCTCAATTCAATATGACCAATGCCCGTCGTCCAAGGAGTGTTTCCAACGGTCTTGAGTTTCAGCCTGGAAATGGTGATGATTCATGGTATTATGTTTCCCTTCAGCTGCAATATGGAAAACTCATAGTCCACTACGAAGGTTTGTTTGACAAATGTGACTGTTTGGGTCATGCTGAATCGAGAAACTGAAACCATCACATTTGTCAGACAAACCTTCGTATGAGAGCTTTGAGTTTTTCATATTGCAGCCAAAGGGAAACATAATACCATGAATCATCACCGTTTCCAGGATGAAACTCTAGATCACTGGCAACACTCCTCGGACGGCAGGTGTGGGTCATGCTGAATCGAGAAACTAATTTAGGGTAAGCGCAAAGGGGATTTGAGACTGTTGCATAGTGAAATGCATGCATAATGAATCAAGCAAGGTGGTAGCCCATCATCTCCCACTATGAAATGCATGCAGAATGAATCAAGCTGCTTGAAGGTGGTATCCCATTGTCAGTTGCACTTCATGCTTGAAGGTGGTCTCCCATTGTCAGTTGCACTTCAAGCTTGAAGGTGTTAGCCTTGGGACTAGACATAGGTCACAAGTTCAAATCTCCTCAGTTAAGTTGCAGCCCTAAAAAATGATTAACATTGACAACATGAAGCATGTTTCTAATTGTTATTGGTGTATGCTAGATTAGTTGCAAATATCATGCTTCAGAAGCCAAGCTTCAATGGTAAATAGACCATTTTGGAAGGGTTTAATGTGAGGTTAAGGATATTGATTCCAATGAAATTAAAGAAAAGGTTAAGGATATTGATTCCATTGCATCATTTAATCATCCTTTGAAGTTGTGGAAGCTCGAAATTGGTTATGATGAGCAACCAAACATCACAAAAAGCTCCAAGAAATTGTCAAAATTTAGATGACATGCGAGTGGGTTGTAGAAAGCCAACATTGTAGCCATTCATTGAGCTCCTCTCTGTTTCGAGAATAATTTAATATTCTCTACTAAACAGGGCCAACCACGTGAAGGTGGAAGCTCTTATGGCCCCTCCCCTCCCTCACATCACTCTCAATTCCCCCTACCCAATGCATGTACTTGAAAAAAACAAATACGTGCAAATTCATCCATATTTCATCATGAACTTTCATCTACCATTCATTCAATAAAGGCTAACATTCATTAAACCATTGTTTCATTCCGTCGACACATTCATAAAATAAAATATAACATTCAATAAACCATTCATTCAGTCAGTCAACACATTCATTCAATAAAAAATGGAATTCAATAAAGGTAACAGTTTACTACACTGAATCATTAAACCATTCATTCATTCATCAGGCCAAAAATAATGGACGATATATTGTTATCAAAAATAATTAGACAAGTACATTTTTCGAGTCACTTCTTTTTAGTTTTTCTTCTCTTTATAAGTGGTAAATAATCTCTAAGAGGAGCATCTACCCCTGGACTTTCTCTTTCAGTTCTTGGTTCTTCATCAAGCGCTTGTGGTGATGTCTGCATCCTAGAGTGTCGATCTAGACGTGGATTTTGCGGCAAGGGGTTCGGATTTGCTACAACAATGTGAAAATGTTAAATCGTTGTATTTTGATATTGTAATGACAAGTATTTCATTTAAAAAAAACATTACAAAGGTGTTTTTTTACTTGGTGTGGCCACATCATGTAGTTCATGTTCTTGTCCAGGCTCAACCTGTGCAGTTTCACCCTCTACATGCTCTGCAGTTGAAATATGGTGAACTACAATTAATGTTCACCATTTGCAATGCTATACATAAAATTTTAGCATATGAATAAATTCATTACTAGGATTAGAAGCATGATCGTCGATTTGTTGTTCTCCCTCCTCGACATTAGGGGGATCATTGCTTTCCTACTCAAAACAGAGTCAATATTTTTTGTCAAGTATTTATAACGAATATGTTTCACAAGCAGTTAATATTCAATAAAGTATATAGATTCTATTTACCTGTGCACCAGATGGATTGGTACCAGAAGACTATGTTTGGCCAGACAAGCTTTTTCGTCGTTCAACAACAGCTCCAAAGCCTTCATTGAAGCCAAGTTTCATGTCTTCCTCAGTGGCCTGTTCATTGAATTGTTCGGCCTGCATATTTGCATAACATCGTTAATTAACATTTTCCGGTGCAATAAAATGAAAAATAATTTGCAATTTATTATTTGCATGCATTATTGATTTTTCGAAACTTACAAATCATGCCACGAAATTGGAATAACCACCAGGCCCAAGCTTGTGCTGACCTATTTGTTCAAGTCTTGCCTTTGTGGACTTTCATGTGTCTGGCAGCCTATGCAAGTGTTGAAATATGTTAGATGTTCCAAGTTCAATATAGAAATATTTAATAATAATAAGGTTTTGAATTACATTGTGGAAAGTATTGCATACCTCCCTGTGCCTGGTGTTATCTTTCCTTCTCTTCTATGAGCCCTCTCCCTTCCATCCTCCACTAGAGATCTCCACTCCATTGGTGAAATCATTGGAGGGTGCTCATACCTAGGGTTTTTTTCCAGGTGGGTCCTATATTGGTCTCGGACAACCTTCACATGTTGACAAGTCTTTTTCATGACCTCGACTTTATTGAAGGTATTGTCGCTAAACAGTCCAACCAACCGATGCATGAGTTCATCTTTTAAACATTTATGTTTGTTATCCCACCTTTCTTGGATGGTGGGCCCGAAGATCTCCAAGCATACGTCATTCATTTTTTTATAGAAAACATCATTTCCTGCGAAATGATCATAATTAGTTGAAAGAAAAAATTTTATCGGTATATTACAATGAAGTTATAAACAGTAACTTGATCAACGTATATTAATTACCTGGGACCTTATCGATCTTTATTGGGACGAGATCTACGTCGACCAAAAATGTTTCCTCCATTGTTCCCGTGCTAGTGACACAGGAAGATCCTGGAAATGCAACTAGGTCGATATCAATATTACCAGGATTCTCGTTGTCGACCTCTTCCGGTGGACGATCCAGTGTGTGTCGGTCACCAACGGTCGGTGCACTCACAGTTGGGGTCCGTGGTGTGTCAAAACGTGTTTCTGACTGTTCAGTCGAAAACAATGGAAAAGGAGTCGATGTAGTACGTGGAGTTGTTTGCTCATGATGCCACATCTCTCCACAAGCCTCATTGCGGCCAACATCTCCTCCACCACTATTGTGTGTTTTCCGATAATTCTGTAAATACAAACCACGTCTTACACGTTTAGTACTATCATATAAAAGAGAAAATTATAAAGTTATAAATGAATTATTTATGAATCAATATTCCTCAACTTACTTCCAAGGATTCAAATTTCTGTTCCAACAATTCAATCCTTGCCAGGTTCTGGCTTGTCTACGGATACTTGATTAGTAGAGAAAAGAGTTTCGCACTATATTTTTCCAACAATTTGTCTATCATCATAAAACGGTTTGTGGCTTCACCAGTTTGTCTATCATCTTTAAGTATCTTAGCCACTTCAAGATCTACTGGACATTCTTCTGATGTTGTTTCATACAACGATTCACTGGGCTACAACAAAAAAATATAAAACTCTATTGAGTTATATCATGATAGATTCCTAAAATTATATTAACAATTCCAATGGATTATACCTGCAATGTAGAGGATCGTGATCCACTCCTCGGATCGATGCTCATAGGTGACTTGCCCCGATTTGCTAATAACTGGGAGTTACCCCTTACAGATACCTAAATAAAAAACATAGTGAAAGTCACCTAAACATAGTGAAAGTAAACTATTTTTTCTTATTATATTTTCACGATTACAAAGATGTATACCTGATCCCTCGAGGAAGATGTACTCCTCTGACCATCTGCTCGCTGTGTTTTATCCCGATCATTAGCCTGCAAAATAAATGGGGAAAATTTAAACGAAATAAACTAACGAAAAAATCCTTAATATGTTAAATTCATTAATAAAAGGTTGGGTAAATTGTTACATGTACCACTCCCATAGTAACCTTTTTTGTATATACTCGGTTCAAATTGTAATTAATAAGCAACTCTTCCCCCGCAGATATTGATTTAATGGCAACTACAAAAACACGGTTTCCTTCACGCCCCTCAAATTCGCAGTTTGGTTGCTTAATTGTAGACCCTGGTTGTGTACTATTTATAAACCCCGCAATATTCCCTTTGGCCTTTGGCCTTCTGTCCATGTACAACGTTACTCCTTTATTTTGATTTTTGTCTTTCAATTGTAAATATTTTGTTGACAATCCATAACTATGCATACTTTTTGTAAATTGGACCAGGTGCATCCAATCTGTGTAGTTGTAACAGGGTCCAACATACTCCATCAATTTTGTACATGTGTTGTAATGGACCCTTATGCCATCCATGCTGAACAACCCGAAACCATGTATTGATGACGGTGCTATTCGATATATCCTATCGTTCACACAAAAATCTGTGTTCGGTTGAGGAAGATCCTCGGATACCCATTGTTTCACTAAATGTATGTACCTCAAGGGCACCTTGAGGTCGTCTTTTGTCTCATCACCATAGGAACATGACCCCCCTTGACCATGAAAAAATTCATTGCGTTTATCGAATTTTCTTCTGGTATTTTGACATCTAGTTGATACAACTCTTCTAGACCTACTAGATGTCTCACTTTCCTCTAGCCTTCCTAAACTCCCCTCGCTTGAGGAAGATAGATCTGACAAATACCTGTTTGGTTCTACCTGCAACATGGGAAAAAAGTTTAGATACGACCACAAGGCATAGCGCCTCTTAAAAGGTGATGTGTAGTGCCTTTTATAATGTTACTTGATCCTCATTCCCTTTCTCAACATGTAGGCATTCAAGCGATGAGGAAGACGATCACTTTATCTTTCTTATGAGTACAAATTCACGCAATTATGAGATTTGTTTTATTTCTCCTTTGGGTCTTGACTCCCATATCAAACCATCCAATTATCAGCTTTGTTGTCATTGCCCTAAAGTCTCTCTCATCCCATCAGTTTGGGTTCATAAACTAGGTAATTGAAGTCCAGTCACATTTAGTAAGATATTTATATTCCGCAATAATAATATAAAATAAAAATCACTAACCATTATGGAAAACGTCTAAAAGTTTTTATGACTTTCAAAAGTAAGATCTTTTAGGTGGTTAATAAGTGTTCACAAATCTTCAAAAACAATATTTTATATAATGTTGTGGAACTTGTATAATCTTATTCAAGCATGGTCTTCTTAGATGACTGAAAGTAATTGAATCAAGCAAAAACAGAACTGTAAACATGTAAGTTGTTTTGAAAAATGGTAGCTTTCAGTCATACTCCCAACTAATGTTTCCTTTGGACAATTACTTGTAATATTGACTTAGGGTATTTAATACATAACATAGATTTTCAATCATATTGATAGAGAGAAAAGTAGGGCTTTCTTTATATTATCATGACATAGTTACAAAGACTTTCTTTTCAATATTTATGACAATTTGAATGGATAGGCCCCACTCATAGCCAAATACTTTTGAGATATTTACATCTCATCAGAGTATGGGGGACCACACAATTCTCGAAAGACGTTGGATTCAACAACCCATGCCTATGAATAAACAGACCTCAGGACCACGCGCCTATTCTGATGCATGTGGATGTCTATGTGGGTTTTGACAAGCCATTGTCATTCATTTTTAATGTAGTACCGAAGGATTTGAGCCTTAGTAAGCTTTGACTGCAAAATATCTTTGACTTGTTCGAGAGATTCTCCAACTTCATGTTTTAGATTATAAATAGCACCTGGATCTAATGCTGTTAGGTTGATGCTGAATGATTGCCACCAGTCTCTAGTCCAATTAGGGACGAACCATGCAGGATCCTCATGGATATGTGTCATTTGAGGTCCAAACTTTAGCATGGTATAATATGTTCTATCTTTATTTTCTTTTCTCAAGAATTTGCACCATAATTTTTTATATTTTTCATAAGTGTGTGTAGTACTTGGAAACCGGAGACTAGCATCTTGATGTGGCCATGCTTTTAAAGAATGTATCTGGTTAATACAATAGTATTGTTGTTCTAGTCGTAGCCCGGGGTGAGGTGTAGAGCCCTCCGTCGAGATTAAGTTAAGATCATGGTATAGGTGAGTTAACCAATTTCTTGCATCAGTTTCTTTTCTTGAGTTGTTGTAAATCATCTCTGGTGCGTCAATACTGGATCCCATAGGCATTCTTCTGAGTTTTGGCACTAGTCTACTAAAAGAATCAAATCCTTGTAAGTTAGCATCTAATACTTCAGCATGTCTCAACTCCCACCTAGGTTTCCAGTGTTGCATATAATCCAACCAACTCATATTATCATTGATAGTATAGATATGATTTTTTCCTCCGGTCCAAGCAAAGATTTTCTTGTTTACTTGTGGGTTATGGGCCCACTGGATTCCGCTTTGAACTTCTACACTCGCTTGCCTCATGCTCACTTGCACCAGGCTCACTTGTTTCAGGCTCGCTTGCTTCAGGCCCGCTTCTTAAAAATTAACAACACACTTCTGTGTCAAATATTCTCTTGTTATAAAGTAAGGAATTTTTTTTTATTTCCCAGAAATGTGCTCATGAACAGTACAGATATAACATCAAAACAATGCTTGCCATCTTGCAAACTTTCCTTTTGTTGTTTCAAATTTTATTATGTTTTTTAGCTCACAAATGGAAGTCTGGAGCAATCTGTTCTAGTTATGATAAGTTCATGGTTCAACAAATAAATTCATAGTTCTACTCAATTTTCTGTCAGTACACTTATTATCCAAGATATTTTTCCTCACAAGTTCAGTTAAGGTCGAGTTCCACCACTCTTAAAATTATTTACCAACAAATATAATTTGATTACCAACAATCTTGTATGATAGGACAAGCCTTAACTACTTAATTCAAATTATTTACCACGTATTTGATTACCAACACTTTGATTACTAATTAAGTCTTATAACCAACACATATTTGATTACCTAGGTGTAGATGTTTCCTGTAATATACTCAGAAGAGTTACTTTCATAAATGACTGTGCCTCTTAGAGGCCAGTCAACTATAGGAACCAAGTGACCCTATTATAGGGTTAGTACAAACCAGAGAGAGAGAGAGAGATGACTGGCTATGGTACGGTCAATCAAAGAAATTCAATGACAGTCAAAAGGCTCAGTACAATCACAATAAATATGAGCTGACAGCTATCAGATTGAGGCCAAAGAGACTCATGGCCCCCAGTAAGGTACAAGGACCAACCAAAGGGTAAAAAAACCAACCAGGAAGGTACAAGTAAAAAAGAAAAGAGTGGGTATAAATTAGACTCATAACCCTTGGGACTAAGGGGGTGTAGTACCTCAAATGTGGACAATCTACCATAGTTATATCCACAAGACCAAAAACAAAAAAGGCAGTACAAATCAAAAGATAACTCAAGATTAGTAAAAGACCCAAAAGGTGAGAGGCAAGGTACCACAAAAAAATGAAAGGACCAAAATTAAAGTACAAGCTACCACAAGACCAATAAACAACAGGGTGTAAGGACCAAAAGTAAATCAACCATTGTGGGGAAGGTACAAATAAGGTCAAATATATATTGCAATAGCTCCTTGTAACTACCTGTTATTTGACATGCCAAAGAGATGGAAGGTCAAATAATGTCAAATATATGCAATAGCTCCTTGTAACTACATCTTATATGCAATAGCTCCTTGTAACTACCTGTTATTTGACATGCCAAAGAGATGGAAGGTCAAATAATGTCAAATATATGCAATAGCTCCTTGTAACTACCTCCTGTAACACAAATAGGACCACCAAAAGGTATAAAGACTCATAACAACTTGGACAAATTAGGGTGTGTACCTCAAATGTGGACAAACTACCGTAGTACCCACAAGACCAAAAACATAAAAGTTGGTACAAATCAAAAGATATACCAAGATGAATAAAAGACCCAAAAGGTAAAAGGAAAGGTACCACACAAATATTATCGACAAAATGGAAGGACCATAAGACAATTAACCAAGGTGGGGTACAACCAATCATCTCTCTCTCAAATGTACCATTGTTCCATATAACCTGAAAGACCATCATCACAGTAAACAGAAAATTCCACACGGATGATGTGATCACGTGGTCCTCTAGACTACTCCTAAGGTCAAGCATCAGTGGCTCCATCAAGAGGTTTTAAGTCTCTTGAGAAGACCATCTAACTCAACCATCTCGAAGACCTAGGAGAAGAGGACATCACACATCATCAGATAAGCTCAAAAAATTGTATTGGGACCGGTGTCACAGTAAGCGAGCTGAAACAAAAGTGGCTAGAATGCCAAAAAGCAGCACTAAAAAGAAAAAGACCCTCTAAAAAGGTGAAATAGCAAGCAAAATCTCCTAACTAAGAGTTGGAGACCTCAACAAGTTGTATCCTTCGCAAGGTGATGAAATCCAAGTCGAACAATACAAAATGAGAGACCAATAATGGAAGCATATCCCTCTACCAAAAGGGATCCTGGGTAAAAGAGACCTAGTAGAAAAGTCACTAAGCCTTGGAAAAGGTTTTTGGGGCTTCTTCCTTATCACCCTTGTATCACCAGTATGTTGGCCGAAGAATACAAGGAAGACAATGATCGATGTTTCCTTAGGGATAAGTGGAGTGCGGCATTCCACAGAGTCCGTCCGGTTCTCGATCTCGTGGCAGTTTAACCCCTGAAACAATAGGAGGCCCCTCCAAAAACTGGTCGATGACCGTGTCAACAAGTACAAGAGGATTTTAGCACCCTAGAGGAAAACAACTATGTCTCGGATGATAATGACAAGGGGGAATTATTTGGATGCCTATCCCCGGTGTCCTACCTAACTAACAAATTCTTTTTATCCTCAAGCGAAGTTAAAGTGTGTTGAGTTAACGAGTTAAGTTTTAATGGTTGTATTACTCAGTCGGGTGATGGAAGTGCAACTCATGGTGTGATGACTGACTCAAACCATGCAAATGCATATGAATAAAATAAGCCTTTCCTTTCAATGAATGCTAGCTAAGGTAAGGAGAGATTTCTTTCAAACTATAACTACTCTTTCAAATTAAATGAATGCAACAAGTGTTCAAGTTCATTCATGGGACCTCAAGGAGAGCTTCATATATACTCAAGTCATGCAAATGAATTCATAACATAAAACAAAGTGATAATAATTATAAGGAATTGTATATATCCATGTTCATAATTCTCTAGTAACACTTATAACATTCTTCAATCATTCTTCACAAAAACATAGTGATAGTAGAAACAATAAACTGCATATAAATCTTCATGAGCTTAATAAAAAAATAGTAACCACAACTGGGGAATATCATGATGCTAATAGTGTTATATGATCTATCTCACATGGTTCTACTTCATAATGGGATGGGGCCAATTAATCTTACTGTCAAAACTCATATGGTGGCACCATAAAAGAAAAACATTATGGGAGCTCCAGCATTATGGGGGCACCATTGAGTAATTTAGTAATGAGCTGGGATGGTCTCTCAAACTCTTCAATTTCTATTGTCCTTTTGAGAGTAGAGATCAGAATTTTTATGCAATGCTCAGAATTTTTAGGCAATGCCCTGGACCTTGCATATTGGGATGATATTTCCTATTTCAACCATCGACACAGCTAACAATAACTAAAAAAAATTATATTGAACCATCATCGTTCTTATGGGTTCCCTAAGGCATGTAGTTTTCTTGGAGTGTTTAGGTAATAGGTTAAGTGCGCCCTTTTAAAATGACCTGCACAAAGTTTGGAGTTAAAAGACTTCATCTCATAAGAGCTAAGTAATACATGGAGCCCTACAACTCCTCCTCCTCCAGGAAAACATGAAATACATCTAATTACTTCACTCATTATGTAGGACAGAATTGTGAACTTAAAGAACAATCATTTTCTAGTACTAATTACAATGTGACTCGATCCAAGGAGTGTTTCCAGCGGTCTTGAGTTTCAGCATGGCAACGGTGACAATTGGCGTGGGTCACCATTGCCAAGCTGAAACTCAAGACTGCTGGAAACACAACTGTAGGCCAACTTTATTTGATATCCAAATTAAGTATTAGTTGGTTTTAGATAATTTTCCACCAATTTCAAATGAAAATCAAAATTTATAGGGTTTTAGATAAATCATATTCTAATTATGGTGAGTTGACATGATGAGACACTATGGCCTTTTATAGTTCTCTACAATATGCTTTTGTCTCTCTTCTATATTAGTATCACCTCCACACTTCTACTCATACTATGGATGACCAACACCTAATGGAAAAGTGAATTGTTTTCCCATATTTTGCTAGGTTTTTTATAGCCAGAGTTAGGGTTAGATTTAGAGTTTTGAAATTCTCTTGGAAACTCCATGATACTTTTAGAAGTAGAAGTCCATATCATAATTATGGTGAGATGACATGATTGCCACTTGTACCTATGGAATTTTTTGACCATTACCTTGTTGGGGCCATAAATTTTGTATATGAACTTTGTTTTGTGAAAATCATCCACTATTGGAAAGCTATTGACTCATAGAATGCAAAAATAGGCATACAAACTAGGTCCTCGATACTAGGTCCTCCGAAATTGTATGTCTTTGTCCAATAAACAAAGGAATTACCATTTTAGTCTGTTAATGTAACTGACCCAAATTGGTCAAACTAGAAGGGATTCATGGCAGTTGGAGAATGTACACTCTCACCTCATATTATCTCGTTGTATTTTGGGTTATTCATGCTTTATAACCACATGTGGGAATGCTTAGATAACCTATAAGCAAAGTGTGAACCCTAAAGATAGAAACCATGAAGGCAGGAGTACATGAGAAAACCTGTTGGAAAATTCAGGCAAAGGAACTTTGCATTTCTATCTGTACAATTTCCAGAAGCTCATGCAAATCTTCATGCAACAGGATCTCTCTTAGATGCAGTGAGTGTGCTTGAAGCTCCCACATCATGAAAACCATTGAAGAAAACGGTCTTATGATAAAGTCATTGTTCTTAATTTTTAAATTGATTCCCAAAAATGATGTCCCAAAATAATGGCATGATTTCGTCCAACTCTGTTGTGCAATGTATTATATAAAATTATAGCAAAAATCATAACCCACAGGGTGCACAGTCAATATCTTTTAAATGGCTTGGAAAATTCTTTTCTGATCCATCTAAGAGGGAGAAGGAAATGAAATCCACAACATTCACATCCATGTTGTCTCGAAATTCAGGGGGTTTGTTTTCTCTAGTCCATGCTTGATCCAGATTGAGCCGTCGTGGTTTCGAACCCGGAATCTGTGAGAACACTCGTTTCCAACCACATCCTAACTGTGTCTTTAATATCTCAAAACCCAAGGATTATAACAATGCCTGTGGATAAATATTTGGTGAGAATTGTAAAGGATGTTGATGGGATGGGAATTGAGAAGGGGCCCAAG
Organism: Larix kaempferi; assembly: GCA_027924585.1. Classification (NCBI taxonomy): domain Eukaryota; kingdom Viridiplantae; phylum Streptophyta; class Pinopsida; order Pinales; family Pinaceae; genus Larix; species Larix kaempferi. The sequence goes on along the minus strand of BSBM01000799.1, from coordinate 6,499,278 downwards.
GCATTTTATCACGATTTTCTTCAGTTGAGTAAGCTTAATAGGGACACTGTAATGCTGAAATTGGAAAAAATGAGAGAATCAGGGTTTACAGAGGAGTAATTTGGGAGCCTTGTTAAGAGGTCTCCTGAGCTTCAAGGGTTTTCTGAGGATACACTACGGCAGAAGCTCAAGCTTCTTGTTGACGAATGGAAGCTTCCTTCCAGTGTTATCTTGAGTAATTTGGAGGTTCGGCATTATAGCATCGAGAAGAGATTGAAGTCGAGGCTCAATGCTCTCAGCACATTGATGATGATGAACAAGTGTTCAAATAAAACTAAATATTGTTTTTCATTGTAGTATATAAGCATGTTAGATGGGCACTTTAATAGAAAAGTGGTGAGCAGGATTCCAGTGGTGACATAGGATACTGAGGAAAACCCAAATAAAAAAGCATGCTCATCAGTCTCACGGATTGGGATAAATTTCGATCGATTCAGATGGGAGAGAGAGAAACTAGTCTAATCTTAGTCTTTCCTAGGTTTTCTGTGGCCAATGAGAAATATTTATTAAGTGAAAAAAATGATTTGCTGGAACAATTTATAGGAAGGATTGCCACATACCAAAGACATTGCAGAGACTAATCCTTCCCCTGCTCCTGATTTTGCAATCGAAACCCCTGCTCTTGATCCTGCTTGTGCTTGTGCGATGGAAACCCTTGCGTTGTCACTTAACGTCGGTTAAGTCCAAATTGAATTCGACATGCCCACCAAAAATGGAGCCACATTACAAACCAAACCACAGGTCTGAATCAATGTGGAGGAGGTGTAATTTTCCCTCGACAAAATGGAGAAACACCCTATCGATAACTGAATTAGAATGTCAATTCATCACTACCCTTCGAACTACATTTCCCATCACACAAACCAGACCGCAAGTCTGAATCAGATGTGAAGGAGGTGGACTTTTCCCTCCAAAAAATGTAGAAACACCCTATCGAACAGTGATCAGTGACGGGATTATCGATCAGTGACAGGATTAGGGGTTTTGGTTTTAATGCATATGGATTTAATGGTTGGATATTTAAGGTATTAGGCGGGGTTAGGGGTTAATAGGCTAGTATAGGTTAATAGGTTAGTTATCTATTGAAAAAGGTTAGTATAGGTTAGTTAGGGGTTAATAAGTGAATAGGTTAGTTAGGGGTTAGTATAGGTTAGTATATGTGCTTGTTGTAGCAAATGTACATTTTTATATTTATTTGTTATTAAAATACGTATTAGGCCATAACATATATATAAAAAAATGTTCCAAAAATCCGAGCCTTGAATATAATGATGTGGAGAAGGAAGATGCATCATTTTTTTATCTATTTTTAGGGATTAAATGAACTTGGGAAGAAAATATACCATCCATCATATCTTGAATTCCTTTGGTGGGATAGGTGTATTCTGATGGCAAGACATACATGTTTTAATATTCATGTTGTGAGTGAGATTCTATTTTATTTGGCCAATACATAAGTGCATTTATTTTAATCATTTTTATGTCAAAGGATGGGTGGATACCTCGTTCACTCATAATTTGATAAATAAATTATTGATTGGGGTGTTCATCCATCTCAATGGTTAGTTTGAGCTTTGGTTTATTTGGAAATCCATATAATTGGGCTAGCCAACTTGTATGGCTCAAATAATTTTGGTGAATGGGTATCCCTTTGGAACTAGATATCTAATGGGTAAGTTTATGGCTTGTCTATCACTAGGGGTTATAAACAATGTGGATTAGGATATACAAATATTTATGATGACGTTGATGATGAAGATGATGATGATGATGGTGACGATGATGATGATGATCATGACAATGATGATGATGATGATGATGATGATGATGATGATGACGACGACGATGATGAGGATGACAATGATGATGATGATGATGATGATGATAATGATCATATTTCCCACATCTTAAAACAGTATTCCATAATCTTTCCTCAATCAATTTGTAATAACTTCAATAGCTTAACTTGCTTCAACTTTTACCTATGCATATGCTTTTACTCATTTAAATTTTGCATAACTTAATATTTTTCATAGGAACAAAATGGTTAATGGGATACCATATACTAAACTAGAAATTATATTATATGAAGAGTGTCTTGTGAGAAGGGAACATATGTAACAATTCCTAATGAAAAACATGGACAACAAATGGAAGTGTGAACGTTTAGTTCTTTTACCTTGGAAAGTCATTTTTCTAACACAAGTGGGTCACTTGTGATGCCAGCTTACATCTTCAAGCCAATTTTTCTTTGAGCTTAAAGGAAACACTTCAAGAAATAAATTGAATTCAAAATAATTGGTGATTCTTAGCCTTCTTTGAAAGATTCAAATGAAAATCATAAATTGGATAGCCTTGATAGACCAACAATTGATCAAATTGTTTCTCATGATATCAATTGATACTCTGAGGCCTAAGAACTGATGACAAAATTATTGAGGCACTAAATTCATATCACCATGGATTAAATTGGCTCAATTAGCAAACTATATGGCCAATTAGCAAGCTATATGGACAAAATGGTTGAGATGGAAGCTCAGCAATGATCATACAACCATCTTGTTGCATCCTACAATAATATGGCCATTTGTAGAAGAAATTAATGGTCACATAACAAGTTTTCTCATTGATCTCATTTAACTCTAAGCAATCCTATATAGACACATACACACATTTTTAAAATTTGTAACACAATAAGAATGTTTGTTTTGCATTATTAAGCAAAAAAAATCCGACGATGATGATGATGATGATGATTATGAAAATGATGATCATGATGATTATGAAGATGATGATAAATCTGATAACCTCTACATACCATCGACGGCAATAGGCATCCGATATCAGACTTCTGACTTCAAAAGAATCCGACGAGATTGCTAAACCACAGATGACAAACGCTGTTGGTATTTCTAGGTAGCTGCGTCGGATACCATACAATAATGATGATCATGATGATGATGATGATGATGATGACGACGATCGATGATGACGACGATCGATGATGACGACGATCGATGATGACGATGATCATGATCATGATTATGATGATGATGATGATGATGATGATGATGATGATGATGATGACGATGATGATGATTATGTTTGAGTCTTGATAATTGTGCATTTCCTTACTAAGCTTCTCGATGTTTCGAGAATAATTTAATATTCTCTACTAAAAAGGGCCAACCATGTGAAGGCGGAAGCTCTTATGGCCCCTTCCCCCCCTCACATCACTCTCAATTCCCCATAACCTGACAAAAATATCTATGTACAAAAACTGTAAATGTGTTTTTTGACATACTCTATAACAAGCAATGTTTCTAATTATATCATACTGGAAAATGGAAACTCACTAAGAAATAGTTAATTTATTATTGTTGCATACCTCATAAAATTCAATGGTCTTCATCATCTTCTTCATCTTCTTCATCGTATGTACTGTCATCCAATGATCCAGATTCAACATTGTAAGGATTGGCCAAATCATCCTCGTCATCGATGTCAGTTACGATCATCATGTCATCGTCAATATCATCTTCATGGACATCGTCTGATACATCATCTGATTCAATAAGTTCTTCGACATCTTCTTCTGGACCATGATCATCTAACTCATGTTGATCATGATCATCTTCTACGGCGTCTTCTTCTTTGAGAACGTATTCATTACCTTCATCTATGTTATACTTTACCGGCCTTCCCCTTGGATCGTGTCTCACAGCAAATGACCACCCCACTCTACCTGGAACCTCAGAGTAAAATACATGTTCACATTGGGTTGGAAGAACATAGGGCTCCATTCCTGGCTCAAACAACCTTGTATTTACCATGGTAAATCCATTATCATGTTCAATTATTGTTTTATCAGAATCACGTTGATTCAATCGACACCTGTACCATTTGACAAAGAACCGAAATACCTTGAAGGAGTTAAAGTCACATTGAAGAATGTCTTCCAGATACCCATAGTATCAATTTTCAAAGAGTTCTGGATGTCTGTCACTTCTAGAAGAAACATTGGTCACCTCAAAGACTGCAGATATCTCACAATCAGATGTTTTCTTTGTTTCATCCAACTTTTTGATTCGATATCTACATCCATTGCACCACATAGCCTTGTGGTGTTTTACCTACAACAAGCCATACAGGAAAAGATTACATAATGATCCAATATTTATGATTAACTAGTGCATGTTTATAATGCCATACAATGAAAAAAACAACGTGACGTACAACGACATTATTTTTTACAAAAAAAAAATAGTGTGGATGATTAATATGCTTACCTTCTTATCTTTTAAACCTCTTGCTAAATCGATTTCCCTTTATGTTAGATTGGTGACTCCATTGCGATGTGCAACTTTAACCAATGAAGCCACACCTTCCCATGATATTCCATGACCAGATTGTTCACATCATTCGATCCATACCTTCATCCAGTCAAGATTGTTTGCGATGTATAAATGAATTGCATCCCACGCTCGACCAACTGTTTCATGACAATAAAATTAAAATTCAATACAAATGTAATATAGTAACTTAATAAAGTATATTACACTATAAATTTATGCAAAATACTGAATATAAAAATGTGTTATATTACATTTCACCTTCCTTGATCTTCCTTTCCCCTTCGGGTACTCCCCTTCGAAACTCTCATTGGATTCTTAATCACAAATGCGATGTAAATTGAGCTTTTCTGCTAATTTAGGAAGATATTCACTAATATACAACATGTTTTGGTATACCATATATCCCTCCATCATAGAACCCTCAGCATATGCTTGTTGTCTGACCAAACCCTTCATAAATTTCAAGTGCCTCTCAACCATCCACATGGACCTTGAGTGCGCAAGTCCACACAGTTCAATCTCCTCAACTTGGTGTATGAGGTAGTGTTCTTGTGCATTGAAAAATGCCGAAGGTAGATGCTTCTGCATTTCACACATGAGACGAGGAATTTCTCTCCTCCAATACTTTATGTCTTCTTTATGGAATTCTTTAGATGACAACCATCTACAAGTGACATGACAACCAAATCAAGAGATTAAAGAAAAAAACAATATATTACTTAACATCATGAATTACAGAACGAAAATCAAATACAAGTTCTATGTTGAATTAAAAAAACACTAAGTGCATGGAAAAAATCACCACTTACCTCATGTATTTCCCAAGACTATATATTATTTGCTTGACATTGTTGTCGAAGTTGTCCGGGATAGAGAGAGGTAGAACATACTGTAACAATAATATACAAATAGTTTCATTTTATCAACAAAGAGTAGACAAATAAAAAATATACCAACCATATTCACTGGAATAGGAAAAAAAAATTAAATCTATACCATAATAATTACCTTCATGAAGACATGCCAATCGTGAGTTTTCACCCCCATGAAATCACCTTTCTTTGTTATGATATTTTTCATGTTTGCACAAAATCTGGTGGGAAATTTAATTTTTTGAAAGATTTCTTTTACAACATTACTTTGCTGGTCTGTTAACATCCATGGAAGTGATTTTATATTAATTTACTCTCCGTTGCTATGAAATTGAATGATGTCTTTCATTGCATGGTTGCTATCTTGAATGTCTTTGCAAATTTTGACAATTTTTTCTTTGTCACCCCTTCCATCCAATATTCACCATAATGTTTCGGTCACATTATTTACGATATGCATTGTATCAAATAGATGAGCAATTTGTAGGTGCTCATAGTAGGGCAACCTACTGAATTGTCTAGGATAACATTTCATTCCTCGTGGAAGCCCATTAATGCCTTCATGATCACATTAACGACAATCATGAAATTACATAAATTAGTGTCAATTACAGTAAAAAACACACAATATAAAAAAAATACAATATAACATATCATATACAATGATTCATTATACGTACCTTGACGATTTCTATTATATTTCAACTTCCATAAGCGAGGTGTCATTCTCTATGGTTTTAATGCAGTCTCTTGCTTGCCATTGAACAGATGTTTTTCGATAGTTCGATACCTGTGATTCTTATAAAGGAAGTACCTATACTCATCAAACACCTCCTTTCCTAAGCTTTTTGAATGACGAGATTTGATCTTAGGACCACAAACTGGACATGCGAATTTCCCCTTTGTCTGAAGACCTACATAAAGAGATGGAATATCTATGTCAATTATAATTATATACAAAATGACTGGATTATTTAGAAAAACATGCGTGCATAGTATATTAACTAGCACTTCGTATAACTTTTTGCAAATAAAGTGGAACTTATAATTACATACCACAGAAATGGGTTAACCCTGGGGCATCATGTATTGTCCATACAAGCATTGCATGGAATTGAAATTGCCTTTGTCATATTGGTCTAGATACGTCATACATAGTGATGCCATTCCATAACTTCAGTAGCTCATCAATAAGAGGTTTGATATATTGTTGGCTGCTTTCTGGACAGACTCAGGTTTTCAAGATGCACAGCAACAAACACCCCTTGGCGCACTGGCCCTCTCGGCAACGAGCTACGCAGCAGCCCGAAGTCTCACCCGAAGTGGCTATGGGGGGGCTAAGAAATCAGGCTTCCTTAACCTGGGCGACGTGGAGACTATAACCTTCCCTTCCCCCTCCAGGAGGATTCCTCGGAGCGGAACGTCTTACTCTTCCTCAGACCTCTTAGCGCGACAGTGCTGAAACTCTTACCAGCCTTGCTGTGCAGTATCTCCGCACCTGCGAACGAGGCGTTACTGGCTACGTCCGATACTCTATCGTTTTTGGACTTGCACCACTGCACAGTAGCCCACTCCTTCAGCGCTGCAGCAATAGCTTTCTACAGAATCCTTCAACACTTAACAATTATAACTTCTAAGGAAGCTTCAAGAACTTAACATATGCTTTCATAAAGATAGCGAAACCTTCTTATAAACCTAGATGGTAAAACATAGACATGCATTCACGTAAAACATCACCATAACACTAGAATTATGTGGTTCACCTCCATGGGCAAATCTCATGCACGGGAACTGCATTCTATATTAACTCAAAATGGGAATTACACAGTATGTTGCGCACACAGCTGCAGCCTTAGATCTTTCTGGGAAACTCCACGCACATAGCTGGGAGCCCTTCTCTTAGATCTAACTCTTATCTTCTATAGATGTTACTTATAACTAAGCAGGAAATCACCTTCCGTCAGTCCTGTGACTAGTCGATACATACACGGGCCCTTGCGCTAAGTGGCCTCCTTACATACACAATCATGATCATTAATCGTTTGCAAGACACAATACAGACTCAGACCTCAACTTAGACTGTCTGAAACTCTGCAACTATCTAACTCTTCTGATATTCAACTAAGGCCAACCCTTCTAACCTACTGACTTATCCAACCCTTTTCCTTTATCAATTATACATATATATAGGTGGCCTTGACGGTCACACCTTTACAAAACTGTGGGCCTTTCCCAACAGTGATCCCCAAAATCCCTAACCGCAGGCATGGCTAGGTGTACTGTAGGCGCCGCTTGCAGTCATGTCGCCGCTTCCTGCAGACTCCGTGAGTTCCGGCGCATATTGCGGGTATGGGCATCGCTTCATCATTCACTACTCCTTGTCCTTCGCCTTCAATGCTTTGGTCCGTTGCTCTTCCTTGGTCAGAGAAACCATAACTTCTGTACTTATCCTTAATGAGGGTAGCTGAGCCCTCTATTCTGTCGCTTCATTTATTGTGGTAGCTGAGGTTTCTACTCGGCCACATTCACTCTCCTTTAATGTGTGCGCGCGAGCTCTGCGATTTTCGGCCCGTAATCTGTGCTTAGCTCGCCCATCTGGCACCGTACTGCGCACTGTTCACTTCTTCCCAAAATTGGTGCTTACTGAAAATTAGAATTCTTTCCCTTCAACACTTGTGCTTTTTCCTCAAAATTTGCAGCTTTACTATAGCTGCGGCCTATGCTCCAACAGGCCCCTAACACTTACTTGTGGCTCGTCCCCGAGCCACTCGCTCTAGCGTGTGGTTGCTTTACTTGTGCGTCTGCCTTTGCTTTGGTCGTAGCAAATGCTTGCTTCCACTGTGCAATAGCGAAGTCCATTTCATCTACGCAGTCCGTAGCTGTCTGCACCATTTCTGCAGTGGCTTCTTCTTCAGTTATGCCATCAACCAACTATTGAGATTCGACAAATTCTTTGATATTTTCCTCGGCTTGGGTAGCAAGTTCAGCATACTCATCCATAAATGGTTGAATGCTGTTGGTGAGATTGGCATCTTCATTTTTGAGCTTGTGCAGTTGTTGTTGTACTCTGCGCACTTCACTCATTTTCCTCATTTTTGCTAAGCCTTCTGAGGTCTTAGCTTCTTTGCTCAGAATAGTTAGGGACTATTCTGCTACTTGCACCTATTCTAAAAGGCTGACTTTGAAAGGGAGCTTCTCAAGCTTAGCCCAAGCCTCCATAGCTTGCGTCATCAGGTTCTGGGCTTCGTCTACTCTGCACTTCATTTGTGTGGAAGCTATGCGCAGGGCTTCAAATTGTTCCTGCCTATCATCTGTAGGATGCACTGCAACACGAGCTTCCAACTCGGTGATCTGCGTTCTATGGTCCTCAGCCATAGCAACTATTTCCTGCTCTAGGGCTTTCACCCTTCTGCCAATAATTTTCACTTTCTCAACCAGAGGAAGGTCTAGTTGAATCTGGCAGGCCGGCATCTCCTGGGAGATTTCATCAACTACGTTTCTTATCCTAGTGTCCTGTGCCTCATAAAGTGCAAGCTTCTCAGAGATGTTCTTATAACCTGCCTTCATCTCTATTTCTTGGGATTGCAGTCTTTGGTTTTCATGGAATGTGGAGAGATCTCTAGCTCTCAGCTCAATAGAGACCTGCTCTTGTACTAACTGCAAAGTTTCTATAGGAATCAATGACAAATTTATTTCAATGGGGCCAACTGCGCTTACCTGCAGTGCGGCCAAAGGATCCGGAAGTGTCATACTTGTAGGCGGGATGTGAACGAAAGTATGCTTCCCTGCAAGTACTTCAGCTCGCTCAGTGCTTGTAGATGCCTGCGGTGCCTGCGAACCGGATGCTGGCGCATGGGTCTGCGCAACTCTTCCCATGAGACCTTTCAACTCCATGAGTTGCAGGTCCAGAGCACTTCTGATGTGAGCGTGAGCGGTCCGCAGCTCGTGAAATTGCTCCTTTAGGTACTGGTCGACCCCCGAGGCAAAGGTCTTGGAGGGGTGCGACACCTTCTGCTTCTTGGCCACTGGTTCTGGCGAACCTTCATCATTTCTCTGCTCAGGTGCTTCCTTACCCTTATCTTTTTCTTGCGCAGCAGGGGGCGGCATCGCAGCAACGACTTCAGCGGACCGCCTCCATTCATCTGGCCATGACTTCACAGTTTCTTCGACATCCTGAGTAGTCATACGATAGAGGCCTACGGCCCATTCATCTTGAATTCTGTGAGGGCGGAAGTAAATTTCATGCAAGTTGGCAGAAAAGACCAACTTCGTTCCATAGATTTGTGCTATCTCCTCACTCAGCCTCGGCATTTCCTGGATGGTGTCCTTGAGGAGATGGTAATATTCATAGAACACGGCGCGGTTCATCTTGCGCTTCGCGGGATTACTAGAATCCCAGAGGTTGACATAGCGCATTCCTGCAACCTCTCCTGCACAGCGTGGAAGGAATTGAGTGTTGGCGGGCTCCTTCCACTCGATAAAGGTGCATAAAATCAAAATCCAAGAAAAATGGAACAACTGACCAGCGGTATCCTGAACGTTTCGGTAGTCGTCCAAGAAAGAATTCAGGAGGAAGAGAGACCAGTTATATTGCTCTCCCTCCGCAGCTGCGATTGCAAGCTCTACAACAGCTCCAGTGACTTCTTTGGGTCTGCACTTCGTTAGAAGTTTGCCTGCAAGCAAACTGCCTGTGAATCTAAGTGCTTCGTCTTCAACTATAGCGAGGTCATAAGCCCGACCTCCTCTCAACAATTTGTATTTCTGCACCAGCTGTGCATCCAACTTTCTGTCCTTATCTTTACCAACAAAATGAACATTGGGGTCCTTACCAACCTTATATAGGCCGGTAATACGATGAATCAAATCCACATTTAAATCGATTGGCCTGCCTAGCCAAAGATAGCCACCATGAACGCAGGATAGAAGGGCCTTAACAACTGCATTTACTTCATTGCTATGCCCGAAGTGCGGTAGCTTCAACAAGTTCAGCAGTCCAGGCCTCTCTAGATTTGCTGCAAATTCCTTTGGGACAAATTCATCAACCTTTCTAACGGTATTATGGACTACCGTCAGATAGTGATCCGGCGCGAACTGAGGATACATTCTGTAATCTCCCAAGTTGAAGTCAGAAAATCTAACCAGTGGAAGGTGTCCAAGCAGGGACCCTTCATCTCTCACAATATCCGCAATTGGTGGGAGTGGAATCGGATACTTGGCATTTCTGGGAATATGCACCTCGGGTGCATCATCTGGACGTGAAGAAATATAGTTAACCAGAGTGGCCAAGGGCTCTGGAATGGGTTCGTCTGGCTACTGCGGCTGAGATGCCCTTGTGCCCGGGGATTGTCTGGGATCAGTCCAATCAGGATGCGTGTAAGCCGAGGTCGTCACCGGGGTAGCCATGCCAAAATCTAAGCTTCTGCGCTTGAATTGACGAACAAGTTCTTTCGACAGGTTCTCCGTCGTGAACCGGTATACACAACAAGCACTTGAACAGACAAATGGCGGAACAACATAGGATACGAACGCTGAAAACAAAGGAAGCAGGTTGCATGACATGGCTTTGAAAACAATGACTTGGATTCTCAAACAAGACACTACAAATCGAGGAAAGTAACCCGAACATATACGAGTGCGGGGTATTTATGGCTAAAGGCAGTAGTAGATGCAGACAAGTGGGGTTAATAGCCATAGGAACCTATGCATATGAGTTGACATCCCCCCTACCCTCGCGCCTCTGCGGTTCCTTAAATGCGAGAGATAGGCTCTGACAGCCTTCAGAAGATGTGCCAGGTCCTTCGGATCCTTACTAAATGCAAATCTTAGGGAAATCCAGCCGAATCTGTTTAGAGCAAGTACAACTTAATGGTGATCTTATCCTTCATTAATACTCAGACGCGGCTACATAACTACCGTAATTCAAATTTTCGGCGGGTCACTTCAGCATAGGTAACTGTGCACATGGAGGGCTCCACGACGAGGAGAACTCCTCAAGCGGCAAATTGTCAACAAGGAACTCCGCAAGAGTGATGGTTTGACAACCTGGGGAAAACTTCGCAAGAGCGCAAATAGGCTCACTCAAAACAAGATTTATTGACATGCGCGGATGTTTCAAAGAACTGCGCGGGAAGCCAGAGACTGAAAGTGTCTCACGACTTCCGTGTAGATTGTGATAATGCGATGCCTCTTTCAACTGCACTGGGCATCTGCACTACTTTAGCAACTAATTAAGTCGACAGGGCGGAGTGGCCGTCGTGGTAAAGCTTGAGCCGACTCCCGTTAATCATTGTGGGCAGCAATTCTCCATTCAGCTTCGCAAGCTGAACTGCTCCTCCTTCTATTATCTTTGTCACCTGAAAAGGGCCTAACCAATGTACACAAAACTTGCCTAGGAACTTGATGAATTTACTATCATAGAGGAGTACCAAGTCTCCTTCTTGAAATACTTTATTCCTGATATGCCTGTCATGCCAAGCTTTCTGTCTTGCCTTCTGCACTTGCTGATGGAATCCGGCTAAAAGTCTGTCTTCTTCTAAGGCAAGCAATTGTGAGAGTCTTTCACTCATAGTATCAGTATCTGCCATTTCTGTAATTTGCGCAATTCTGAAGCTGGGAACAATGTATTCCATAGGCATAACTGCTTCTTGTCCATACACCAAACTGAAAGGTGTGTGACCTGTTAATTTCTTGCATGTGGTTCTGTAAGCCCATAACACAGCTGTGACTCTAAGGTCCCAATCATCTCTTTGTTGATTACAGATCTTCGTCAGGGCGTTCTCGAGAATCTTATTGAATGCCTCCACCATATCATTAGCTTGAGGGTGGTAGGGTGTACTCTTGTGGTGACTGATGTGGAATTCTTCAGTAAGGTCCTCTATAGTCTTGTTCAGGAAATGCGTGCCCTAATCACTCATTAGAATCAGTGGACATCCAAATCTAGTGATAATGTTCTAAAAAATGAATTGTGCGGCAGTGACAGCGTTGCAATTCTTAACTGGCTTGGCCTCAGCCCATCTAGTGAGGTATTCAGAAGCTGTGATGATGTATCTTGCGCCGATTCTCTTTCCTAGTGGGTTGATAGGTCCCACAAAATCAATGGCCCACTTATCAAAAGAACGCACTGTTATCTGGGGTCTTAGCGGCATTTCATCTCTTCTTGAAGGTTTTCCTGTCCGCTGGCACACATCACAACACTTGCAGAATTCCTTAGTATCCTTGTGTAATGTTGGCCACCAAAGACCTGCGGCTAAGATCTTCTGCGTAGTCGACTTTCCAGCAAAATGGCCTCCTACGGTTCCTGAGTGCACTTCTGCGATTATGGAGTTCTTCTCATGCGGTAAGATACATCTGCGCAAGACTTCATCAGGGCCCAACTTATAGAGTTGGCCTGCTATCAAGGTGAAGTCTGCGGCTTTGACAACAAGTTGCTTCTTCTGCTGGATTGTAAACTCAACTAGCGCTTGCCCGGTAGTGAGAAACTCAAGAATATCGGAATAATACTCATCGGCTGCTTGAACAGCAAATAGCTGCGCATCAGGAAGATTGTCCTCTAGATTTGTAGGTTCCTCCCCTGACTCTATCCTAGATAAATGGTCAGGTCCTGCATTCAATCTACCTGGCTTCACAATAACCTCAAAATCATACTCCTGGAAGAGCAGTAGCCATCTACAAATTCTTCCCCCTAACACTGGCTTATTGACCAAGTATTTCAAAGCAGAATGGTCAGTATACATTTTAAAATGAGCGCCCAATAGATAGTGTCTGAACTTCTGTAAGGCATACACCATAGCTAGTCCTTCTCTTTCTGTAGTGGTGTAGTTCTTCTTAGCTGTTGATAGTTTTCTGCTAGAGTAAGCAATGGGGTGGTCAATACCTCCTTCTCCCGGTTGTGTCAGTACAACCCCCAATGCTATGGAAGAAGCATCTACATGAATGTGAAAGGGTTTTCTCCAGTATGGGAAAACTAGAATAGGCACTGTGATCATCTTTTCTTTAAGTGTGTCCAAGCTCTGTTGGCATTCTTCTGTCCATTGGAATTTTGAATCCTTTTTCAATAGTCTTTCCATAGGCGCAGTGATCTTTGCATAACCCTTGATAAATTTCCTGTAGTATCCTGTATGTCCCAATGTAGTGCGCAATTGCTTGAATGAATTGGGCGCAGGCAAGTTAGCAATGATGGCAACCTTCGCAGGATCCATCAGGAGTCCTTGTCTGCATACAATATGACCCAACAGAATACCAAAAGGAGCACAAAAAATACATTTTTTCAAGTTAAGGGAAATCTGATACTGTCTACATTTTTCTAACATCATCCACAGATTCACTATATGGTTCTTTAGTAAACCAAACACAGTCTAGTCATCAAAATAGGCTTCGAGAAACTTATGGATAAACTCTTTAAAAACAGCAACAACGACTCTAGAAAAGATAGCAGGAGCGTTTTTAAGACCAAAGGGCATTACCGTATACTGGAATGAGCCCCATTCAGTCGCAAAAGTGGTCTTATGGCGGTCTTCTGGATGGATTATGATCTGATGGTATCCCGAAAAGCCATCAGTGAAGGAGTAAGCCTCTTGTCCTCCAACATTATCAAGCACTTCATCTGTAAAGGGCGTAGGAAATGGATCATGCGTTGATGCATCGTTGAGCTTGCGCAGGTCCACGTAGATTCTTATTTCACCTTTTGCCTTTTTCTCTTGTACCACCATAGGACTAATCCAATCACTTTCCTCTACTGGCTCAATGATACTTGCTGTGAGCATCTTATCAATTTCTTCTCTAACCTTTTCTTTATATCGCGGGTTCAACCTGTATGGGCGTTGTTTTACTGGCTTAGCATCCGCTTTCAAAGGTATGCACATAACTCCTAAATCTCCTAGTATGCCTTTCATTTCTGTAAACTTGGTAGGAAAGATATCCTGGTAGTCACGTAGTAAATCTACAATATGGCCAACAATTTCATCATCCCAATAATCTCCTATAGAAGCAAACTTGGGTTGTGCTTCTATACCAATGTTAATCATTTTGAGCTTGATGTGGTCTGTAATGGCAGGGATATCAAGCTAAGGGCCTTCAAACTTGTGCGTCCCTTCTGATTCTGGAATATTAATGTTGCGAGGATCATCTTCCTCTTCATCAGTGGTGAAATTATAGCATTCCAGGGCATGTTCCATCTGGATAGCCCAATCTGGTTGAGAATATTTTGGTAACAGACATTGTTCAAATACCTTCTTTCTAATACACTTTAAAGCATGGTCGATGCTTGGATGTTCTGACTCAAAGCTGAAGGTAAGTTGAAAACTTTCCATCATAAGAGGCCAAGTGATAGTGCCTCTGCGCAATTCTGTTTCAGTGTACCAGTTCCTTGGAACTGTATCCAACGTGTGGATGAATAGGTGAACCCACTCATCCTCTGGAATATCGGACCATTGCTGAATACATGCTTCAGCATGTGACCTGGGGTCACTCTGTCCATCATATTTGCGCGAAACTCCTGCTGTAGTTTCCTGAAATCTGCGCAGTATCAATCTGCGACAGTCTTGCCATGTGTCAATATTTTTTTTATGCGCACCCCACCATCTTGCGGGTGTAGCGCGTAGAGCTACATCCAATGCTTGTATGCGCTACTCATCTGGAATTTGTTGTTCATATGCATGTATGAATTCACTTACTTCAGTTAAACCATCAAAGATTGGGGTGTTACTCAATTCTATGCCAATCCATCGAATGGATTTAGTCATCATGGCACAACGCCTTGCAGAAACTTCATGTAAACGATTCTGCCAATTTTTCAATCCTGCTTCCGAATCTGATGTGCATGAGCTATCGCATCGCTAGCTGATATGGCCGTCCACTGTGGGATTGACATAATCATTATGACTAGCAGTCATCTAGTACAAACTTTCCATGTGGCGCGCTTCTTCTTCTGCTCGAATGGGTTCTATATACCGTGGTCCTTGAAGGGGATCAAGTGGTGCAATGACCCTAATCTGCTCATCCTCAAAGGTCATCTGTCTTTTCTTCAAATTAATGATAGCCAAATTATCAAATGCCCAGTCTATGCCTAAAAGTGCTGGGTAAGGTCTAGTGTCATCCAGAATTTTGATTACTTCGAAGTCTGCAGAACTTCTTACTCCCTCAATGTCAATGGGTGCATTGGGTAATCTGCCCAATGGAGAAACTCGTTGCTGATTTGCAAGTCTTAGCTGGATAGGAGATCTGGTAAGCTGAGGACTACCCATCTGTTCCCATGTCTGCATGGTGAGAACATTAACTTCTGAGCCTAAGTCCAAAATGACTTCATCCATTTCAAATGCTCCAATCTGCGCTGTGAGTCTCATCTCTTTTCCAGTTCTACTATGAGTCCCAATCTGATGAACAACACGTTGCGGTGTATTCATCGAAGCAGATTGTTGACACTGATCCAACAGGTGTTGGAGCTCCATAGTTGCTTTTTCATTGCGCAACAACTTTAAGAAGTTTCTGAAGAAAGCATGAACACTGCCTAGTGCATCCTCCTCATCAGGCCTTCCGGATGTAGTGGCCTGCTCTCGCATCAGGTTCTCTTGACGTGGCACATGCGGTCTGATATCATTATGTGGAATTGCGACAGAGCTTGAAGCTCACGGATCTAAGAAATACTCTTGAGCTTGCTTGAATGCTTCTTTTTGCTTCTGTAGATCAAGCGGGGCTGGTTTGATATTAGCGCGGCGCACCCATTGTGTCGTTGGCTTACCAATGCCCGACTCTGGCGCACCAGTAGTTGCTCCACTGTGTGTCACTATATAACTGTGGGATCTGGTTCTCTTTTTTCTGTTGCAATCAACTGAATATTCTGGTTAACCTGTGGCTTCTTTTCTTGCATCTTGGCCATCAACTGAGGGCATTCTCCGATGACATGATCATAAGATTTACAGTATCTGCAGAGGGTTGTAGGATTTTGGCAATCCCTTGCATAATGGCCTTGAGCTCCGCAGTTATAACAAGTGACCTGTCCTCTTCCACGACCAAAACCTGCTGTGCGTCCGTGGCCCCTGTAATTTCCTCCTCTGCCTTCCCGAGCTTGGTCATACTGTGGCTCTGTTGTGGGTCCTTGTGGTTCTAACTATACTCTATAAACATCATGTTTTCTTTCTATCATAAGCTCATATGCTCTACAATTGTTCTCATCATGGCCTACTGATTTACAGAAATTGCAATATAGATTCTTTGGAGTTTGTACATATTTCTGTAACAAGTGACATTTTTGTGGTCTGTGACCTCTAGTTCTACAGATTTCACACCAAGGCCCTTGTGCCTATGGTAAAGGGTTAGGTGCTCCAGTCGCAATATATTCTATGAAAACGGGACAATGGTCCTTTGAATGACGTTGCACTCTACATTTTGTACACCACATTTCTTCTTTAGCATCCTTTCCTTTCTTAATATCATGCACTTGCAAGGTTAGGTTTGCTAACTGGTTCTGCAACTGCGCAACATCGTTGCTTGTTCCTGCAATTGGTGAAGCTTCTAGTTTCATAGCTATCTCTAGAGCTTGTTCTTGTGTAGTGAGATTCTGTTGCATAAGAGGAAGTCTAATGTGAGGAAGCAGCGCAGCAATGAACCATTCCTTATGCTGCTGCGGTGCAAACTCAAAGCTTACTTGATCTATCAAGGCTTTGAACTTCTGGTCAAAGTCCCATACTGACTCTGTGGGTAACTGTTTTATGTCTTTGAGTTATGTTATGCACTGTGATTCTGATTTAGGTTTCTTGAATTCTTTAATCATAGCATTTCTTACCTCAGCAAGCATCCTATTATGTGCTGCTGAGTATTTCATAAACCAAGTTAAGGCTCTCTCTCTTAGTGTGGTTGCTAACTAAACTAGCTTAACAGCATCATCATTAATTTGCTTAATCGTCCAGATGGCTTCACATAGAAACCAGTGCTGATCAGGGTCTTCTAGCCCTGTTCCTCTAAAGGTCGGTAGCTTCATGTCATCACCCATCCTTCTTGCGCTAGGTTGATGTGGAGGTGCTGTGGCACTACCTCCGGGATGGTTAAACAAAGGTGGGGCTGAGGTACTAGAAGTACCGTGCGGGCTACTAGAAGGTGTTATTGCGGGGTTATGCTGAGCCCCGTCTGGCTTTTGCGGTGTAAAAGGGTGATAAGGGATATGAGCACTCCCTTGTCTCTCTATATGGCTCGCTCTAGGAGCTCGACTATCTTTTGGGATGGACTCAAAAGAGTACTGGTCTACTTTATACCGTTTTCCACTATGAGTGCAACCAATAGCTTCAAGATCACTATCAGAATCTGCGGACATTACTTGTCTATGCTATTCATCGGAAGCTATGCATAGTTTTCCTTTTTCATGTAAGAGCATTTTAATCGACAGGTTCAGAGAATTTAAGAACTTACCCCTATATGCTTTGAAGAAACTCCTCTCAACCTCGCTAAAGCTCTTTCTCGTATCTACTACAAACTCGGTGATGAAGCCTTCCAGCAGACTGTTCAACCAAAAGTCTACTGCGCGGGACATGGAATTATCTACCCGCTTCACAGTGCTTACTAGCTCAGGCGACCAAACAATAGGTCGATCAACATGCACAGTGGGTTGAGTATCTGCTAGCTTGGATACCCACTCATGCAACTCGAAGGAAAATGTTGCAAAGAAGATTTCGTGAAGGTCAGTATAAATATGCTTCTACAGCCAGTCTTCTGTCTGAAGCCTAGAGCTTCTATTTTCTCGTTCAGCGAACTCTCTCGCCTTTGAATCAAACCAGTCTTGAATTTCTTTAGCTGTAGGATTCCAGCACCACATTGCCTTCAAAATAATAGGGTTAAAACCAATGGTGGAACCATTTGTTGGCTCGCTCTTTGTCTAGGTTTCGCATCAATCTAGCGCGTCGCCGGAATAACAAGTCTCAAGGCAACGGAACCATTTGTTGGCTTCCTCTTCGTCTGGGTTTATCATCAATCTCGCGCGTCGCCGGAATAACAAGTCTCAAGGAAACGAAACCATTTGTTGGCTGCTTTTTGGACAGACTCGAGTTTTCAGGATGCACAGCAACAAACACCCCTTGGCGCACTGGCCCTCTCGGCAATGAGCTGCGTAGCAGCCTGAAGTCTCACCCGAAGTGGCTATGGGGGGGCAAAAGAATCAGGATTCCTTAACCTGGGCGACGTGGAGACTATAACCTTCCCTTCCCCCTCCAGGAGGATTCCTCAGAGCGGAACGTCTTACTCTTCCTCAGACCTCTTAGCGCGACAGCGCTGAAACTCTTACCAACCTTGCTGCGTGGTATCTCCGCACCTACGAACGAGGCATTACCGGCTATGTCCGATACTCTATCGTTTCTGGACTTATGCCACTGCGCAGTAGCCCACTCCTCCAGCACTGCAGCGAAAACGTTCTACAGACTCCTTCAACACTTAACAATTATAACTTCTAAGGAAGCTTCAAGAACTTAACATATGCTTTCATAAAGATAGCGAAACCTTCTTATAAACCTAGATAGTAAAATATAGACATGCATTCACGTAAAACATCACCATAACACTAGAATTATGTGGTTCGCCTCCATGGGAAAATCTCATGCACGGGAACTGCATTCTATATTAACTCAAAATGGGAATTACACAGTATGCTGCGCACACAGCTGCAGCCTTAGATCTTTCTGGGAAACTCCACGCACACAGCTGGGAGCCCTTCTCTTAGATCTAACTCTTATCTTCTATAGATGTTACTTATAACTAAGCAGGCAATCACCTTCCGTCAGTCCTGCGACTGGTCGATACATACACGGGCCCTTGTGCTAAGTGGCCTCCTTACATACACAATCATGATCATTAACCGTTTGCAAGACACAATACAGACTCAGACCTCAACTTAGACTGTCTGAAACTCTGCAACTATCTAACTCTTCTGATATTCAACTAAGGCCAACCCTTCTAACCTACTGACTTATCCAACCCTTTTCCTTTATCAATTATACATATATATAGGTGGCCTTGACGGTCGCACCTTTACAAAACTGTGGGCCTTTCCCAACAGTGATCCCCAAAAACCCTAACCGCGGGCATGGCTAGGTGTACTGTAGGCGCCGCTTGTAGTCATGTCGCCACTTCCTGCAGACTCCGTGAGTTCCGGCGCAGATTGCGGGTATGGGCACTGCTTCATCGTTCACTACTCCTTGTCCTTCGCCTTCAATGATTTGGTCCATTTCTCTTCCTTGGTCAGAGCAACCATAACTTCTGTACTTAGCCTTAATGAGGGTAGCTGAGCCCTCTATTCCGTCGCTTCATTTATTGTGGTAGCTAAGCTTTCTACTCGGCCACATTCACTCTCCTTTTACGTGTGCGCGCGAGCTCTGCGATTTTCGGCCCGTAATCCACGCTTAGCGCGCCCATCTGGCACCGTACTGCGCACTGTTCACTTCTTCCCAAAATTGGTGCTTACTCAAAATTAACATTCTTTCCCTTCAACACTTGTGCTTTTTCCTCAAAATTTGCAGCTTTACTATAGCTGCGGCCTATGCTCCAACATATATACATTCATATCTTTCACTTGGTAATTACCTGATTGATATGAACATATAAAAATATAAATATGAGACATACCATTTAGAATACATATATTAAACAATATTGCACAATAGAAAAACATTAAATATATATATGACATTATGCGACAAAAATACGACAAATGAGATACAACTACTTTAAAAAAAAACTGCAGGGTTCATACCTGGAACAATTATCGACATTATGTGCTCCCTCTTTATTGTCAACCATGGAGGAATGTTGTTGTTGATAACAAAAATAGACCACACCGAGTAAACGGATCTCATCTTTGCAAATGGATTGACACCATCTGCTGCCAAAGAAATCCTAAGATTACGAGGTTCTTCTTTAAAGTGTGGCCATTTTTCCTCCATATCTCTAAATGAAGACCCATCTATAGGCATATGAATAATGTCGTCTTGACTTCTATTCCATGTATCGTAATCCATAAACCACGCTATGTTTTTGCACCTGAACAGTCGTTGCAGACGTGGAATAATGGGAATATAATGTAGAACCTTGCGAGGCACCTTTTTAGTTACTTGATCTGTGCGATATCTACTGATATGACATTCAAGACATTATATTGCAAATTCATGTTGATTGTAATATAGAACATGGTCATCGAGGCATGCATGAATTGCTTCATACTGCATTCCAATTTCTTTCATGATGGCAGATAAATCTCAATATGTGCGAGGTAAAATATTTGACGGTGGTAACAAATATTCACCTATCATGCTACAACAAATTAAAATAAAAATCTAGTTAATATAATATAGAAATAATATTAATGGAACAAATTTCATCCATAATAATTTGACTTATATATGAATGAACAACAAAATACACAATCATATATATTTGTGATGGAATATATTACATACCTTAACATCCGTGTGGCTGATATGTTTGAAAGACCATTCATAACCTTCAAGTTCATTATCAATAATATACCAAAGAGAAGATTTGTCTTGGAGCCCTCATAAAGGGGTTCATATGCCTTATCAAGAAGAGGTATATCATGAATATCATCAAAATGTTCATCATTTTCATGATCATCAACATCGACCATTCCAACATTAAATGAATCATGGATAAAATTATTTGTAACATCATCTTCAACTATGTTTTCAATATGATCATCTTCTTCATTAATGTGATCATTAACTTGTTCTCCATTAATATTCATAGCTTCCGGTACTTGTTCTGGAAGCACTTCCTCTGGACGAAGTTCCCTAGGATGTATTTCCTTTATAATTACATGAAACCATCAATAGATAAAATTTAATATAAGAAATTCAACTGCAAAATGTAAAAATTTCAAACGCAAAATGTAAACATTTATGTAATGCATTTAAAATGTAACAAATTTTGTACTGTTGGGATGAAAAGAACAACAGCCAATTATACTATTGGTCAAATAGGTGCATCCAAACTATCCAAGAGACATAATAATTGACCCAATTACTGAGCAAAGCTACTCAAATATAACACAAAATTTCTCATACTGTACTCCACTAAGGTAAGATAAAAGATGCTATGGTAATTTCTATAGAGAAAATATAAGAGAAATTACAACATGCCAATATAGTCATTATTTCTATTATCATGATGGAAAGTGTCACAAATCTAGAGAGTTAAGTGCTTTCCCCGGTGAGTGGGTTAGTCTCACTAACGAACAAATAAATGAGTTATTCTACTATACCCTAGATTCAACATGCACAAAAGAAAAAAAATAGTATAATAAATATTTAATATTAAAATAATATTTATTGTCCATGTTAGTCCCCATCTATTGAAACCACGATCAACACATAAATTTACAAAAGCAATCAAAATAAAAACATATATAATGCAAAACTTACAAATGGATGGTATTCATATCCCCCCTCAGTGTGCCCATGCTCCCTACAATGTTTTGTGGCTGTTGTGATCAAAATTCTTCTCCTCTTAAAGTCCCTGCATTGAGTACATGGACAATAGCATTTCCTATCACCCCTTCTTTCAACTCCTTCCCACAATCTAGCAAGCAATTGTCGATTTTGTTCGTCTGGATTAGGAATATTGCTAGTTGACATTTTCTCGTAAAGAGCTTGAATGAAGATTATTGATCTTAGAAAATGAAGCTCCACACTTTGCTCGCAGCTTGAATCTTAAAAACAATGGAAATAATGAAAAACAGTCTGCCGAATAAAAAAACTTTTGCAAACCGTCGCTTGTATAGCAAACATTCAAAATGTTTCAAGATTTATAAGTTTTAAAAGTCAACCTTCCATCGGACATCCAACGCCTTGAACCTAGTTACCGTTGGAGAATTGATGTCATATTTCCAACATCCTCATCCTTGGGTTGTATAGCTTGGCGTCGGATATCTGACATCCCAATGCTTAATATGATGTCAGATATGCACAAAGCCGTCGGATATCAGCATACCCATCGGATATCCGATGGCTCCTTCTATCAATTTTAAAAAAATCATCAAATTTTGAAATTTTTAAGGTGAAATCTGACGACAAAGTCCTTCTTCATTGGAGGTCGTCGGATTTTGTCATCAAGTTTTGGGTCCAAATACACTAGTGACATCCCCACCCCCTTGGCCCACTCCTGGAGATATTTTTGGACCCCTTTGTGCTTGATTGGAAAAATTACATTCCAAGGGCGATCAACTTTGAAGACAAAGTTTTTCACGAAAGGCTAAAGTCATGGAGATACCCACGTATCAACAGATCCCAATTCGCACTTTATCTTATAACTCACCGGAACCATCCATCCACAACGTGCCCACTTATGAACCTAGTCAACCCTCACTTCCTACAAGTACACCCCTTAGACATGAGACCAATTCTATACCTCCAATGACTCAACCTATTGAAGGACAACAGTCCAACACTCCTCTCACTACTACGAGAACATTACCCACTACTCCCCCAACCCAAAACTCACGGGGAGGATACTCTTTACCCCCTACTTTTCTTCCAAGTAATGTTACTCACACAGTAGGTAATCAACAACCCATGTTGGGTCAACCATCGATTAGTGGTCAGCAAGTTGCTGCTGGGGGGAAACCCCTATCTCCAAACCATAATACAGGAGGAGAAGTTCCCATCGTTCCTTCTGCTGGAACTTCCCTCCCCGCCGATGCATCCACCATGGGATTATATCATGTTGGGGGACCATCCCATTCAAACCAACTACCATGGATTCAAGCGTATCCAGGTTATCTTAACCCTGTGTCAAGACAATTCAATCCCAAAAACGCACTCTACAGGATACATTATCCTGGGAATCCATACACTCTATGGGGGCACCAAAATGCTTTACAGAATGGACCCCCACAAACCATCCCTCAAGTACCACCACCCACGTTTGGTCCACCTCCAACTCCCTTTGTAGGCGGCGGTCCCCCATTCAATTTTGGAGGAGGTGGACCTCTACCTTCTATTGGAGGCCCACCTCATTTTGGAAACAATGGCCCACCCCCCTCTGATGGTGGGAGTGGAGACCCTACCCCTCCCGATGGAGGTGGAGGGTCACTTCCTCCCGGTGGAGGAGGACCCCCCCCTTATGGTGGAAGACCACCTTATTATGATGGCGGTGGTGGTGGAGGACCCTACCCTTATGGTGGTGGAGGCAGTGGAGGTCCCCATCCCTCCGGCAAAGGAGGTGGCGCACCACCCCATCCAAGCGGAGGTGGTGGAGGGCCCCCTTATTTCGGCGATGGAAGCAAACCTCCACCCCCTCCCAACGGTGGCAGTGGACCTCCACCCCCTCCCGATGGTGGCGGTGGACCCCCACCCCCTCTCGGCAGTGGCGGTGGACCTCCACCCCCCAGCGGTGGTAGCAGACCCCCACCATATGGTAATGGACCACCTTATCATGGTGGTGGACCTACATATGGTCTGAGCGGCATACCCCCTTACGGCTAGTTTCCTCTGAGAACACCCTACAATCAGTCGATACAAGGTCCCATTGGTCCATATATGCCTTATCAATACTATTAGTACCCGTAGCTACATCAACAGATGCCATTTTTTGCTACGTTGGACCTACTCGACCTATCTCACCTGACAAATGACCCCATCTTCCACAGACATAATTGGTCACCAATTCCGGTCAAGTTACCATCAGATATTCCCAAATTTGATGGAAAACCTAGTGAGGAGCCAAAAAATCATGTGATGACATACCACTTATGGTGTTCATCCAACTCCTTGATGGATAACTTGATCCATCTTAGGTTATTCCAACGGGCTCTCACCGACCCAGCTACCAAGTGGTATATTGAATTGCCACCAAACTCCTTTCAAGATTTTCATTCTCTTGCTATGTCTTTTTTGACCCACTTCCAGTTTCCCATTTTCTATGAGACTGGTACGGACTTATTGACCTCTCTTCGCCAGAATACCGCAACTCATATCTCAGACCATATCCATGAGTGGCGGCGAAGATGACGTCTCATTAAGGCTCATATTCCTGACCAACTCTTAGTCGAATGGTTCACAAAGTCTCTCTTACCTATCATAGCTCGAGACATGGCCATGGGAGGGGCCGTCACAGAGGAACAAGATATTTCCCTTTCCGATTACTTAGACTTGGTCTATGCTCAATCCGACACGTTATATGAAATCGTTCCTGATGCACCCCTCCCTACGTATGACCCTGCGAAACCACCTAAGGGACCCCAAGCCGATGGCATCATTGGTTCCCTTACCATCCAGCCTCCTACTCAAATTGGTTAATCGTCGAACCCTCAAGGTTCTTCCCCATCTCCACCACAAGCTGGCAGCAGCACCACCAAATCGTCCACACCTTCCTCCATGGAAGAACTGAATTATGTTCAGTCAGCTTCACCTTGGAAAAGAGGTGGTAAGAATAAGAACAAAGGTAATCCTAAGAAACCTTCTAACCCGCAGGATAATAAGAGCACCCCTGAAGACACCAAACAGAAGAGGAAGTTGAAGTATCCTTGTTTGTTTTGCGGTGGTGACCATTTCTCTAAGGAATTTCCTCACTGAGACGAAGTACAAAAGCTTCTCAAGGGAAACACTACTCCCATAGTTCTCAATGATCCCTTCCCTACTTAGAATCAACAGCTGATTGCTAAAACCTCTCCTTCACACAGAGAGCCATCCTCTACCACGCATGTTCTCATGATGCGTAGTGAGATGGTAAACTTGAATACATGATCGCATTCATATGACTTAGTCCCGCCAAAGGAACCCATTGGAAGTAATACTGAAAAAGATTCCACTTCTATTCCCGATGTCACCATACCACAGGCCTCTCTCACCATTTAGAATCCCTCTTTAGAGTTAGTTTTGCGTCCTCCCAAGAGCACGACACAAAAAGCAGTTTTCAATCCCAATGCTCAGGCAGCTCAGAATTACAATATTGTAGAGGACTTGGCGCAAGCTCCTTGAGCCATGTCGACACTAGAGGTCTTGCAAAACTATCCCAATCAATGCAAGACTCTTCTTGATTCTATTGGCGCGGTAGATTCAGATTCCTCAAATACAATCAAGTTTCGACCGGAGTACTTTAAGTCGAGGCTTTCCCACCAACTTGCATTTCACGTTGCTACCAATGTTGCTGGGAATAAAGTCCATCGTATTGTACTAGACGAAGGGGCTTCTACCTCGGTCATGTCATTGTCATGTTGGAGAGCCATTGGTTCTCCCAAACTGAACCTCTCTCCCACCACCTTGAAAGCATTTGACGTTCGTCGATTTCAACCCCATGGGCTATTACAAGCCTTAGTAGTCGAGTTGGGGGGTAAGACCGCAACCATTAACGTGGAAGTAGTCGCAGCCCCTTTAGATTATAATCTATTACTTGGTCATAATTGGTTTTAAGCCATGACTGCGGTTGCCTCATCTATCTTCCGCATAGTGAAATTCCCCCACCAGGGCCGAATTGTCACTGTTGACCAACTGGACTTCTGCACACCAGACACCGCTGCTCATCCTGACGGTAATGTCCCATTGCTTGGGAAATATTTGCAACCATATGAGAGTGTGGGGATCGGCTTCATAAAAGACTCATCTCTTATGGGCGTCTTTCCAACCTCGGATCCCCCTAATCATGTTTCCATAGTGAACATGATCTCCTTTGGGATTTCATCTTTTCCCAACCCCAACGATCAATGGCTTGTACCTAATGAAGCCACTATGCACCTAATTGGAGGCTCTATGCCTCTTTCACCCACTGAACTCATTTACGAGGCTATCCAGTCAGCACCCAAGGACCACTTGTTTGTGGCATCCACGTCCCGTTCTCTACAGCGGATGTCATCTTCACCTGATCCTCTACTCCATACTTTTCATTCTGATGAGTCCATTAAGGAAATTATGAGTGCAGATGACCCTCCATGGGAAGACCTCCACCATCGCTCGTCTTTCCTCCCTCCTTTGGATTCTGTGGAGAACAGCATTTCCACCATTTTTACACCGGATGTCTACCCTTTACCCCAGTCCCCAATACTTATGTGTCATATGGACACTGAGGGAAACCTAGCGAACATTGAACCCACCATCCCAGTTGACATCTTGATTGCTCCCGGTGTAGTGGAACATATTCGGTTAGGCCAAAAATGTTCCCCTAAAGAAATTACTACCTTCATGGCCTTATTCAATCAATTCTGATACGTGTTTGCTTGGACCTATGAGGAGATGCCTAGGATATACCCTGCTATTGTTTTGCACGAAATTAAAACCTATCCCGACATCAAACAATTCCACCAAAATTTACAATCGATACACCCTCGAAATACTGCGGCAATCAAAGCAAAAATTGAGAAGCTCTTGAAGACTGGATTTATATACCCTGTTCCATTAACAGAATGGGTCTCAAATGTCGTCCCTGTAGTTAAAAATCAAGGTACCATTTGTGTCTGCATCGATTATCGGGATCTCAACAAGGCTTGTCCTAAGGACAATTACCCGACTCCCTTTATCGATCAAATCATTGACAATTGTGTTGGAAGTGCCATCTTCTCTTTTATGGATGTCTTTTTCGGTTACAACCAGATTGAGATCCACCCCACTGACCAACACAAGACTGCATTCATCTGCCCTTGGGGAAGGTTTTCATATCGTAAACTTCCTTTTGGTCTTAAAAATGCTGGTGCCACATTCCAGTGGGCCATGTCATATGCCTTTCATGATGTGAAGGAATTTGTGGAAGCCTACTTGGACGATCTCCCTTCCCATTCACGGCAGCGGAAATTCCACATAGATCATCTGATGGTCGTATTCCTCAAATGCAGGCGGTATAACATCTTCCTGAACCCTCACAAGTGTATTTTTTGCGTTGAGTCAGGACGCCTCTTAGGTTTTATCGTCTCAAAATATGGGATCCACATTGATCCCTTGAAGGTGGAATCCATTGTTGCTCTCCCACCTCCAACTGATGTTACGAAACTTCAAAGTTTGTAAGGGAAGGCAACTTATTTACGGCTATTTGTCTATAATTCCGCACATAAGACACATGGTTATATGCGACTACTCAAGAAGGACATCCCGTTCATATGGGACGATCAAGCGCAACAATCCTTTGACAGTATTAAACATGCTATCACCCATGCCCGTGTGCTCCAGCCGCCCAATTACTACCGATATTATATTCTTTATCTTGTGGCTTCCGCCACCACGATCGCCATGGTCTTGGTACAGGAGGACCACAATGCCCAGGAACATGTGATATATTACTTAAGTAAGGGTCTTATTGACACTGAAACTCGTTACTCACATGTTGAGAAGCTCGCTCTCGCAGTAGTTATTTCCATCCATAAGTTCTGACATTGCATATTGCTCCACACCACCACCATTATTGCCGACTCGAATCCCATGTACCACGTTTTGACATGTCAAGTACCTAGGGGCAAGTATTCACACTGGATCATGATACTGGAGGAGTTTGATCTCCTCTTTGAGAAGGCTATGTCTAAGAAGTCTTTGGTGTTTTCCGAGCTCATCTGTGATCTTCCTCGTGTTGATGTAGGATCTGAGCCCAATGATCCTCTCCCAGATGAGTCATTGTTTCTTATCAGCACATCTGACCCGTGGTATGGAGATATTACATTATATCTTCAGACCCAACGTTTCAACCCCCAATTGTCTCGTGATGAACGTCGTCGAATATGCCACCACGCAAAGTATTACCTGATTGTCAATGATACCTTGTACCGTCGTGGTATTGATTCTATTCTTCGATGTTATCTGAAACATGAGGAGGTTGAACACATTTTGAATGACTTTGACGCCGGGGCTTGTGGCGGTCATATCTCTAGGATGGCTACAGCCCAGATGATACTACGCGTGGGATATTATTGGCCATCCATATTTAAATATTATATCGAGGCCATTAAAAATGTCCCCCATGCCAGCATTTTCAAAAAAAAAATAGCACCCATCCAGCCCCATTGCACCCAGTTATTACCGTTGGCCCCTTTGCAAAATGGGGCATTGACTTCATGCACTGTAAGCCTACATCGGCTGGGGGGCATGGTTATGTCATAGTAGCCGTGGATTACTTTACAAAGTGGGCCGAGGCTATGCCTACATACATTGACGACGGAAAAACCATCGGACTCTTCATGTTTAATCATGTTATCTCACGGTTCGGAGTTCCACAAGCCATAGTCACTGACCATGGATCTCACTTTCAGAACCATATGGTCGATGATCTGAGCACTAGACTGGGTTTTCATCATGAAAACTCAACACCTTACTACCTATAGTCTAATGGAAAAGTAGAGGCCATTAACAAGGTCTTGAAAACCATGATTCAATGAATGGTGGGTATGCACAAGTCTAACTGGCACAACATGCTCTTTTCCGCACTATGGGATTATCGAACATCCATTAAGACTGCCACCGGATTTACACCTTTCCAATTAGTTTATGGATTGGAGGCAGTCCTACCTATAGAGTGCGAGATTCCATCTCTCAAACTCACAATTGAACTTCTTCCGAACACCACTACCGAGGAAGAGCGATTCCTTTACCTAGCAAAACTCGATGAGACTCGCCACTATGCTGCTTTTTCCAATGAGGCACATAAGAAGTGCATCAAAGCGGAGTGTGATAAGTCGGTAGAACCCCGTGTCTATAACGAGGGTGATTTGGTCCTCACATATGACCAAAGGCACGATAAGCTGGGGGCAGGTAAGTTCGAGTCCATGTAGCACGGACCGTACATAGTGAAACGTGTTATGGAGAAGGGAGCCTACGAACTAGAGGACTATGATGGGATATATTTGGGTGAGCCCCAAAATGGGCTCTACCTGAAGAGGTACTATGCCTGAACCTTTCACACATAAACATCTTGTATTTACTTTACATGGAGTGTGTGTTTTGTGTGGTGTGTTGCTTTTGTTTTAGTGTGTCTAGATCTTGTTTTCACTTCTTATACCATGTTCTGTCTGCATGTGCAGATGGAAACTTGCTACGGATTCGTGGATGGCGCCAGCCGGCATACCCGTAACCTTGCTTTGGCAGCCTGGGTACTTTATTCCCTGACCAGCAAGCTCATTAGCTCAGGAGGAAATTGTCTAGGATTCGCAACCAACAACGCCGTAGAATATCAGGTGGTGACTGGAACCCTAACCGACACTCTTTCCTTGGTTATGAACGATATTGTTATCCATATGGATTCGTAACTAGTGGTTTCTCATATTAACCAGATTTATGCTATCTGTGACCCTACTCTACTCCATCTCTTCAGACGAGTCCGTCTCTTGGAAAGGTCCTTTGAGTCTATTCAATACCTGCACATTCCACGAGACATGAATACAGTTGCTGACTTGATGGCCAACTTCATTCTATATTGGTACATTGCACACACATAACATATTCATAAAATGTAAAAGCATACATAACATGTAAATAATCTATTGTATAAGCAAACATGTAAACAAGATCACATTAATCATCCATAGAACACATAATGTATAAAGCCACCGAAAATTTCTGTGTATATATATAAATCCATACAAAAGTACAAAATGGTAGTGCTAATACAAAGTATGAAACCTGTAAGATTTCAGTATATACATATGTAAAACCATGTTCCTAAACCCTACGTCACATGGCCCTAGGCCGCTCAGCCCCATCTTGAGCATGGTAACAGACTACGACCCTTTACACCTTCCGGAGTAGCGTGCCGAAATGAGCGGATACCCCAACCGTCAACTCCTGATAACTGAGGGGTAGGTCATGCACTGTAGGCTTTGTAATATATGAGGTCGTCCACTGGAGCTAATCCCCGACCACCACTTTCTCATCAAGAGCATCACGGACCGCAAGCTCCATCTCTAGCACTCCTCCTCTTCGTACAAGGCGAGAGACTCCAAGTGGCCGCTCTCGACCCATGTCTGCAAGGAAACATGTAAATGTCATCAGCACTACTACAAAAAAATCATAAAATATAAAAAGACAAAGCAGTTGTTCTTACCGATGTCACCCCATTGCATCCCCTTTAGAAGCACCAGGTCTGGATCTCCTCGGAAGTCTGTACCGACATATGGATAATCCTCCACCATGAGGATCTGTTCCTGCAGCCATGAGAAGAATCCAGTACCGAAACTGATGATGGGACCCCCGCCACCATGGTGAGCCATCACCTCTATCCATCTCAGCATGTGAGGATCACATGTGTCCTGATCCTCAAAGTCCACTTGCGGGCACAAGTGAGGCACCTGCTCTAGCATGAAAGATACCAATACCGAGCCATACCCAAACTGCTTCAGTGCCCCACGCTGACATTTGGTCAACTGATCCTTGAGGCCTATGAGAATCCCCTTGCACCAGTTAAACACAGTAGGAGTCGTACACAACTCAGCATACATCATTTGCGACTTGCTTGGCAAGTGAGCAGCTCGGCTTCCAGCAACTCGTACAACGGTGAAGAGTACTGCTCGTAGGACTGGGTCCCTGACATGCTTGATGGGAATTTTCCCACCAACCATCGTCGTACCCGAAGTAAACCATTGATCTATCATGTCCTCAACCGAACGGTCACCGCCCTGTGATCCGGTCAAAGACGCAAGGTTCTCTCGCTAGGATAACCCTGTCAGAAAGTAGATGTCCTCGACATCTATGGTAAGCGTGTGCTCACCTATCTAAAAGTGTTGTTGAATAGGGTCCCAACATTGGACCAGGTATGTCAGTAGCTGGACTTGGGATCTCATCCCTGGAACTCGAAAGTACTTGAGTAGCTCGCGGTTCCTCAACGTTGCAATGCTTTGTAGATGGTTTTCCACTTGCACATCTTCGAGCTCATGCTCACGTTCCCGCCACTAAAGGACCATTGTGTCACTCCAAACCTGCCAAGAAAGCCATTTAAACATCTTTAGAACTTTTCCCATCCTTCAAAACTTTTTATTTTTGGCTAGGTTTTGAGTTCAAATTGGCCGTTTGCGTCAGCATAGAGCGTCCATTTGGACAGTGTGCCGTCGACGCAAAACTCCCTTTCAGGTTCTGCATCGGCACAGATCCTGAATGGTCTGCCTGCGCCAGCCCGTGAATGCAAACCTACCAACTTAACGAGCTCAAAATCTACCTAAAAGCATGAAAAAGAAAATTCTAATCCATTGAAAAGTTAAATGGGTAGGTTTAGGGTTGCCTGTCGCTGACGGCACCTGAAATGACGGATCACAGCTCTCGGAAACAACAAAAGAAAAATGGATTCAAAGGGCACTTTTCACCTCTCCAACTTGGTAAAAAACAAATAGTAATTCCTTTTACTATTTACCCCTATTTATATTGAAAAAGAGAATATTCCTTTTTTAATTTATTCTGAAATGGGTTATTTTGCTATAGTTGAGCTTATTTATATCTGGTTAATTGTTTTTGACCTAGTTTCAAGCATGCAGGTGAAGTTTAGTACCATTCTGATCCGGTTTTTCACGGTTATGGTCTTTCTGCGTACATTCTCATGTATGAACACTCATCGAGCGTCTTTTTGTCATTATTTCGCTCATTAATGTAAATTATTAAATGACAACCGAGCTAACTCTTTTTTCTTTCTCGTGCTCTTTAAACAATGAGAATAAGTCACCGATTTATAGTTCATCACTTTTTCGGGCTCGTTAAACTCCTATGAAAAAGGAACCCCCCCGGAGTCTTTCTTTAAGCTCTTTTCAGGCTCTCAAAATACGAAAAATATCGCCAAGCGAACTTGTCGCATTCATGCTTGTCAAAGTATTTGAATGGTCATCTCCCTGGTGATAGTTTACCCCTTTTCTGGACCAGGGGGCACTACTTAAGAAAAAGGAATACTCCGGCCAATCATCACTGGAAGAGTCCTCTCTCGCGTTGTTTTACCCTTTTCCGGGTAAAGAGGCTAATCTTATGAACAAGGACCTTTGGAGTCTTCTTTAGTTCTTTTCAAACTCTCTAAATATGAAATGACACCGATTTTACCTTCTATGGACTCGTTAAAACTCAACATCGAAGGGCCCATCATGTAATGTCCCTTATTAGGAATTTTATTAAAATTGCAATTTTCCACTTTTTTCCTTGGTTCGACCTTGGACTAGTTTCGATCTCTAGGTCCCAAATTTGCCCCAAATGATCCCAAATCTTCTGAGAAGGTATATGAATGATATTAGAACATAAATATGTGTTTCAAGGATGCCTTTGTACCTTTAAAACACTTCTGCAAATACTCTTTCAATTCTGGTCAATGTAGGTAACTTTACTAGTGATTTCCCTTTGACTAGTATTGGTCTCTAGGTCTCAAATTGACTCCAAATGCCTTCAAATCTTCAAGGAAGGTTTATGAATGATATTAGGAATTGAATATGATGTTCAGGGATACCATATGGCCACCAAAATACCTCTGAAAACTCTCTTAAGATTCTGGACGAAGTATGCAATTTTACGAGTAATTTGGGGTTCAAATCCCCCTAAGGTAAGTACTGAAAATGGCTTCCCAAATGCCTCCAAACCCATTCAAATTTATGAAAAAAGGTAAGTAATGTGTTAATTATGTTATTAAGGTCTCATATGCACCATTAATGGTTTATTACAACTGTTCTCACCCTCTCCCATTCAACTACAAAAATCCCCAATTCGACCCTTGGGGAAATGGCACTATTTCTTCTCCCAATGCAATTAAACTGAGTAAAAATGCTTCAAATGCTCAAGTACAGTACATGAAACTTGTAGAAGACATCCATGGAATTATATTGATCACAAATATATCAAAGAATCATCCATTCATTCGAAATCATCATCAATACATTGGCTCACAACAAGGTAGTGGGGAAATGGCATTGTTCTTCCATTAAAAATGAGATTTATACATTTCTACTTGGAATTTCGACCTGAAAATTTTTGGAGATGAAGAACAGAGTATTTAATTCATATTACAAAAAAATTGGGCATTAGAATCTCCCCAAAAGAGTACAATAGCTCACCAAAAACGCCCTCCCTCAAGGATCAAGAATATGCCATCAAAACTGGAAATGGTTGAAGGAGCGAGCTGCAATAGAAGAAACCATGAGCTTCCCTGTAGCTTACACCTGCAAATAAAGACTCCATTAAAGCTCCAAATGAAATTTCTGAATGGCCTTTCCAATTTCCAACTTGGATGGGAATCTTTCACCCTCGAAATTGGCTAAGGCAAGAAACTAGTCATCCACTAGCTCTCCCTCTTCACAATTGCAATTGCAAATTCTACAAATGATCAAAAGCTGGTTTCATTATTTGTTATTGAAATTTATAAACTTCTAATGTCCTCCATGGGTTGAATTCCTTTCAAGAGACTCATGCCAACTCATGTTGGGCAGAGATTCCAAAGAACGCCACTTGTACAACAATTCCTAGTCTCCCACTTCCACCAAATCACATGTGGAAGCATCTTAGCTGCCCTAACACCCTTGAGCGCCCTCTTGGAGTCTATTTTTATCCCTGACATGTCATATATGTCATATGTCATCCTTCAGGTCTGATTTGTGTCATAGGTGTCATAGCATCTTCATTATTGTTGTCATAGAGCTAGGGAATCTAGCCCAAGTGTCTCACTAGCTCCAAATTGGCTCTTCCTCTTCCATGGGAGTTACTCTTCCTCTATATTTCGACCTTGGATGAGTCATGAAATGAATAATACCTTTTGGAATCCCCCAAGTATGTTACCATTCACTTTGAATTCGAATTGGTGAGAGAATGATGCCAAATGTAGTGGGGAAATCTAGCCATATGTGGGTCCCACTTCCTCCATGTGTCTTCATGATGAAATTCCACTTTGATTTTCACTTGTATATATTTATTTAGATCCTTTATTAAATATTTATGCCATTCTAATGTTCAAACATCATTTATTATCCCCATTATTCCAAATCCCAAAGCTTCCACCCCAAACCTAGGAAACTAGTAATTTTCCTTCTTGGCAATTATTTGACCTTTAGCATCAATTTGACAAACTCTAATGAATAAAGCCAATGTGATTAGGCCATTGTGACCCAATACCAAATTTGGGACATGAAAAATCCTCCCTTCCCAATATTGCTTGTCCTCAAGCAATTTTAAATGTGGGTGTTGAAGAACCTGCTTTCTGTATAATTCTTTGAAGTTTCCATTGAATTGCCCAACCTTGAGTCTTTGAGTTTCCATGAAGATTTTAGAGAGGAACCACCATGCTTGCTGCTGCACTACTCTGATTAAAATCACTTTATTAAGTGGGGAATCCATCTCTCATACTGCTTACTTCCCCAGAAAATATGAAACCAATGAGATAAAAATTATTCCAGGGTCCCATTGCTTGTATTGCACCCCAACAATTAAAAGTGCTCTCCAACCCATACCATCAGATAAGAGGATTCCTGGATCCCATTTTCTTGTATGCATTCTTCCAAACATCATGAGTACAAAATATATATCATCAAAGTACATAACAACATAATGAAAATGTACATAAAGGAGATGCTTCATCAAAGAGTCATGAAAGTGCTTATACCTCCAAGCATGTAGACCACCATTTTCCAAGTGCATACAATCTTCAAGTGACCCATCAAATCTGCTCCAATGACATAGGTGAGGATCCCATGTCCAATAGTGCTGCTCCAAGAGAATGTGATATGCATCAAAATATTCAGCCATGCATTCTTTCACCCAAGAAGTGAATGAAGAATCTCCACTAAAATCTGAACCAAATAATGAGCAGGAAAAACAAGGAGAATTCAAAGGACTCAAAGAAGTCTCATCCATACATCCATGAGGATATGTATCATCATAAGGTAAAGCAATATGATGCTGCAATTCTAAATAATGAGGTGCTCTATTCATGTCATCATCAAAAGGAGAGGTAGGAGTTTCATACCCCTCATGTGGCACCACTAGGAAAAAACCTTTCACCCAATTTTCATCCCAAAGTGATGTGGCTGGAAAAGAAGTGCGGGGTAAGGAATTATGAACCAAATTTAATTCTTTACAACTCTTACCCATTGAAATATTTAATTCATCTTCTCCATAATTGGCTGGTCCAACTATTGTGAGATCATGTACCTCTTCCAAGGCTTTGCAACTCTCTCCATGAGGCAACTCATAATCCCTTTGAACAAGGACAAGTGCTTGTCCTTCTTCTTGTTTTAGTGTAGTATCTTCAAGAACCTGCATATCAACATGTACATCATGTTCCACAATTACATTAGGTTCCTCTTTTGTGGCATAAATTGTTTCATCCTTTTCCTTGAAAAGAGGACCATTGCTCATTACTTTTTCCGAGTTGCTTCCAATTTCACTAAGAAACAATCTGAAATCTTGAAAGTATTGTCTCCACTTGTCTTCAAAGGATGGTTCAAGTAATTTCCTAAACTCCTCATTCTCCTTTAAGGTTCTTTTCTCATCCTTACTCATGGTGACCAATGAATGCACTTCTTCTCCTACTTCTTCCCTTTCACCAAAGTACATCCAGTTTCAGTTTCTAAGGGTGGTGGCTTATTTCTTTGACTCCTAGTCTTCATTAATGTTCTACCACATCAGGTGCCAAGACCATGCTCTGATACCACTGTAATGTCCCTTATTAGGAATTTTATTAAAATTGCAATTTTCCACTTTTTTCCTTGGTTCGACCTTGGACTAGTTTCGATCTCTAGGTCCCAAATTTGCCCCAAATGATCCCAAATATTCTGAGAAGGTATATGAATGATATTAGAACATAAATATGTGTTTCAAGGATGTCTTTCTACCTTTAAAAACACTTCTGCAAATACTCTTTCAATTCTGGTCAATGTAGGTAACTTTACTAGTGATTTCCCTTTGACTAGTATTTGTCTCTAGGTCTCAAATTGACTCCAAATGCCTTCAAATATTCAAGGAAGGTTTATGAATGATATTAGGAATTGAATATGATTTTCAGGGATACCATATGGCCACCAAAAGACCTCTTCAAACTCTCTTAAGATTCTGGACAAAGTATGCAATTTTACGAGTAATTTGGGGTTCAAATCCCCCTAAGGTAAGTACTGAAAATGGCTTCCCAAATGCCTCCAAACCCATTCAAATTTATGAACAGAGGTAATTAATGTGTTAAGTATTTTATTAAGTTCTCATATGCACCATTAATGGTTTATTACAACTGTTCTCACCCTCTCCCATTCAACTGCAAAAATCCCCAATTCGACCCTTGGGGAAATGGCACTATTTCTTCTCCCAATGCAATTAAACTGAGTAAAAATGCTTCAAATGCTCAAGTACAGTACATGAAACTTGTAGAAGACATCCATGGAAGTATATTGATCACAAATATATCATAGAATCATCCATTCATTCGAAATCATCATCAATACATTGGCTCACAACAAGGTAGTGGGGAAATGGCATTGTTCTTCCATTAAAAATGAGATTTATACATTTCTACTTGGAATTTCGACCTGAAAATTTTTGGAGATGAAGAAAAGAGTATTTAATTCATATTAAAAAATAAATGGGGCATTAGAATCTCCCCAAAAGAGTACAATATCTCACCAAAAACGCCCTCCCTCAAGGATCAAGAATATGCCATCAAAACTGGAAATGGTTGAAGGAGCGAGCTGCAATAGAAGAAGCCATGAGCTGCCCTGTAGCTTACACCTGCAAATAAAGACTCCATTAAAGCTCCAAATGAAAGGTCTAAATTTTCCTTTCCAATTGCCAACTTGGATGGGAATCTTTCACCCTCGAAATTGGCTAAGGCAAG
Source organism: Larix kaempferi (assembly GCA_027924585.1). Lineage (NCBI taxonomy): Eukaryota > Viridiplantae > Streptophyta > Pinopsida > Pinales > Pinaceae > Larix > Larix kaempferi. Next base: position 6,462,287 of record BSBM01000799.1, on the reverse strand, counting down.
AAACTAGTCATCCACTAGCTCTCCCTCTTCACAATTGCAATTGCAAATTCTACAAATGATCAAAAGCTGGTTTCATTATTTGTTATTGACATTTATAAAATTCTAATGTCCTCCATGGGTCGAATTCCTTCCAAGAGACTCATGCCAACTCATGTTGGGAAGAGATTCCAAAGAACGCCACTTGTACAACAATTCCTAGTCTCCCACTTCCACCAAATCACATGTGGAAGCATCTTAGCTGCCCTAACACCCTTGAGCGCCCTCTTGGAGTCTATTTTTAGCCCTTACATGTCATATATGTCATATGTCAGCCTTCATGTCTGATTTGTGTCATAGGTGTCATAGCATCTTCATTATTGTTGTCATAGAGCTAGGGAATCTAGCCCAAGTGTCTCACTAGCTCCAAATTGGCTCTTCCTCTTCCATGGGAGTTACTCTTCCTCTATATTTCGACCTTGGATGAGTCATGCAATGAATAATACCTTTTGGACTCCCCCAAGTATGTTACCATTCACCTTGAATTCGAATTGGTGAGAGAATGATGCCAAATGTAGTGGGGAAATCTAGCCATATGTGGGTCCCACTTCCTCCACGTGTCTTCATGATGAAATGCCACTTTGATTTTCACTTGTATATATTTATTTCGATCCTTTATTAAATATTTATGCCATTCTAATGTTCAAACATTATTTATTATCCCCATTATTCCAAATCCCAAAGCTTCCACCCCAAACCTAGGGAAACTAGTAATTTTCCTTCTTGGCAATTATTTGACCTTTAGCATCAATTTGACAAACTCTAATGAATAGAGCCAATGTGATTAGGCCATTGTGACCCAATACCAAATTTGGGACATGACACATCATGGGCAAACCCTTCCTTTACCAGGTTCGAAAAACATTTGGTATTGGATTCATCTATGAGATGAGCTATATCGAGCATGTGGTTACCCTCATCAAGCTCGTTAAAAACACACGAGGCACTCATCAGTCATGATGGGGTAAAAGGAAAGTTTTTGTGTTACACCTTTACCTGTGGCAGTAGAACTTAGTCTCTCTTGAACATGGCACTCATTTGCATTTACATTCAATACTTGTCCTCGAGTATTGTTAACTCCATGAGTCTTGTTACTCCTTTGGGTCATCCAAATAATGCTTCCACCATTAGTTGCATTAGGGGTTGGCGTCGTTCTCATCATGTCAATACTGCTAAGTCATTCCATGCCCATGTTCAAAAGATGTATTCACCACTTTCCATCTCAGTCAATACACCTTACATCATTTCAATCTACTCTGAGTCAGTCTTGCATGTTATGGTACCATCCGATCTACTCCAAACATCTGTTATCGAGTTTCGTTTCGATGATGGGGGATTCATCATGGCCCTCCTTTGACAGATTCATCCTTGTCAACTTCAACAAATCATCCGAGGACTGAATATAGAAACCAATCGATTACCTTGGGCCTGCATGCCTCAATGGCAGCTTACCTCACTTTCGACATGAGTTTACATCATTGACTCTAGATTGAAATATCTCGTTGAGCATTCGACTTCAACTCATTATTTCACGCTCGATGGTATGTATTGTGATATATTGGGAATCATTGACATTAATGGTCATATCCCTCGTGCTTGTTAACGGTATACATCAATGATCGGTAATAAAGCGGTTTCTACCATGTTCGACGTCAAGACATTTGTAATCACATGGATAGATTCATATCATTTCGGGTTCGGCTTGAAGACCCTGGGGAGTCATGTTTTACCCAGGTTGCGATGGAGATTGTTTGATTCATATTACATAGATCCACTTTTGTATTGGTCATGGTTGTGTTACCATCTCATCCTGGATCTACGCTTGTGTCTAGTAGCCATGATTTTGTTTAGTCGGTCTTTACTTCATGGATCTACATTGTATTGGTCGGAAACCATGTTGTGAGTCATGCGAGACTGTGTTCTCAGAGTCAGTTGTACTGCAACAGCATCTTCCATCCGACAAGTCCTTGCCATTCCTTCTATCAAAGAATTTTACCTATTTAGTTTTACCAGCTTCATGCTTTGGGGGGCATTCTGTTACACCCAAAATCGCACCATCATGAGACCTATGTAACCTCAGTGCCTCAATCCCTGAAGTCCCATGATCAAGCTATTCATTTGGAGGAATTTGATGTCCTTTATCCACACACCTAATTAGGCCGGTGCAGGTTGTCTTTGAGCAATATGCGTCGGTGCAGGTTGTCTTCATGCAGCATGGGCCGGAGTCATTTTTATGGGATAAAGGTAGCTTTCCAGCGAATTCTAGAAGTTGGATGAGGTGGATCCCTATCCCTAACTCCTAGGTGAGCTGGCCTTCGGTTCCCTAACCTAATGGGAGGATCCCTTAACCCTCTCCCCATGATCCTCAACCTAATCTATCCACTTGGTCCTATAAATACAAGATCCCTCTCCATTCCAAGGGGAGGAAGGCTATAGCATCCATATGTTGGTGAAATAAGCTTAGGAATATCATCCATCCATTGGAGGCACCCATTTCTCCTTATTGGCATTGGCTTGGCTTTTTGGAGGAAGATTGAAACGTTAGGGCTTGGTTGTAATCCTTACTCTTCTATGTATCTCCACTCTTTTATACAGTAATATAATCTATTTCCATAAATGATTGTCTCATTGATGATATTTAGAGTTTTCTTCCTTAACTATTAACTTAGATCAAACATATGAAATGTATGCTTTTACTGTTTGTTAGTTTCTATGTGCTCAACAGGGTCTTGCATCTTGAGATCTGACAACGCTGGAGCATTGGATCAACAAAGAGCAAAGGGATCTACAAATTTGAGGTGAGTGATCCATCTACTTGTTTGCACTTCTATTGATCTAGGAGAGTAGGTTATATTCTGTATCATTTGTTCTAGACTCACATTGAGCTAGGGAGATCACGCCTTAAGTCTGCTTTTGGTAGATTGTCCGATAACAATTTGTATCAACTGATTTATATTTACTTTTAGATCTTTCAAGTTTTGTTTCATCCATAACACTTGTTAACAACAAGCAGTTGCTGCAATAGATTCAACTTCTGCTGTGGATAATGCAACCGATGGATTTTTTTTGTTGATCGACAACACAAGACAATTTCCTAAGAAAAATGCAGCTCCACTAGTACTTCTCCTATCATCTATACTTCTTGGCCAGTCTACATCAATGTATGCTACTAATTATAGATTTTTGCTCCTTGGATACCATAAGCCAATGTTCATGGTTCCTTTCAAATACTTGAGAATTCTCTTGACTACTTGAACATGTGTTTCCTTGGGTGTTTCCTGAAATATTGCAACAAGTCCAATGTCTTGCATGATATCTGGTCTTAAGGCAGTTACATATAGTAGAATTTCGATCATGGATCTATAAATCCTTTGATCAGCTTCTTTAGCTTCATCTTCTTTACTCAATTTGCACCCTGTAACCATAGGGGTACAAACTGGCTTGCAATATTCCATGTTGAATTCCTTTAGCATCTCCTTTACATACTTAGATTGAGAGATGAAAATACCATCATTTGATTGAGATATCTGTAATCCAGGAAAAAGGGACAAGTCCTCGAGCATGGACATTTCAAACTCCTTTTGCATATCTTTGGCAAATTGCTGACTCATTATGTCATCATTGCTCCCAAAAATGATGCCATCAACGTATACTTCCATGACTATCATCTTTCCATCCTCAATTTTTATGTAGAGAATGTTTTCTACACTGCCCTTTTCGAAACCTTGATGTTGCAAGTACTTGTCCAACCTTGAATACCAGGCCCTCAGAGCTTGTTTAAGTCCATATAGATATTTCTTTAGTTTTCAAACATAATCTTTGTTGCTTGAGAGTGAAAAACCATCTGGTTGATCAATGTATACTTCTTCTTCAAGATCTCCATTCAGAAATGTTGATTTTACATCCATCTGATATAATTTGACATCTTCTGCACAAGCACAGGCTAGGAATAGACTGATTGCTTCCATTTGAGCCACAGGGGAAAATTTTTCTTCAAAGTCTATTCCCTCGATTTGTGCATATCCTTTGCATACCAATCTCTCCTTATTTCTGACAACCTGTCCTTCTTCGTTTAGTTTGTTTCTGAATACCCATTTTGTTCCAATAACATTCTTATTCTTAGGTCTTGGAACAAGTTCCCAAGTTTTGTTCTTTTCAATTTTATCTAATTCCTCATTCATGGACTTCATCCAACCTTTATCAAATTTGGCTTCTTCAATTCCTTCTGGTTCTATTTGAGACAGTAATGAGAAATGCACTTCCTTAGTTGGATTGCTCAAACTCCTTCTAGTTATTACACCAACATCTTTGTCTCTGATAATCAAATTTTCTGAATGATTCTTTTGGACATATCTGGAAGGGCCCTTTGTGTCTGGTCTTCCTTCTTCTAATCTGCGTTGATATACTTCCTCCTATGGAACTTTTGTTTCTTGATTTTCTTCATATGGATTTTCTAGCAAGGGTAAATGATCATCTTCTTTAATTATTCTATGAGTCAGTACCTCATCAACTTTCACTTCAGGACTTTCAACTATCTTTCTAAGTTGCAAATGATAGCACTTATAGGATTTTCTTCTGGAGGAGTAACCAAGGAAAATTCCTTCATATGATTTGGAATCAAATTTTCCAATGTTTTCTTCATTTCTTTTGATGTATCATTTGCTTCTGAGTATTCTGAAATGCTTAATTGTAGCTAGTCTTCCTTTCTAGAGTTCATATGGTGTTGAACAATTGTTAGTTCTCATCAAACATATGTTGAGAATGTGGACAGCTGTATGACTGGCATGTGTCCAAAACATATCTGAAAACTTTGATTCGTTCAACATCGTACTAGCCATCTCTTGAACAGCTCTATTTTTCCTTTTTGTTACTCCATTTTGTTGTGTAGTTCTAGATGCTGAAAAATGTCTCCTAATTCCATGTTTGTCATAGTAGTTATCAAACTTGTTTGAAGTATATTCTCCTCCATTATCAAATCTTAAACAATTTATTCTTAATTCGGTTTCGTTTTCAACCACTTCTTTAAAAGTTTTGAAACATTCGAATTTTTCCGACTTTTCTTTAATAAATAACACCCATGTTATTCGAGTGTAATCATCAATGAAAAGAAGGAATTAAGACTCACCATTCATTCCTTTGGTTCTCATTGGACCACAAAGATATGAATGAACCATTTCCATGTATTTTGAGGTAGTGTACTCTTTTGTTTGATACTTAATTCTTGTTTGTTTCCCATGTACACAATGTTTGCGGAATGGGTTTGATGGCTTAGTAATTCTTGGAATGTCCCTTACTGCTTGTTTCCTACTAATTCTGACAAGGTTGTCAAAATTGATGTGTCCCAATCTTTTATGCCAGAGCCAACTTTCATCAATTTGTCCCATGCATCATTTCTATTCCTTTTCCTCATCTATAATATAGACATTATTAGGAGTCCCGGAAGCTTTTTCCACAATTCTACATGTATCCTTGTTTTTTATTTTACAATTTTCTGAGTCAAAAGTGAGAGTGTGTCCTTGGTCGCACATCTGGATGACTCTCAGAATATTGTGTTTCATGTTTTCAACCAATAGAACATTTTCTGCCTTGGTCCTTTTGGTTCCTAGACTTGCTAATCCCTTACCTAATATTTTGGCTGAACCATTATCACCAAAGTAAACACTACCTCCCTTGTCTTCTCTAAACTTCATAAATGTGTTTTGTCTCCTCTCGTATCCTTGGAACATCTGTTGTCTATATACCGTTGCCCCCTTTTACTTTGTGCATGTAAAGTTGAGCTGCAAGCTTCTTGGTGAACTTGATATTTTGTTGTTTCAGTGGATTGCGCAGATTGTTGTTGATTTCTGTAGCATTGACTGTCATGATATGGATTATTACTACACTCATCTTCTGGGCTTAACACACTGAAGGGATTGGATTCTTCTATCAAACTTTATGACGGTTTTCTGAGGTTTCTTTGTTTGGGATTTATTTGATTGCACTAAACATTCTTCCTATTGTACGCTAATGCACGAGCTCTAGAATTTATTGCTTTATGACCAAAATTGTGACAGAAATAGCAATTTTCCAAGAAAATGTTTTGGTACCTGATAGGATGAAAACCCCAGAACTGCGCAATCTCATTTTCTGGATGACTTGGATTTTTGTGCTCTCTTTCAAATTTGTGATCTGTCCTCGACACTAGATTCTTGAGCGCATCTGCAGAAATTTTAGCAAAATACAATTCTTCATTGATGTTGTTTCTACATTTTTTCTCACTTTCTAACTGAAAGCTTAATTTATGTAGATCATTTCTCAAAGAGACAATTTCAGCTTCCCGATTGTAGCACTTTTCATCTTTCAACTTCAACTTCCTAGTGGTGTCTACCTCCAATATCAGAAGAGATTCCCGCGGGAGCTTGCTTTTCTTCATTGACTTCTTTAGTTCATCAAGAGCACTGACTAGTTCCCCTTCAAAATATACTTCAGCCATCTGTTCATATTTTGAATCCATGTCTACTGAGTTCTACACAGGTATCTGTCTTCTAGATGTTGTAATACCCCAATTTTGAACCCTTAGGCAATATTGGCTCTAATGTAAATATTGTAAATACGTGATGTATGTTTCCCTAGCGTGGAGCTCAAGGCCAAGGCCCCGCTAGTTTATGCTCGGATTTTATTTAAATTAGACACGCTTGATATTTTGTTACCCACGTGCTATTAAGCCATGGGTTATTGTAAATTGATGTAAATGTTTAATATGGAAATAAAATATCAAAAACTGGCTATGGAGGCAACGAATGAGAAGGGGCCACGTGTATCCACTAGGGAGTGGTGAGGGGGCTATGGGATTAAAACCTAGGCTGCCATTTGTCATTATGAGAACCCATTGACTTCCCTAGGTGACATTAATGCCTGCTGTAAGAAGGTGGTTGAGATTTCAGCCCATGGCTTCAATGGAGCATGGGCAGCCCTGAAATTCGTATGGGTGGGCATGGGCTCTGATTTCTTGGGTAAGAAGTCACTCAACCTCATGGGAGGTTGCTTCATTCTCACCCCAGCCCATTGTGAAACTATCTAGTATCATTCCCATCCAAAAACGAGTGCCAGGAGTGAGGAAAAACCAGAAATCGCGACCTTGAGAGAACCCAGTTTTTGAAGGACCAAAAACGTCCAGATTTGGCATGGGACAGGGAAATCCAATGGGGGATCCAATAGCATGAACCTTGGGGCGAATTTGGGAGCATTAGCTACCCCGAAATCAATGGAAAAACCCAGTTTTTGCAGCTCAGAAAACGAGTGACGGATTTGAGTATTTGGTGAGCAGAATGGTGAGAAATCAAGTGAGGATTGACTATGCAGAGGTTGGGTGTGCTTGATAAACCCAGTGAAGGCTAGGATCTCAAGGACCAGCAGCTGGACCTTTCTATACCCATCCTGAAGAGCACTGGAGGGAAGAGTTGCCTGAGGGACTGTGTAACAGAGAAGGGGATCTTCCTTGTGTTGGATGTGGTAGGTAATGTGGGTGCCTAACTGTTGAGCTCACTTGAGATGCCTGTAGCTCTGTGGTTGAGCTCACTGGCTTAGCATTACCCTCCTCTATCTTCTTGGATGCTTGACCAGAACCATGGCTGTGAGTGAACCCAGCTAGTCCTCCTTAGTGGATACACAGCCCAGCTCGGGGGTGACCTCTCAGCTGAAAGAACACAAGCTGGATAGAGGTCTACGGTTGGGAGGAACGTTGCCCTTCCATAGCCAGTCGTTTGTACCATTACAATTCAAGATGAGTATTCTTGTGATTTAATTTATATACAGTCTGTGTTTTGCAATGCATTCCGGTTACTGGAATGAAACGCATCATGATTTATGCAGTATGATAAATTGTCCATGCATTAATGAAATTAATGACTGCTACATGTATGGTTGATATGTGTATGCTGAACGCATGAAGTAATTGTATGCACATGTAATGTTTAGTTTTCCGCTGTGTTGATATTGAGATGAATCTGTGTATGGACGTTTTTAAATTGTTAGAAATTTATGGGCAAGAATTCTTTAGGCTAAGTCTATCTAAAAGCCTGTGTGTTGATTCACGTTTCCTCCCTTGCACGGGAATGCTGGAAGGGAGCGTTACAGATGTTAATCTATTACTAAAGCAATCCACTTTGATACCAATTGTTGGAATCGATTTAATACTAAGAGGGGGGGTGAATCGGTATTAGCGCAGTTATCAAGAATTTTTACCTTCTTTAAAATATTAGTATTAACTTAATCTTGATCTTTAGTTATGCATCCAATATAAACAAAATCATTCATCCATATATGCACCAAGACAAGGAACATAGAACACACAATATTTTGACATGGAAACCCAATTGGGAGAAAACCACGGAATGCTCTTTTGTAATAAAAAGAATACATTCATGATTCAAGGAAGCACCAACTAGAAGGAGGCACTGACCCCTGGTTTTACAGGCACCAACCTGAAGGAAGCTCCAAATCCATGTGTTCTCTAGCACCAACTGGAAGGAGGCTACAACCCCTTGATCCTTGCCCCATCCTGCCACCTAGATATCCAATATACAATTCTGAATTACTGAAATTCTAACTTGCACACACTTCTAATCTTCCGATATTAGTTATGTTGTTTTCTATCTGCGTATGCAGACAATTTACTGTCACTATGTTGCATACATCACTTGAATTCTCATTCCGCTCAATTCAACACTTCTAATGATGTCTTCCTTCATGTACTGTGTGTTTGTTGATTCTGCAATCTGCACTAAGGTATGCTCTGTCGATATGCTACTGCACAACTGCACTCACTAACTGATACTGTGCTTTCAATTGATAGTTTGTTGCTCTGAGATAATGCACTAGTAACAAATGGAACTGCACACTTATTGATGTGTTCATTTTGTTTAAGTGCCAGAGTCTTTTAGACAACCTATGACATGTCATTCATCAATTGATTCGTCCTTTTAGTTTAATGCACTTGTCTTAGATCATCCTCATCATGATGTGCTTACTCGATCCTTTTTGTTGCTCTGTCATCACGCATCAGATGGACTTCTCAACTTTGCATACTTCACTCCAGTCTTCATGCATCATCCAAAGAACTGCACATCACTTTATATACTTTGGTTATGTATCTGCGCTACTTCCTTACTTACAACATCTATGACTGTCTGCATGTTGTCTACAATTATGTCATTCAATCTTCATGCAGTTGTGAATGCTTTTTGTTTCTTCCTTTCAGTATTTGCGAAATAGTCACAGATCTACAACATCATTCTGTGCACCATCAGTATTTCCTTCTGCTATTTTTGTACACTCGGCTCCTTGCTAGATCATGTTGTTCTGTCCTCAAGCCCTTGATTCCCGAATATAAATCTGTATTTTCCACTTGAAGCTCTACAATCTTGCAATCGAGCTTACTTCAAATATCCAACTTGCATCTCTATTTATACATGTATTGCACGGATTGTATGTCCACAAGTTGGTCGTGGCATCGCTTATTCCATACTTCATGGATTTTTCTTTGCCACATGTCATCTTTTGCATTGTTGATGTGTCATCGTTTGTGTATCTTGTGCATCCATGGTCCATGACTTTGTAGGAATTGCACCTTAGTGGTGTACTCTTATGCTCTTGATGTACCATTTCTTTGAGGTATGTGCACATCCTTGCTCTTCAACTTGATGAGTCTTTGACCCTTTCCATACCATCCCTTGTGGGTTTTGTGCTCCTAATATATCATCAGCTTGTGGGATTTGCGCATAAATAAATTATGTTGTTGTACCCTTCTTGGACTTGTGCACCCTTTACTAACTAAAAGAATCTTTCGATTGGAAAGGCTTGCGCACTTTCATGATTATTCAGTTTATTACTATTTGTGCACTCTCGATATTTGACCAAGCAATGTTTGTGCATTATAGAGTCTTCTTTCAACATGCTTGCACACTTGTATCTTTGCGTAACCAAATCCTTGGATGCTTGTGCACATGTAGATTTTTCCAACTAATTCTTTGACTACTTCGTTGAGAGAGTATTACTTGGTGGACTTGATATCTGCGTTGGTACCACATGTAGTAGGATGCATTGCTTATGTTCTTCTTTGAATTGGATCTACATGATGCAACATCCTTGTGTACTTCTTCATATCGATCATGCATGATGTATCCTTGGACACACATCTTCATACTGGATGCAACTTCTATATATACTTCTTCATACTAACATCCATGTCCTTATCCATCTTGCGCATATATTTCTTCAAAGTGGCTTCCATATACTTCTTAAAGCTAGCATAGGAACATTGTATCTACTTTGACATTAGTTTGTTGGCAGGCGGTTTGGACAAGTCAGCATTGCAGCATTGCAGATGCTTCACAAGATCGAAGATACCACAGAAGGCAGAAAGTTGAGCGCAAATGATAATATTTTATGTAATTTTGGGTCAGTTGAACCATAGTATGCGGGTTTTTGGGTCATTTGGACCACAATAGCTAGATTTTGGGTCATTTGTTTTGAAGTTTCGGTTAGGAAGTAGTTAGTAAGTGGACAAGCAATGTAAAGGTGCAAGCCTATAAATAGACATAGATTTGTAAGTGTTGTACCATCTTGGATCTGGAGATATATTTTGGGTCTATTTGTTGTTGAGTATGATTGTTGAACCATCTGTGAGATCTTGATCCAATATTTTGTATCTAGGGTTTTTGCGGAGTTAATATGATGTGACAAAGTTATTGAGCAGAATCCCTGTGTTTTTCCTATTATTTGTGGTAATGCATTTCGCGATATGAATATATGAATGATGCGATGTTTCCCTGCTGCGATTAATTCTTTACTATTATATCTGTTGCAATTATGCTTGTTCTATTGAAAAATTCCATGAATATGAATGTTGCTTGAGTTAAATGCTTGGATCTATTTCGGAAATATTGAAATAAGTCGAATAATTGAGCCACAAACATCCTCCTTCATTCGGCGGAAACATGGTTCTATCAACTCTCCCTTGAACATCTCAGGTGAGACCTCATCTGCTCTACAGGTGTTGCTGGATGGGGTAAGGCCTGTTTGGGCCGGTGCTCAAGGAGATCGCGGTGGTCTAGGTGTCAACAGTGCTGGGAACCCCTGTCGACTGGGTTTGTGTCAACAAATGGTTCCGTTGTCGGGACCTAGTGCGAAGTGAAAGGAGGATATGTTGTGGCATCTGACGCAACCAAAAATCCAGAACTGGTTTGACCAGAAGTTGCAAGAGTTCACTGAAAAGGAAAACCAGAACCCTCAACTGACGATAGATCAGTGGGTGGAAAGGCACATTCACAACGGTCCGCATGAATATTTTTTCTGCGAATTCCCAGTCATCTTGTTTGAGTGGTTGGCAAAGTTGACCTTCCAGAAGAGGAACTTCCAAGGTGGTGAACCAACAACCTGGACCCCAGAGCTGATCTAGGAGCTGCAGGAAGTCGACAACAAAGAGTCCTGAGATGTCGAAGTTTGGCTTGATAGCATATTGGAAGGCTATATCACTGAATTTGTGGTTGATACGAACAAATCCCATAGTGAAGCTGAAAGATATTTCTTCCACGGACCCCGAGGAAGGTTTATGTTATTGCTACAGTTGTCTATTAAGATGCTCATTTGTGAGAAGGGCATATTGAAGATGCATATTGATAAGTAGAAATCCTAGTGGGAGGAGTTCGTGGGTATCGCGACAGTGGGGGGGCGGTACATGGAATAATAAGGGGTAGATGGGTGCAGTTCATGACGAGACTGTGAGGGAAGCCGATGAAGAAAGTGGTCTTACAAGGGGAGGAGCAAGGTTTTGACAGGAAAAGAGGCAGAGGATAGGATAAGGTCCTGTTGCGATCGAACCACAAGGCCGTGAAGGAATACCACACGGGATGAAGGAACCTCACAGTCTGGAAAAGGACAACCGGGCTACGCCCGAGATAGAGGTAGGACCAAACCCCAGCAGCAATGTGCCCACACCTCCTCTCACTATCTCTCAACCAGTAAGAAATACAACTTCGACACCATCGTGCTCATCAAGTCAACAGAAGTTAATTACTAGTAGCTCAGCAACTGGAGGGCAAGGATACAAAGTTACCGCTATTCCATGGAAATGGAACAGATAATCCCGAGCATTACTAGTTTTTATGTGAAGTAGTATGGACCGCAAAGCAGATTACTGATGATGATGCTAATAAAGGACAATTGGAGACAACCCTTCGGGGTTGCGCATTACACTGGTTCATGAAGTTTGTGCAAGTTCCTGTAGGCACTCCAGAGAAGACATTGGATGAAGTTCGAGATGGATTAATTGCGGAGTTCAAAAAACCCAAATCTGAAGCGCAGTATATTACAGAATTAAAAGACATTAAGCAGTACCCCAATGAAACTGTGTGGGATTTTGACTAGCGATTCAAAACATTGATGGCAAGGGTCAGTTTCGACATGAGCACTGTCAGCACAAAGAATGGTTCATCACGGCATTGCTCCCATACATTCGATTACCGTTGATGCAACAGAACATTACCACACTGAGTGAAGCTCTGGAGATTGCAATGCAGTTGGAAGCTTCACCAATTGGTGAGAATGCTGCTGGTATGTCGCAGATTTAGACGCAACTGGCCAACTTGACTATACAGCTGCAAGATCTTAATAAGGGCAAGGAACAATGTGAAGAAGTATGGTGTATGTGATGTCGAGAAGAGGGGCATACTAAGGATAATTGTCCTAACTTCTGCAATTATTTGGTTTCGGGAGCACCGAATCCATTGAGTGGAGGCGATATGTTGTGGTGTCGCGTCTGTCAGGTATACGGGCACCGCCATGAGGAATGTCAATACATGTAAAAGATGGTCACAAAACCAATGAATCTGTATTGTACATTTTCCAAATCAATGGGAAATGAAGACAAAGATTGTCGTGCATATGGGTTGCTTTAGGAGAGAACGTACGATGCATTCTATGTGAAGGACGACTAGCATTCCATACAACAACCCCAACCGTAGCCACAGGTAACCCAGCCACAACCTCAACCGCATGTGCAGTTTGTACCACAGCAACAACCACAACAGTTTATGTCGCAATATACTTTGATGCAAATGGCTCCACAGCAGCCACAATATGCTCAACAACCCCAATATGTGCAGTAAGGGCAAGGCATGCAGCCGAATCCTATGCAGCAACAGTTCAATCAACCGCTATACCAACAGCAGGGAGGATTCTGGGGCGGACGTGGTGGAGGATTTGGTGGCAGAGGAGGACGAGTAGGTCGCGAACCTGTTCAGTGATATCATTGTGGGGTATGGGGACACTACCAGCAAGATTGCCCACAATTGCAGACGCGATGTATGTTTTGTTTTGTTACAGATCACACTGTGGAAAACTGTCCACAGTTGATTGTGCGATGGCAAGTAGGGAATGTTCTGTAACTGTAGAACCAGAATCAAGTATAGAAACCAGGGCAGAATCAAGTGCAGCAATAGGCGCAGAATCAGAACTAGTGTCCTAATCACAATGCTAACCAAAATGTGAACCAACCTAGGAATCCGCCGTTGAATCAGACTCAAGGAGCGACTATTGCAACAATTTCTACAAAGCCAAGACCACAAGATGCGGCTGTCGTCATCATCACTCAAGGAGGTATAAAAATAGGAGGGGATAGCCCACATCCACTCATCTGGTTAGCAGGACAGAATAAGGTGTCGTTTGACATTGATTCTGAACGTGATGAATTATGTCAGGAACGACGAGCGATGGAAAAGGATCAAGGTAAGGCCATTGTTTGTGACATGCCTCCTATTTTTTATGCCACTTCAGAAGTTGGTCCATCGTAGCCATCCGGAACCTTGCAGAAATTCTTTGAGAGTTGCTTATCACTAGCAAGGGATCCTGATGCTCTTGCCAATATTGAGGGACTATTGTAGTGACCAGCCAGGGGATGGTAAGAATCTACGGTAAACTCCTTACAGTGGTGGAAGACAGGTAAGGAGATGCGTATGAACATTCAAATCGGAGATTATGAAGTTGATTCAGTTATTATGGATCTTGGTTCGGATTTCAACATCTTAACCAAGCAGGCCTGGCAGAAAATGGGGATTCCCACATTAAGATGGTCTCCCATACAACTTTAGCTGGCTAATCAGGCCAAGGTGACACTGATTGGGAGAGTCCCACGTATGGTGGTGGACATTGAGGGAATGAAGACATATGTTGACTTCAATGTCATCGAAGTAGTTGAAGGAGGAATCTGCTATCCTGCGTTATTGGGGATTGTATGGGATAACGACAGTGCAGCAGTTATCAACTTTAAGAAGCAGATGATGACTTTCAAAAATCGTGATCTTATAGTCATCACCCCATTGGATCCGGCTGAGGGACGCGGGTATATTGAACCGGTAAAAGATGAAGATGCCAGAGGATGGGACCATGCATTCAATATTTCAGAAGATTATATTCATCTGACTGTCGACAGTGAGCTTGGGTGGCACAGCTTCAGCTCTGCATCTTCCGACTCTGACGATGCGTTAGAAAATTGGTAGAATCGCTTGCATGAGGTGTCACTCCGCAAGTGTGGATTAGTCACGCAGCCATTATGCTGCGTTGGGACTGAGATTGTTTCACTGCTAGTATAGGAAGGATTTCCCGGTTTGTCTGATTTTCTCATGGCGTTTGAAGAAAAGGTTTCAGAACCACAGCGATTGCTGGAATTGGATGAAGCGTTGAAGGATGCTCCAACACACTGGTGGGTGACACACAAGAAATCAATCGACGGATGGTCTCAGTGTAGGAGATTGATGGAGGTTCACTTTGGCAACACTGAAGTTTACCATACAGGAAAATATGATGGATGGAATGACCCTGGCAATCATTTGATAGAATGTCAGACGTTGTGGGCATCTCAACCCAAGGATGAGTGGGTCCATGCCTTCGTCCATGCACTGGACAAGATGTTGCAATCATGGTATACTACAGCTGAATTGTGAGGAGAAATTACTACTTGGTTGGAGTTGACAGTTTGTTTTACTCATACGGTCATCTTCACCGATGCCAACCCGGATGTCCATAACGCGTTGCAGCTCATCCGCGACGTAGTTCTGAAGGTTTTTCCAGTGGCATATCTTGCAGATCCGCATGCACACTGCAAGATGCAGTCCATGATGGAATGTTATAATATCACTGGTGGGCCAGAAGATGGTGATGATCCACGGAATGTCAATATTCTGGAATTTGAAGGAAGTCGCGATGTTGTAGCACCTGATGCACCAAGTGATCTGATCAGTCAACTGTTGAAGCTCCGTAAGGTCAACATTGGGACAGAGGACAGTCCAAAGTTCATGAATTTTGGGGACTATTGGGATGATGAGATGATGGGAAAGGTCACCAACTTGCTATATGAATTCCAAGACTTGTTCCCTAAGAAGTTTTCTGAGATGAAGGGAATCTTGGGCGATTTAGGGGAGATGAAAATCCCGTTGAAGCTAGATGCCAAACCAATCAAGCAGCGACCCTATCGACTAAATCCATGCCATAAGGAGAGGGTCAAGGTAGAAATTGATCGCATGTTGGATGCTGCCATTATTGAACTGGTTGAGGAATCATATTGGATCAGTCCTATGGTGGTGCAGGATAAGAAGACCGGCGAAGTGCGCATTTGTGTCGATTTGTGAAAGTTGAATGATGCATGCTTGCATGATCCCTTTCTGACCCCGTTTACTGATGAGGTGCTCGAAGGCGTGGGTGTCCAAGAGATGTATTCTTTCACAAATGGGTTCTCTAGCTATCATCAGATCCGCATCATGAAGGAAGACTGCCACAAGATTAATTTTGTGATAGAATGGGGCTGTTTTCAGTACTCAGTACACAGTGATGCCGTTTGGATTGAAGAATGCACCTGCGATATTCTCGCGGGTTGTCATTGTTGCTTTCTGGGACTTCATCCAAAAAATTTTGCAGGTGTACATGGATGACTGGATAGTCTACAGCTTGATCAACGATCATCTAGCCAATCTGAGTTTGATGTTGGAGCACTGTCGACAGCATCAGATATCGCTGAAATTGAAGAAGTGCATCTTCTGTGCACCATTTGGAATATTACTGGGTCACATTGTGTGCAAACAGGGATTGTTAGTTGACCCAGCAAATATTGTGCTCATTCTGAGCTTAACACCGTCGACTAACGTCAAGTAGTTGAGAGTGACATTGGGACACACTTGGTATTATCTCAAGTTCATCAGGGGTTATGCAGCTATCAAGGCCCCTATGGAGATGTTGCTGAAGAAAGATGCGGTATTCCAGTGGAGTCTTGAATGTCAAGCTAGTTTTGAAACTTTGAAGGCTAAGATGGCTTCAGTGCCAATACTGGTATTTCCGGACTGGAGTAAGGAATTCCATGTCCACGTGGATGCCTCATCGATTGCGCTAGGAGTGGTGCTTGCGCAACCTGGAGAAGGGGATTTGGATCACCCCATTGCGTTTTCCAGTCGGAATTTATCGTCTGCAGAAAGGAACTATACCACAATAGAGAGGGAAGGTATAGCAATGGTCTATGCACTGCAAAAGTTTCAGCACTACTTACTGGGAGGACACTTAAAGATGTTTACAAACCACTCTGCATTGTAATACCTGGTCAATAAGTCTATGTTGGGGGGGAAGATATGTCACTGGCTACTTCTGTTTGAGGAGTTCGATTTTGAAGTGATTGTGAAGCTCGGACGTTTGAACGCAGGACCAGATCATCTATCATGGATTGAGACAAGAGAGGAGCCAACCAACATTGAAGACGGGTTGCCCGATGTGCAATTGTTTAAGGTTGAAATAGCTGATGAATACTATGAAGAGATCCCTCAATTTTTGATGATAGGTACTGCACAAGAGGGATTTACCACCAGTCAGAAGAAACAGTTGGTGGTTAAGGCCACAGATCTCCAGCTGATTGCAGGTGAGTTATATAAACTGGGATCGTATGAGATATTGAGGCGCTGCATCTTTCCTCATGAGCAAGGGCAGATCTTGTCATAAGCACACGTAGGGGTGGCTAGTGGGCACTATGGTGGATGTGCGACTGCTAGGAAGGTGCTTTGCATAGGGATTTGGTGGCCCACGCTTCAAAATGATGCAACGAATTATGCACAGACCTGCGATGTTTGTCAAAGGACTGGGAAACCCTCTAGGAGGGATGAGATGCCCCTGAAACCTCAAGTGACACTGCAGCCATTTGATAAATGGGCAGTAGATTTCATGGGCCCTATCAACCCATCTGGGAAGCGCACTAGTGCAAGATACATTATTACGACGACAGATTATTTGAAAAGATGGGCGGAGGCTGCACCAGTCATAGATTGCACTGCTGTTATAGAAGCGCGCTTCTTATTCAAGAACATTGTCACTCGGTTTGGCTACCCAGAGGTGTTGATGAGCGATCAGGGCAGTCACTTCATCAATCGCACTGTCAGTGCATTGATAGCAGAACTATATATACAGCATAAAAAGAGCACACCATATCATCTGTAAGCAAACAGGATAGTAGAAGCATTCAACAAGGTTCTGGAGAATGCGCTAACAAAGGTGTGCAATGAAAATCGCGACGAATGGGATTTGAAGATCCCAGCAGTCTTGTGGGCATATCGCACCACATGTAAAAGGTTGACGGGACAGACACCATTCAAGTTGGTACATGGGAAACAAGCGATTATGCCTATGGAGTACATCGTTCTGATTCTGCGCATCGCGGTAGCAACATGTATGGATGATTCAGCGACCTTAGGCGAAATTCTAGTGCAGCTAGTACAACTTGAAGAAGATCGCTTTATCGCAGGGTTCCACCAAAGCGTGGAGAAGGATCGACAGAATGCTTGGCATGATCGCCACATAAAAAATAAATAGTTTCAGTAGGGTGACTTGGTGTTGTTTTACGACAGCAAGTTATGAAGCATCCAGGAAAGTTGCAGATGCATTGGCTTGGCCCATATTGCGCCAGTAGCATTACTTCAGGAGGGGCAGTCCAGTTGCAACAGTTAGACGGAGCGATGCTCCCAAAGTTGATCAATGGTATCAAGTTGAAGCCCTATAGGTTGGGCTCGGAGCAGCGCGATGCCTGAGTTGCATCAGCAAAAAAAAAAACAAAAAAAAAATTGCAGGAAGGATCAATGGCAGGATGGCGCGTCAGCAAGAACAGAATGCGCAAGTAGAATTGCTTTCTTGGAAGTTTGGGAGAAGGTTCGCGATAGTGACAGGGTCACGACTGAGTCAAATCAGCAATAAATGTTGAAAGTTCAAGACAGTTATTTAATGGTGATTGTTCGAATGATGAGCATTAATGGCGGATCCAGCCGATCGGATGACAAGATCGATGGCAGATTTGGGTCATTAAGACATGATTTGGTCTGAATTAATGCGTGATTTAGTCATGATTACGAGGGATCAAGTTGGGTGCTATGAGAATCGGCTGAGGCTGGTCGGAAGGCACATGTTTGTAAAAAGTGAGTTCAGCTCCCAATTGCTGAATTGTGCAAGGTTGAGTTGTGTTGCAGAGTGCAGTTGGGCTGTGTTGAGCAAGTTCTTGAGTAGGGTAAGATTGAGCCATGTTAGAAAAACAGGATCACAAAGCAATAACAATAAACAAAAATGAAAATATAATCACACACACATTGCAAGAGAGACACAGATATATCGTGGTTCACCCCAACTTGGGCTACGTCCACACTGAAGTTGCCAGTCCTTATTATTATTCTGTCCAACAAAGTGAAGGGATACAACCTGCAGCATAACCACTGCACTTCCTCTTAACTGTCTCACAGTCTCTCTCCCAATATTAGAGATCTTTATAATGCATAAAACCTAATAGATCATTAACCCTAGCCATGTTACAATGTCTTTCTTTTATAGGGAAATATAATGAGAAAATACCACGGGTTACCCAAAACCATGGGCCTGAAAACTGGTGGCGAAAATAGCCCCAAAAAAATTTCTTCGGGGGCTATGCCCCCGAACCCCCATATTCTCGGGGGCACTTCCCCTACACCCCCCGAGCATCGGGCTGGGATCATAACCAAACCTGGGGTACGGACATGGCTGAATCATCTTCTATGAGACTGGAAGATCTGGCTCCACAACCAACAATCTCCCACTTGGAGACTGATCACAACAACTCCACCATTGTTGTACTTGCTGGACCTTGGACTTGGCAACTTTCTCATCTTCACCTTCATGCTAGAAGGCCAACTGAAACCGAGAAGTGTGATGAACCTGCAATAATTAATTAATGCAAATACACGAGATGTCATAAATAATAGAACAAAATCACTTTTATATTGATCACGGGCCACTTCGAGGGGGCAACCTCCTTTGAGCATGCTCAATACAATTAACTTCACGGTGCCTTCAATGACCTCAACACACACTTATATACTAAGTCTATGCCCAATACTATGAGTCAAAACCATGGGACATATAATACTATGGGACGACTTACAAAGCATATGCGTCCAATACTATGGGTCAATACTATGGCTAATATAAACTACAGATCAACAAATACCACGAGACGACTTACAAAGCATATGCGTCCAACAACAATATACTAACATAGTAAAGAGAAGGGTTGACATAGGTTCCTAACATCCCCTCTCCCTTAGAAAAAGCTTTGTCCTCAAAGCTTTGGTTGGAGAAATTGTTGCAGAATCTGAAGGAGTGGTTCCCCGGTAGCATCCTCGGGTTTCATTTCGAGCCACTGACGCCTTTGGAGTGTCAAGGAGGATTGCTTGGAAGGCTGTAGATGAAGAAGAACCCTGACAGCTGCATGGAAAATGCGCTCAGAACGGTGCTGATCGGCTTGTTGTTTCAGGCGAATTCTGGCCATGTGAAGATTGTCCTGCAGAATGAGAAGAATCTGATTGCGGTTTCGAAGAACCGAGTCAATTTCCTAAACTGGGGAGATGCTAAGGGTGTATGGAAGAAGAACTGGTGGTGTTTTTCCATAGACTGCTTCATATGGTGTCCTTTGAGATGTGGTATTGTACCACCAGAGCGTTGCTAGGAAATCCATAGAAATAGTTGGCCAAAGCTGTGTAGGGGTGGGAAAGGGTTTGAGCAATCCCGAAAGGAGTGTCGTTTCCCCCTTGTTGACTTGGAAAGTATCATCATCAGCCACCATCTGTTGAATTGTCATTTTTAGTCCCTGCCAAAAGAAGTTACATTGTTCCTGGTCATACATTTTGCAGAACCTAGAGTTCCTTGTTGATGAAGAAGCATAGAGTTCATAGAAGAGATATCCCTATTGAACATATTGCAACCAATTTGGAACAAGCAGAGAAAGAGCTGTAAGAGAAACTAGGTCATCAATTGTGCGAGAAGGAGCATCTTCCACCATATTGTCCTTACCCTTCTTGTAAGTGATCACATAGGGATAACCCATGAGTTGGATAACCCATTTCAGGTGTGTTGGGGAGGAGACCCATTGTTCCAAAAAAATTTCCAAACTCAGGAGATCAGTCTTGATGCAGAAATAATTCCCTAATAGGTATGGCTGCCACTTCTGTACTGCATGCAAAATAGCCATGATTTCCTGCTGAGAGATAGATGTGGCTAAATTCTTACCGAAAAGGTCTCTTGAAGGCAACAAGCGCATTGATTCAGCAAGGATACCTACATATCTATCCAAGGAAGTAGTGGAGACTGTTGATGGGTGCATCTGAATGGAATTGAGCTGAGCGATGACACCATGTGAATTCTTCTTAAGGATTTTTTCCAAGCGATGTGAATTGATGATGCAGAGAGACCCTGGTTGTAATCCCATAAATTTGTATCGTGCCCCATTGACTTTAAACTGCATCCAAAGTTCAGCAAAATCCCATAAGATGGGGCCAAGTGTGCGTAGCCATTAAACGCCCAAAACCACATCACATCCGCCTAAGGACAAGGCAAACATGTAAGAGCGTAGGTTATAATCTTCCATAGAGATACGCACATTGTGACACTTACCATTGCAAGGTAAGGTGCCCCCATTGGCAACCATGACTTCAAAGTTGGAGCAAGGATGGACAAAACAATCAGCCTGTTTGGCAATCCGAGGGTCAATGAAGTTATGAGTGCTACCAGAATCAATGAGTATGGTAAGAGGGAGCTTCTTGAAGTATCCCCTGACTCGCATTGTTTGTGGGGTGGTGACGTCGGTTACAGCATGGAGAGAGATCTCGGGTGGGTCGTCTTGAGATGGGGTGTCAACAGGAGGGTGTTGAATGTCGACCGGATCATCTACTGTATCTGTAGCTTCTTCACCGAGTTCTAAGGCAGGCGGAGAATCCACATCCAAGAGATAAAGCTTTTGTTGAACACATCTATGTCCCCGAGTGAATTTTTCATCACAATTATAGCAAAGCCCTTTTTCTCGGCGTGCATGCATTTCTATTTCAGACAAATGCTTGATAGGAGTTGGTTGAGGAGCAGGCGTGATGGGAGGTCGTTGGGAACCCATATTTCTGAAGGGAACAAAGGTGGGTTTGGAGCGTTGTTGAGCTGCGATCTTGTCCTCGGCCAGCTTAGCCAACCCTAGGACTTCCATCATTATGTTGGGACAAAACATTTTGACCTCTGAGCAGATTTCATCCTTGAGACCACTGATAAAACAACTCCTATAGAATTCATCAGACAATCCTTCTGTGTGATTGGCCAATTTCTCAAATTCTGTCTGATACTCTCTCATTGTGCCAATTTGGTGAAGTTTAGTGAGTACTCCTGTGAAATCATCAAAAGCACTAGGACCAAATTGTGGCAAAATGAGTTGGCAAAAATCTGTCCAGTTTGGCTCGGGATGAGTTTTGATGTACCAACGGTACCATTGAAGGGCTTCCTGTTCCAAATGAAAGGATGCAAGTGGAACTTTCTGGGCATCAGAAGTATTATGCAGACTGAAATATTGTTCTGCTCGATATATCCATCCAGTCGAATCAGTACCATTGAAGCGAGGAAAATCAAGCTTCGGCCCATGAAAATTGCTGGAAGAAGAGAACCTGGTGGCTGCAAAAGATTCTGGCTGTCTGGTATTGTTCATGGTGGAATGCTGAAGATGGAGGCTGAGAAATTTTTCATCCAGATCTTGGAGTTTGGTTTGGATGGCTGCAAGTGCTTCCTCCATGGTGTGTGCTCCTGCATAGGTGACAACCATAACCAGGTTTTTTTTTTTTTTTTTTTGGTGGAAAGGGTAGAAAAGCACAAATAGAAGCTGATTTTATAAAGGGAAATTTGGATTGAGGAAACAATTTGATGGGTAATTGGGGTTTGACTAGATTTTGGACACTGTCGAAAGGACAAGAAAACAAAAAGGGGGATTTCAGAAGCGGGGTGATCGAATGAGAAAATTTAGCAGAGAGGGACAAGGAAGCAGAATTCAAAAAGGAACTCTGTGGTAAAATTTGAAGGTGATTGGGTGAAATCTGAGGAAGTTATGGCAAACCCTAAAAATAGACAAATGTAGGATTTCGGGCTTTGGGAAGGGGAAATGGGGATAGGATCCTCAGGAATGAAAGATGCAGAATGGGATGACAGGGGTTCCCCAAAAATTTCAAGGGAAACAGAGTGAAAACAAGGGAGATATGGAGAAAAAACTAAATTTTATTTTTTTTAACAACGGCGCAATGGCACGGAATGGATCGAAAACGGCTGGATCTGGAACGACTTTCAGAATAGATCTGAAACGGCTAGATCTGGAGAGGAAGTGATTGGCAACAGTTCAAATGAAAATAGATATGGACCCCAAGTATGTACGGCTTCCTAACAGTTCAGGTGTTTCACTTGGCCACCAATGCTGTCTGATGGCTTACGTATTGGGGCAGTACCCCTCACTCCACGGCTCAGGTAAAACTGATAACCGCTTTGCCACAAATGACAACTCTTGGTTTACCTCACGGGTGGGAACTAGTCAATCAGGTAGGGGTCGTTGCCCTTTTCGCTGGCAGGTCCTCTCAATGGGCCAGCTACTTTGGGGTTCCTGTGGTACTCATCACAATGAGTTTTAGGGCTTATTCCCAAGTACTTCCCACAGTTAAGCGGATAGGGATTATTCCCAAATC
Organism: Larix kaempferi; assembly: GCA_027924585.1. Classification (NCBI taxonomy): domain Eukaryota; kingdom Viridiplantae; phylum Streptophyta; class Pinopsida; order Pinales; family Pinaceae; genus Larix; species Larix kaempferi. The sequence goes on along the minus strand of BSBM01000799.1, from coordinate 6,439,191 downwards.
CGAAGCTGCAACAGATGCGAAAAAAAAAAAATGGGCAGAAATTCCACCTAACAAGCCCAAGAAAGTGCTCTGATACCAAATGTGATGAACCTGCAATAATTAATTAATGCAAATACACGAGATATCATAAATAATAGAATAGAATCACTTTTATATTGATCACAGGCCACTTCGAGGGGGAAACCTCCTTTGAGCAAGCTCAATACAATTAACTTCATGGTGCCTTCAATGACCTCAACACACACTTATATACTAAGTCTATGCCCAATACTATGAGTCAAAGCCATGGGACATATAATACTATGGGACGACTTACAAAGCATATGCATCCAATACTATGGGTCAATACTATGGCTAATATAAACTACGAATCAACAAATACTATGGGACAACTTACAAAGCATATGTGTCCAACAACAATATACTAACATAGTAAAGAGAAGGGTTGACAGAGGTTCCTAACAAGAAGGAACTCAGTTTCTCTCTGGTCACTACCTTTGTGAACATGTCTGCAGGATTCTGGCTAATATGTATCTTTTCCATCTTCAACAGTTCATCTTCCAGAACAAAGCATATGAAATGGTACTTGAGCTGTATATGTTTAGTCCTGGAATGGAATGCTGGGTTCTTTGCAAGATGAATGGCACTCTGGCTATCACTATACAACCTTCTATCCTTATGCTTCTTACCCACTTCCTCCATAAACCTCTGCAGCCAAATCATCTCTTTACTAGCCTCTGTAATAACAATGTACTTTTCTTCCGTTGTTGAAAGTGAAACAACCTTCTGCAGTTTTGAAATCCAGCTTACTGCTGTTCCACCTACAGTAAACACATACCCTGTGGTGCTCCTCCTACTATCCTTATCACCTGCCATATCTGCATCAACATATCCCTGTAGAATAGTGTCTGAACCTCCAAAACATAATGCCTGAGTGGTGGTACCTCTCAAATACCTGAGAATCCACTGTACTGCCTTCCAATGTTCTTTACCTGGATTGTTCATATATCTGTTCACAACTCCCACTACTTGTGCAATATCTGGCCTTGTGCACACCATGGCATACATCAAGCTGCCAACTGCTGATTGACAGGGAATCTTGGACATGTAATTTGTCTCTTCCTGTGTCTTGGGACACATTTCCTTACTTAGACTAAAATGGCTGACCAAAGGTGTACTTACTGGTTTTGCATTCTGCATTCTGAACCTCTCCAACACCTTTTGTATGTAATCGCTCTCAGACAATGTCAATTTGCGATTTTTCCTGTCTCTTGTTATTCTCATACCAAGGATTTGCTTTGCAGCACCCAAATCTTTCATCGCAAATGAATTAGCTAGCTTCCTTTTGAGTACATTTATATCCTACATGTTAGACCCTACAACAATCATGTCATCCACATACAGTAACAAGATAATGTTTCTTTCATTGTCTAGCTTCTTGAAATAAACACAGTGGTCAGAATGACATCTACTATAACCTTGTTCTGTCATAAACCTGTCAAATTTTAAATACCACTGCCTTGGAGCTTGCTTCAAACCATACAAGCTCTTTTTCAACCTTCCCACCAAATTCTCCTTACCTTTGACCTCATACCCTTGTGGCTACTGCATATATATCTCTTCCTCCAAATCCCCATGGAGAAAGGTTGTTTTTACATCTAACTGTTCAAGATGCAAATCTTCTACCGCCACTAGAATTAAGATAGTCTTAATTGAAGTCATCTTAACAACAGGAGAAAATATTTCATCAACATCTATACCTTTCTTCTGTGCAAACCCCTTTACAACAAGTCTGGCCTTGTACCGCTTCTTGCCTCCTTCTTCTTCCTTCAACCTGTAAATCCATTTTTTCTGCAATGCTCTTTTACCAGCAAGAAAGTGAACTAGATCCCAAGTCTGGTTTCCTACCAATGAGTCCATCTCCTCATTCATGCCTTGCTCCCACTTCTTTCTAGTTTCCAACTGCATTGCTTCTTCATAACATTCTCGTTCACCAGCATCAGTCATCAACAAATAATACATTGAAGGAGAGTATCATTTAGGGAGTCTACTTAACCTGGTAGATCTTCTTGTAGTTGGAGGAGTTTCAGCTACTTGCTGTTGTTCTTGATTTTTTGGCACCTTTGGAACTTCATTTTCTTGAATTTCATGAAGTACTGTGTACTCTATGGTTTCCTTTTCCTGTTTCTTTCCCTACAACTGATCTTTATACATGACCTTTTCATTGAATATCACATCTCTACTCCTGATGATTTTTTTATTGTCAAATTTTGAGCATTAATTCACAATACTCTAGGATCTTTACTGAGAGAACAACATGTACAGTATATCAATGCATATCAATCATAACAAGCATGTCAATCATCACAAGAATCAAAAGCATGAGAGACAATAGACACACAGAGTTTCTATGGGGAAAACCCTAAGGTGAAAAACCCCACAACTTCCTCAAAGATAGAGAGAGCAATAGCTCAACCAAAGTACAACCAAATACATAGATATAGTCTCCTAGTAGCAGATGATCCTCCTCCTCACATGTGCACCACTTTCTGAGTGAAGGAAGAATGAGTTTCTGAGTGATCCAAATAGAGATCTCCCAATCTCTATTTATACTTATTTTGTTTGCCCAGTGACCTTATGGGGCCGACTTGTCTAGCTAGGTACATCAACCATATATTACATAAATCAGAGCCGACCCCACACATGGTGTTCTAATAACCCATCGGTAAGTTAACACACTTGTGACACTTGTCAATACACATGACGACACTTCCGTATAGAGGAATGACACATCTCTATAGGAGTATAATAATATATAAATGAAATACATGGATGAAATACATTCTGAAGTTACGTATACATCAACACTCCCTCTTAACTAGGAAGGTATTTCTCGACACAGATTTACTAGCACAAGTCTTCTTCTCTGGATCATCGTCATCGTCATCATCACTGCTACTGCTATCTCAACCAATCTCTGAATCTACTCGTCATAGGAAGTTCTACAGAGCCAGTCCTTTTTCATACTGGATGTAGGCCCACCACCTGTAGGTCTTCATCATCACTAGCCATATTGTGGAATCCTCAGGACTTATTACGTGCATCACAAAACCTCGAAAGAGCATCCCAAGATGTTATGGGTACACAACTCCGACCTATAGGATCTCCCAGGGCGCTATTACATGTGACCCCACCACAAAACCTCGAAAGAGCATCCAAGGATGTTATGGGTACACAAATCCAACCTGAAGGATCTCCCGAGGGCCCAAATTACATGCCATAGGACAAAATCTCGCAAGAGCATCCCAGGATGTTATGGGTACACAACTCCGACCTGAAGGATCTCCCAGTGCACAAATTACATGTCCTCCCAGAGCAATGTCTCAAAAGAGCATCCCAGGCTGTTACGGGTACACAACTCCGACCTATAGGATCTCCCAAACATGCTCATCTGCACAACTTGATCCACAGCCACAAAGTATCATCTTGATACTCACCATATATCATCCTGATGTACACATGATCATCCTGATCATCATCACTGCATCGTCCTCCTGCATATCATCTGGAGAAACATCCTGAAGCTCATCATCCATGATCATATACTGCATCCATCTGATGCATACCAAGTATCTACCTAATACATATCATCATGATCCACCTAATCATACACTGTATCCACCTGATACCTAGATACACACTGTATCTACCTAATACATATCAATATACAATGTATCCACCTGATACATATATAGATACAAGGTCCAAGCATCCAGCATGATGCATACATATACAAATGATCCAACTGATCATATCCAACATCCAACATGATGCGTACATACATAAATGATCCAACTGATCATATCCAACATCCAACATGATGCGTACATGCATAAATGATCCAACTGATCATATCCAACATCCAACATGATGCGTACATACATATATAGAGCAATAACTAGAGCATCATCCTGATGCTCATCATCCAGTGCTTACATCCACAGCCATGTGAAGGATCCTCATTCCAACATGCTTGGAATGGCTTCTGCAAATGTGTCCATCACTTCTTCCTCGAAGTGTCATCAATCTAAAGAACACCAAGCCTCTCTCTAAAGTACTCGAACTTCACTCTGGCTAGTGGCTTCGTCAGCACATATGCAATCTTCTCATCCGTCACAACATACAAGAGCTTCACTGCTCCTCTCTGCACAATATCCCTGATATAGAGGTATTTGATCTCTATGTGTTTCGACCTGTCGTGGAACACCGGGTTCTCAGACAGCTTCACACAACTCTGGTTGTCACAAAAGATACCAGTAGTCTCCAGCGGGAGATCAAATAACTCTGACAGTAGCTTTCGAAGCCATACTTCCTCACAATTAGCCGAACAGGATGCAACATACTCTGCCTCGGCTGTACTCAATGCTACGCAAGACTGCTTCCTGCTAAACCAAGAGATCACACCTGATCCCATACTAAAGCAGCACCCAAATGTGCTCTTCCTATCTGCAGCACTACCTGCCCAATCTGAATCAACATAACCCTACAGGTTAAACTTTTGATTCACTTCATACTTGAGCCCATAATCAACTATACCCTTTAGGTACCTCAGAATATGCTTTACAACAACCAGGTGAACACTCCTCGGATCCATCAGGAATTGGCTCAATGTGTTCGCCGCAAAGCAAATATCTGGTCTCGTGTTCGGCAGGTACATCAAGGACCCAATCATCTGACAATACATAGAGACATTAACCGGCTCAGATTAAGCATCACATAGAAGCTTCAGATTCGATGCCATAGGTGTGGCCATGTCCTTGCAATCCATCATCCCGAACCTCTTCAGGATATCTACAGTATACTACCCTTGTCCAAGGAAGATCCCATCTGCACTCTACCACACCTCCATACCTAGGAAATAGTGCATCATTCTCAAGTCCTTCATACCGAACTCGGCAACAAGCTTCCTCTTTGTATCGGCAATGAATCTGTCATCTCCTGTTACGAACAGGTCATCTACATACACAAGTAGAATCACAGTATTTCCTTCCTCAACGTTGTAGTAAAGGCTGGAATCCGCTTTACTCTTGGTAAATCCCAAACTAGATAGAACGTTGTCTATCCTACCATACGAAATTCTGCACATATATGAATTCTTGTCATGTGTCTCAAAATCAAGTGGCTGCTCCACATACACTTCCTCTTCGATTGCACCATTCAAGAAAGCTGTCTTGACATCCATCTAGTGTACCTTCCATTTCATCATTGCAGCCAGGGAAAGTATTGATCTGATGGAAGTGTACCTGGCTACAGGAGCAAAAGTCTATTCCCTCTTTCTGAGAGAAGCCACAAGCTACAAACCTTGCTTTGTATTTCTCCATGCTACCATTTGCAGCATGCTTGATCTTATAGATCCATTTGGAAGTTACAGTAGAATTCCCTTCAGGTCTTGGGACAACATCCCAAACATCGTTCTTCATGATCGACGGATCATGGCATTCTTCATGTATCTTGGGAACTTCAATATCTTCAATAGATAATTTTGTTGCTTGAACAAATGTTGTAGTCCTTCTTTTGTAGGTGAAGGTATACGATCTTTCCTACAAAACAAGTTCAATTGTATGATTAGAGACATCTCATAGTTTTCAGAAGAAATTCTTACACATAAAGAAATATGTCATACAGTCATGCAATTATTTTAGCCAATGCTTCAATACAACATTCATCCATATCCTGTAACTTTCTAGATGCCTTCCAATCTCTACCAGAACATTGTTAAGAGTTTGCACTACTCCCAACATGTCAGCAAAGAGGTTTCATTCTAGATAAGTAGCAATGGAATGTTGTACAGTGCCATAGGCCACTTACCCATTACATGCATATTAGTAGTATACTGTTCATTAATGTAATTATTCTAATATGCATAATACACAACCTAAGTCTAGGAACATAAGCATATACATCATTGAACAACATTATTTAAACAAACAAATATGTAAGAAACGACAATTCAAATACTTATCTTTGTTTGGTTGTTGGGTGGACTCCCTCTGAATCTTTGCAACTCCATTATGATGTGGATTGTGAGAAGTGGTCGACTCCCTCTGAATATCCTTGCAGAAACTACTGGAGTGTGCTCCCTCTTGATCTTTGCTTCCTGGATTACCTATCCTTAAACTTATATCCATCCTTGATCACTATGCATGCTTACAAGTATCATTATTGTGATGTCCTCAAGATCTCATACATAATCATACATTTATTAGTATAATATCAAAACAAAATAATCTTAAACATGTATAGTCATGATCATTTCAAACACAGATAATAAGCATTATCATTCAAGGTTTCAGGGAAGACTTCTCTTACTCATGCATATTCATATTTGACTATAGAACTCTTCTGGTTAGTCATATCATCAATCAAGGTAAGAGACATAATATGCATAAACCCTAGATTACTTAAACTTGTAATTTCATGAGTAACCATTATCAATCATAGGGTATAATTTTAGCTTGGAAAACATACCTGATCATCATATTTGCTAGTTATGTCTACCAATGTTTTCTTGTTCTCTTCAATGACCTTCATAACTCATTAGTTAACCATTGTAGAACCAAAATATACATACCTCTATGTGATCCATGACTATGGATGAGTCTTTGTCTTCATGCCACCATGGTCTTGATTTTAGGAAGACCTTCTACAGCTTTACTTGCAATTGGTAGTGCTCTGTAGTGCACATGTGCAAGTCTTCTATGCCAAAGTTCACTTGGCTCCATGGATCCATGTATCATGGCATGTTCAGGTTTTCCCTTCAATTTGTACAATCCTCCCTCTTTCTCTCCAATCACTAATGCATCATTTATGGTTTTACCCTTTGGCCACATTAGGACTTGTCCATCCACAAATGCAACCCTCATTCCTTTTGCATCCAATGCAGATATGGAGAGTAGGTTCTTCTTGATCCTAGGTACATAAAGAACTTCTTTCATCTTTAAAGACTTTGCAGAGTCTAGGTTGTAGGAGGCTTCGCCACTTCCTTTGATAGGATATTGGTAGTCATCCCCAAGTTTCACCTTATGGGGTGACTCATGTTCAGATAGATTAGCAAAGGATTCTTTAAACCCAGTCATGTGCTTTGAAGCACCATTGTCAATAAGCCAATCATTACAACCATGAGAGATAGTACCTGTGAGAGCAAAGATTAAAACATACTCTTCTTCGCTTGATGAGTCATCATCATCACTTTCTACTCTAGCCTTCTTCTTGGGAGGTTCATCATCCTCAGTCGCATGAGCATGATATCTCTTCTTGTTACCTTTCTTCTTGTTGTTGAAGTTGTTGTCCCTTTTGTTCTTGGGACAATCTGCAGCAAAGTGTCCTTTCTCATTACATGTGAAGCATCTTAGATCCTTCTTATTCTTTTGTTGATTGTGAAATGATCTCTTGTAATTAGAGTGCTCCTTCTTGGGCTTTCTTCTTTTGGTGTGAGTAGCGAGAGCTTGGTCTTCACTTCCCATATTTTCTTCTCGGGCTACAAGCCTGGCCTCTTCTTGTGAACATTTCTCCCATAGTCTACTAAAAGAGATCAATTTCTTTCTTGCACAGATTCCTTGAATAAAGGAGTCCCATGACCTAGGTAGGCCATTCAGAGTGGTCATAACAACTTCACCATTGTCCACTACTTCATCCACAGCTTCAAGTTGTTCGTTGATCTGAGAGACTTTGGAGAAGTAAGATTGAATGGTCTCTCCATTCAACATCTTGACCCCTTTCAATTGATTCCGCAGAGTCATCTTTCGATTTATGTTCTTCCCTTCAAATAACTTGGTTAGGGAGTCAAACATCTCCTTGGGTGTCTTTAGAGATGACACATGTGGTATGAGATGATCTTTGATAGAATCAACAATGATTCTTTTTGCCTTGACCAAGTTCTTCTTATGCAATACCTTATCCTCTTCATCCTCTGGGATAGGGACCTCAGAGTTGATGTAGGAGTCCAATCCATTTTCTTCCAGGATTAACCCAATCCTATACTTCCAGGCTCGAAAGTTATCAGCCCCTTCAAGCTTATCCTCAAGCTTGGTGTGGTGAGACATCTTAAAGAGTACTTCAAATGGAAATAGAGAAGATTTAGGTCTTACCACTTGCTTTGCTGAAAACTGGATCTAGTCCCGGATTAGGGTTTGTCGAAAAAACCCTAAAAATTCAAAATGTGAATTTCAACTTTCTGAAAGGATAGAAAGATGTGCCTTGATGATCTGATCAGCCTGGTGTATTCAGAATTTGAGATCTGCAAAGCTTCACCCTTTAGAAATGCCTTTTAGTCTTCCCAGGTTCACTAGGGAGGACCTTGAATTAGGGTTTGAGTTTCCCAGAGATTTACTCAACCAAAAATCTCGATCCAAATCTCTAAACTTCGATTTTTCCAAGAATCTTCCAGCTATGTCTTCAGATTTCAGAAATTCCTATTTTTGTGGCAACCCTAATTTTTAGGGTCAAAAACTGAAAATGCTCAGAATTGAATTCTGATTGGACAGATAGATTCTCCTTGATGAGTAGAGTCAATATGTTATACTGCTTTTCCAAAATCTGTGGAGAGAAACCAAATAAACAAGAAACCCTAGTTTCCGTCACTACACAATGTCTTCTTCTCAGGTTAGCTTTGATACCATGTTAAATTTTGAGCATTAATTCACAATACTCTAGAATCTTTACTGAGATAACAACATGTACAATATATCAATGCATATCAATCATAACAAGCATGTCAATCATCACGAGAATCAAAAGCATGAGAGACAATAGACACACAGAGTTTCCATGGGGAAAACCCTAAGGTGAAAAACCCCACAGCTTCCTCAGAGATAGAGAGAGCAATAGCTCAACCAAAGTATAACCAAATACACAGAGATAGTCTCCTAGTAGCAGATGATCCTCCTCCTCACATGTGCGCCACTTTCAGAGTGAAGGAAGAATGAGTTTCTGAGTGATCCAAATAGAGATATCCCGATCTCTATTTATACTTGTTCTGTTTTCCCAGTGACCTTATGGGGCCGACTTGTCTAGCTAGGTACATCAACCATATATTACATAAATCAGGGCTGACCCCACACATGGTGTTCTAATAACCCATCAACAAGTTAACACACTTGTCAATACACATGACGACACTTTCGTATAGAGGAGTGGCACATCTCTATACGAGTACAATAATATATAAATGAAATACATGGATGAAATACATTCTGAAGTTACATATACATCAATAGTTATTTTCATAATCCCATAAGCAATAACCAAATTCATCAACCCCATATCCAATAAAGGTACATTTCTTGGATTTAGCTTCTAGCTTTGTTCTATTTTCTTTATCAATATGGACAAATGCTTCACAACCAAACGTTCTCTGAAATGAGTAGTTTACCTTTTGATCTGTCCATGCCTCCTCTGGAATACCACCATCCAAGTCACTTGAAGGTCCTCTGTTTATTAAATAAACAGCAGTATTTACAACATCCTTCCAAAACTGTAAGGGCAACCCTGCATGCAGTCTCATAGACCTTGCACGCTCCATGTTCGTTCTGTTCATCCTTTCTGACACACCATTTTCTTGTGGTGTTCCTGGGACTGTATTCTCTCTACAAATCCCATGGTATGAATAGTAACTATCAAACTCCTTGTCGTAGTACTCACCTCCATTATCATATTTGAGACACTTGAAACCTTGTCCCTGTCTCATTCTCAACAAAGCTTTCCACTTCTTAAAAGTAGCAAACACATCAGATTTCTGTCTAATGCAATAAACCCAAGTTTTCCTAATTGCATCATCAATAAATGTAACATAATAATGAGAGCCACCGAGAGATTGTACCTGATTCGGTCCCCATACATCTGTATGCACTAGCTCTAACTTTTCATTCTTCTTATGTTTCCCAACCCTAAGAAATCTGACTCTCTTTTGTTTTCCATAAACACAGTTTTCACAGAATTCCAAACTTACCTGCTTCAAATCTGGCAGCAACTTCCTTGAGTGGAGAATCTGCATCCCCTTCTCACTCATGTGGCCAAGCTTATGATGCCACAATGCTGTATATGTTCCTATGGAAGCTAAAGAGATAGAATGGTCAATATTATGAGGACATAAATACAACGTACCTATCCTGTCTCATTTTGATATCACCGTTGATCCTTTAGTGATCTTCCACCACTTTTCTCCAAATGTAGATAGACAACCGCCATCTCCTAACTGCCCTGTTGAGTTCAGATTTCTTTTCATAGCAGGAATATGCCTAACATCTTTCAACATCCAATCAGTTCCATTCTTAACTTTTATCCATACCTTACCCATTCCAACAATTTTACATGGCTCATCATCACCCAATAAAACATGTCCAAAATCGCCTGAAACATAATCATAAAAATATTTCCTATGGGGTGTAGCATGACATGAAACCCCTGAATCTACTACCCAATAATCACTAGTATTATCTAATGCAAGAATCAAAGAATCTTGTAACACATCACCTGCTACATTTGCTTCCTGGGTCGTTTCCTTCTGTGCATCTCCTTTCTTCTTTAGAGATCTGCAATCTTTCTTCAGATGTCCTTTCTTTCCACAGTTCCAGCACTCTATTTTTCCTAGTCTGGACTTGGATCTTCCCGTTTTAGACTTGCCACGATTACCTTGGCTCTTTCCTCTCTCCTTTTGTCTTCCCCTACTCTCCATGGTCAACGCATTACCTGATGTCTCATCTGTTCTTTTTCTTCACATTTCCTCGCTAAGAATAACAACAATAACATCATCAAATTTCAAGGTGTTTGAACCAGAGACAGAGTTACTTACAGCCATGACCAAGCTATTCCAGCTTTCTGGCAATGAACACAAGATTAGAAGAGCCCTAACCTCATCATCAAAGTTCACACTTACAGAACTTAGCTGATTTGTAACTGTATTAAACTCATTTAAATGATCAGTAACAGATCCACCTTCAGACATCTTCATATTAAATAAATGCTTCATTAGAAATACCTTATTAGAGGTCGAGGGTTTTTCATACAACTTACCCAGTGCGCTCATCAAACCCTCCGTTGTCATTTCTTTTGAGATATTGAAAGCCACCGATGAAGCCAGGCTCAACCGTATTGTTCCCATAGCCTTCCTGTCAAGAACCTCCCATTCTTCGTCCTTCGTGGCCGCCGACTGCTTTGCTCTTCCTCCCAATGGTAGGAATAGATCCTTCTAGTACATATAGTCCTCCATTTGCATCTTCCATAACTAGAAGTTTTGGCCGTTAAACTTCTCAACCTTAAAATTTTCTTCTTCTGCCATGGCTCCCACTCGAACCAGAAACCCTAGCTTCCTGCGGGTTTATCTGCCAAATAGACCTTTGGCTCTGATACCAATTGTTAGAAAAACAGGATCGCAGAGCAATAATAATAAACAGAAATGCAAATATAATCACACACACATTACAAGAGAGACATAGATATATCGTGGTTCACCCCAACTTGGGATACATCCACACTGAAGTTGCCAGTCCTTATTATTATTCCATCCAGCAAAGTGAAGGGATACAACCTGTAGCACAACTGCTACACTTCCTCTTCACTGTCTCACAGTCCCTCTCCCCCCCCAGACCCCCTGAGCGTCAGGTCAGGATCATAACCAAACTTGGGGTACGAACACGGCTGAATCATCATCTATGAGACTGGAAGATCTGGCTCCACAACCAACAAGCCATTTGTTGGCATTGCAGGGATTGAGTGCGGCATGCCGGGTGAGCCAGATACGGTGGAGATTTCAAGTGAATCCGATTCACCCATCATCCCTGCTAGTATCGAAGAGGAGGTCAATCTCGAGGAAGAATTTTCTATCATGCCAATGGGATCGTCCTCCATTATGCGCCAAAAGAGGAGGGGGACGCAACCTATCTCCCCGCGACTGGAGAAGTGGTAGCCCCACTCCACTTCCCAAGTGCCGGAAGGGGTCCCGGAGGCGATCCCATCGAGCTCTAGTGTTGTGGAGTCCGTAGTCCGAGCAGGCATCTTTGCTGCGGATATCCCAGGCTAACGACCTCCATGTTGACCTGGGATTCAGCCGAGGAATCCCACGAAGAACCAGCGGTATCAAATCAAAATGTCAGAGATTCCACTAGGTATGAGCTGCACCATCGACAATGTGCCTACACTGATGCAGCTTCAGTACGATTATCATGATTTGCTAGCATTGGAAGATGTTATGATGGAGCCCTTTAAGCCACGAGCAGTGGGGCAGACTAGGTTGACACCACGCATTCCAAATGACTGGGCACACGGTTTGGAGAAGGTTGGGTTGTTGGGTTTGATCAACCAGCCACACTTTGGGCGGTTGACGGAAGCCAATGCCTACGTGAAACAGTTGCTGGCCTGTTTTCATGGCGGCATTCTATGGTTGGACAGGCAGGTCACTGTCACGGTGGACTTGATTTCTAAAATCACAGGGTTTCCCAAGGCTAGGGTCGACCCATTGCAATATTTTTAGGGGAAGAACAATGACAAAAATCTCACGGCAAGGTTGAGGAAGCAATATAAAATGTAGCTCAATGGATGGGCCTACTGCCTAGATACCATCAACAAGCCTGCAGTTAAAATTGGGGCACGAATCCTTGCTACCAAAATCGTTTGGAACAATCGGCCCAACCAAGGCAACTCGGGGGTTGTCGCATGCAGGGAAATTTGTACCGAAGGCGTGCAAGTAAATTGGTCCCTGTTTCTGCTCAACCAGTTGACGGAGGATGCATTGGCATCCTAGGCGAGGCGGCAGCCATTCGCATACAGCTGGTTGTTGATCTTAGTCACGCTTGTCGCCTGGATGGAGACCGATGACTATCAAGGAATGGAGGTGGACGTGGTGCAAGATCAAAAGGGGGCATGCTACCAAAACTTATGGTGGGTGTAGGAACCAGAGAGCCTCAGAGAGTGCACCACACAGTTCTAGCTCTACTGGGAAGTGCTGCAGGTGGCTATAGAGTGAGTTTCGCGGCTGACTCAGATAGCAATTGAAAAGTACAAGGGGATCGCCCGGTTTGTGATTGGACCGCACAATATCCATGTGCAAGTGCGACTTGATAAAGATAAGCAGTGGTTACAGACCCCCTATAAGTTATCCAATGAAGAATTAGACGTGATCATTGATGATTGGCTGGTCGATTGGCGTGAACCAGTTGCTCAGGAGGAGGAGTCTACGGGGATACCATTAGATACGCCAATTCTGGAATCGTAAAATCACCAAGATTCGGATCAGGAGTCGCCGCAGACCCCTACGAATGAAGAGTGTGAGCTTGAAGAGGGCAGAACAAAGGCACACTATGAACATGGGACAATCAGTGGGATCCCCCCATCGTTGGAGGCACAACTCGGCCGACTACTACTAGCGATAAATAATGCAACCAGTGGGGCGGCTAGAGCAATAACGGCAAAGGAGGACGAAGGTTTTCATGTGGTGATTTCCCATCTGGATTCCTTGTGCGACATTGTTTTGAATAAGGCACCAGAGGGAGCAACTGTGCAGGCAATTGGCACAATCGGCACTGAGCCGCGAGTCTGGAATGTACAAATTCCCCCAACTACGATTGCGACTGATGATGAGGCTCTAAAGGCTTCGCTACAGCAGTTGGAAGTGTTGTCTGTTAACATCAACGCATTGTCATCACAGACATTGGTGTAGCTATAGATGGTTGCCAGTCAGGAACTAGCGGATAGAGAGGCGGATGTCAGGAGTGAGCTATTGCACTTGTAGGAGGGCGAAGCGGTGTTACGAAAGGAATTTGAGGGCCACAAGGGGAAGGCAGCAGTGGCATGGGAAGTGGTCGATGAACTCAAGGATATGCTGGAGAAGCTTTGGGTCGATAGGGCTAGGGAAATAATGGAGCTCAAGAAGGAACAGGATTGGTTGACGGTGGATAAAACCACCCTGTGGAACAGTAAGGTGCAGCTGGATGAGGCCATCGTTGAAGCATGTCAATATGTACTAGAGAAAACAAAAGCATTGGATCTGGTTGAGAAAGCGAAGAATCTAGGGGCTATCATCATCGGGTTGCAGGCAGAAAACCCTACCTTGTCCTACGCACTCCAGTCGGCCACACCACCAGAAGTCATTGCAGCACAAAAGAGTGCCATCGAAGAATTGGCAAGCCATCTAGGTGAGTTGGAATAGGAGATGACCAAGATCTCTACTGAGAATGCACTGTTTTGGGTCAGTGTTGTTCAGGATGAGCCACTGGAGCAGCTAACCAAGCTATGACGTGAGTCGAAAGAACAGCTGGCAACACTGAAGATATCCATGCGTACAATGCCACCAACAGCACAGGTATCCAAATCTGCAAAGCTCAAGGAGTTGCAGCAGCAAGTTGCCAAAGCGGAAGAACATCAGAAGAAACACGTTGTGCAGCTGGACGAGTTTTAAGAAATCGGGCCATAGTTTAATGCTGCGGCTAACTCGGATCTGCAGGCGGTATAGGAAGGACGGAAGAAAGTTGATGCGCACCTAGTTGACCACCCATTAGCACAGTAATTAACTGAGAGCCAGGAAGTCACCGCCACAGTCATGCAACAAGTTAACGAAATCCGCTAGCAATACGAAGACTTCCGGCTGAAGACAAATGAGTACACCATGTCCTGCTGATGTGGCTCAAGGGCAAGCCACAAGATTGTGTTGGGGGCCTGTTGGCAGGCAGTTTGGACAAGTCAACATCGCAGCATCGCAGATGCTGTGCAAGACTGAAGATACTGCATAAGGTGGAAAGTTGAGCGCAAATGATAATATTTTATGTATTTTTGGGTCAATTGAACTACAGTATGCGGGTTTTTGGGTCATTTGGACCACAATAGCTAGATTTTGGGCCATTTGTTTTGAAGTGTCGATTAGGAAGTAGTTAGTAAGTGGACAAGCAATGTAAAGGCGTAAGCCTATAAATAGACATAGATTTGTAAGTGTTGGATTATCTTGGATCTGGAGATATCTTTTGGGTCTATCTGTTGCAGAGTATGATTGTTGAATCATCTGTGAGATCTTGATCCGATATTTTGTATTTGGGGTTTTTGCGGAGTTAATATGATGTGACAGAGTTATTGAGCAGAATCCCTGTGTTTTTCCTGTTATTTGTGGTAATGCATTTCGCGATATGAATATATGAATGATGTGATGTTTCCTTGTTGCGAATAATGCTTTAGTATTATATCTGTTGCAATTATGCTTGTTCTGTTGAAAGATGCCATGAATATGAATGATGCTTGATTTAAATGCTTAGATCTATTTCAGAAATATTGCAATAAGTTGAGTAATTAAGCCACAAACATCCTCCTTCATTCAACGGAAACATGGTTCTGTCAACTCTCCCTTGAACATCTCAGGTGAGACCTCATCTACTCTATAGGTATTGCTGGATGAGGTAAAACCTGTCTGGGCTGGTGCTCAGGGAGATCGCGATGGTCTGGGTGTCAACAGTGCTAGGAACCCCTGTCGACTGGGTTTGTGTCAACACAGTTGACATCAATGACTCAAATTGAATCAATTGACATCCTCTTTGAAATTATTTGACATCAATGAAAACCAAAGTTCAGCATCCTCTTCATTGTCATCCCATACACCTCGATTGACATTTTTAAAACCCTTCATATATTCTGTGCAAAATCCCATGGAATCTTGCATTGAATATCCCTTGGACATGTTTCCTTGCGGTTTTTCCCTAGTATGAACAATTGTTTTCAATACCTTCATATATCGTTCTATAGGATACATTTGTCTTGTTCTTACTGGGATGCAATGCTCTCGTTCATATTGTAGATGTATCAAAAGATGAATAGAAATGTTAAATATTGTTGGTGGAAAATTCCGTTCCAATAGAAAAAGGACTTTAAAAACATCCTCCCTCAAACTATCAAATTTTGAAGGATCTAATACATGTAAACTCGTTCTCTTTAATATTATGCCCAGCCTTATAATTGCCAATATTGGCCCCTTTTCCAAACTTGATATATTGAACACAATAGGTAAAATATTTATAGTATAAAGGCTTTTGGATGCATTGTGTAGGATTTTTCAATTCGACGTTTTGGGTGAACACTTCACCCATATTCAGGGAATCAACATGAAACTGCTAAATGATGGAAAGTTATAGCCTTAAATAATATGAAAACTTAACTAGCAGTGGAGGAAGTAAGGGGAAATCCATAAAATGAGGGAGAGCAAATAAGTAAATAATAATTTATAATTTAGGGAGAGAGAATAAGGAATTAATAAATTAGTAAATAGTTAATTGAATAAATAAACCAGAAAATGAATAGGAGAAAACTTAAGGGGAATTTTGGAGAAAAAGGAGGTTAGTAAAGAAAAATGATGATAATAATAACAAAAAAAGCAAACAAATGGAAGATATTAAGATGAGCTGTCCATCCAAATAGAAGGAAAATTTAACAAACAAAAATACAAATAAAATATAAAATGGTTAAAAACTAAAGAATACACTAAGGTTAATTAAAATCAACAACAACAAAAACAGCTAAGAAAGGGGAATGGGACAAAACTTAAAGGGGGGAATTGATAAAAGGAGAGAAGAGAGACATAAATTTTAATGCACCAACAAAAAATGAGAGAGAGGAAGGAGGGTCAGATTTGGGCATGAAATTGTTAAGATTTAATATGCTAAGACAGAAAATAGCATCATTACATTCCATTTCACAATAATAGCATATACAGGATCACTGAAGAAACAACAAACATAGCATAAACACAAGAGACACAGATTTATCCTGCGAAACCCTCATGGGGTAGAAAACCCAGCAAAGCTTCCTCAATATAGATGACCAGGAATATACAAAGATGCAAACCAAAGACATGATCTCCTCCTCCACCATAGCAGACCTCTCCTCCACAAGTGTGCTGCTCTCAAGTGAGTGAGTGTGTGTAAAATGAGGAATACACCTCCTCTATTTATACACTATTCCGACTTGTCTTTTACACAAAACATGTAGGCTCGTATTTAACCATTGGGTTAAATACCCCACTACAACTGATTGGGATGACCCCTCTAGGGTGGTCTAATAACCCTTTGACCCACATAATGCATACAGGGCTGACCCCCACTAGGGAAGTCTAATAACCCAAGTTACCACATTCCGACGGAGGAATAAAAATCTCCGGATATACAATAAGATCTTCATGGAGGAATGAATCAACTCCGGAATAATAAAGTACAAATATAATATTCTTTGAAGTTACAATATCTCAACACTCCCCCTTAACGAGAAGGATATTATAACAGCATCTGCACGAGCAAGGAGTCATCAACGTCATACATGATACATCTATAAATCATTGGAAGCTTTCTCAACATCATCAGTAACTCAAGCAGTTACTTGAACATCTTCAATACTGGAACATCAACATCTTCAGTACTGAGTCTTTATCTTCTACAGCACTCGAACAGCTACAGCAACATCAACATCTAGATCCTCACGATCATCAGCATCGTCATCTCATGATCATCAGCATCATCATCACACGATCATCAGCATCATCATCACACGATCATCAGCATCATCATCACACGATCATCAGCATCGTCATCACACGATCATCAACATTGTCATCTAGATCATCACGATCAACAGCATCATCACGATCAACCTCATCGTCATCTAGGTCATCACGATCAACAGCATCGTCATCTAGATCATCACGATCAACATCATCATCATCTAGATCATTACGATCAGCAGCATCATCATCTAGATCATCACGATCAACAACATCATCAATACAAGTATAAATATCATTAATACAAGTATCCTCATCAATACAAGTATACATATCATCAATACAAGTATCCTCATCAATACAAGTATACACATCATCAATACAAGTATCCTCATCAATACAAGTATACATATCATCAATACAAGTATCCTCATCAATACAAGTATACACAATAGCAGCATACCCTGCAATACACATGATCCAATTACAGGATGATCAATCCCTCTCACTTTAGGACATAGGTCCAAGGATGATACAATCCTAATCAATTAACAGGATGTTTAGTCCTTATCACTTTAAGACACCTCACCATGTCTAGGGACGATGCAATCCCAATCAATTACCAGGATGATTAGTCCTTATCACTTTAAGACACCTCACCATGTCTAGGGATGATGCAATCCCAATCAATTACCAGGATGATTAGTCCTTATCACTTTAAGACATCTCACCATGTCTAGGGACCATGCAATCCCGACCACAGTGCCAGTCCTCTTTCATACTGGATGTGACCTAGATTAAATCTAGGATTTTATCACCTGTGAATGATCACCTGCTGCAGTCCAGGAGCGAACATTACATCATTACAGGACCTGCGAATGATCACCTGCTGCTACACTGAGCAGTCTAGGAGCGAACATTACATCATTCCATCCAACCACAAAGCCAGTACTATTTCAACTGGGGTGTGACCTAGAACAAATCTAGGATTTACAACCTGTGAATGATCACCTGCTGCTACACTGAGCAGTCCAGGAGCAAACATTACATCATTCCAGCCAACCACAGAGCTAATACTATTTCAACTGGGGTGTGACCTAGATCAAATCTAGGATTTACAACCTGTGAATGATCACCTGCTGCTACACTGAGCAGTCCAGGAGCGAACATTACATCATTCCAGGTTTCGTGAATGATCACCCACTGCTGAGCAGTCCAGGAGCACACATTACATCATTCACCAACATCTTTCTCGAAGACAAGAGTCTACGGATCACTTTAGGACTGAAGTCCACGGATGATACAATCCTCTTACTCTTGGAGACATCTGTCTACGGATCACTTTAGGACTGAAGTCCACGGATTATACAATCCTCACATGTCCACTAAGGACTTCATTCTCAAATACATACGTCTACGGCTCTCTTTAGGACTGAAGTCCGGGGATGATCTAATCCCCACATGTCCACTAAGAACTTCATTCTCAAAGACATACGTCTACGGCTCTCTTTAGGACTGAAGTCCAGGGATGATCTAATCCCCACATGTCCACTAGGGACTTCATTCTCGAAGACATACGTCTACGGCTCAATTTAGGACTAAAGTCTAGGGATGATCCAATCCCCACATGTCCACTAAGGACTTCATTCTCGAAGACATATGTCTACGGCTCAATTTAGAACATGTGTTCAAGGATGATGCAATCCGCTCATCAACTTAGACCCTGTTGAAGGACCATCCACCAACCTCTCTGTCGACATCACCAATATAGGTATCCACATCATCAACCTTACTGTCAATGCAGGCAATCTTGTCATAAGTGACCACATCACTCCCCCTCTCGAGGAGGGTGCTACCAACCTTGTCTCGGAAAATACTCAACCTTTTCTTGAGGTAGAGGTTTGGTTAGTACATCGGTAACTTGTTACAAATTCGAACTTTATAGTTCCTTTCTGCGCCATATCATGGAACACTGGATTCTCTGCCATCTTGATACAACTCTGTTTGTTACATAGGATCACAGTTGGGTCTATATCTAAGTCAAACAATCTAGAAGCCATACTGCTTCACAACTAGCAGAGCAACCAGCCATATATTCCGCTTGTGCTGAAACCCACACTAGACTGATTCCTGCTAAACCATGAGATCATGGCTAATCCCAGACAATAACATCCTCTTGATGTGCTCTTCCTGTCTAATACACTTTCTTCCCAATCAACATCTGTGTAGCCATCTGAAGTCATGATCTCCAAGATAACATAGATCAAAGTCTATCATATCTTTTAGGTACCGCATCACATGATTTGCAACTTATCAGCTGAACACATCTAGTTTCCACTAGATACTGACTCAAGGTGTTCACAGGAAAGCATATATCTGTTAGATACATCAATGACCCAATAATTTTTCTGTACAGAGTTATATCCACTAACTCTGATGAGTCATCCGCTAACAGCTCCAAGTTGGAATCCATGAGAGTGGCCATTCCAACACATCAAGTCTTCTCAAGATTTCTCAGCATACTTTCCCTGGTTGAGAAAGATTCCTTACGAGCCTTGCCATACTTCTAGACCTAAGAAGTAATGCATCAATCTGAGATCTTTCATTTTCATTTATGCAGCCATCTTCTTCTTTATTTTCATGATCTGTTTCTCATTCCCTGTTAGAAAGATATCATCTACATACAATAATAGTATGATCCATAACCTTAAGGTAAAGGTTAGGATCAGCTTTACTTCTGGTAAAGCCCAAGCTTTGTCAAGAAGCTATCAATTCTCATTCATTCACACTCTGCATTGAGAGATCTTCTGCATATCTATCTGCGCCATCTCTCGTCAGATGAGTCTACTGATATGAGCCTCAATATCATTTGAACTATTTGGTGAGTTCCTTCTTGCATCCATGTCATCTGTGTATAGAAGCTATATTCACCCTTGTAGCAAAGGTTGAGATCCACATCACCCATGGTGATCATTAAGCTCATCAATTGATTATCAATCCTGGGTACCCATACAGACCCTGATTCACACTTCTTCTTTAATTACACCATTAAGAGAATGGTCTTATCTATCCACTTGGAGCAAACATCTTGTCATGATTCTCTTCCTCTTTCTAAGAGAATCTTCTAGTCATGAGCCTTCTATATTTTGTTTGATTTGTAAATCTTCTTGTTGAACATCCATCACTTGTTCGGTGTTCATCATTCTTCATGATCTTTCCTACAAAACAAAATTAAGTACATGATTAGTAATACTTCATAATCATGAAATCATGTTGACATGATAAATTATTATGCATACAGATATCATTTACATAGTTATGCAACCATCTTGACCAATACTTTCGCACAACACTTTTCCATAACCTGTATGCATACAGTGGCTATCTAGATGCCTTCCATCTCTACCAGAACATACTATCGAGAGTGTGCACAGCTCTCAGAATGTCAGCAAAGAGGTTTCATTCTAGACAAGCAACAATGGAATGTTTGTCCAACTTACCAATCATATGCATGTTAGTAGTATACTATTCAATGCTCTATGAATGTTTACACTCAGCATGATATATTCTAGGAATACAAATATGCATACAAGCAATATCATTTACTATTTCAAATAACAACTCAAATACTTATCTTTTATGTTTGTGTGGTTGCCTCCCGCTTGATCTTCTATATTTCTTTTGAACTTCTATTCATTTTGTACCACTGTGCATGCTCAAGTGTGCACTAGTGTCATCCTCATAATCTCATACACAACCATACATTCATTAGTATATTCTCAATATTATCAAAACATTCTAATTCTAAATAATCTTGAATATGTATAGGCATGATCATTAGTATTCATGGTTTCAAGGAAGTCTTCTTTTACTCATGCATATTCTTGTTTGATCATAGTACTCTTCTGGTTAATTAAATCATCAAGATAAGATACATAATATGCATAAACCCTTGATTACTAACTTTATGAATAAGCATAACCAATCATACCAAGTATACTTACATAAGGGATCCTAACACAAGGTAAGATTCTAACTTGACATAGGAAAACATACCTGGATTAGTATACCTTCTTAGTTATGTACAGCATACCTAAACAATCTCTTCAATGATTTAGAGATCCTGAGCTAGAACCTGCATGTCTCATAGGTTAAGCATAATATAACAAAGTCATACATACCTCGTAAGTAGAACAAAGATTATGGATGAGTCTTTGTCTTCATGTTGTCATGGTCATGGAACTTGATTTGTCTTTTGTGATGTACCTGTATCTTGTTAGCAGACAACATCAACCTCACACAACACCATAATGCATTAGTACAATCATATAGCCCTAATCAATGAATGTCTTCAATCATTCACATGCATTCATACTGTTACTAGGGTGATAAGACAATTCTAACATTAATCAAGATTGTACTAACAAATAATATGAAGACAAACACATTATGAATTTAATCAAGAATCAAACTTCAAGACATACATGTATCTCCTTAAGTCATACCTATCGAGACTTCTTATAGTCTTCTTATGTAAGGCCTTAGCCTCAACTCCCCCTGAAACATGATCTGGAGCTTGATTAGGGTTTCCTAGAAAAACCCTAAAAAATTCAATCTTTGAATTTCACACTTCCAAATGGATGGAAGGATGTGTCTTGCTGAGCTGATCAAACTAGCATACTTCACTTTTGAAATCTCCAAAATTTGACCCCTCAAAATTGCCTTTGAAACTTCTGGATCTTCTGGACAGGATCCCGAACTAGGGTTTGATGAAGCCCACCCTTTTGCTCAATCAAAAGGTTTGATCCAAGGCTCTAAACTCTTATTTTTCTGAGGAGCTTCCAGCCATGGTTACAGACTTCAAAAATTCCAACTTTTGCTGAAGCCCTAATTTTCCATCTTTTCGATCAAAATCCCGAACTGGGGTTTCATCAAGCCCCGTCTTCTACCCAACCAAAAAATTCGATCTTGGTCTCTAAATTTTGATTTTCCTGAGTATCATTCAGCCATGGATTCCTATTGTAAAAATTCTAACTTTCTCCGAAACCCTAAATTCCGGAAGCCATGAATAAAGGCGCTCCAAAAATAATTCTTTTTTGACAGAAATATGTACCTGATTGTTTCTGCTATAACTTTGAACTTTTCGCTCCACAGGGTCTAAACACTTTTTCTGTAGTATCCTGACCTGTCATATTTCCATCCCGATAGGTCTGACCTCAATTGGATTTTCTGAGAGAGAGTTATTCCAAGTGTCGCAACGTGACCTGTTTATGGGATAAAACAGGAGAGTAAACTTGTACGGAATTCCACATGTCACTGGTTCAGCTTCGGCCTCTTAAAAAGTTTCTTGAGATAGTACAGTCTGTGTACTACCTGTCACTTTTTACGAAATTTCATTTGGAGCTTCCTAGCCCAAGTTATGACCTTTTTTCCTAGGTCACCTGATTTTGACTGAGATCTGGAAGAGGCAGAAACCCTAACTTGTACTGATCATAACTTACAACGTACAACGAATATGAGGGTGCCCTTTGGACACAAGATACTTGGAGATTTTATATATGACCTGTAAAGGTTTCAGATCCTGAAACTTCGCCAAAATGTATTTATGGAGAAAGTTCCATGATGACTGGTTTTTTCTATATAAAACCCTAACCTTCAAATTGTCGTAAGTAAAGCAAGTACCGTAAGTGCCATACCTTGCCTTCCTTCAGGTTAGCTCTGATACCATGTTAAGATTTAATATGATAAGACAGAAAATAGCAGCATTACATTCCATTTCACAATAATAGCATATACAGGATCACTGAAGAAACAACAAGCATAGCATAAACACAAGAGACACAGATTTATCTTGGGAAACCCTCATGGGGTAGAAAACCCAGCAAAGCTTCCTCAATATAGATGACCAGGAATATACAAAGATGCAAACCAAAGACATGATCTCCTCCTCCACTATAACAGACCTCTCCTCCACAAGTGCGCTGCTCTCAAGTGAGTGAGTGTGTGTAAAATGAGGAATACACCTCCTCTATTTATACACTATTCCGACTTGTCTTTTACACAAAACATGTAGGCTCGTATTTAACCATTGGGTTAAATACCCCACTACAACTACCTGGGACGACCCCTATAGGGTGGTCTAATAACTCTTTGACCCACATAACACATACAGGGCCGACCCCCACTAGGGAAGTCTAATAACCCAAGTTACCACATTCCGACGGAGGAATAAACATCTCCGGATATACAATAAGATCTTCACGGAGGAATGAATCAACTTCGGAATAATAAAGTACAAATATAATATTCTTTGAAGTTACAATATCTCAACAGAAATCAAGTCAAAGTTTGATGTAACTAATAAATGAAGGGTTTCCAAGAATGACTCAGACTATAACCATCCTCTTGATTAAAATGATTAGGATTCTTTTCAATCTCAAGAGCTTCGCGAATAAGCCCTGAGTTGCGATGAGAAGTGTGTGCCAGGACTTTTATTTGATCAAAGAATATTATATGTTTAGATTTGAAAGAATGATTAGCAATGGTAGACTTGGAGATATGATTGTGATTAGTGTCAGTAATGTGCTCTTTTAGTTGAGCCTGGATGGATCGACCATTTTTCCCAATGTAGGATTTGCCACATGAACAAGGAATTCGATAGACACCTTGCGAGAGAAGAGGGTCAGATTTACCTTTGACATTTTGAAAAAGTTGTTTAAGAGTTTTGTGAGGTTTGAAAATAGTTTTAATATTTTTCTTGATCAAGAGCTTAGATAATCGATCAGTAAGGCCTTGGATAAAAAGAAAGGAGACCATTGCAAGCGAGGGGGATTTAGAATGAGAAGGTTTTGGTTTAGGTTTGGGGTTCCTGATTGAGTGAAAATATTTGTTAATTTTATTAAGGGAGTAACCATTGGAAAATAAGACCTTGGTTAGGTGATACGTTTTTCGATTATGACATGATAGGCATGGGTCTTGAGTCCTCTTAAGCTATTAATGTTAGTTTAGCTTCTAATACCACTACTTACATATTTGACAGGAAAGCGGGTCCGAGACATCAACTTCAATAATTGTGCACATTGTTCCTTTGTCCAGACATAAGGAGTTCTAGGTTTTCTATATTTTTCATCATCATATTTTTCAACCCAAATATTTCAACGAATCTTAAGTTGTTCAAAGTATTCACGTGATGAAACACTATCATAAGAACCAAAAAGAGTTTCTATAATAGCATAGGCTATATTTTTCTCATTATGAATAAAGTCAACAATATGCCTAATGGCTATATCCTTAAAGTATGACAACTTATAGATATGGACAATTGTTTTACACCACTTTCATTACATGGATCATTTATACTACCCAAAACCCCACCATTTTAAATTACCAACATTATTTTTTTTCCATTCTCAATAATGTATTCACTCATTATTAGAAATGGTGCTTCACGATTCTCTTCCTGACCATTGAAACGTGTTTTTTTCGACGATATGGATGATCCATTTTAAGGTAAGCATGATGTCCACAATAAATACACTTACGCAAATTTTTTGAGTACCTCACAAAATCCTTAAATTTGCAAGAAGGACATCCATGGTATCCATGAATAGTGAGATTAGTCAACGTGCCATATGCAGGAAGATCGTGAATCTTAAACAATAATGAATCTCTTAAATTGAATTTGATTGAATGACCATCACTTAAAAATTGAATTACTTCAATTACTTTCCACAATTCAATTAGCTCATAATATAATGGCTCTAAATAAAAATCAATTGTATCGGAAGTCACACTTTTCTTTCTTGGTATAATCAATGATAGAATTAACAAAAATGGTTTAGATGTTAACCATGGAGGAAAGTTATAATTTATTTAAAACACTGGCCAATTTGATCATTTAGTACTTTGATATGAGCATGGGTTCACCCCATCTAGAGCCAAACTCAATCTTATATTATGAGGGTCTTGGGAAAAATCATCCCATCTATTATCAAATTCCATCCACATATTAGAATCCGGAACATGTCATTATTTTCCATCAATGCTATTATTTTTGGCATGCCATTACATAAGTTCAGCAATGTCTATGCACATATACATTCAAAGTAGTCATGGGATTAGTGAAAAGTGGTGAAGACCCTTTATAGGAACCACAGTTGATTTCAACCCTAGTATATACCTCTCTTTTTCACATCTTGGACATCCAGTCTCACTTGCAATATTTTTGCAAAATAATACACAACCATTTAAACATGTGTGGATGTTTCATACCCTAAGCCTAGCTTAGTGATTTTCTTTTTACATTGACTTCGTTTTGTTGGCAATGTGGAGTCAGTTGGTAACAACTGACTTCATAATGCCAATAACTCATCTACCCTCTCATTTTTCCAACCATGCACCAACTGCAAGTTAAGAATTTGAAGGATTGTTGTCAAATGATTTAACTTGCAATTAACATACACATGTGTTGTGGCTACAACAACTCCCCTACATTTTTGACCAAAAATAAAGGGTCCCCACTTAAATTTTAAAACATCAATACTTACCCTTCTTCGGTTTGATAGATATTGGTTCAATGACTTTTGATTTTATCACATGACATATTTATCACCTCATCTTTGGGTTGATTTACTTGACAATCAATATTCATATGATCGGTTCATTCTTTAATCCACTATTTTGAATCCATCGAGTTAGGATCATGGTTTCATCTTGATTATTATTCGATTCTTATATTGGGTTGATGATTTCTTTTACTTATGTCTTATGATCCAGATCAGATCGGACATGCATTTTGCTTCATTTTATCTTGTCTCCAAGTCACCACTTCGGGACGAACATATACTTGTAACAACCTCCCTGATGTCTCCATTTTCTAAATTTCAACAGTCGGAAGTTAGGAGTTTATTTTATAGTTAAATTTTAAATCTCGATTTCGCGACTCCGATGTTAGTAGAATTCAGAAGTCGGCGTGAAAATTTTTATTTAAGCTTGTCGACTTCCCTATTCCGATTTTTCTATTTCGGGAGTCGTTAGTCGAGGGAGTTATTTGTCATGCTCAACTTTCAATCCCGACTCCGGACTCCCAAATTTTCCTATTCATTGCGGAAGTCAAAATTTGGGGTGTTATTAATTGTTATATTAATTTCCTCCCAAATCCCGACTTTAATAGTGCCAACTTGTTGATCCTGACTTTGACAGTGTCGACTTGTTGATCTCAACTTTGGCATGGTCGATATTGCAAACCTGGAGACTTTTTATAATTTTTCTAATTGGTATTTCGGGTCCGTTTTTTTCACATTGAATTGACATGATCTATCTGAGTATTGTATGACTCTATGGCATGATATCTTGAGACATGATTATTATAGGCATTTCACTCCTATACATGATGTTTCGATGATCGATTAGTTGCATCATTTAGCTGATCCTTCTTCTGCATCTCTCACATCATTTCGATTAATTCCATTTTTTTTTTATCTCTAGCATGTATTTTCTATTTGGATTTGGTTGAGTTGGTTCCATGCTATTGGTGGATTACCATGTTATGCTTCACATTTCCCCACGTGAAAATGATTATTAATGATGATGGATGGTTATTACCCTTTTGTTTTGGGATTTTGATTGATCATTTGATTTCACCCATTATGAGTCTAGATATTGCATTGATCTAATATTCAAATCTTATTTATACATTTACATATCGAGAATCATGGTACTTTGTATTTTTTTTTAGTTTGTTTGTTTAAGCTAGTTTATTATTTTGGATGTTTAATTTAAGCTTTTTAAAATTCATTTTTTATGATCATGCTTTGGTTTTGATTAAATTAATTTGTTAATTTGAAAAATACATTTTATTAAATCTATAGTTTAAACTCACACAATTTAATTTAATGAACCAATATTTTTAACAAAAAAACACATATGTTTTGCCATTTTAGTCTCTTTCATTTTAATATAATTTTGAATGTCCATGATTTTTGGAATCATTGAGATCAAAATTTAATATTTACGAATGTGCAACAAAAAGCATTTGATTATGGATAACATTTTCCTTTTAATAAGCTTGAATTGAAATATCTTTGACTTTCTTTTGCAGAATTAAAAATGTTTTTATTTATTATTGTGCAAAAGAAAATTTTATTTTTAGTATTTCATTCTTAGATTAGGATTATGTTGGAAATATATTTGTGGGACTTATTAACTCTCCTATATTATGGGAAAGTTGACTTCTGACTTTTTACCCCCGATTTTACTGTGGTCGGGGAAATTGGGAGTCGGGGTAAATTTAGTTTTTCCATTTTTGCTTAGAATGAGAAGGGGAAGTTAGAATGAGAAGGTTTTGGTGTAGGTTTGAGGTTCTTGATTGAGTGAAAAGATTTGTTAATTTTGTTAAGGGAGTAACCATTGGAAAAGAAGGCCTTGGTTAGGTGATACTTTTTTCGATTATGACATGATAGGCATGGGTCTTGAGGCCTCTTAAGCTATTAATGTTAGTTTAAATTCTAATACTACTACTTACATATTCGACGGGAAAGCGGGTCTGAGACATCAACTTCAAGAATTGTGCACGTTGTTCCTTTGTCCAGACATAAGGAGTGCTAGGTTTTCTATATTTTTCATCATCATATTTTTCAACCCAAATATTTCAACGAATCTTTAGTTGTTGAAAGTCTTCACATGATGAAACACTATCAAAAGAACCAAAAAGAGTTTCTATAATAGCATAGGCTATATTTTTCTCATTATGCATAAAGTCAACAATATGCCTAATGGCTTTATCCTTAAAGTATGACAACTTATAGATATGGACAATTGTCTTACACCGCTTTCATTACATGGATCATCTATACTACCAAAAACCCTAACATTTTCAATTAACAACATTATTTTTTGTCCATTCTCAATAATGTATTCACTCATTATTAGCAATGGTGCTTCATGATTCTCTTCATGACCATTGAAACATGTTTTTTTCGACAATATGGATGATCCATTTTAAGGTAAGCATGATGTCCACAATAAATACAGTTACGCAAAATTTTTAAGTGTCTCACAAAATCCTTAAATTTGCAAGAAAGACATCCATGGTATCCATGAATAGTGAGATTAGTCAACGTTCCATATGCAGGAAGATTGTGAATCTTAAACAATAAGGAATCTCGTAAAGTGAATTTTATTGAATGACCATCACTTAAAAATTGAATTACTTCAATTACTTTCCACAATTTAATTATCTCATAATATAATGGCTCTAAATAAAAATCAATTGTATCGGAAGTCACACTTTTCTTTCTTGGTATAAACAATGATAGCATTAAGAAAAATGGTTTAGCTGTTAACCATGGAGGAAAGTTATAATTTATTTAAAGCACTGGCCAATTTGATCATTTAGTACTTTGATATGATCATGAGTTCACCCCATCTAGAGACAAACCCAATCTTATATTACGAGGGTCTTCGGAAAAATCATCCCATCTATTATCAAATTCCATCCACGTCTTAGAATCCGGAACATGTTGTTGTTTTCCATCAGTGCTATTATTTTTGGCATGCCATTGCATAAGTTCAGCAATGTCTATGCACCTATACGTTCAGAGTACTCATGGGATTAGCGAAAAGTGGCAAAGACACTTTATAGGAACCACAATTAATTTCAAACCTGGTCTATACCTCTCTTCTTCACATTTTGGACATTCAGTCTCACTTGCAATATTTTTGCAAAATAATACACAACCATTCAAACATATGTGGATGTTTCATACCTTAAGCCTAGCTTAGTGAATTGTTTTTTACATTGACTTCTTTTTTTGGCAATGTGGAGTCAGGTGGTAACAACTGACTTCATAATGCCAATAACTCATCTACACTCTCATTTGTCCAACCATGCACCCATTGCAAGTTAAGAATTTGAAGGATTGTTGTCCAATGATTTAACTTGCAATTAACATACACATGTGTTGTGGCTACAACAACTCTCCTACATGTTTGACCAAAAATAAAGGGTCCCCACTTAAATTTTGAAAAATCAATAATTACCCTTCTTCTTTTTGATAGATATTGGTTCAATGACTTTTGATTTTATCATATGACATATTTATCACCTCATCTTTGGGTTGATTTACTTGACAACCGATACTCATATGATCGGTTCATTCTTTAATCCACTATTTTGAATCCATCGTGTTAGGATCATGGTTTCATCTTGATTATTCTTCGATTCTTATATTGGGTTGATGATTTCTTTTACTCATGCCTTATGATCCATATCAGATCGGCTATGCATTTTGCTTCATTTGATCTTGTCTCCAAGTCACCACTTCTGGATGATCATATACTTGTAACAACCTCCCCAACGTCTCCATTTTCTAAATTTCAACAGTCGGGAGTTAGGAGTTTATTTTATAGTTAAATTTTAAATCTTGATTTTGCGACTCTGATGTTAGTAGAATTCAGAAGTCAACGTGAAAAAAGTTTATTTAAGCTTGTCGAATTCCCTGTTAGGATTTTTCTGTTTCGGGAGTCGTTAGTCAAGGGAGCTATTTGTCACGCTCAACTTTCAATCTCGACTCCCGACTCCCAACTTTTCCTATTCATTTTGGGAATTCGGAAGTCGGGGTGTTATTAATTGTTATATCAATTTCCTCCCAGATCCTGACTTTAACAATGCCGACTTGTTGATCCTGACTTTGACAGTGTCGACTTTTTGACCTCGACTTTGGCATGGTCGATATTGCAAACCTGGAGACTTTTTATAATTTTTCTAATTGGTATTTCAGGACCACGTTTTTCACATTGAATTGACATGATCTATATGAGTATTGTTTGACTCTATGGTATGATATCTCGAGACATGATTATTATAGGCATTTCACTCTTATACATGATGTTTCGATGATTAATTAGTTGCATCATTTAGCTGATCCTTCTTCTGCATCTTTGACACCATTTCGATTATTCCCATTTTTGTTGATCTCTAACATGTATTTTTTATTTGGATTTGGTTGAGTTGGTTCCATGCTATTGGTGGATTACCATGTTACGCTTCACATTTCCCCACCTAGATTTGGTCTTCGTTGCATAAACTGATTATTAATGATGATGGATGGTTATTACCTTTTTGTTTTGGGATTTTGATTGATCATTTGATTTCACTCGTCATGATTCTAGATATTGCATTGATTTAATATTCAAATCTTATTTCTACATTTACATATCTAGAATCATGATACTTTGTAAATAATGTTTTTTTTTAGTTTGTTTGTTTAAGCTAGTTTAATATTTTGGATGTTTAATTTAAGCTTATTATCGTTTTTTATGATCATGCTTTGGTTTTGATTAAATTAATTTGTTAATTTGAAAAATACATTTTATTAAATCTATAGTTTAAACTCACACAATTTAATTTAATGAAACCAATATTTTTAACAAAAAAACACATATGTTTTTTCCATTTTAATCTCTTTGATTTTAATATAATTTTGAATGTCCATTATTTTTGGAATCACTGAGATCAAAATTTAATATTTACGAATGTGCAACACAAAAGCATTTGATTATGGATAACATTTTCCTTTTAATAAGCTTGAATTGAAATATATTTGACTTTCTTTTGCAAAATTAAAAATGTTTTTATTTATTATTGTGCAAAAGGAAATTTTATTTTTGGTATTTCATTCTTAGATTAGGATTATGTTGGAAATCTATTTGTGGGACTTATTAACTCTCTTATATTATGGGACAATTGACTTCCGACTTTTTACCCCTGATTTTACTGTGGTCAGGGAAATCGGAAGTCGGGGTAAATTTAGTTCTTGCCATTTTTGCTTACTCGGAAGTCAGGGTAATTTTAGTTTTTGCCATTTTTGCTTCTCGATTACCAACTCCCGACTTTTTATTTTCTTAGTGTGTCTTAGTGTGGGTCCCATTGTCTATTTATCTCCGATGTTTTTCTACAAGCAACTATATGTGACAAGTGCAATATAAAATTTTAAAAATTATTTTTCCCAATGCATGTGGGATAATGATTTTGACATCTAAATCAACGGTCACAATTCATCAAACAATGAAATCAACGGTCGCTGAGCCTCAACTTCCGGGAGCTATATCTTGAGTTTTAGAAGTCTAAATTAAGCCCGTGATAGCTCATTGGGAAGATGGAAGGATGATGAATGATTTTGGAACATTCTTTTTTCCAAATATATAGCTCAAACATCCTAAAAATCTACTTGAAAAATCAATTTCAGATTTCGATTATATTTTCCTATTTTTGTTATTATTTGATTTGCAAATGGATTTTTATGGATTTGAGTTTGTTTCATTAGATTTAGAATGTTATTTGTTGTTTGTAATTTAATATTTTGGATTGTACAAGTGTGGATTCGAATTTGAAGAAATCAATTAACATCCCAGATCATGAATAGTTAAAAAAACGTCAAGCTAAAAATAGTGATTTTCGGACGTGATTTCTGGAGCAATAGAGATGAATCTAGAAAATCCGAGAAATGGGTTTTGTCTAGAATGACCCAGTTAGTTGGACCATGTGTGGAATCCTCATAAAGTGCTTCATTTGGGATATCCAACTGGTTTTGTAAAATGAATTTTCCCATATTTTTCTCATGGACGGATTTGCTAAATAAGACAACTCAACCAATTAGCTCATGGGTTTGGGGAAACTGATCTTGTCTTATGAATAATTAATTTTGTATAAATACCTACCTTCAGGGGGAATTCTGATGTAATTTCTTGTATCAAACTTTGTGGAATTCTCTGTCTCTCAGAGATTGGTCTATAATTTTTTGCATGCTTGTTAATGGAAGATGGGATGCTTCTTGCATTTGGTTCCAACACATGATCAGATAAAGTTTTCTTGTCTTGATTATGTTCTTCTTATGTTATTCATCAATTAATTTGTATTAGATGTTGATAATTGAGGAAATTATTGTTTACTTTGAATGTTTTTTGTAAACGAATTGTGATGACATGGTACATTGGATGTTTTCATTGATCTATGTACATGACACATTTCCCTATGGATTATCAGCATGTTAAGATACTAATTGTTTAAATTTTATCAAATGGTAGCTTTTATTAATCCTATATACTTAGTCTCTGCAATCTTTAACTAATGCAAAGTAAGTGATGTTTCATTTTTGTTATCAGTGAATGCTCGACAGAGAATGAGGAAGATTTCTCTTCTTTATTCATGTTGTTATATTCCATTCTAAAGCAGAATCTAATTAAATAACTCTGATGGATTTCATATAGGTTTTCTTTCTGAATAGTGAACCTAAGACCTCATTAATCTCATTAAAAAAATTTAAATTAGTCACTTAGTTCACATAACCAATAAGTCTCATTTTGGAGCAAAACCATAAAGCTAACGGAGGCTTAAATCCATCGGAATAAATCATCCCAAACGACTGGGAAATAGGGAGATCCCTGTGGGGTTTTATTGAATTTCTTGGATCGGATTACTATCATTTGCATTGAAATGTGGGACAATCTCAGGCATCAACAAATGGTACTAGAAGGAAGGTCTTGTTAATTTTTGAGCATTAATTCAACATACTCTAGGATCTTTACTAAGAGAATAACATGTACAGCATATCAAGCATAACAATGCATATCAATCACACCAAGCAATCACACGAGACAATAGACACACAGAGTTTCACTGGGGAAAACCAGAAAGGTGAAAAATCCCACAACTTCCTCAGAGATAGAAAGAGCAATGATACAACCCAAGTACAAGAGATAGTCCTCCTAGCAGCTACTCCTCCTTCCTCACTTGTGCGCCACTTTCTAGAGAGTGTACAAGTGAATAATGAGATGATCAAATAGAGTGCCTCCCGCACTCTATTTATACATGACCTGACCTTCCTAATAAACTAGCAGGGATGACTTGTCTAACTTAGTCTAATAACCCATGGTAATACTAATCAGGGCCGACCCCACACTTGGTGGTCTAATAACCCATCACTTGCAAGTTGTGACACTTGTCAATACAAATGACGACACTTCCGTATAGAGGAATAATAACATCTCTATATGAGTACAATATACATAGGTGAAATACATTCCGAAGTTACATATACATCAACACTCCCTCTTAACTAGGAAGGTATTTCTCGACACAGATCTGCTAACACAAGTCTTCTTCTCTGGATCATCGTCACTGGATCATCAACATTGAATCATTGTCATCGTCACTGTTGCTTCTATCTCAATCAATCTTCGATCTACTCGTCATAGGAAGTTCTACAGAGCTAGTCCTTTTTCATACTGGATGTAGGCCCACCACCTGTAGGTCTTCATCATCATTGGCCATACTGTGGAATCCTCGAGACTAATTACGTGCGTCAACAAAACCTCAAAAGAGCATCTCGGAAATTTTACAAGCACACAGCTCAACCTATCGGATCTCCTAGGATATTTTACATGTGACCATAACAAAACCTTAAAAGAGTGTCTTTCCCAGCAAGAACTCTTAAGAGAATCCGAGGCCTTTTACATGTCTAGCACAACCTGTTCGGATCTCCAGGACTTATTACATTTGACCCCTACCACAAAACCTTAAAAGATTGTCTTGCCAAGCAAGATCTCTAAAGAGCATCTGAGGCCTTTTACGTGAATAGCACAACCTGTCCAGATCTCCAAGACTTATTGCATGTGGTCCCCACAAAACCTTAAAAGAGTGTCTCTCCAAGCAAGATTTCTAAAGAGCATCTGAGGCCTTTTACGTGACTAGCACAACCTGTCCATATATCCATGACTTATTACATGTGGTCTAGCAAAACCTTAAAAGAGTGTCTTTCCAAGCAAGATCTCTAAAGAGCATATGAGGCCTTTTACGTGACAAGCACAACCTGTCCAGATCTCCAGGACTTATTACATACTACCCTTGCACAACTTGTCCACAGCCACAGAGTATAAACCTGATACTCACCATACATCATCCTGATGTACATCATCACATGATCAACCTAATCATCATCATAGCATCATCCTGATGCATATCATCTGGAGCAACATCCTGAAGCTCGTCATCCATGATCATCCTGATCATACAATGCATCCACTAGATGCATACCAATTATCTACCTGATACATATCATCATACATGATCTACTTGATCATACCATGTATCCACCTGATACATATACAGATACATGATCCACCTGATACATATCAACATACATGATCCACCTGATCATACAATGTATCCACCTGATACATATACAGATACATGGTCCAACTGATCACACAGAGCATCCAACATGATGCATGTACATATACATTATCCAACTGATCATAACAAGCATCCAACATGATGCATATACATATACATGATCCAACTGATCATAACAAGCATCCAACATGATGCATATACATATATGTGATCCAACTGATCATAACAAGCATCCAACATGATGCATATGCATATACGTGATCCAACTGATCATAACAAGCATCCAACATGATGCATATACATATACGTGATCCAACTGATCATAAAAATCATCCAACATGATGCATATACATATACATGATCCAACTGATCATAACAAGCATCCAACATGATGCATATACATAACATTAACTGAAGCATCATCCCGATGCTCATCATCCAGGGCTTACATCCACAACCATGGGAAGGATCCTCCTCTCACCATGCTTGGAATGGCTTCGGAATATGTGTCCATCACTTCTTCCTCGAAGTGTCATCAATCTGAAGAACACCAAGCCTCTCTCTGAAGTACTCAAACTTCACTCTGGCTAGTGGTTTCGTCAGCACATTTGTAACCTACTCATCCGTCGCAACATACAGGAGCTTCACTGCTCCTCTCTGCACCATATCCCTAATATAGTGATATTTGATCTCAATGTGTTTCGACCTGATGTGGAACACTGGGTTCTCAGATAGCTTCACATAGCTCTAGTTGTCACAAAATATACTAGTAGCCTCCAACGGGAGATCAAATAACTCATACAGTAGGTTCCTGCCTCACAACTAGCTGAACAAGTTGCAACATACTCTGCCTCGGCTGTACTCAGTGCTACGCAGGACTACTTCCTGCTAAACCAAGATATCACACCTGATCCCATACTGAAGTAGCACTCAGATGTGCTCTTCCTATCTGCAGCATTGCCTGCCCAGTCTGAATCAACATAACCCTGCAGGTTAAACTTTTGATTCGCATCATACTTGAGCCCATAATCAATTGTACCCTTCAGGTACCTCAAAATATGATTTACAGAAACTAGGTGAACACCTTTGGGATTCGTCGGGAACTCGCTCAATGTGTTCACCGCAAAGAAAATATCCGGTCTAGTGTTCGTCAGGTATATCAAGGACCCAATCATCCGACAATACACAGTGACATCAACCGGATCAGATGAAGCATCACACAGAAACTTCGGGTTCGATGCCATAGGTGTGGCCATGGCCTTGCAGTCCATCATCCTGAACCTCTTTAGGATCTCTACTACATACTTCCCTTGTCCAAGGAAGATCCCATCTACACTCTGCCACACCTCCATGCCTAGAAAATAGTGCATCATCCCCAAGTCCTTCATCTCAAACTTGGCAGCAAGCTTCCTCTTGGTATCGGCAATCAATCCATCCTCACCTGTTACAAATAGGTCATCCACATACAAAAGTAGTATCACAGGATTTCCTTCCTCAACCTTGTAGTAAAGGTTGGAATCTGCTTTACTCTTAGTAAAGCCCAAACTGGATAGAAATCTGTCTATCCTACCATACCAAGTCCTAGGAGCTTGCTTCAAGCCATACAAGGCTTTCTTCAACCTGCACACATATGACTCCCTGTCATGTGTCTCAAAACCAAGTGGCTGCTCCACCTACCCTTCCTCCTCGACTACACCATTCAAGAAAGTTGTCTTGACATCCATCTGGTGTATCTTCCATTTCATCACTGCAACCAGGGAAAGTACTGATCTGATGGAAGTGTACCTGGCTA
The DNA here is from genome assembly GCA_027924585.1 of Larix kaempferi. Lineage (NCBI taxonomy): Eukaryota > Viridiplantae > Streptophyta > Pinopsida > Pinales > Pinaceae > Larix > Larix kaempferi. The sequence continues at coordinate 6,402,687 of BSBM01000799.1, read as the reverse complement.
CAGGAGAAAAATTTTCTTTATATTATATTCCCTCTTTCTGGGAGAAGCCATGAGCTACAAATCTCACTTTGTACTTTTCTATGCTGCCATCTGCAGCATGCTTGATCTTGTAGATCCACTTGAAAGTAACAACAGACTTCCCTTCAGGTCTTGGGACTACATCCCAAACATCATTCTTCATGATCGACTAGTATTCTTCGACCATGGCATCCTTCCATTCTTTCTTTTCCACTGCTTCTTCATAACTGGAAGGTTCTTTGTTCAGAATATCACAGAGTAGGGAAACATAGCTGGTATGAGATCTAGTCCTCTTCCTTTCTCTGTGTTCTTCTTCTGGAATGCCATACCTTTCTGCATCTTGAATGAGCTCTCTAGCCCATGCAGGTTTCCTCTTGTGAGAGTTCTTCTCACGAGGTGGATCTACAGGTTCTTGCGGATCTTCAACTTCACGATCTGCTTCTAGAATTGATTCAGTCATGATGGTGTCTTGGAATTTGTTTTCCTTTGGTTCTTCATGATCTTCAACAGGTGTCTTCTTTGATTTTATGTAAGCTGAGTTTTCATCAAATGTTACATCCCTGCTGACATCAATCTTCTTGAACCCTGAAAAGTATATTCTGTAAGCCTTCAAGCTTTCACTGTACCCCACAAATATTCCCTTCTTTCCTTAAGGATCTAGCTTTGTCCTCTTTTCCTTTGGAACATGAGTGTATACTGGACAACCAAATATTCTGAGATGGCTGACTTCAAGTTTCTTACTAGAGAAGACCTCTTTTGGTGTCTTGTTGTCCAATATCTTGTGAGGTGTTCTGTTCTGCACATATAAAGTTGTCCTAGATGCTTCTGCCCAAAGCTGCATAGGCAAATCCTGGTCATGCAACATTGCCCATGCTGCTTCCATGATTGTTCTATTCCTTCTTTCTGTGAACCCATTATGTTGTGGATTGTAGGGAGCAGTCAACTCCCTCTTAATCCCTAAATCACTGCATAGTTTCTTGAAATCACCTGAAGTGAATTCTCCACCATTGTCGGATCTGAATGTCTTGATCTTCTTGTCATTTTGATTTTCCATCAAGGTTTTGAATTCATTGAATTTATCAAACACTTCATCTTTATTCTTCAAGAAATAAACCCAAGTCTTCCAAGAGAAATCATCAATGAAAGAGACATAGTATACATACCCACTCAGAGAACTAGATGACATCGGACCACATACATCAGAGTGGATAATTTCCAAGATCCCTTTAGCTTTGCTTTCACTGCTTGGAAATTCCTTCTTAATGTTCTTTCCTTTTGCACATCCTTTGCAAATACCATCATGCTTTGTCTTGATTTTAGGAAGACCCTCTATAGCTTTACTTGCAATTGGTAGTGCTCTATAGTGTACATGTGCAAGCCTTATATGCCAAAGTTCACTTGGATCCATGGATTCATGTACCATGGCATGTTCAGGTTGTCCCTTCAATTTGTACAATCCTCCCTCTTTCTCTCCAATCACTACTGCATCATCTATAGTTTTACCGTTTGGCCACATTAGGACTTGGCCATCTACAAATGCAACCCTCATGCCTTTTGCATCCAATGCAGATATGGAGAGTAGGTTCTTCTTGAGCCCAGGTACATATAGAACATCTTTCATCTTCAAAGACTTCCCAGAGTCTAGGTTGTAGGAGGCTTCACCACTTTCTTTGATAGGATACTGATAGTCATCCCCAAGTTTCACCTTATGGGGCGACTCATGTTCAGATATATTTGCAAAGGATTCTTTAAACCTAGTCATGTGTTTGGAAGCCCCACTATCAATAAGCCAATCATTACATCCATGAGAGATAGTACCTATGAGAGCAGAGATTAGAACATATTCATCTTCACTAGATGAGTCATCACTTTCTACTCTAGCCTTCTTCTTGGGAGGTTCATCATCCTCAACAGCATGGGCATGATATCTCTTCTTGTTTCCCTTCTTCTTCTTGTTTTTGAAGCCCTTTTTGTTCTTGGGACAATCTACAGCAAAGTGTCCCTTCTCATTACATGTGAAGCATCTCAAATCCTTCTTACCCTTTTGAAAAGGTTTCTTGTGATGAGAGTGCTCCTTCTTGGGCTTGCTTATTTTGGTGTGAGCTGTGAGAGCTTGATATTCACTTCCCATCTTTTCTTCTCGGGCTACAAGCCTAGCCTCTTCTTGTGAACATTCCTCCCACAGTCTACTGAAGGAGATCAACTCCCTTCTTGCACATATTCCTTGAATGAAGGAATCCCATGACCTAGGTAGGCCATTCAAAGTGGTCATGACAACTTCACCATTATCCATCACTTCATCCACAGCTTCAAGTTGTTCCTTGATCTGAGAGACCTTAGAGAAATAAGATTGAATGGCCTCTCCATTCTGAAGCTTTACCCCTTTCAATTGGTTCCGCGGAGTCATCTTCTGATTTATGTTCTTTCCTTCAAATAGCTTGGTCAGGGAATCAAACATCTCCTTGGGTGTCTTCAGAGATGACACATGTGGTATGAGATAGTCTTTGATAGAATCAACAATGATCCTCTTTTCCTTGACCAAGTTTTTCTTATGTAAGGCCTTAGCCTCTTCTCCCTCTGGGATAGGGACCTCTTCACTTATGTAAGTTTCCAATTCATTTTCTTCCAGGATTAACCCAATCCTATACTTCCATGCTCAGAAGTTATCATCCCCTTCAAGCTTATCCTCAAGCTTGGTGTGGTGAGACATTTTAATGAAAAACTCAAATGGAAATAAAAGATCTAGGTCTTACCACTTGATTTGCATAAATATGGATCTGGTGCTGGATTAGGGTTCGTCAGAGAAACCCTAAAAATTCAAAATGTGAATTTCAAACTTCTAAAACGATAGAAATATGCGCCTTGATGAGCTGATCAGACTGGTATACTCAGAAATTGAAAACTGCAAATTTTCACCCTTCAGAAATGCCTTTTAGTCGTCCCGGATTCATTGGGGAGGACCCTGAATTAGGTTTTGAGTTTCCCAGAGCTTCACCCAACCAAAAATTTTGATCCAAAGCTCTAAACTTCGATGGTCTCCAAATTCAGAAATTCCTATTTTTGTGGAAAGCCTAATTGTTAGGGCCAAAAAATGAAAGTGCCCAGAATTGAATTCTGATTGGACAGAAAGATGTGCCTTACTGAGGAGAGTCAAAATACCCTACTTCCTTTCAAGATCTATGGAGAGAAACCCAATAAACAAGAATCCCTAGCTTCCACAACTGCACAGTGTCTTCTTCTCAGGTTAGCTCTGATACCATGTTAATTTGTTAGCATTAATTCAACATACTCTAGGATCATTACTAAGAGAATAACATGTACAACATATCAAGCATAACAATGCATATCAATCACACAAAGCAATCACATTAGACAATAGACACACAGAGTTTCACTGGGGAAAACCATAAAGGTGAAAAACCCCACAACTTCCTCAAAGATAGAAAGAGCAATGATACAACCCAAGTACAAGAGATAGTCCTCCTAGAAGCTACTCCTCCTTCATCACTTGTGCGCCACTTTCTGGAGAGTGTAGAAGTGAATAATGAGATGATCAAATAGAGTGTCTCCCGCACTCTATTTATACATGACCTAACCTGCCTAATAAACTAGCAGGGTCGACTTGCCTAACTCAGTCTAATAACCCATGGTAATACTAATCAGGGCTGACCCACACTTGGTGGTCTAATAACCCATCACTTGCAAGTTGCGACACTTGTCAATACAAATGACGACACTTCCGTATAGAGGAATAATAACATCTCTATAGGAGTACAATATACATAGGTGAAATACATTCCGAAGTTACATATACATCAACAGGTCTATTGGAAAGTAAGATATCTTGAGCTATTTCGTTCAAATTTGATCTATTTTGAAATGGCTCTGTCATGTCCCCTCATTGATGTTTAGTGGAAGGAGTTCCTAGCCCAACCAATCCCATGGGTTGAGTAGAAGATTTCATGCACTTGGGGTTAATTCTGAAGTTAAGACATTAATTAGTTAGGAAGTTTAATTTTATTTTTATCCTAAGTTTGAAATGCACTTGGTAGAAGTAATTTTCATTAATTAGATATTTTTATTTTGGAATAAAGTGGATAATGCTCCACAAGACTTCCTTAGAGGATAAGTTTGACTAATATTTAACTTGCAATATAAGAAAAGAAAAGCAAGACAAAGGCAAAAAAGCAAGATAAAGCAAAAAAGCAAGAAAAAGCAAGACAAAAGCAGAAAAGCGGGATAAGGAAGAAAAGTAGGAAAAGCATGACAAAAGCGGAAAAGCGGGAAAAAGCAAGATAGAAAAGAAAAAGCAGGATAAAGAAAAAGCATAATGCAAAATCAAAATCAAATCATAAAGCAAGGCAAAAGCTAAAGAAGAAAGCAAAGCAAAGCATAAATCAAGGAAAAAGCTAAAGCAGAAAGAAAAGAAACCTTATCCACTCCATGAGCAGGGAAAATTCTAGGGGCGAATTAGAGCCCATGGGCGAAATTATAGGGGTTACCAAGAAACCCTGGGATAATTTTTAATATGAAATGAGTTTTTTTAAATTTAACATATTAGCCTCATATTTATTTAACCCATAGTCAAAGGAAATCGAATAGCCAAGGTCGCGAAATTGGAAAAATCAATATAGCCAAGTAAAAGAATCCCGAAATGGTGAATTCGCCCAGAATTTCGGGTAATGGAGGCTTGGAAGAGTTGGTTCGCCCACCATTTAGGGTAATGGAGGCCGCATACAGTTGGTTCTCCCACCATTTTCTGGTAATGGAGGCCGCGAACAGTTGGTTCGCCCAGCTAGCAGCCCAGCAATTTATTATTTGGGTAATGGTCTAATGGAGGCCTGAGGGCCGAGGCCGCGATTGGTAATGCAATTTATTATTTGGGTAATGGTCTAATGGAAGCCCGAGGGCCGAGGCCGCGATTGGTAATGGTAACTTGGTTGAACGGTTCGAACTTCGCCCATGATGACGCCCACGAGCAGCTGGCTCGCCCTACGTTTTCGGCAATGGCGGCCCGGCGTTGAGGTTTTTATGAAAATCTCATTTCAAAATTTTGAATCGCCCCAACTCCCGTCGATTTTGGTTAATGGGGGTTTGAATTGAGGTTTCAACCACCAAATTTTGTTGGGTAAAGATTATTTTAACCTTGAATTGGTCCATACTCCATAAATGAGATGAAGGTTCCAGCATGTCGAACTCCCTATATAAGGGGGGCAAGAGCCAGTAAAAACCACAAGAAAAATAATTAGATCTCTGCATTCGGCAAAGCTGAAGTTTTTGACAGTTGCTTATGGAGTTGTTCAAAGTTTCTTGGGGTTTACAGTCTTCACTGAGGCTAAGAGGTTAGTTTTGTCTTCACTGAGCAATACCCTTACTATGCATTCATATTCTCTAGTTTCATTTATGGTTGTAGTGGTTTTTGGCTTAGGCTTGCAGGAAAATGCTTTGGTTGTCTAATTATAAGCAGTAATTGGATCTACCATTTGAGAACAGATACATGGACATGGTGGAACTTCATCTTTGCTCACATAGGATTTCCTTTATCATTCCCATGTGCCTTTGTTTCAATGGGACCTTTGCATCCATTTCTACCAGGATAGGAAAGAAGAAGCGGTCGGGTCATACTACAATGTGTTGCAATAAGGGCTTATCATCTTTAATGGATTCATGTAGTGTGCCCTTGTTAACTATTTATATTGTATAATCCCATTAAGGAGAAACATGCAACAATGTCTCTTTCTTAACTAAACACTCCCCATTCTAAATTCAACGTTACCTTTTATTACTATGGACACACAAACAACTTTAGTGTGCAAGTCATTCCATGCTTCAAGCCTAGGTAGTTCCATGAGCTAGACCCTTCTGGCATGGAATTAGCTACCCTGAACTCAAGTCATATTTTTCTAAAAGGTCTAGGATCCAACCCTTGAGCCATAGTGCATGCATCAATTCCATGAAAGATTACACATCCTCCTCTATTTCTATGAAATCATGCACATCCTTGACTTGAATTTTGATTTTGATGACCCTGATTTCCACTTCCATGTATTTACCATTTTTTCCATAATGGATGAGATTGTTAAGGAAGAAGCCTCTATAAAGACAAATATTTGAACACCATCAATACTATTGATCTTGTTTACTGAGTCTCGAAAGCACCAAATAAGGTATCATTTGAAGTTTGAGTACCCAAGTTCATTGATCCACTAGCTTCAGTATAAGCTATTGAATCAACACCTAAATCCAGTTTGTGGCACAAACTCCAAGGGACTTGGTCTTGAATTATAAATTCCACCCACATGGAGATAAAGTGAAATGGGCTCTCAATCTCACTATAAAAAATCATGGTGACAATGGCATCAACGTCAACAACAGGAATCAATCCCTGTCATGAACTTAACTTCAAAGAATGCATTCATGGGTGCAAGAAAAAGCACCAACAATAGAAATTTGTTCAGGCCATGCATTTGTTCCAATCAATACCAGTAAACAAACAGCTACATGAAGGAGTATATAGCTACACCAATTGTTTCAAAGCACAATCCACTTGGCTAGGGAAAACACTAGACTGTTGTGTGGCCATTTTAAATAGTGTTTGTTGCCAAGGGGATGACCTAGGGAGTTTTTCAATGCCAAACATCCATCACACGTATCATTCAATATTGACAATCATCAATTCTCAATATTTGTGGAGGAAAAGGAATGAGATAATGTTTTCTAGGTGGGACCTTAGTGGACCCACTATGAATAGTTACCATGTCTCATCTTTCTCAACTAATATTATTTCCCAATCCAATAATGTAGAATTTTTAATGAGTGACTCTTTCCAATATATACGACCTAAAACAAAGAAATGAACAAAAAGTTATGGTCTTGGCAAGGCTCCGCTTTTTTTCCAGAAAGCTCATCTTCGTCCAATGTATTGTGCACACTCAACACTAACTCCATGTTCAAGTTAGGGTTCTTACATCTTAGGGGTTTTGCCTCTTAGGAGAATTGGAAAAATTATAAAATGTAGCTTCGAACTTTCAACCTCTTGTTATGGTCCATGGACTTTTTGCAAATGAGCATAGCAGACACATCTCTTCTTAGAGATAGCTACCACCATTTTAGCCATTGTATTGGTACTATGCTCTCCACCATTCTTTCAGTAATAGAATTTGGTTTACGGCATCTTTGTGTTAATTTCTGTGTTAATGTTATATTTCATTTGATTATCAACATGATCTGGATAATAATTAAACAGAGACACAAATTTAGCACTCCAATGAAAGGATGGCATGTCAACCTGTCACTATTATGATTCAATTATTCAGCAAATATTTTATGTGAAAAATAGACAGCAGTGTCATGTCAGTCACATAAACAGAGATCAGAATTCAGCACTTCAAAGATTGAATGGCATGTCAACCTATCATTATTATGATTCATTTATTACATAGTTCCCTCTTACCGAATGATGGATTGCTTTTAAGATCTGATCCCTGACCACATTTCAAAAACAATGAAATTGATATTTTTTAAAACAAAAGAATGATGTAGTCAGATATTGAATTTTGTCATCTGCATATCTTTTGAGGGCCAAAGGACAATAATTTGTTGTCAGGTAGTTGTATTCAGTTTCTATTGGGTTTCCTATAGTTAATGCCCCATTTTGATTTCTGGTAGTGAGATTTCAATTGCATTTTTTAACCCTATGGTCATGGCCTTTTCTGTAACCCATTTTTGTATTATGCTCTCGTTGTACATATTATTTTATTAATATAATATAAGAAGCATATTTTTAAAAAGGAAAGTCTGAGAGCAGGCTCATCACCAGAGATAATATTATTTGTAGATCGCTTAGGAAAGCTTTCTCACACACAAAAGTTGCACAATTAAGGTCCAGTCCTGTATTACAAGAGGAAAAATGCCCATCAAGGGGCGTTTTGGATATTATTCACAACAAAACAATTTGTTTACAGGCAAGTATATGCACACTAAATTTCCTACCACTGCTTACAATTTGTTTGAAAGCACAGTGTAGTTTGTGCCATTCATGTTTGTTACTCTGTATATCTTGTGATAAGCCAAGGCACACACCAAACCCCAAGCCATCAACGACAATTTGGCTGAACATCAACCATGAGTGTCAAAATCCAAGTCTGCATTCTTGGAACAAAGAAAGATGAAATTGGTTCAGCCTAGTGATTAAGGGGCAACACCCAGAGAACCTCGGCTTGGAGACTTTTGTCCATTGAAGACTTTATACTTCCACTCCTTAACCACAGGCTGCTACAGGTCTGCTTAAGACTCAAGATGATGATGTTTCAAGGCTTTTTTTGACTGTTGTTGTGTTTCACCTCTAGAATGGCTTCATAGAAGTCATTAGAATCCCGTGGTTTTATGTCGTACCATAGTAGATCTCAAACATACTCATTGACACTTATTTAGGTGAATCCTTCACCCTAGTTGTTGTTTATTTCAAAGCCTTGTTCTTGTTTTTGCACTTTCCAAAATTCCTTGAAGAATAGTCGCCCAATGTAACAGTGCTTTCCCACTTCAAATAATTATAATTATTATAGTTATGCCTACTTAGTGAGTCTATGTTGGTATCATCCTGGGCTTTCTGGGCATCTATCTACAAGACAGTAAACAAGAATTTCTCAAATCACATGAATTGGAATCCATAGTTGGCGTCTACTAGCATTAGTGACTAAGCCACAACTACAAAGCAAAGTGGATTAAGCTCAGTTCCAGTAGCCCAGTTCCAGTTTCTCCAAATGGGACCCTGTAGAGTGCCATTTATTTTTGGGAAGTTCACTTCTTCAACGAGGCTTTGTGACTCCTGGAGAGAGGGCAAGGGTGCTCCACTCTGACCATGATTAATGTCCCATGGGTCTCTCCACAAAAAAGATTCCCTTTTTCCTTTGAACTTCCTTGCCTAATATCTTGTGGATGCTACATTACACTGACCCCACACTTTCCAAGTCCAAATTGAATGAAAAGGAAGATCCCAACTTCTTTTGCTGCCAGCAAATTCCCAAGAAAGCCATATAGCCATAGACTTCCATGCATCAGGGCGATGTGTTGAATTGGAAAGAATTGTCGACATGATCACATAGTCCATACTGGGGACACCTGTATGGCACAAATGATACCTCCTACCTGGTTTTATCAATATATTTCCACCAAAATCCGTTAGTTAATTTCCTAGGTTATGTGTGTATATAATTGCATTACCCATAGGGGCCAATGTCATTGTACTGGAAATTCCAATAGAGTCCAGGGTGGAGACACGCTGATGAGCACAACCCTACATTCTTTTACCCTTTGCAGCTAGGGGCTTTGAAACACTAATGCTGAATATATTTTGGCCATGGCTTTATGGTGAAGGGTAGACATGCAGGCTATGTTCCAGTATACAGGGCATAACGACGACCATGTTTGCTGAACACTGGACAAGGGATTCCATGGGAGGCTTGGTTGGCAGTATAGCTTTCCCTATGGGAATGAAGACTGTCCAATGCACAAATAATGCTCAACGTGGCCATTAGAGACCAATGGTTGCTTGATTAAGCATGCAAGTTGGTTGCACATTCTTCAAGTTGGACTGCTTCTAAATATGATAACTGTATTATCTTAGCTCGTTAGAACCCATACAAATAAGATCCAAATGTCACGACATCTATCGTCAATTGTTTTATCAATGTAAACAGCATTTAGAACCACCGAACTGATTGCAATTTATGCAATTTTATTCTCATCAAGTGTGTCACTTTTATCAAGCTAATAAAGTAACCACCTTAGCTATAAAGAGATCGCAACATTTTTTACACTTGTGGAGATGCTCCCTCCAATTTGTGCCCAGAAATAGAGGTTTGTTTGTCTCCCTTCTATACAAAGGAATGTCTCTATTGCTTCTAGGTTTGCACAATGGCTCTTGGTGTCCAAAGTTTTTCCCATTCACAAACTGATCTAATGGAAAAGTGGAATTGAGATTCTAATGCCCAAAAAGGCAGTTGGCCTTTTTGCTTGTGACCCCATTGCCATCACATTGACAATGTGAATGCCTTCTGATGAGCTGATCTTAGCTGCACAAGTCCCAGGGTGAAGAGCCTCGCCCGAGTTTCCTATTGGATTTGTAGCCTCGAGACTAACAAACTGCACGACTTTGTTGCTATAAATGATCATTATTGATGATAAGAGTAATAGGTTTCTTTGGCTATTTGCCATCCTTAGCAATGACGATGATAAGAGTAATAGGTTTCTTTGGCTATTTTCCATCCTTAGCAATGACGATGCTAAGATTGGGCAGCTGAGAATTAACTATCTTCCTAGTGGTAAGCATTGTTTCTAAACTTCCCTTTTCATCAACCGTGATAAAGGTATGAAACTTTGACAAGAATGGCGAACATTGCAAAATTTCCGGAAAGCTGCCACAGAAATCTTAGATCTGAAATCATTCTGATTACAATTCTGTTTTTGTGAATACAATATCTGTTGGCATGTTCAATGATGGTAGATGTTTCACAAGTTGTTGATGGTAGTATAAAACTCTTTTCGGAGGACGAGAAGGAATATAGACTAGCACAGTTCTGGCAAAGAGAATCCTCATGCATGGTTCCCCTTCATCATCTTTTCATATCTGCACAAAAGAATCGAACAAAATATTAAAACACAATCAAACAAATCAGTGGCCTAATCTAACTCAATTGAAAAGCACAATTATAGTAATCTAACTCAATTGAAAAGCACAATTATAGTTCTGTTAAAGCATTGTAATAAGTCATTTCCTCTTGTTATCCTTCCCTTTCTCTGACCAAAAGGATGCTGCTACTGTTTCATAATTTTCATGAAATGCCACAATTCTGTTTGTGAAAAGAGATAGGAGTTGCCTCTTCTCTATGAGATTGTGCATATATACCCTTAACCCACCCCTTCACGGAGTTTACTACCATCATGATTCCACAATAACAACAGAATTCCATTGTGCAATCCACCAAGTTTTTCAGCATGTTTTATGATGCCAAATAGTGAGATGGTAACAATGCCATATAATGTTGTCAAACCAACACCATATTCCAAATCTGTCTAGAGTAATTTCTATGCATGTATACATATTTTTAATGAACCCAAACAGATCTGAATTTGGTTTATTTAGGATTGGTTTTATGCATTAATTCGCTGCTGTTATATTGGCTTGCAAGTTTGTTTTCATGCTTGAATTTGATTATTTAGATGTTCTTATTCTTTTGTGTGATATTTTTACCCTTGAATGAGAATGTTTAGCAATGGTTATGTTGATCACATTTTTCAATTTCTCTCATCATAAGACCGTGATGGATTTATGTCTAATTTTGAAGTTAATCTTGGATGGGTTTAGGTTACTAGGTTCAAATTTTCTAGCGTCTAGAATTCATGTCATCATGGATAACTTACAAATTGTACTAATTTTATATCATTTTTCTCATGCAGGTTTCACTTTGGGTTTCTAAATTGATTTGATATCTTAATAATTGTGGAATATTCAACGAAATGTCAAACAATGATTGTGGAAAGAAAGCATCAAAATAGAGGGATGTATTATCATATTTTCAGAAGCCTCAATCCAAGAATCTAGATTCTCTTCATGATTCAAACTCTTTTGAGCAACCCATCAGCGAGACAAATGTCAACTCTTCTGAGAATCCAGCTAATAGCCATATAACATATGATAGGATGGGTTCCTCTAGTGAACAAATTGGGATAAATGCAATTCAACCAGAAATTGGCAATGACAATGTTGAAGGTTCCTCTAGTGCACAAATTGGGATAAATGCAATTCAACCAGAAATTGGCAATGACAATGTTGAAGGTTTTACCTTGGAAGGCAACAAAAATGATTCATTATCACGAAAAAGGAAAAAAGGCCAGTGGGACATAGGGAGAAAATTCCAATCGGAATGGGCCTCAAAATTTCCATTTATTGAACCAATACCTCCAATAAATGAGAAAGAGGCTTCACGAGAAGTTAAATGCATTGTATGTAGTTGGAAACTTGGAAAGGTGGTAAAAATGCAAATGAAGATAGATACAATAGAGAAGCATGCAGGAAAGTTGTATGTTAAGAAAATTGAAAATGGCGAGGAGAAGTCTATTACCAAATGGAAATCTTCTGATGAATGTCGACATGTCAAATATCAAGAAGAATATAATAAATACTTAATAAGCAAGAGTAAACTCGAGGCAAGTGGAGGGACCATCACATCTCTATTTGGAAAGACAATGGAGAGAAATTTGTTATCCAAGACGACACAATTAAGCACTGTATTTCACATCTTATCTAGAGGTCGTCCTATGACAGATTATCCAGATTACAAGAACTATGTATCTTTTCTTGAAGTATCGAATTTTCCATCTTCTCATTGGTCTATAACGAGTGGTTGGGAATGGGCAAAATATCTAGCTCAAGTAGAAAAAGATGATTTGAAAGAGAAGATTGCAAATGCTAGGTTTTTTTCACTATCTTGGGATGAAGTTACAGCTGTTGATAATACTTCATGGATCTGCATGAGTATTTATATGGTTAATGATCATATTAGGCATTCATATTTACTTGGGATTCATAAAATGAAGAAGAGTTCTACAGCTGGAAATATTTATGAACTTGTTATTAAGACTTTGAAGGAAATTGGTGGTATGGATGATTTAATGATTGCAAAAAGGTTGGTATGTGTCGGAGCTGATGGAGCATCAATCATGCAAGGACAAAGGAATGGTCTTTTTGTCAAACTACAACTATCATCTTCACCATTTATGATTAGTATTCATTGTATGGCTCATAGGATGAATCTTGCATTTAAAATAGTAAGTAAGTTTCCACTGGTTTCAAAAGTTGAAGAACTTGTACGTGAGACTCATGCATACTTTTGTCGTAGTCCCAAGCGATTTACAAAGTTTCAACAATTTGCTGATGGTGTTACAGATGGAAAAAAGCTATTAAAAGATGTCGATACAAGATGGAACTCATTGAATGGACCAGCCCAAAGGCAATTTAGTGAATATCGATCATTGGTAGGGGTGATGTATGAACATCACTTTAGTGTAGACAAAGCTCAAGAGCTTCTCTTTCGACTAACTAATATAGAGACATTATTAACATTGGCTGGAATTCTTCCTTTGCTTCATGAAATGAATGTCCTTGTGAAAATGGCTCAGAGTCGCACAATGTATATTGCAGAGTACACAAATGCAAGAAAATTGGCATGCCTTGCATTGGATGATTTGTATACGATGCCAGATTCTTTTACGGGTCAAACATTTAACGGTTGGACTACTATCATTGATATAGAAAAGAGTGAAAATTATTTGAAGTTTGATGAAAAAGGGAGACTATGTATGCAAGTGCGTGGGTATATGGTTCCCTTTTATTATGTTACTAAGATGGGACAAACCACCGAAGTGTGTCATGTGTCAAGAGACCAATTCAATGATATTGTGATTTCAGTGAGACGCAACTTGATACAAATTGCACAATCACTATCATTAGAGATAAGAGAACGATTTCCTCGAGATGAATTATTGGAAGCTATGTCTGTGGTATACCCTCATTATTGGAACTCTGAAAAAGAAATAGATCCTTTAAAAGTCGACTTTCTAGCAAAATTGAATACTTTAGTGCACCACTTTGGCAGGAACGCTAAGATAGAAGAAGAAGAGATTGGAGGTATATTAGATTCATCAAAATTATATCAACAAGCCACTTGCTTTGCTCAAACAATGTCAGGTCAATATCAATCTTTGCCAAAACCTATAGAATATGGTGCAATAATCAAATTATGGACTATTTTAGGTGAAAGTCAATACCTACAAGAAAACATGTCAGAGTATTTCAAATTAGTCGATTTATGTCAAACCATGATTTTGCGATCAGTGGAGGATGAAAGAATGTTTAGTGCACTGTCATTCTTGAAGTCAAAGTTGAGGAACAAGCTTGATAAGAATATGGATACTTGTTTAAGATTATATGTAACAAAGTATGACATTACCAATTTCCCATTCAATAGAGCACTGGCACTCTAGCGATCAGATTGTGAGAGAAGAGGAGAATACAATATAACAAATGTCTCCAATGAACTTGATATGGAACATAATGTTTTGGAGGCTCATAATGATATTTCATCTACAGAATCTCATGTTCAAAATGTAGAAAATGAAGAGCGACATGAGAATTGGGAATTTGATATGCCACAAGATATAATCTAAACCAATATACATTGGCAATGTATAAATAATGAATGGAATTTAATAGATCATGTGATTTTTTTTAGTTTGACTTCGATGTTCCTCTATTCTTGGAGAAGGTTGGAAAATGAAAATTCTTGATGGGAGAAAGATTACCATACATAAATTTGAAGTTGCATTTCAGGTAAAAATAGGTTCTATAGTCTTTACTTTGTATTAAATATAGTAATATGAGAGCTACATTTCCTTGATGCAAGCTATTTTAAGTTTGATGTTTTGATAGTTAACTAATGCATTGTTTTTTTTTCTTATTTGTGACAGGAAATGAAGTTGGGACCTATTTATCCATAGATAATGTCCTAGTATTAAAGTTTAAGTAATTAATTTAACAATACTTCCACTTAACAAGAATGGGCTCATTCAAAAGTTAGAACTCAAGTACATGGAATTGCTTGTATTTCTAGCTTTGATATCTTGGCAAATATGAATGGTTTGCTTATTTCTTACATTTGGAGCATTTTTTCAAGTTTGTAAGTTTTCATTTATTTTGGTTAAATATATTTTTATTCCCTTGATAATTGATTGCGGTTTGATCCCTTTGTACTAGTTTGATTCGTTTCATAAATTATTTGTTTTTTTCTTACATTTGGAGCATTTTTTCAAGTTTGGAAGTTTGCATTTATTTTGCTTATATTTTTTTATTCCCTTGATACTTGACTATGAGATCTGAATTGCTAAGCGAAGAGAAAAATGGTCTATGCATTGGCTTACTAGGTTCCTATGCATCCATCGTAGGAGACCTATTGGCACGAGACCGACATTTCTCTAATGTAATTGGCATAATTTTCATATGTCCACATACTGTCAATACAGTATTCACTTGAATCTCAACAGCGACAGTAAATTTTGAAAGCTAGTAGATGAAAATAGATGCCCAACAATTGAAATTAGTCAATTTCCTACAGATATTGGTTGTATAGAAGTGATATTTGTCCAATTAAGCAACAATTTGACAAATCAGACATAGATTTGTATTTTTTCTGATGTCTTTTCCATAAATATCAGTCTTTGCATAAATTTGGCAGATTCATGGCAAATACAGTGGTTTGGCAATAAATTAGAAGGTTTTTTAGCAAATGTTTCAGTAGACATCTCCCTATTTCAAATTTCAGTAGTTTGAGCATGTATTCTCTATTTTTCTTCCAGTATTTGCAACTTTGCATAGGAAAGATCATATTTGTAGCTCTACATCTATATTTCAGTAGTAGATATAATGATAGACTATACCATGAATTGTACCAACAATTTCCTGGGAAATACCCTCAACTAATCTTGAAAGGTGTTTCTTTGTTTATGCCCTACACATGATGCTATACCATTGCATCCTTTATGGTACAATGCAGTATGGCATATTGTAAAAATAAAATATTAAATGAAAAGGCATAATGTAGAAAGAAAATATTGAATGAAAAGGGTGGGATTTTCTTCACTTTCTCCCGTAACAAAGAGAATATATGGGAAACAATGATTATATGGTTATAATGTTATTGCTGCTGCACATTCTAAACATGATGCACTAGATGCTATTCTAGTTTTTGTAGCAGCACTTTTAGAGCTTGTTGTTGAAGTATATATTGTTGTGGCTATTGTTGCTGCAAGTTCTGTGCTTCCCATCGAGGAATATGTTGTAGATTTGCTAATGGTAATGATGTGTGATGTCCTTCTCTCCTAGTTCGGCTCATCAAAGGACTGGCCACCCTTTGATGAGGTACCTGACCTCAGGAAGAAGTTAAGGACCGAAGGATCACATCATCTGGATGATCCCTTTAGTACTGTGATGACAAAACTTTCAGTAGATGTATGGAACATGTGAGGACACATACCGAGAGAGAGAGACCTTGTCACCCTATCTTGTTTGTCCTTGTGGTTATCCTGCTTATGGTACTTGACCTTATCGGGTTGGTTGTTTGTCGAGTCACCTTTGTTGTTTTAGTCTCATGATTGACCTTCTAAATGGTCATGAAATCAGGGGGTGAATTAGTTTGGGTTCTGTTTTTTCGGCCTCCTTCTAGGGCATCATTTGGCAGCTGGTTGATGGAACATTTTTCTGTTTTTGATGTCAAGGTTTGAGCCCCGTAGGGCTATTTTTTTGCTGCCGTTATAAGTCCTCTAGGGATGCGTCTTTCTCCTCTGAGAGGTCCTCCTAATTCTGCTGCTATTTGATTATTTGTTTAGCCCTTCTAGGGCTGCCGTTCTCCATTCTTTTTGCTTCTCCTGTTAGTTGCCGCCACTTTGGTGTTGGGTCTATTCAGGTTGTCATTGAACTTTTAGGTTAGGGCCTATTGAAGCTACCGTTAACCTATAGATTTCTGGCTACTGTTATCAAATACTATTAGAGTTTGTTGAGGTCTCACGTTGTATTATGAGCCCTGTTAGGGCCAGTATTGGTTATTGCAGCTTGACTATTGGTTGACATTGGTTGTCTCCTAACTACGTTAGAAGGTCTGCTGGTGCTTGAAGTTTGTCCTAACACAACTATACCTATTGTTGACACTCTTCCTTGGTCTCTCTCTCTCTCTCATAGGTATGATGTTTCCCTTCTAGGGCTATTTATGTTTCTATATCTATTATGCCTTATTAGCAAAACTGAAAGCATATCTGAGTACATTAGAGAAGGGCTCATCCCCAGGTAAGTACTTATAACCGTGTCATTTACTAGCATTCTTACTTTCAGTTTATTGTGGATTATTGGCACAGTGACCTATTGGTAGTGCCCTAGTTGAAATAAATGAAAATTATTTTTTAAATTTATTGGCACGGTGACCTATTGGTAGTGCCCTAGTTGAAAGAAATGCAAATTATGTTTTTAAATTCTTATAGTTGTATTGTAAGATTGATTTACATTTCTGATCTACTACATCATTGTTTAAAAGTTGTTCTTTATTTTATCAAACCCTAAGTTTATAAAAATCAACATGGTATCAGAGCTAGTTTTGTAGCTAACTCTATTTTGCAACCTATCAGAATCTACAAAGTTCCTCAGGTAAGGGTTTGAGCACTAACAAATTCGATTGCAGAAGATTCAAGTCTGGTCAGTGGAAGAAATGCGGACTGATGTGGCTCACAACCACAGTGAACCAGATGAGATGTTTAGGTTCTTGGACAACAATATCTGAGAAGTAAGTCTAATCTATTATCTGATTCTTGGGTCTCATTTGAATTTCATCATGCCAATAAAAATTGCATGTGCTATCATGGTTGAATTGGTCTTGTTTCCATCTTATCTACCACACAACTTAAGTTTTTGTTGTTGGCAATATGGCAGATGTTTAGGTTGGCATTGATGTCAATATATAAGTCAGATAGGTTGTCATTGATGGCATCTAAGATGAGATGACAGAGCAGGAAGAAGGGTGAGGATATAGCTCAAAAGATGCACGCCAGAAATGTTAGAATAATGCACTCTAGGTTTCAAAGAATGCATGCTAATACTGTGAAGAAGCATTTTATCACACTCATTTTCACACACACTTAGGTTCTATTCTTGTATGTGACACTTAGGTTTTATTCATGTATGTTACATGTGACAACTACCTAAATATATATGAACAAGAAAGAATGAGCGAACTTTTTGTTCGGCTCATAGAGCATTTAAGTCAAGTTCAGAAAGAATTAGATAATGATATTTTCATGATGTAAACATAAATTAGAGTTTGAATTTTTGCTTAAAGTTATTTGTAAGGTAAAAAATTGTGTTGTGGGTGGTCTTCAAGAATTGTAGAGGCATAATATGTTGGTCTTGTATGGTTACCTAGGGTATTTGTGTCTTAAAGATGCCTCTAATTTCTGCTGTTATGAATTGAAAAAGAGTCAAAAGGTCAGAGTCAAGTTCAGTTTCAATTTTTGCAAGTTGTTTTTTTATTGCAACATGTGGAGTTTTGGGATTCTTAGCATCCTATGAGAGAATACCATCCTTGAGTAGGAGCCACTATCAGCACTTGTACTTGCACCTCATATCAGTAGCAAGTGGTATCCTTTATCCAACAGTTTCCAACCTTTTAGAAGTCCATATCATCTTGGACAAGGGTGCTTGTAATGTTGGCATCGTTGGACACGTCCTGAGGATGATCACTACCTGTTGTTTGCAGCCTTTCATATATTCAGATTGTTTCCATTGCTGTGTTTGACTCTTGAGACCTATTACCTTTTCTAAGAGATACCAGTGCTGGAAATTGTATGTGGCAAGGTAGCATATTCCTTAACATAAGTCCTAGATTCATTTGAATTCTGGAGAACTTATTAGTAGAGTTTTCTTACACTTCAAGATCAGTGAAATATAATTTGAATACTGTTGGTGGCTTGGTCACAAGTCAACTCTCCCATGACTGATTTTTAGCATCTAATTGACATTTGATGAAAGATAATCATACCAGCAGATGCAGGGCACTGTCCTTGGGTTGAATTCCATGAGGATCTACAGTCAAGGCAATGATTTCAATAGTTTATCTTCTGCATGAGGTAGTGCCTTTTCCAAATTTGGTGCCCCTTTGTTGGAAGCTGCCAAAGATTAAGTGAGGGTGCTATGATGGGTCTGATTTTAACACA
This sequence comes from Larix kaempferi, assembly GCA_027924585.1. Classification (NCBI taxonomy): domain Eukaryota; kingdom Viridiplantae; phylum Streptophyta; class Pinopsida; order Pinales; family Pinaceae; genus Larix; species Larix kaempferi. The sequence continues at coordinate 6,383,859 of BSBM01000799.1, read as the reverse complement.
TATTCATCAAGCTTTGAGTATTTTTCATGAGAATTGAAGCACTACTGTTATGCCCACTTTTGAGGAGGATTCAACATGCATAATAGACACACTGTTTTGGGATTTCTTTCTTTGATTCATGCATGCACAGTTTCCCATGCTAAGTCAGCATGCAACCAACACTAGGGCATGCAACCTTGGGGTTATTTTTAGAATTTTTCTTTGAGTTCTTTTCAGCAGGAGGGTGCACGAAAGCTTTTGAGTGGTAATCTTGTGCTATTTTGAGCCAGTGGGGTGCTATCTTCAACGAATTTAGGAGAGGGTGCTTTTGCTATTTTAGAAGAGAAAACTTCTTATGTTTAGAAAAACATTGTGCCTTTTTTCAAAAAAGTACACTCTTGCTATTATTGGATACAGATTGATAATTTTAGAAAAGAAAAGTGTCGATGGTTTAGGAAAAGCAAGCCATCTGGTTTTATAAAAGCATATCAATTTTGAAGCAAAGCTAATGAAAGCTAAACTTGGAGCAGATATACAAGGATAAAAAGGACAACAAGGAAGTTGTTCAAGCTATCAACACTATCCTACAGCTTGTTCAAGCTTTCTCTTCTTCTGCTCTAAATTTTGAGTCTATAGGGCTTCTATTTAGCTTTTTTCATAAGTCATCAAAGTCTTGAGTAGTGACACTTGTTAAGTGCCCTCCAGTTCCTTCAAACATGCTTGATCCAAAGTTGTATCAAAACTATGTACTTTGACATCTCTGATTATTGGAAGAAAGTTTATATGGTTTACAAGATTCTTCAGTAGTTTGAAGCAAGAGAGGGATTGTGCCGGTGAATGGGGCATCTTCTTGGGACTGATTTCCAAAGGGACCATTCTGAGTGATAACAAGAGCCATTACAATCACTGTGCATTATCACTTCTAGGTCAAGGTATAATTATGTTTCTATCGGTTTCTAATTTATGCAATGACATGGGTGTTATGTTTGGAATTTTTAGCAAATGCGCCAACAAGCCAATGAAACTGGAGATTCTCCTATCATATGATCCCAAAGATATAGAGACTGCCATATTTTCATCCTTGTCACTTCTAGAATATACGATGGTGTCATCAATTCTTTGTCTTGCAAATCACCTGCTACGGTTTCAGCATTGACAACAACCATGGTTTCAAGGCCGTCTGAATCAATTGAAGTTGTCAGATCTTTATATAGAGTCAATTATAATAACATAAATAAATTATATTTTGATCATAATGATAGCATTGAATTTATTCTTTAAGAACATTTTTGGTTTCTATTCTATTTAGAACCAATCCAATGTTGAAGTAGAGGATTGTTAATTCAATTATTGGTATATTTCTTGTAATTTTTTATTATTTTGGAAATCTTGTGGCATTTTTTGGAGTAATAGGGAATGGTTCTTTATTGAATCCACGTTCTAGTCCAAATGTAAATGGCCTTTTACATGCCCATAATTTTGTTCAGGGTAATCATGATTCTTACCATCACCATCTACACAGTCCAATTATGTGGTTACTTACATTCATGTATGCACATGGTGTGCATGTATAGCCTCAACCACAATCACAGTCATGGCCACATGGTTTTCTAGCTATTCACAACCACATGGTTTTCTAGCTAGTCATACTCATCTAAATAATGTGGTGTTACCTTCACAACATCACCATGTTGGTTCAACACCAGTTACCAATCTCTCACATCTAGACAGGAAGCCTGGATATATGACAGAAACTCCAAAAACATATGTTTTCTCCCATCTCACTTGGAGTTGTAGGATTATGTGGTACACATGGAATGCATTTGTTGCAATTTGTAACTCACTCTCTTCTGTGAACAGTTTCTGGCAATAGTCATTTTGTTCATTAACTGTTTTCTAAATCCTTTAAGCACAACTTAGGGTCTGAATTTGATTGTTATAATTAAAATTTCAATGCTCATGTACAGTTATGTTAACATGGATGCAGATGAGTAAGAAGGTTATTTCTATCTGTAGAAATAAGTGCTAAAAAGTTTGACAGGATTTCAGGTATGCAATACAACTGTTAGAAAATGAACTCCTGCTTTTGCTGCAGGTGATGCGAAAAAACCTTTTAAAGTTGGTCCATGTAAGAGAGTTTTCTCCAGAGGCACAATTTCAAGATCCTTGCCTATCATTCACTCTTCCTAATGTGATTTGCAGGTAAAGAAACAAAACATGCTGAAGACTTGATTTATTTATTTTTGGATCAAAGTGCATTTATATTATGGAAGGGAACATTTCTTTTGACAAGATGTTTCCTATTATCATTGTGTGACAAACCTGACCTTTAATCAGGGACTATACAATGCACTATAGTTGGCTTAGAACACTAGACGGATCTGTTTGGATAAGAAACAATGGGTTGAGGTATCTATTCCACAAAAGTCACCCAGGACTTGCATCTGGCTCAAAGTGGATGCTAGCTCATGATGTAACCTCCATGTAACAAGAGATGTCCATTTAGCAACCCAACAGGATTCTTCAAGGTATGTGCCCCAACTAGAATGTGCAACTAATCTCACAAAAAAGTGGCTACTCCACCAACATGTGCCCACTATGAAACCAAACTTAGCTTCAAAGGGAAATGCCCTTCTCAACATGATGTGAAGACCAAGAAAATGAGGGTTTGATGATCCCCCAAACTTCCCCTTAACTCCAACAATCCATCTCAAGAATGATGAAAGAACTTTCGTTAGGGAAATGCTACAATGTGAGAGTGTCCACATGGCAATGTGAGGCTGTATGAGGGCTGAGAGGTGCCCAGAATTGCAGTTCACTTTTAAAAAACACCAAATTCATATAAGAAGTTCCCATGCTGCATCATAATTGCAAAATTATATCGCTTATGAAAGCATAATTGATTGTATTAGGAAGCCATGCAAAAAGGTTAACAACTCATTGAATCATGGGGAGACAGTGGCATTAGGAGGTGCAACTAGGTATAGTGCTGTCAAGAGCAAGAAAAACCTTATGTAGATTTAGGTCATTGGAAACAAGCTCACTCAATAGCAAGCACAGTGCGTCGAAAACCAAAACTGAAGTTATCCCTTCTGCCCCAGCATAGTTGTTGGTTGTAAGAGAGTGCCAACAAGAAGGTGCCAAACCTATGCTTTGTATTTTCAATTGTATCATTCTTTGTACACTTCAATAAAAAGGCTTACCGGTGCCTTTTTTGGGCACCACACATACATGTGTTGTCTTGTGGTTTGCTTTCTTGCATATTGACTATGTAATATAACAAGTTTAAGTGTAACCAACACACATACGTTAAAAAGTCCAAGAGTTGGGCAAGGTCATTGGGATTAGCAAGTCCAAGTGACAGGTAGATTATCCTTGAGTGAAGAGGCATATTCCACTGCCAAGTAAGTGCGAGCGACCAAGTTTTTATTCTGAAAGACGGGTAGTGCCGCATGATAGCTAGGGACCAACAATCAAAAGTTGGGCATGGAGAGGTGCACAATCTAGTGTTGTGATAGATGGTATCAGAGCAAAGAAGAAGACCGAAACTGAACTGAAAGTGAAGTTTCAAGAAGCTCTTCACATTTTCCTCAAAAGTGACAGTTGGTATTAGAGTAGAGAAGAAGACCAAAGCTGAACCAAAAGTGAAGTTTCGAGAGTGCTCTTCATCACTGTCCCAGAAGTGACAGATGGTACTAGACCAGAAAGTTTGTTGAAGTTGAGGTTTTAGTAGAAGGCGTGCCCAGAAAATATTTCGCTCGGGACACATCACTAATCGGTAGAGGTGCAATAAAGGTGCACCTGGACGACAATGCACCTGCGACACAACACACATCGGTAGAGGTGTTCCTAGGAAAAAGTGCACCTAAGAAAATAGGGTGTGCCCATAAAATAGTGCACCCAAAACATAGTGTACTCAGGATGCAGTGCGTCAATAAAGGGTGCTAAGCATATCAACAGAGATGTGCCCAAAAGACAGAGCACCTAGAAGAGGGATCAAAAGTCAAATCACGTCAATAGAGATGCACCTAGAAGACAGAACACTTGGAAGAGTGCCCAGAAGATCAGTAAGTCCATTCATTGTTGATTTTGGTTTCACACAAGTTAAGTTTTCTTTGGGTTAGTTGGACATGTTGAATAAAGGAAACATCTACCAAAGAAAGGAAACATCAACGTTGTGGGGAAAATATTGGCACAAGAAAGACAGTCCAATGCCCGATAGTGTCAGGTGTAGTGGTAGGCGAAACACAAAGAGTTTGGGCAGAAGCCTCTTTGAGAGTGTAGGTGTAGTAGCATGGAGGACACATTTGAGGAGCAAAGGAAGACAAGGCAGTCGTCAACACACATCAACATAGAGTGGTTGTAGTAGGAGGGGTGTGAGCTAATTTAGACCTTCCAAGCAGGCCAACTACAACACACATGGATAGAATCCTCGTTGAGTCAGGTGTAGGCGGCTATAGACCAAGAACAGGGTCTCCTGCAACCAAAGTTGGGATCCATCCAAGAAGAGGAGGATGCTAAGGATGATGGAGTCATCGTAGGGAAAGAAGCTCAAGATGTGCCTAAGTACATGGGCAAGAGGATTTTGGGCTCACCTTGCAAGCAAAACCATATGGAAGAGGGCCCATTTGAAGGAGAGATCGATAACCTTAATAGAAGTTCAAGGGAAATGACCTTTGGAAACAAGATCACAGGGTTTGAGTGCCTTAACAAACTATTTGGGTAGGTCCATGACAGAAAGGCAAGACCTAGGTTTGAAAGATGAAGAGGTTATTAAACTTTGTTTTGTGAACATGAGAGTCAGTGGGTTGAAGGTGGTGGCATTGGACACCAGTTCTACCCATAGTCTCATTAGTGAACATACTGCGAAAGGGATTCTTCGGGTGGCCAAAGGTAGAAGTACCATGTATAAGGCAGTGAACTCATCAATGAATATATCAATAAAACTAGTTCGTGAAGCATAGTTGAAGGTTGGGGATTGGCATAGTGCTTTAGACTTGACGGTGGCATACTCTCGCCAAGTTTTTCAGGTACCCCGATCAGAGATGTTTGGCTCTCTACATGCAGGAGGCTCTCAGATTTCGAGCGCATATTCTTCAGCCTCCCATCAAACTGGACCCCATGCAGAAGATCACGTCATTTTTCAGGGTATTACCCTCAGACAGGGGCACCAAGAGACCGATCGATATCAGTACATATCCAGCCTCTAGATCAGTGAGGATCCGTGGGACCTCACCCTGACCCACGAGATCTCAGCAGCAGACTCCGTCCTGAGAGATGGATTAGATCCTCCCGACCTCAGCAACGTACGAACCCCCCCAGGCAACAAGTTTGTGGGCAATCCGCACTCTCTACTAGCCCTTCATCAGGACAACAGACTTTGTTGAGTTTTCTTCAGTCCTCTTCTTTCAACCTCGGATGTTAAGAGAGATGGGTCGGATCCTCAAACCCTTTCACTCCTGGATCTTTTTCAATAGGACATCTCCGCCCCATTGCGGGTTTTCTGGATTCGCATCTGCAGTCAAAGCTCTCTTACTTCAGTCATGTTCACTTTTGTTCACTCTTTTCTTTCTTTCTTCATGCATTGTACCTTTTTATAGGAGACCGTTTGGTTCTCCCGCTTTGTACGGACATCATTGTAATCAGCAGTCCCTTTGACCTACTTTGTGGTCATTAGTTGGACATTAATATAATTGTCTTATCTATCTTATCTTATCTATCATCATTGGGTCAATTTAGAAGTGCATGGGGTAAGTATTGAAGTGCCTCGAGGGAATTTTGAAGTGCTTGGGGAAAATATTGAAGTGCATGGGGAGTTTTTATCATCCTTGGGAGAATTTAGAAGTGCCTGGGAAAATATTGAAGTGCTTAGGGCATTTGTATCATCTCTGGGAGAATTTTGAAGTGCTTAGGGCATTTGTATCATCTCTAGGAGAATATTGAAGTGCAAGTGCATAGGGAAAGTATTGAAGTGCCTGGGGTGTTTCTCTCCTCACTGGGTGAATTTAGAAGTGCAAGGGGTGTTTTTCTCATCACCAAGTGGATTTAGAAGTGCATGGGGTGTTTTTCTCATCACCGAGTGGATTTAAAAGTGAATGGTGCATTTTTCTCATCATTGGGTGAATTTAGAAGTGGATGGGAGTGTTTTTATCTTCGGTGTGAGAACTTTGAAGTGCCTGGGGAAAATATTGAAGTGTCTGGGAGTTTTTATCATCGTTGGAAGAATTTTGAAGTGGTCAAGGCAAGTATTGAAGTGCATGGGGAGTTTCTATCATCATTGGGTCAATTTAGAAGTGCACGTGGCAAGTATTGAAGTGACTTGGGGGATTGGGGGAATTTTGAAGTGCTTTGGGGAAATATTGAAGTGCATAGGGAGTTTTTATCATCCTTGGGAGAATTTAGAAGTGCCTAGGAAAATATTGAAGTTCTTAGGGAAATTTTATCAACTTTCAGAAAATTTTGATGTGCTCGGGGCAGGTATTGAAGTGCTTGGGGCATTTTTCTCGTCACTGGGTGAATTTATAAGTGCATGGGTTGTTTTTCTCCTCACTGCATGAATTTAGAAGTGCTTGGGGTTTTTATTGATCAATGTATGAATGCTTTTATAGCGTTGGGATGTTTTAAAACAGTGATGGGCAAAGTTATCACTTGTTGGGGAAAATTTGTGTGGATCGGGGCATTTTGTGATTGCCTAGGTGATTATATCATTATCGGGTGTTTTTCTCCCTTGCCTAGGGAAACTATTGAAGTGCATAGGGCATCTTTATCATTATTGGACGAATTTTGAAGTGTCTGGGGAAAGTAATGAAGTGCCTGGGAGAACATTGAAGTGGATGGGGGCGTTTTTATCTTTGATGGGAGAATTTTGAAGTGCATGGGGAAAATATTGAAGTGTCTGGGTGTTTTTATCATCGTTAGGAGAATTTCGAAGTGGCTGAGGCAAGTATTGAAGTGCATGGTGTGTTTCTATCATCATTGCGTCAATTTAGAAGTGCATGGGGTAAGTATTGAAGTGCCTCGAGGGAATGTTGAAATGCTTGGGGAAAATATTGAAGTGCATGGGGAGTTTTTATCATCCTTGGGAGAATTTAGAAGTGCCTTGGAAAATATTTAAGTGCTTAGGGAATTTTTATCATCTTTGGGAGAATTTTGAATTCATGACCCCACATGTCCATTGCACCATTAAGGGACGAGATAACAAGTAGAGTCCCTACTTGACCTGAATCTAGTTAGTGCAGTCGTGTTTCGTCAACACCTTCTAGTTGTGAGTGATCAAATACTGCTTGTGAAATGTATAAATAAATCCATCATTTCCTCATTCATACACTTTTTCATTTGAGATTCTAGGAGTCGAGAGAGTCCAGAGTTGAGCTCCGGTGTATGTTCTTTTGTTGCACAACCTTAGTAATCTACAAAATCAAAAGCTTGAGTCTTATTGGCAAAAGATTCACCAAATTTTTACTATATTTTATAAATCAGTGAAAGATTTGCCAAGTTTTTACAATTTTTTATAATTAAGTGAAATATTCGCCAATATTTTACAATATCTTATAATTTAGTGAAAGATTCGCCAAGATTTTACAGCATTATATAATGAAATGAAAGATTCGCCAAAAAATTATATATACATATTATATTATTGATAAAATCGCCTTCAAGTTTTCCTATACATCGGGGAGATTCGCCCATTTTTTATACATATAAATTTTGGGGGGGTTCTTAAAAGTATCCCTGTCCATGAGGGCACCTTGGCCTATCTTAATTGCTCAAAAAGTCACCTAAATCTATAAAATAAGGATTACAACTTCATTTCACATATTTCGATCATTTGTGATTTGAATTTAGTGCAATTTTGCCTCTTTGACCTAGGAGATGTGACCCTAGTCCTAGATGGGAGATGTGCCCCATGCTTCTACTGAAAGGATGATGAAATCCAGTATTCATCACTGATTTTATTTCATATCATGAATCATGTCTACATGTAGTATCAGTTATCATTGAATAATTCAATCTATTTAGAAGTGTTCCTAGTATCAATCATATCAAAGAGAGATCTTAAGGAAGTTTTGATAAGAGGAGGATAGTTGCTTGACTGCACCCCCATGATCATTCTCTAAGCTCAGTTTTCCCTTCATGATCATCCATCTACTCAATATCCATCATTATATCAGATCCATTGATTAAACTCCTTCTTACTCTTCTCTACAATATTCTCCTTCAATCAATGTAATAATCCAAGATTGATGGCTTCCTATGAAGTTCAAGCCATGAGATTTATGTTTATTTATTATCCATATAAATGAATGTTTTTTGTTGTTTTTAATTTCATTTATGAGCCACATCAATTATTAGAGAATTAATTTGATATCATTAGAGGCTGATTATGCTCTTCTTTAACAAGACTAGCTCTTTGTGCATCTATTACTAGACTAGTTTTCAGGAAATTGAATTATATAGAGTTCTATGAAACCATTCCACTTTATAAAAGATTCTATAGGTTGTAGTTTTCCTGAAGAATACATCCCAAGTCCAAACCAGATATTATTATGACCCTTTATTACTTATTGTATTCCTATTTTTGAAGACTAGCTCATTGAGCCCTTTTAATTGACTAGTTTTGCAGTAGTTTTAATTAAGAGATATTTGGTTTTGAAAATTCTGTTTTATTAGTCATTTGAGATTCTTGAGACATTTATGAATACCCCCAAATCCTCCCCATAATAATTTGTATCCCTCTCATCCATTTGGAAGAGCCTGGAAACAATCTAGTTGAGTAGTCCATCCTAGTGTTATTTCTCCCCTTGACCTCAAACATTGTTAGAACCTCCAAAAACCTCTTTGAAACTTTTCCAGTAGTATATTAGGGGGTTATGACCTATTATCCACCTCTTTTTTATTTCAAGTGTGAGTGAAATATTTTAGTAAGCATATGCTAGTGTGCCCAGGAAGCCTTGGAGTAGACTTCATCTTGGTTGATGTTCGAAACATAAATGGCCCCAGTACATTGTGCTTAGAACTCAAAATTTGGCCTTGATGTTTCTTTCCTTTCTTTTTCAAACTCCCCAGTACATTTTTCATATCCAAAAGTGTCCATCATTCAAGATCTAGGTGGGTTAATCACTAACCAAGACCGTTTTCATCTTAACTAGTTTTGAAGACTAGTTTCTGTTATGAAATTTTCTGAATTTTAAAATTGAATTTGAGTTGATATCCTATGAGATCATATTAGGGATATTATAGGATCCTATTACTGTTATGGAACATGCCTTCCATTTTCCCAGGCCTGTTGGAGGTGTTTCTAGAAAAGCAGTTAATCTCTTACAAAATTTGAGTTTTAATAGGGAAGGTAAAATCTCTACATTTTGTCATTTATCGAGTTTTAAATTGATTTGCAATAATTTATGTATATGGGATGAAAGTGATTTATGCAGGATTTTTACCATTACTTTTAGAGGAAGAATTCGAGGATGGTTTGAAATTTTTCCAGCTAGATCCATCTACTCGTGGAGACAATTCATGGAGTTGTTCGTCGATAGTCATGAGTATTACAACTATGAAGAATTAAGGTACAAAATCGATAATATTCGTCGACAGGAAAGTGAGTCTCTCAATGCTTTATTTGCAAGATTTATGTCAATTCACTTTAGATTTCACGAGGCAGATCAACTTTGTGCAAAAGGACTATCAAGTATGTTTTTATATCTTAATTATGTTTCTAACATCAATGCCAAACATAAAGATGAGATGTCACTTTACCAGATCCATACTTAGATTCAAATTCAAATCCTATTGAGTCTAATGATGTTCAAAAAAAAGAGTTAAGATCACATGATGAACAATTTAATGATTCGATTAGTGGATTAAATAACGATCCTCGAACTCTTTTTGAATATCAAAGGGACTCAATTCCTTTAAAATTTGAGCTTGGATATTAAGTTGATCCGTTGCATGATATCGATGATACTCAACATTTTAATATGGTTTTTGACGATGATATTATATCTAATTTTGTTCAGTACAGTAGTGACACATAAATGGTTTTCCAATCATTGAAATATTTTAAATTCCAAAAGGAAAATGTTAATGGTTATTTATCTACCATATCAAATGAAAATTTTCATACGTATATTAAAAATGATATGGTCGATGAGGATTCAATAATCTTACATTTCGAAAATGAATCGATCACTTGTATCTCTACAGAAGATGATAATATTTTATCTTCTTTTAATGATCATTAAAATTCTGTCACTTTTACACAAGGCTTACCATCAAAACGAATTTCTTATGACAATGTTTCTCTTTCAACAATTTAGGATGGTGATTCTGCTGAAAGGGGAGCATTTAATTCATTATATTCTGATAATTATTTTTTGTTGTATCCTGATATTTTTTTATCACAGTTTGCATGTTAATAATTTTCAAATTAAAAAGGACTTGTGGTCAAATCCAATCTCGATACAAAGTTCTCAAGAATTCCTTTGTGAAAATAAGAATAATTTGTTTATTCAATTTGATATATTTCAAGACCATCAAGAAGAGGATAAGTTAAATTCAGACATCATTTATGATCAAAGTCATGCATCTCCATCTATTTTTTCAAGAGTCATTGGTTAGTGAATCAGAAATTAATGAAAATTTTACTTATTTCAAATTAGATTATGAAGAATCACTTGAAGTAGAACTAGCCGCAATTGAAAATGAATTTCAGGATATTTGTTCTAAAAACGCTATGATAAAAAATCATTTTTTGTTTAAAAGTCTAGTCAATCAAATATTCTTCCAACTAATGAATCCCATGCACTTATCTTTTCAAGTGAGGAAATTCAACATGAGAAGAGAAACTAGTTGGCATGATCTAAGGTAACATCAAACTCTCATGTTTCCTTTCAAACTAATAATGATGATGTTTTTTTAAAGGAAACAAACCTCATTTATTATTCTAATTTTGATGCATTTCATCTTAATTTCGACTTCAATGAGGAACAAGTTCTGTCAGAGATATGGATCTAACTAAACTGGCTTACCTATCTATGCAAAACAATAATATATCAACAATAAGTACAAAAAGGAGAACAAGAGAAAAGAGTACACCAGATATACGTGGTTCACCCAATTGGGCTACGTCCACAAGAAGGTAGTCTTCTATTATCTCCAGAATATCCCCCTCAAGATTACAAGAGAGCAATGCCAATAACCCCAATACAATATAGCAATACTTGTGTGAATAAGTAAAGATCATGATATGATCCACAATGGATGAATGTGAAAGACTCCCTTGACTCTATTATATACCAAGAGATGAGAAGGAATTACTCTCACATATTACATGCGGGATAATATAATTCTCCATAATAACATCTCTTTATATAATAATGAATATCAAGAGTATACTTTACCATAATGAATATGGGATATAATGTATTACTCTTTCACATAAGATTGTAGATATCTTCCGACATAATACAAAGACATTATTACCTTCCAAGGAATATAAAATATTCCAACACTCCCCCTTAATAATGGCTGGGAGAAAATCCCACTGACAAAGGAAGGAAGGACTCATTACTGCTTCCCCTTGATGACAACTTCCAGAAGATCCATAAGCTGGAATTTGATGAAGAAAAACCGCTACTCACTGAACCATGAAATTGCACATGAACCAAGTTGTATGATGAAATACCCAACTGTAAAATGCCGAGAACATGTGACGCAATCCAACAACAAGGTGCCCAGATCACCACAAGAATCATCGCAACCATAACTGATAGCTGAAGAACTCTGATATAACATCCAAACCAATGTATAGATACCTTCTAACAGCTTAGACAATAGAACATGTGGCGAAGAACACCACAACAGTGTACAAAATACCCAGATGGACAATATACATGCAGATAGCAGACATTCTTCTAATCAAGGTGCAATATAAATATCTGTAGAAGACCTAAAACATCGAATAAACAAGACCTCAATGGTCTATACACCGAAAATGATATCATACAGATGAACATCATGACTTTAATAGTAGAATATGGTGCTTCATTATTTCTTGAATAAGATGGAAATATAAACAAAGAGCTTATCTGCACACATGAACTTCCAAGATTAAAGCATATAAAGATCATAAAATAAATATGCTCATACATAAATGAAAATGCTTATACACCAAAGGCTAGAAAACGTCATATAAAAAAGATGGCAACATAATATGATCAAATAAAATATCAACTTGCTCATTAAGGAAAATGAAGTTACTTTTACACATTAAGTGTCAGCCACAACATATAAATAGTGATCCTAAGATTTACACATATGAGTTTGTTCTTATAAAAATGTTTTTAGAAACATGACATGATTAGAAATCAACATGATTAAATATGATAAAAAAGAACAAATTAGTTATTAAGTATCTTGTTAAAAATATTAAGCATTAGATGGTTTATAGTTATCATCATGACAAAATACTAGAGATCCATGCCCTTGAAAAATGCCAATGCTTCCATTTAGGAATGTGAGACAAATATATACCAAGAAAAAGAAATAATCTCTTAGTAAACATGATTATAAGCAAACCTAAATGAAAAAGATGAATAACAGAAAATTGAAATACTTTACCGTACTGATCTGAATCTACAGAAACACAGTTAGAAAAAACAGTAAAGGAAAAGAATATTTTTACTTACAGCCCTTTGAAAAGTGCCAAGAGAAGTCACTCGCGGGTTTTGCCATAGTGGACTCGCGAATAAACACAGATACTTGTGGGTTCTACACGGCAAGAGTCACGGTTACTCGCGGGTTGCGGTTTAATGTCGTCGCCGCTACTCGCGGGTCTCTGTACTATAAGGTCATGGTTCTGCCGAAGCATTTGCAAGTTCAGCACAGGAAGGGTTGCGAATAAACTGAAGTAAACGTGGGTTCGGCAGTGGAATAGTCGTGGGTATGCTGAAGCATATGCGGGTCTATGCACTGGGATGCTACAAGTCTGCAGTGTATTCGTGGGTTCGCAGTAGGAACAGTCGCGGTTAACCACAGGTCTCTGCGAAGAAAAGTCGCGAGTGTTTAGTTTAAGGCCGAAAATAGTGTCGAATCTATCGAAGACGGAAACCTGCACAAAGTCTACCAAAACTTGGAAGAAAATTATCATTTTGATAGCCGGAAGATAAATCTCCTTAAGGAGAATCAGAAAATCATATAGATCTACAAAAAAACAATCAAGAAACACTTGAAAAATTTCTGCAAAAATCTACACAACAATGTTAGGGTTAGAAAAAAAATTGCAGAAACATGCCCAGATCTGAAGAGAAGCCTAATGGCTACCAGATAGAAATCAAATCTACAAGAAATAAACAATGCCCAAATGATAAAATATTGTTTTGAAAGTAATAGAAGGTGTTAGATCATAGCAACAAGCTCTGATACCATGTCAGAGATATGGATCTAACTAAACTAGCTTACCTATCTATGCAAAACAATAATATATCAACAATAAGTACAAAAAAGAGAACAAGAGAAAACAGTACACCAGATATACGTGGTTTACCCAATTGGGATACGTCCGCGGGAAGGTATTCTTCTATTATATCCAAAATATCTCCCTCAAGCTTACAAGAGAGCAATGCCAATAACCCCAATACAATATTGCAATACTTGTGTGAATAAGTAAAGATCATGATATGATCCACAATGGATGAATGTGAAATACTCCCTTGACTCTATTATATACCAAGAGATGAGGAGGAATTACTCTCACATATTACATGTGGGATAATATAATTCTCCATAATAACATCTCTTGATATAATAATGAATATCAAGAGTATACTTTACCATAATGAAAATGGGAATTAATCATATTACTCTTTTACATAAGATTGTGGATATCTTCCGACATAATACAAAGACATTATTACCTTCCAAGGAATATAAAATATTCCAACAAGTTCTTCCAAGGAATATTTCATTTTACGTAGTTCTTTCTTACAGATTCAGCAGTAGAATAGGTGTAGATTTAGATTAGTTAGTTTTCTATTTACTTTTTTGTATGTAGGTTTGTTTTCTTGTTTTCAATAACACAACTATGAAGCAACATTTCATGCTTAGTGTTCAAGCGGTACATCAACAGGGAAGTAAACCTAACTCTTCTTATATGTTATTTATTTTCTTACTTGTCATTTACATGTTTCTCTCTAGTCAAATCTTTAAGTTTTAAATTACTTTTTACTATATTTCAAAACATTTAGTACCATTGGCAAATAAGAACAACTTAAATAAAGAACTGAAGGTTTTAATTATGAACCATAGTTTTAGAAATGACTCAGCTAGAAGAAAATATTAATCCCAATGTTTCTAAATGAACAATCTACATAGTCTGATTTTTAGCCTCTACCATTTTCTGATTTTGATCATGACAATCCAATTTTGAATGGGAGTGAATATTTTGGGAATCATATTTTTATCCATCTAAAAAGTCCTTCTCCATAATTGATATTCATTTTCCTTCAAATGATGGATCTTAATGCAGAATTTTTTGAGGAAACTAGCTACATTGTAGATTTCAAAGAACATATTGTGGGCTCTACTCATTTGCATAAATTCGAATTTGAAATTTTAGAGAAACATCCTAGTGCTCTTACTTTGGAAAATGAAAATTTTGTAGTATCTCATTTTAAACATTTTCCATTTTCTAAGTGCATCAATATAATTCGGAATGAGAATGGACTTCAAAATATCATTTGGAAAATCCTCATGAGATAATTTAAGAACATGAAAACTATTACTCTTTTTCCTTGGATCAATGAATCAATTCTAATGAAGATCCAGGAATCCTTGAGGTATTGGATTATATTTCAGACTTCAAAGAATATGTTGCTAATAATAATTATTTTCAGAAATATGATTTAAAAAAATCATTGCATCTCAATCTTTTATTTTTTATTGTTTTAAAGAAATTGATAAACATTGATCCTTAAAGGTGGAGTTGGATGAAATTGGAATTTACTTTTGGAATGCTTATGTTAAGTATAGGATTTCTATAAATCATATTTTGAAAGAAAATTATTTAATTTGGAAATAAATGAACTTCATGTACCTGACTGTTTGAAGGATGAGAATCATGATTAAGAGGATGAAAATTTTACTTATGATTTTCCAAACTCAAATCTAGATATTTCCTTTTAATTTAAAAACGATGATATCTCTCTAAAGGAAACATTCTTCAATTCTGAAATTTCAAATTCTGATTTTGACAAGTTTCATTTAAATCTTGATATCGATATGGTTTTTAAACTCCCTATTGAAATATCGCTAGTATCAAATAATTGTCGACCTGATTTTTATCATTCAATTAATGTATGGTTGTAACAGTCACTCTTGAGCAAATTTTTATCTTATTTTGGTGTTATTGTAAATAAGAAATTTAGTGTAGTTTTTAAAACTTTGGATTGCAAAAGTTACAATTTTCAATTCTAATGTATGGTTGTTTTATTTTGCAGGTTTCGAATAACTTTGGTGGTTGCACTGGAGATGTGATTTTATTTAGTTTTCCAATCAATAGAGTAGTGTAAAATAGGTGTAGGTTAATTAGTTTTGGTTTGAATAGATTAGCTTTATGTCATACATTTTAATAAATCAGTTATGGAGCATCACGTCATTCTTTGGAATCCATGAAAGATATTGATCAGGGAAGTGTTCTTACCTTTCTTAATTGTCATTGGTTCTCTTTCCTATTATTATATTTATTAAAACATTTTCTTTCATTATTTCAACTTTATTAGAAAGTGTTTCAATATTATTGATTTATTAACATTGGAAAGTAAGAACATTTGAAATAAGCAAGTAGGAAAGATTTTCATTCGTAGCTCCAACTCTACTAAAGTTTGTGCTTCAAATTTTATCTTTAAGCATTTATTATTATGATCTAATTATGCAATGATTTTACAAAGTTTGAAGCATGAATGTTTGTGAAGGAACAAAATGATAAATGTGATCTTAAATGTGATTTGATCTTTAATATTTTATCTTTTGTGGAGTTACTCAATTAGTTTTACTTATATATCCTGGAATTCACTTTCATAACTGAACAATAAATTTTAGATTAGTTTGAGTTTTTTATTTTTATTTCCTTCTTGTAAATAATTTAATAAAATAAATATTGTTGGCTGAAAACCGTATGTGACAAATAGTAGTTGCGATTTTAAGGATTGGTTCTAAGGGTCTTTTAATAAATTTAGTTATTAAGGATGACGGATACTTTGGGGAAAAGGAGCACGCCTGAATTGACCTCTGACGTCGACAAAGATAAATCAAGGAGCATCAAGTCAAAATCGAAGAGGTCCAGATCCGAAAATATATCCAAATCAACACTGCAAATTAAACCAACTCCCACATCTTTGTCTCATGTCATCTTGGAAAAATTTCCATCTGCAACGTGGCCTCAGCAATAGGAGACAATGTCTCCAAAGTGTGTTTTGGTCACAGCATCGCTAGTTAAAGCATGATTATTTGGCTTATACTCTCAAATCGAAGACAAAAATATTGATCTCCAAAAGAGCCTGTTCCCAAAAAAGGATCTCAAGATAGGACACCCGTCCAGGATGTTGTCTACATTAGATTTGAGGAAAGGGACCCTAAAGATGGAAGTTATGGAACCACATGTGCCCAGAGGAAAGAAAATACCTTCAAATTTCAAGACCACTCAGGTCATGGTCAATTTAGATGCATTTCCTTCAAAATATATCATGGAGATTCACTGAAAAAAAGGTGAAGGAGTATATAGAGATGTGATGAAATATACTATGAGTACTAAAAAGATACAGGTTGCAGTCCAAAGGCTAGAGAAACAATTAAAGAAAGAGAAGTCATCGAATAAAGAAAAACAATTGAGGATAGCTGACCTAGAGCAGCAGATTATCAAATTGGTTTAGAATCCTAGTGACGTGACTCTGGTTCAAGCCATGTTAAAGGAAAAGGATAAGGATATTTCCATCCTAAAGAAAAAACTCAGCATTCCCATGGTTGAGCATTCGCAAACAGTTGAATTTTGGCAATACAGTCCAAGCTAGACAAAGCTATAGCTGATGGACATATGCTCAAGGAAAAAATCATTACTCTAGAGAATGCATTAAATGAGCTCAAGAAACAAAATCAAGACACCCTTCTCCAAAAGGTCGTAGCTTTACAAGCCACCTCTTCAGCAGACCCTACTAACAAGCTCACGCAGGTGTCGCATAAATGAGTCTTAAGGATGCCCAACTGAATCATGCACATAATCAATTAAAATCCAAATGTGATGAGCTAAGTAATATCAATGAAGAGTTACCTAAAAGGAACTTGGTCATCTTAGAGCTGTAGCAATCCAGGAAAGATCTCCAGAAAAGCATTCAGAATTTATCAAGAAAAGTGACAGGTAAACCTTTATTCAAAAGCACCAAGTTTGTAATTTGGGAACAAATAACAACATTGGTAACAGCACAGTGGAGCCATTTTATTCTATCCCAAGAGAAATGGGAAATCGCTGATGCAGCTGCTCAATATTCTCGTTCAATCCTTAACAACGTAAACAAAAAGACAGACATAGCAAAGGCTGTAATCGATTTCTTAAATGAGAAAAACTTCGATGTGATTCAAGCATATGTTGTCTCAGATAGAACGAAGGTAATCATGGAAGAAAATAAAGTTATTACAAAAATATTAATGGCTCAAAATTTTGTTGATATGGTTTCTCAACTAAAGCAAGATGTCCATTCATTCAAAGAGTTATTCAAAGATGTCTTCCCACTCGTTCTTTCATCTTTTTGGGATGGACATGGAGACTTATATCACAAGGATCATTATAATTCCATGATATTAGATGCAAGGAATTATGAATTCCATCTAGCGAACATTCATGAAGAAATAAATGGACGAACCATTATAGATAAGTTGCGTCCAATTTTTTAGATCCTTAATCGACTTCAGGCCATTTTCAAAGCTCTACCTAAGCCCACTTTTGAACATTATTTTGAGTTAGACATGACACTCATGTAACTAAGGGTTTTTCAATATCCAATGGGCAAGGAGTGGAAGAATATCACAAGATTCCTTCAAGTGTAGAAACTGGAAAGGACTTCAACAACACAGTCATCAGTTTGAACGTCATCAGCGCAACAGAATCCTCCTCCACCTCAGCAAGGAGGACCCCAGTCCCCACTACCAGCGAGTTAGCATCAATTTACTAGTTGTTGTAACCAATTTTGTTGATAACAAATAGAAAAAAATGAAATCCATTGGGCTATAATAGATTTTGTTTTAAATTATGTAAAGGTCATAAGGGCTATATAGAGAGAGAGGCAATCTAGCCAAGAGGTCGACTCTTTTTGTAATAAGTATAACTTCTGATGATTTAAGTCTAGTCAAGGAATGATAAATAACCTTCAAGCTTTATCTTTCATTTATGTGGATTCTAAAATCTAATGTGTACAGTTAGTATTCTCTTCTTTTGTAATCTCATTTGTTTTCACACTTATTCTATGATTGGAAAAGTTAACATAGATCCTGATGTGATTATCTTTAACTGGTATTTGATTTAAGTATAGTTTATGGGTGATGTATGTTGTGAAGTATTCATGATATAAAGATCTAATTGTATCATTTCTATGAGGATTGGGTTTACTTTGTTGTCATTTTTTTATAACTACTGAATTCTTTCTGCTTAATACGTTCTCTGTAAACATGAGATAAAGATTTACTTTAACCAAGTACCTTCTCTTATGCCATCCCGTTAACACAATTCATTCAAAGTTTATACTGACATACAGGAAGTGCTTCCCACATTCTACCAAGTCTGATTATTATTATATTGGCTATCAATGACATGATTCTTGACTAAGCATTGAAAAAGATAAACAGTGGGAAATATTGATGCCTAGGCACATTTATAAATACAGCCTTAGAATGTCTCATACGCCCCTAATTTCGTAGTGGACGAAACCATGTAGAAGGATGTGAAATCCACTTGGCGACTCCAACAAACAAAACCTAGAATCTGGACGCAGACATACTCACCAAAACCCTAGCTACAAAGAATTTGTGGCTCTACAAGATCCTATCTCCTGGAGACAAAGACGTGGAAAATATCGATCCACTTCACCTGGCCATCACCAATGAAGATTCTCCCATCCTCTGTTTGTCCCTCAGTTCACTGAATCTGAGTTTATTTTTCAAACCACTGAACGAGATTCTTCTCCCCAGAATCCCAACACTTTGTTTGGTATACCTAGTTCATAGGCCATTCCAACAGAAAGCGGATAATCCTCGACTCAGAAAAACCCACCCAAATATTTTATTACTCCTCAAGCAAAGAAGTTAATTAATAGACACCTTATGTGAGGAGGAGGAAGTGGCAGAGGACCACCACCACCACCACCCAGAACACCTCGATGGGTGTCTAGTCGGCATGGACCTCTACAATTTCCTACAACCTTAAATGATATTCCCACCCACTATCTAAATTTATTACCTAAATATGATGGAAGTAAGGGTACATCCGTAGAAGATCATGTGGATCGCTTTCAAGATTTGACTGATGATAGTGGAAGTAAGGGTACAACATTTTTATCGACCACGATGATGTATACATAAGATTATTCGCTCAATCACTTGAAGGAGAGGCCTGAAAGTGGTTCAGATCATTACCAAATGCTTCTATTAGAACTATAGAAATTTTGTAAAACAATTTCATCAAGAAGTGGGGAGTTAAGCATGATAACTTGTATTATCTAACAAAACTCTCTTCCCTAAGAAAGAACACTTCTGAAACTATTATTGATTTTACTGCAAGGTTCAACAAAGTATATTACAGAATCCCCGAGGATATCTGACCTAATGAAGCAGCAACTTGGGCTACATATGCAAGTGCTTTCCCCTTTGATTTTCCTATCATGCTAAGAGAAAGAATATCATCCTCCTTCAGTATAATGCAAGATGATGCCATAGACATCGAAGGAAATATGGGAGTTGTAGGTAAAATAAAATTGACTAATGATGTTGAGCAAAAATATAAAGGGAAAGCTAAAGAGGAGAGTAGTTCCTTAGGGGCTAAAGACTCTGAAGAAGCAAAGATCGAAGAAATGTCTTGCATTATCAAGAACCTGTCAAATAAATTTACTAGAATGGAATTGGAAAGAATTAGTCCTAATAGATAGTCCCCTGCTTGTCCTCTCACTCAGTTTAGAAGGTCTTACAATCCTCAGATGACATACTGAGAGAAGAGGAATGATGAACAACCATTGATACCACCAGTCAGAGATAGTGATAACAATCTAATCAAAATACCTGGAGAAGAAATTTATGAGGAAATTGAAGAACAATTGAATTGGATGGAAGAAGAGACATATCTCATGCATCTCACTAGAGATGATTATGAAACCTCACTTTCATCTAACCAAACTAATGAATATCATAAGAATCCTCAAGATAATGACTCATCGTCTTATGAATATCAATTGTTCCAAAATGCTCTACAGGATGAATTTTAAAAGAAATATAATATTAGTCCTAAACCAGAGTCTATCAATCGACAGAACAATACCCCTCCTAAAAACTCCCCCCAAAAGCATGTTTGATTCAAACCTCCCCAAACATCTCCCATAATAAAGAACAGAGACCTATCAAAGGAAAAAACCACTAAATTCTCAGTTCCATTTGGCTAAAAAGAGCGAGACGTCATCCCGCACAAAAAGCTGGAGCAAGTGCCTAATACCTTTTAATCTGGAGCATGAATTGAGCAAACTAAGATAGCAGTCCCCTTGTCCGAGCTAATAAAGAATCCTTTGTACCAAAATCAAATTGATAATATGTTTCACAAGGTCGAAGTCATTGATTAGCAAGATACCATAAATCTGAATGATGAATCCCCATCTTTTCAATGTGGCCCTCATATTGACAACAAAGAAGAACCTACTGCTCTATTTTATGTTACTCTTAATGTACATGATAAATTACTCCACAACTGTATGCTAGACTATGGCGCCTCCCACAAATTGATGCCAAAAGTTATCATGGAACAGTTGGGACTAGAGATCACAAGGCCTTATCACAATCTTTACAGTTTTGACTCCAGAAAGGTGAAGTGTGTAGGTATGATAAAATATTTGGTGGTAACTCTTTCCCAATTACCACCCAAAAGTATAATGATGGATGTGGTAGTAGCAGACATCCCAACAAAATATGGTATGCTTCTATCAAGGAGCTGGGCTAAAAAATTGGGAGGTACCATGCAGATGGATATGAAATATGCTACATTACTCATCTTTGTAGGAGAAAACAGACGTCTATATAGAGAATCTATGTTTGCATACATAATAAGTGATCAAGATAGTCCTATTAACTATCATATATACGCCACCGATGAGGATATGGGTTTTTATATGTTGTCTACCGATTATTCCCTTGGGGAGAAAATTGTAGAACCTCAAGTGACTAAATATACTCAAGAAGATCACCAGAGTCAAGTGTGGAAACTGTATTTTGACGGAGCCTTAGCCAGAGATGAATCCGGAGCTGGTGTATTATTGTCATCACCATCAAGGGAAGAGATTATGTTGTCCTACAAGCTATATTTTGATACCACCAACAATGTTGTTGAGTATGAGGCCCTCATCTTAGGCCTACGAGCTGCTAAAGACTTCAAAATTACTAAGCTAGAAGTATTTGGAGACTCTGAATTGGTAGTAAAATGAATCAAATGTATTTTACAAACGAAACATCCAAGGATTAGGGCATACAGGAATCTTGTTTGGGATCTTATTGAAAATTTCTTTGATGCTTTTAATATAAATTTTGTCCCAAGGGAGTGCAACCTACAGGACGATTCATTGACCCTAACAACTAGCACATTTAAACCTCCCAAGAAACAAAAGTTGAAGTATGAAGTGGAAATGAGATATCATCCTTCTATCCCTGACAATATGAAGCATTGGCAAGTCTTTGAGGATGATCAGCAAATTAAACGTGTCCTACAGCTTGTGGATGAATTTTCAGGTACTAATATAGATAGTGATGAAGAGTATGAAAGGGAAAATATCTTAGAGACAGAGAAGATAACAACTCTTGAATTAATGCAACAGGTTGTTGGTCACAAAATTCTTCAACTAAAGAACAACTAAATCCCAAAAGGTCGGGTTCCTCTAGAACAATTGTACAATAAAAACGAGATCCATGTTAAACTAGCAGTTCAACCAACTACTGAAGCTGTGTAGGAAGTCAATATTGGTACCCCAAAAGAACCAAAATTCATCAATCTTTCACAGCCCTTGTCAACCGTGCAGAGGCAAAGGTATAAAGATCTATTCAAAGAATAAATAGATTTGTTTGCTTGGAAGTACGAAGATTGAAAACTTACAACACATCTGTTATACAACACAAAATCTCTCTAAAACTAGATGTTAAGCTAGTGAAATGGAGGTTGAGGCAGGTGAATCCTATTTTAATCCCTATAATTGAAAAGGAAGTGAGAAAACCACTTGATTGTAAAATCATTATTCCTCTCAGATATTTAGAGTGGCTATCTAACCTAGTACCAGTCAGGAAGAAAAGTGGGGAAATCCATTTGTGTGTTGATTTCAGAAATCTTAATAAGTGTTCTTTAAAGGACAATTACCCTTTACCCAAAATGGATCATATTCTTCAGAAAGTGGTTGGGTCAACCAGAGTATCTATGATGGACGGATTTTCAGGTTATAATTAGAATTCCATGCATCTTGATGAACGTTTATGTATGATAAGATTCCCTTTGGCCTTATCAATGTTGGGGAAACATTCCAAAGAGCCATGGATATAACATTCATCGGTGAAAAGGAAAAATTTATTGTTATCTATCTATATGATATGATAGTATTCTCAAAATCAGATGAGGATCGCTTTCAGTATCTAAAGCAAACCTTCAAGAAATGCAGAAAATTTGGTTTGTCTCTAAATCCTATAAAATATTTTTTTGCAATGACGGAAGGAAAGTTATTGGGACATATTGTCTCCAAAGATGGATTTAAAATAGACCATGATAGAGTGGCCTCTATAAAATTAATTGATCTCCCAAGAAATAAAAAGGAGGTGCATTATTTTATTGGAAAAATAATTTTTCTACGAAGATTTATTCCTAATTTTGCTGAGACAATGAAGGATATTACCAATATGTTGAGAAAAAACGCTGAGATTAGATGGACAACAGAGGCAAGGAATTATTTTAAACAAATAAAGGATGCCTTAGGAGAATCACCGGTTCTAATTTGTCCTTACTACACCAAGGAATTTCTTATATTTTCTTTTGCCTCTGAAGTTACTATTGCAGTAGTCCTTTTAAAGAAAAATAATGAAGGACATGAGCAACCCATTTCCTTTTTCAATCGAGCATTGAGAGTTGTCAAGTTAAAATACAACATGATGGAGAAACAGGCGTATGCACTAGTGAAATCCCTGAAATCATTCAGAAACTATGTCCTGCACTCTAAAATCATATCCTACATTCCAGGGAGCACCAAGAAGGATCTTCTGTGTCAACCAGACAGTGAAGGAAGAAGAGGAAAGTGGATCTCCAAAATCCAAGAGTATGACATGGAAATCCATCCTACCTAGTTAGTGAAGGGACAAGGACTAGCCAAAATTCTAGCCAAATTGAACTGTCAAGCTCTCGATATAAATCTGATAGACCAACTCCCAAGTCAGGAAGAAGAAGGTATTCGACAAAATCTCCATGTTGATGTTACTGAAAATTTTACTTATTCAAAATGATAAGGATATTTTTTATTATCTTCAACATCTGACTTGTCCTCCTAACCTGGATAAATTCAAAATGAGATCTCTTAAACCCAAATCTATCAAGTATTGCATTTTAGAAGGATACCTTTTTTGGAAATATTCTCTTGGAATTCTACTAAACTGTGTAATAGAAGAAGAAACCGAAGGCATAATAGTAGAGTTTCATAAAGGCATGTGTTGGGGACATCATACATGGAGAGCCACTACCTATAAGGTCCTTCGAGATGGATATTTTTGGCCTACCTTATTCACTGATGCTAATAAGATTGTTAGAGCATGTAGGGAAAGTCAAATATTTGCGGGGAAGCAGAAGCGTAGACCAATTCCCCTCAAACCAATCAAAGTGGAAGCACATTTTCAATAGTGGGGTATTGACTTTATAGGAGAGATAAACCCACACTACAGCGTCCAACATAGGTGGATTCTCACAGCTACTGATTATTTCACAAAATGGGTGGAAGAAATCCCAGCAAGAAACACTAACGATACAGTCATAACAAATTTCCTAGAAGAGAATATTCTAGAAAACATTGGTTTCCCTAGGAAGATCATTACAGACTGTAGCTAGGGTTTTCACCCTAGCTTGTGCAAATGAGAACCTACTAAGGAGAAGGGCCTCCTTAGTAGCAGTTCAATAAACAGTAAATTAAAGCAGTAAACAGTATGAAATTTAACCTAGGATGAGCATTAACAGAAATAAAAAGACATGACAATATGATAAAGATTTTCCTTTTGTATTAAATTTACCTCAAGTGTTGAGGTTGGTGGAGCTCTTGCAATAGTCCAAGAGGGCTACTTCCGTGCTCCAATGGGTTCCTTCTCCTTCTCCAGGGTGTTTGAATAATGGGCCAAAGGGGCACTCAAATGGGAAAAACTAGCTCAAATGGTAAGCTAGGGTTTCAAGAGTGATTCTGGCAGACTGAGGATAGGGAAGATTGTGGATATGAAATGGGGAGCCTCCATCACCTATTTATAGGTTTTTAGTGGTGGAGTGTTGACCCATGGTTTTTGGCACCATATGGTTTAGGTCAATTGTATATGGTTTTTGCTTCCTTTTTCCCTCTTTTTCCTCTTTTTTATATTTTTTATTCCCTTTTATTTTATTTTTGGGAATTTAGGGCCCTTTTAGAGGGTTTTTGCTATTTTTGGAGGAAATTTAATTATTTTGGAGGAAAAAGGGGTTTTTTGGCCTTTTTGGTGGCTTTTTAATGGTTTTTTAGGGTTTTGGAGGCAAATATGGTAGGAAATATAGACAAATGAGTCATGTAATAGGGAGATGAGGTAGTGAGCACTTTTTAGGTGTTAACACAGACAACGCTCAGGATTTTAAATCCGCCAAAATGATGAGTTTCTGTCAAAATTACAACACTGAATTAATTCATTCAATAGCTTACTACCCCCAAGGAAATGGCCTGACAGAATCCTCTAATAAAATTTTAGTGACCATCATTAAGAAGATGTTGGATGCGAATAAAAATCTTGGGAATCCCAACTGAAATTCGCACTATGGGCAGATGGAATCAGTATCAAGCGTGCTATAGGCATGTCCCCTTTCTTACTTGTCTATGGTAAAGAATCAGTCCTTCCTATTCAGTTGGGTTTACTAGTGATGAAGCTATTACAATTGGAACATGATGAACCTAATGATATGGAGAGAAGGATTCATCAATTAATCGAGATTTGGCAAGTTAGGAAACAACTGGATGACACAAGCAAGATACACCAGGACAATATGAAAGCAACTTTTGACTGGAGAGCCATAGCTAGGGGTTTTCAACAAGAAGACCTTGTTCTGAAATGAGATGCTAGAAGAGAGGAGAAATCCAAACATGGTAAATTAGATAACCTATGGTTGGGCCCATTCAAGATAGTTGCGGTCCATGACAACAACACTTATAAACTGGCACAACTTAACGACAAAATTTTTGGGAATCCTGTCAATGGAATATTTTTGAAACGTTTCTTTTAGTATTGATCTCTACCCTAACTCAACTATGATTTTATGTATCAAATATGTAATATATGTCACTTTTCTTTTAAAACGTTTGTTTTATTTATGCATTCCTTTTCAATCTCATGTTCTCTTTTGTTGGATTTTCAAAAAAATTAAGGCCAAATATGACTCCATAGCCCAATGGAATTAAAGGCACTAGTCTACAGTTCTCAGGCTCTTCCGAAGAAAAAATTTGTCCCCGCTGAAGCCAATGTTAGTACTGAAATTTTCAACATAGTCGGCATAAAACAACACCATTGGTAACAGGCGAGGCCGATTTTGTAAGTTTGAGGATCGGAGCTATTTTCCACGGGATGATGGATTCTAAGACTGGTCACCCAGACCCCTATGATCGAGGAATCAAGTTGACGTCCAAGAAATAGCGTGATCAAGTACAGATTAATGGTGGATATTTGGTTCAGGAGCCTAAAGTGCAAGATCTTTATCGTGCCAAGCGCGACCCTGAAAAGAAACCGTTGTGGCCATGTGGTGATGTTAAAATCATTCAGGGCCCAAAAAGGGGTCTCCCTAAACCATTTATTTTGAGCCCTAAAAATCGCTCTCGTCATTGCTGGTAGATTAGACAAACGTTGCCCCTTTTACAGCCGTCTGTCAGGGATAGAGGGCCCCATCTCAAAAATTCACTCCAAACCAGGTCCAAATATTGAGGCGATGAGAGAAGTAATCTACGGTTATCTTGCTTTCAGGATCCATTAATAGCTCGACGTTTAAGAGCTGGGTGAAACCCTGAATAAAAACCTGCTTGGATACGTGGCGACCTCGCATTCATTCAGGGCCTGAAAATCGGACTACCCAAACCACCTATTTTGATCCCTAAAACCACTCCTGAGGTTTGTCACCTTCATCCCTCAGCAGACTCACCTAATATTTGTTTAATGGTTATTACCACCACCATTTCAAAAGAAATGGTCCACGTGCATTTAAAATCCCTACACCCCTTGCACAGAGGACCAATCCTTGTGTTCCATGTATACCGCTCATTAAAGCCCTCTATTTTCAAAGTCCCTCTATAAGTATGCTTCAGAAGAGTTTACCTGGCATTTGCTTCCTACCACCTCAAGCTCCTCCGCTAATAGTAGTCGCACCAGCCTCTTCGCAACCAAAGTTGAGCATCCATCATATTTCCTTTTGTCTCACCAACATCACCATGAATTCTATCCCCAACCCTGAGACATCTCCCTCTGCAGCCTCTACACTCAATCAAAAAGAACTCTTGGGAGATGAACATTTTGATATTCATGACCCTATATCTTCATTCTCGAATCTGCATCAATTTTCCAGAGAGACAGAAGATCAATCCAAAAGAAGAAAATACTTCTTCAACCTGTGGAGCTCCAGATTGGCGAAGATGATTTTACCACAGGCCAGACCCTTCCCAAAACTGGTGCAGTGGTGTGCAGAAATATATGCTCCAAAGAGAAAGGTGTTTTTTCTCGGTTGGTAATGGTCATTTACCCAATCACTAGAGAACTCATCATGGAATTAACAGACATTGGGGAAGACGCTACCATCTTTCAATTCGATGAATAAGTCATGGAAGGGAAGATTCGAGAATTATCGTCAGAGAGAGGGGATGCATTCATCCACATGATAATTCCCCCAGAAGCCAACCTGCCCAGTACTCATTCAATGTTTAGTCTAGAAGTATTCTCAGAGCAATCCAAACCAGTTTTATCCATGAACTGTGAGGTCCTTGGGTATGATCATGACTTGGTAATTGATTATGTTTCTTTAGGTTTTTCATTTCTTATAAATTTATCTCAGCAAGAAGCACCTGTTTAGTTGGACCTGCCATCTTTCCTTGCTCAATCCATTCACCTGTAGTTCAAAATTTTTTCCTCTAGAAAGCTATTCAGATACAATTCCTTTCTAATTTATATGATCATCTATCACAATAAGGATTTCTTCAGTTGAGAAGACCTCCAGAATTCAATTACTCTTGCTCTGCTTCATGAAGGTTTCTCTGTGTTTGTGGATACCGTCATGACTAAAATCTATACATTATTATTCGACTGTCCTCCTCCCATAATATTTCCAAAATGCAAAAATTTGCACCAGCTAAATCCTAATGACTCAGTTGGAGATTGTTTTTTCTTTGAGAACCACACTGAGATTCAAGTATATGGAGCGGAACTTGATCCATATAAGTTATCGGTATTCATGACTCCTAGTTTTTTCGCCTTGGAATACACCCGCCAAAGGTTCAACTGTGATGGCGTTCATTTCATGAAGGGTAATAGCACTAGGACTTTCAAGGTCCCCAATGAATCTGGACCTTTTAAAGTGAGAAACAGATCTTCTCAGAAGGTGTTCGAAGAAATGTTATCCGCTTTTATCTTCCCTATGAGTTTTTCAGGCAAGTATGATCCCAAAGGGATCATCTCCCAAAAGAGACAGTCTACTAGAGCAGCGACCTACTCCCACAAGCCGCACCCAACTTTGGATAAAATTGTCAACTTAGATAGTTGGGAGAAGGATAAATTAGTATTGGATCCAAGCCAGACCACTATGGCACTAGTCATCCCTACACCACATAAATTGTATACTTTGGGAAAAAGGAGCACGCCTGAATCGACCTTTGACGTCAACAAAGATAAATCAGGGAGCGTCGAGTCAAAATCAAAGAGATCCAGATCTGAAAATATATCCATCTCAACACTGCAAATTAAACCAACACCCACATCTTTGGCACCTGCATCTTGGAAAACTTTACATCTGCAGCGTGGCCTCAAAAGCAGGAGACATTGTCTCCAGAGGGTGCTTTGGTCACAACATCGCAAGTTAAAGCAAGATTATTTGGCTTGCACTCTCAAATCAAAGACTAAAATATTGATCTCCAAAATACCATGTTCCCAAAAAAGGATCTCGAGACAGGACACCAATCCAGGATGTTGTCTGAATTAGATTTGAGGCAAGGGACCCTGAAGATGGAAATTCTGGAACCACTTGTGCCCGGAGGAAAGAAA
The DNA here is from genome assembly GCA_027924585.1 of Larix kaempferi. Lineage (NCBI taxonomy): Eukaryota > Viridiplantae > Streptophyta > Pinopsida > Pinales > Pinaceae > Larix > Larix kaempferi. Next base: position 6,355,107 of record BSBM01000799.1, on the reverse strand, counting down.
ATACCTTCAAATTTCAATATCACTCAGGTCACGATCAATTTATATGCATTTCCTTCAAAAGATATCATGAAGATTCACCAACAAATAGGTGAAGGATTATATAGAGATGTGATGAAATACGCTATGAGTACTAACAAGCTACAAGCTACAGTCTAAAGGCTAGAGAAACAATTAAAGAACGAGAAGTCATAGAAAAATAGTTGAAGATAGCTGACCTAAAGCAGGATATTATCAAATGGGTTCAGAATCCCAGTGACGTGACTCTAGTTCAAGCCATTTTAAAGGAAAAGGATAAGGAGATTTCCATCCTGGAGAAAGAACTCATCTTTCCCACGGTTGAGCATTTGCAAACAGTTGAAATTTTGGCAATACAGTCTGAGCTAGACAAAGCTATAGTTGATGGCCATACGCTCAAGGAAAAAAATCATTACCCTGAAGAACGAAGTAAATGAGCTCAAGAAGCAAAATCAAGACACCCTTCTTCAAAAGGTCGCAGCTTTACAAGCCACCTCTTCAGCAGAGCCTACTGAAAAGCTCGCACAGGTGGTCTCAGAAATGAGTCTTAAGGATGCCCAACTGAATCATGCACAGAATCAATTAAAATTCAAATGTGACGAGCTAAGTAATATCAATGAAGATTTAAATAAAAGGAACTTGGTCATCTCTAAGCTGCAGCAGTCCAAGGAATATCTCTAGAAAAGCATTCAGGATTTATCAACAAAACAGACAAGTAAGCCTTTATTCAAAAGTGCCAAGTTTGTAATTTGGGAACAAATAGAAGCATTGGTAACAACACAGTGTAGCCATTTTATTGTATCCCAAGAGGAATGAGAAATCTCTGATGTAGCTGCTCAATATTGTCGTTCAATCCTGAACAGCGTAAACAAAAAGACAGACATAGAAAAGACTGTAATCAATTTCTTAAATGAGAAAAACTTCGATGAGATTCAAGCATATGTTGTCCAAGATAGAATGAAGGTAATCATGTAAGCAAATAAATTGATTACAAAAATATTAATGGCTCAAAATGTTGTTGATATGGCTTCCCAACTAAAGCAAGATGTCCATTCATTCAAAGAGTTATTCAAAGATGTCTTCCCACTCGGTATTTTGTCTTTTTGGGATGGACATGGAGACTTATATCACAAGGATCATTATAATGCTATGATATTAGATGTAAGGAATTATGAAGTCCATCTAGCGGACATTCATGAAGAAATAAATGGTTGAATGCTTATAGATAAGTTGCGTCCAAGTTTTGAGATCCTTAATCGACTTCGAGACATTTTCAAAGCTCTACCTAATCCCACTTTTGAACATTATTCTGAGTTAGACATGACACTCAGGTAACTAAGGGTTTTTCAAGATCCAATGGGTAAGGAGTGGAAGAATATAACAATATTCCTTCAAGTGCATCAGCTGAAAGGAATTCAATAACACAGTCAGCAATTGGAACGTCATCAGCGTAACAGAATCCTCCTCCACCTCAGCAAGGAGGACCCCAGTCCCCACTACCAGCAATTTAGCATCATTTTACCAAATAGACTTTGTTGTAACCAATTTTGTTGATAACAAATAGAAAAAACTGAAATTCGTTGGGCTATAACAGATTTTGTTGTAAATTGTGTAAAGTTCGTAAGGGCTATATATAAAGAGAGGCAATCTATCCAATAAGTCGACTCTTTTTGTAACAAGTATAACATCCGATGATTTCAGTTTGATCAAGGAATGAGAAAGAACCTTCAAGATTTATATTGCATTTATGTGGATTCTAAACTCTGATGTGTACAGTTAGTATTCTCTTCTTTTGAAATCTCATCTCTTTTCACACTTATTCTATGATTGGAAAAGTTAGCATAGATCCTGATGTGATTATATTTAACTGATATTTGATTTAAGTATCGTTTATGGGTGATGTATGTTGTGAAGTATTCATGATATAAATATCTAATTGTATCATTTCTATGAGGATTGGGTTTACTTTGTTGTCATTTTGGTATAACTACTAAATTCTTTATGCTCAGTACGTTCTCTGTAAACATGAGATGAAGTACCTTCTCTCATGCCATCCCGTTAATACAATTCATTCAAAGTTTATACTGACATGTCGTAATTGTTTCCCACATTATACCAAGTCTGATTATTATTATATTGGCTATCAATGACATGATTCTTGACTAAGCATTGAAAAAGATAAACAGTGAGAAATATGTATGCACAGGCACAGCTCTAAATACATCCTTAGAACGTATCTAGGACTAACAGGAGGAACACATTTAGAATCCTGAAATCCTTTATATTAAATCTAGTTTCATAGCTTGTGTCTCCATTCCACTACCGCATAGCATTATGCAAAGTCTTTTACTCATTCATATTTTGGCAAATATATTTAGTCGGTTACCTCCTGTAAGAGAAATAACGTATGGCAAGTATTGTTATCAATACAAATATCTTAACTGCATCGCGCTCTCTTAAGGAGATTCTATATATGCTTCCCCACTTATTGGATAACCTCTTCTGAGGTTAACAATAACTATATTTTTTCCTTTCATCTTTATAAGACAAAAACCAAGAGGTTAGCTAAAGGATATGATATCTCCTTAAAGAGTCAGGCTATCATGATAATGAATTCTTATGGACTAACATTACCATTAGCTGGTTACCAAGCCAAGGTAATGTCTCTCATCCATAAGGTGGGGGACAAGAGGTCTCATCACAAGCCAACTTGTTCACTTACATGAGTCTTTGTGAACGACACTGCCAATAGTTGGTCACCAAGCCAGGGTAGTGACCTTTAGTTTATCTCCAATAAATTGTTTTTTATCATTAAAAGGGTTTAAAACTATGTATCTATGACTGGGATCAAAGTGGCTGGATCGGGTTAAAGGGAAACCTCGTTAGGGCCATGGATGCCCGCTGGCAGCAGTGGCCATGCCCATGGCATCAGAGGTAAATCAAATTGTAACATTTGCTAGCCATTACGAGTTGTTTCTTAAGGTTGTTTTCTGATGAATAGTTTTTTGGAGGGAATCTAAATACACACTTGATATTTGCATTTCAATTGATGTTTAGAATGGTTATCATTAAAATTTTAGCTAGTACAATTCCTAGAGGCTAATTTCTAGAGTGTGGTACCCATGGTACATGGTAAGTTTTCTTTTTGTTCAATGCCTTATCTTTAATCTTCCTGTATATGAAAAACTTCTATCCTTATTAGGCAGAGATAACTAGTTCTTTCCAGTGAGCCACCATTTTTTGTGGCTACAACAACTCCCCTAAATTTTTTACTAAAAATGAAGGGTCCCCACTTAAATTTTCAAAAATCAATAATTACCCTTCTTGAGTTTGATAGATCTTGGTTCAATGACTTTTGATTTTATCATATGACATATTTATCACCTCATCTTTGGGTTTATTTACTTGATAGTCGATATTCATATGATCAGTTCATTCTTTAATCCACTATTTTGAATCCATCGTGTTGGGATCATGGTTTCAACTTGATTGTTCTTCGATTCCTATATTGGGTTGATGATTTATTTTACTCATGCCTTATGATCCAGATCAGATCGGATATGTATTTTGCTTCATTTGATCTTGTCTCCAATTCACCACTTCGGGATGACCATATACTTGTAACAACCTCCCCGATGTCTTCATTTTCTAAATTCCAATAGTTGGAATTCAAGATTTTATTTTATCGTTAAATTTTAAATTTCGATTATGCGACTCCGATGTTAGTAGAATTCGGAAGTTGGCGTGAAATTTTTTATTTAATATTGTCAACTTCCCTATTCTAATTTTTCCATTTCAACAGTCAGTAGTCGGGGGAGCTATTCGTCACGCTCAACCTTCAATGCCAACTCTTGACTTCCGACTTTTCCTATTTATTGTGGAAGTTGGAAGTTGGGGTTTATTAATCGTTATATTAATTTCCTTCCCGATCTCGACTTTGATAGTGTTGACTTATTGATCCCGATTTTGATAGTGCTGACTTTTTTATCTCGACTTTGGCATGGTTGATATTGTGAACCTGAAGACTTTTTTTTATAATTTTTCTAATTGGTATTTCGGGTTGATGTTTTTCACATTGACTTCACAAGATCTATCTGGGTATTGTTTGACTCTCTGGTATGATATCTTGAGACATGATTATTATAGACATTTCACTCCTATACATGATGTTTCGATGATCGATAAGTTGCATCATTTAGCTAATTCTTCTTCTGCATATCTGACATCATTTCGGTTATTCCCATTTTTGTTGATCTCTAGCATGTATGTGCTTTTTGGATTTGGTTGAGTTGGTTCCATGTTGTTGGTGGATGTCATGTCTCCTCTTACCAAAAAAAAAAAAATTTTTGCATGGGCCTATGGCCCTACAGTATTGTTCATGGTTCCACCATAGATAATAACTATACCTCGAAATATATCAGAATCAGAAAATGTTGCGGACGTCTGCCACACATTCTATGGAAATGCTTGTCATGACTTTTACTGAAGTGCTATAGTCTTTCAGACTATATGAACCCTTGCATCTTATGTCTTATAACCTTGGCCATACTCGAACATGCGTGTGTGACGTGGAGGTCCTTTATGCTGACATGATGACATATCCTGACCTCTATAAATGTGACACTGAACACATGCTGTCTATATGCACCAAGGGTGTAACACTCCATGACATGCCTAAGCGGTATGCATATAACACTTAGACTATGCTATCATAACTAATATTATCAATAATATTACATTTATCAACCTTGCAAGGGATTCATGATTCAATAACCAATTATAACATTGATTATAAATTATCTATTAAAATGACAAAGGTTACCTAAATAATTATATGGATATATATATATAAATATATATTAATGCATGGCCCATATGTATCAATAATATCTTTAAACATCATACCATATAACATTAGTGTTATTATTTCTGTAAACACAATGGTTAAATACTTTGCACCATGGTCTAAATATCCCACTCATATATATATATCAACAAATTACTATATGTTAAACTTATAGCATTGTTTGTTTTGGGCCATCACATAAAACTATGGATAACACGGGTGTAAATATATATATAAGGTTATATATATATTTTATGCAACCCTATAGCGCCCTTGTTTAGAAGGCCTAAAGTGCCATCCACTATGCATATAATGTATGGGATAAATAACAACGTAAAGTGTTAGCCTTAAGGCTCAACGCCACATACTTAACACATAATGGTTAATTAAAAAAACATAAGTGGTCACTAATGAAAGCCGAACCTACCACTCAACTTGGCTCATTCTCCAAATGTTAACCACTTAAAGTTTAAGGTAAGACCAGTCATCCTATGTATCGATGGGAATCCATACTGCCACGTTAACCATGACATGGAACCTACGAATGAATGTAGCACGACTCCGATGATAACATGGATTATTGTTGTGTGACTCGGCTAACCGTTGCTGCCTCGACTCAATAGGTGGTCTTCATGGTTCGTGGCTTGCGCCACACAGGCTTGACCATTCCATCAACACATTTTAAACATGTTCTTTGCTGACTTGTTAGCAGGTGACAAGGACTCTTGCTCTCGTGGATGGAAGGTCATACGCTTGTTGCGTTGAAGGCTTGGACAACGTGGTGGAATTGGTTGTTCGTTCCATTAATGGAACTCTGTCACTGGGATGCCACCCCGAGGCGTACTGTACACCAAACCAGCACAGCATTAAACTCCCTTCAATGTGATCCGTCGATGGTGATCCAGACCAATGCATGGATAATGGTGATAGGTTTATACACCGTCGATTCGGGTGCTAGACTTTCGCGCCCAGTCCCTTCACGTCTGCATTAACTCCATTCCTTTACCGATCGCAGTGGTCTTCACCTGCTCTCCCCGGAACTCTGCGTTGATATTCATTTCACTTGGTATTCGTCTCATTGTTGTTCTGTTGTGGCGAGGGCTTTGGCTCTGCGCAGTGTAAGGTGTATGAGCTAACAAGCTATGACACTTTCGTTTCCTGAGATGTACACCAAACCAGTTGGAACCATCCTTAGCGTGGCCAACATATGCAAGGTAAATTACGGTGTTTTGCTTTCACAAACTTTACGTTTTAATGAAGTCATGGTTTACTACAAGTTACGTTTATGTTTACATTTTAATGGCCAAAGTTTGACCATCATTGTGTTACTGTGACAGGTGCATCCGGAGCCGAGCTGCGCTGCGACTCTATTGCTTCACCAGGTAATGTCACATCTCACTCATGTTGTAGCTTCGTCGTAGCAATGTTTAACTTTCGTTATCCGTGGGTTTTGGTATATCCTCGAGGTTTGACCTCGCACCACACTACAATGTGCACGGAAACAACTGCAAGGGTGGGTTTGAAGCATTACTACAAGATCGCAACCGACGTGGAGACTTAGTGGCTCGCTAAGCTCAATAGGTAACTCGTCATCCCAACTGCCTCAGGTTTGGTTTACCCCGTTGGTGGGGGCAGAGTTACTAAAACGTTATCAGTTAAGGTTAGGGTTTTCTCCTTCTTTCATTTGCAAGTTTTTAAGGAGCACGGCCTTTGTCCAAAAATGATAGGGGATTGAATCTAGCCCATGAGAGATTCATTATGACCTCTATGTTCTCCATCATCATTGCAGGGTTTTTGTGCACTTTAGAAATGCAGTCCAGGGGACTCCCACTATCATGTGTGTTAGTTGTGAAGCCAGATTTTACAGTCTCATAGATGATGATTCAGCCGTGTCTGTACCCCAGGTTTGGTTATGATCCTGGCCTGACGCTCAGGGGGTCTGGCGGGGTTCGACCCCCCCGCCCCCCCCAGCTAGGGGGCGCGAGGGCCAGCGGGTCCCCATCGAGGGTTCGTGGGAAGCTCCCCCGAAAAAGGGGGTTTGGGGGAAACGCCCCCAAGTTACGGGGGTTTGGGGACAGAGCCCCTGAGAAGGGGGTTCGGAGGCAACACCCCTGAGAAAATGGGGGTTCGGGGGCGTAGCCCCCTAGGAAAATTTTTGGGGCTATTTTCGCCACCAGTTTTTGGGCCCATGGTTTTGGGTAACCCGTGGTATTTTCCCATTGTATTTCCCTTATAAAAGAAATACATTGTAACACGGCTAGGGTGAATGATGTATTAGGTTTTATTGATTGTAAAGATCTCTGAGACTGTGAAGAGAGACTGTGAGACAGTGAAGAGGAAGTGCAGTGGTTTTGCTGTAGGTTGTATCCCTTCACTTTGCTAGACGGAATAATAATAACGACTGGAAACTTCAGTGTGGACGTAGCCCAAGTTGGGGTGAACCACGATTAATCTATGTCTCTCTTGTAATGTGTGTGTGATTATAATTGCATTTTTGTTTATTGTTATTGCTCTGTGATCCTATTTTTTAACAATTGGTATCAGAGCCAAAGGTCTATTTGGAAAATAAACCTGCAGGAAGCTAGGGTTTCTGGTTCGAGTGGGAGAAATGGCGGAAGAAGGAAATTTTAAGGTCGATAAGTTTAATGGCCAAAACTTCCAGTTATGGAAGATGCAAATGGAGGACTATCTGTACCAGAAGGATCTATTCCTGTAGTTGGGAGGAAGAGAAAAGTAGTTGGCAGCCATGAAGGATGAAGAATGGGAGGTTCTTGACAAAAAGGCTCTGGGAACAATACGGCTGAGCCTGGCTTCGTCGGTGGCTTTCAATATCTCAAAAGAAACGACAACGGAGGGTTTGATGAGCGCACTGGGTAAGCTGTATGAAAAACCCTCGGCCTCCAACAAGGTATTTCTAATGAAGCGTTTATTTAATATGCAGATGTCTGAAGGTGGATCTGTTACTGATCATTTAAATGAGTTTAATATGGTTACAAATCAACTAAGTTCTGTAAGTGTGAACTTTGATGATGAGGTTAGGGATCTTCTAATCTTGTGTTCATTGCCAGAAAGCTAGAATAGCTTGGTCATGGTTGTAAGCAACTATGTCTCTGGTTCAAACGCCTAAAAAATTGATGATGTTACTGGTGTTAGTCTTAGCGAGGAAATGCAAAGAAAAAGCACAAATTAGACATCAGGTAATGCTTTGACCATGGAGAGCAGGGGAAGACAAAAGGAGAGAGGAAAGAGCCAAGGTAATTGTGGGAAGTCTAAAATGGGCAGATCCAAGTCCAAACTGGGAAAGATAGAGTGCTGGAACTATGGAAAGAAAGGACATCTGAAGAAAGACTACAGATCTCTAAAGAAGAAAGGAGATGCACAGAAGGAAACTACCCAAGAAGAAAATGTAGCAGGTGATGTGCTACAACATGCTTTAATTCTTGCATTAGATAATACTAGTGATTATTGGGTAGTAGATTTAGGAGCTTCATGTCATGCTACACCCCATAGGAAATACTTTCATGAGTATGTTCCTGGCGATTTTGTACATGTTTTATTGGGTGATGATGAGCCATGTAAAATTGTTGGAATGGGTAAGGTATGGATAAATGTTAAAAATGGAACTAACTGGTTGTTGAAAGATGTTAGGCATATTCCTTCTATGAAAAGAAATCTGATCTTAACAGGGCAGTTGAGAGATGGCGGCTGTCTATCTACATTTGGATAAAAGTGGTGGAAGATCACTAAAGGATAAATGGTGATAGCAAAAGGAGACAAGATAGGTACGTTGTATTTATGTCCTCATAATACTGACCATTCTATCTCTTTAGCTTCCACAGGAACAGATATAGCATTGTGGCATCATAGGCTTGGCCACATGAGTGAGAAGGGGATGCAGATTCTCCACTCAAGGAAGTTGTTGCCAGATTTGAAGCAGGTAAGTTTGAAATTCTGTGAAAACAGTGTTTATGGAAAACAGAAGAGAGTCAAATTTCTCAGGGTTGGGAAACAGAAGAAGAATGAAAAGTTAGAGCTAGTGCATACAGATGTATGGGGACCGGCTCAGGTACAATCTCTTGGTGGCTCTCGTTATTATGTTACATTTATTGATGATGCAACTAGGAAAACTTGGGCTTATTGAATTAGACAAAAATATGATGTGTTTGCTACTTTTAAGAAGTGGAAAGATTTGGTTGAGAATGAGACAGGAAAAAGGTTGAAGTGTCTCAGATCTGATAATGGAGGTGAGTACTGCAGCAAGGAGTTTGATAGTTATTGTTCATACCATGGGATTCATAGAGAGAAGACAGTCCCAGGAACACCACAAGAAAATGGTGTGTCAGAAAGGATGAACAAAACATTCATGGAGCGTGCAAGGTGTATGAGATTGCATGCAAGGTTACTCTTATAGTTTTGGGCGGATGCTGTAAATACTGGTGTTTATTTAATAAACAGAGGACCTTCAAGTGCTTTGGATGGTGGTATTCCAGAGGAGTCATGGATAGATAAAAAGTTAAACTACTCATTTCTAAGAATGTTTGGTTGTGAAGCATTTGTCCATATTGATAAAGAAAATAGAACAAAGCTTGAAACTAAATCCAAGAAATGTACCTTTATTGGATATGGGGTTGATGAATTTGGTTATCATTTATGGGATTATGAAAATAACAAAATCATCAGGAGTAGAGATGTAATATTCAATGAAAAGTTCATATATAAAGATCAGTTGCATGGAAAGAAACAGGAAAAGGAAAACACAGAGTACACAGTACTTGATGAAATTGAAGAAAATGAAGTTCCAAAGGTGCCAAAAAATCAAGAACAACAGCAAGTACCTGAAACTCCTGCAACTATAAAAAGATCTACCAGGTTAAGTAGACTCCCTGAACGATACTCTCCTTCAATGTATTATTTGTTGATGACTGATGCTGGTGAACCAGAATGTTATGAAGAAGCAATGCAGGTGGAAACCAGAAAGAAGTGGGAGCAAGGCATGAATGAGGAGATGGAATCATTGGTAGGAAACCAGACTTGGGATCTGGTTCACTTGCCTACTAGTAAAAGAGCATTGCAAAACAAATGGATTTATAGGTTGAAGGAAGAAGGATGCGAGAAGCGGTACAAGGCCAAACTTGTTGTAAAGGGGTTTGCACAGAAGAAAGGTATATATTTTGATGAAATATTTTCTCCTGTTGTTAAGATGACTTCAATTAGGACTATCTTAAGTCTAGTGGCGGTAGAAGATTTGCATCTTGAATAGTTAGATGTAAAAACAGCCTTTCTCCATGGGGATTTGGAGGAAGAGATATATATGCAGCAACCATAAGGGTATGAGGTCAAAGGTAAGGAGAATTTGGTGTGCAGGTTGAAAAAGAGCTTGTATGGTTTGAAGCAAGCTCCAAGGCAGTGGTATTTAAAATTTGATAGGTTTATGACAGAACAAGGTTATAGTAGATGTCATTCTAACCACTGTGTTTATTTCAAGAAGCTAGACAATGAAAGATACATTATCTTGTTACTGTCTGTGGATGACATGCTTGTTGCAGGGTCTAACATGCAGGATATAAATGCACTCAAAAGGAAGCTAGCTAATTCATTTGCGATGAAGGATTTGGGTGCTGCAAAGCAAATCCTTGGTATGAGAATAACAAGAGACAGGAAAAATCGCAAATTGACATTGTCTCAAAGAGAGTACATACAAAAGGTGTTGGAGAGGTTCAAAATGTAGAATGAAAAACCAGTAAGTACACCTTTGGCCAGCCAATTCAGTCTAAGCAATGAAATGCGTCCCAAGACACAGGAAGAGACAGATTACATGTCCAAGATTCCCTATCTATCAGTAGTTGGCAGCTTGATGTATGCCATGGTGTGCACAAGACCAAATATTCCACAAGTAGTGGGAGTTGTGAGCAGATATATGAACAATCCAGGTAAAGAGAATTGGAAGTTAGTACAGTGGATTCTCAAGTATTTGAGAGGTACCACCACTCAGGCATTATGTTTTGGAGGTTCAGACACTGTTCTATAGGGATATGTTGATGCAGATATGGCAGGTGATAAGGATAGCAGGAGGAGCACCACAGGGTATGTGTTTACTGTAGGTGGAACAGCAGTAAGTTGGATTTCGAGACTGTGGAAGGTTGTTGCACTTTCAACAACAGAAGCAGAGTATGTTGTTGTTACAGAGGCTAGTAAAGAGATGATTTGGTTGCAGAGGTTTATGGAGGAAGTGGGTAAGAAGAAGAAGGATAGCAGGTTGTATGGAGACAGCCAGAGTGCCATTCATCTTGCAAAGAACTCAGCATTCCATTCCAGGACTAAACATATACAGATCAAGTACCATTTCATACGCTCTGTTCTGGAAGATGAACTGTTGAAGCTGGAAAAGATACATACTAGCCAAAATCCTGCAGACATGTTCACAAAGGTAGTGACCAGAGAGAAACTGAGTTCCTACTCAGTTTTAGTTGGCCTTCTAGCATGAAGGTGAAGATGAGAAAGTTGCCAAGTCCAAGGTCCAGCAAGTACAGTAGCGGTAGAGTTGTTGTGATCAGTCTCCAAGTGGGAGATTGTTAGTTGTGGAGCCAGATATTCCAGTCTCATAGATGATGATTCAGCCATGTTCGCACCCCAAGTTTGGTTATGATCCCAGCCCAACACTTAGGGAGTTCGAAGGGGGTTGACCCCCCCCCTTGGTTGGGGGGCGCGAGGGATAGTGGGCCCTCGCTGGGGGTTTGGGGCAGAGCCCTTGAGAAGGGGGTTCGGGGGAAACGCCCCTGAGAAAATGGGGGTTCGGGGGCATAGCCCCCGAGGAAAATTTTTGGTGCTGTTTTCGCCACTAGTTTTCGGGCCCATGGTTTTGGGTAACCCGTGGTATTTTCCCATTGTATTTCCCTTATAAAAGAAATACATTGTAACACAGCTAGGGTGAATGATATATTAGGTTTTATGCATTGTAAAGATCTCTGAGATCTATGAAGAGAGACTGTGAGACAATGAAGAGGAAGTGCAACGGTTGTGCTGCAAGTTGTATCCCTTCACTTTGCTGGATGGAATAATAATAAGGATTGGAAACTTCAGTGTGGACATATCCCAAGTTGGGGTGAACCATGATATATCTGTGTCTCTCTTGTAATGTGTGTGTGATTATATTTGCATATATGTTTATTGTTATTGCTCTGCGATCCTGTTTTTTTAACAATGTGTAGATTAAGGAAAAATCTCCAACGACGCTCTGCCCCTGACAGAGGCGTCGAAATTCTATGTAACCGGATTATTTGTAATTAATGTGGCAATGCCACAGCCTTTATGATTCCACGCTCTGTCTGTGTGTTTGGTAAATGATTTGATTTTGGAATGATAACTTGTTTGCGAGCCCATCTTGACTTGAAATGCCCGCTGCTATTCTCGTCAAGTCTAAATGTTATATTTATAAATGATATGCATTTTGGATACATGGTTTGTATGCTTAGATTCCCTCGGCATTCAATATTATTATGCAATGTATACGTTTTCCTTCACCACAGTACATACATAACAATTAATATTAGATGCATATGATGTTAATATGAACATAAAGATTCGTTGATAGTTGCATATCACGAATGCGTCGTTTAATGCTCATTTAAAGGGAAATCGTTCTCATGCCATGCACCTTTCACGATTTCGCTTGCATTCATATCAGCATACAATAATATGGTTTTTAATTCTTTCATAATGAATGTTTAGGGTAAAGGCGTTAAGCCTGCCCACCTGTATGCACAATTAAATGTTTATGTGAATCGATTCGCTGTCCATCTTCAGCAATGTTTAAATACATGGAATGGGTGTATTCTCTACATTGTTTAAGTCTTAAAGGTATGCGATGCATGGTTATGTATTAATGTGGACACACCGACAGTAATACAATGTGCAACGAATATATCTATTAATGCCATACATTAAAATAATGACAGTCCTGTTAAGGGTAAAACCCTAGGTTATGAATCATTTTGTTCTACACTTAATGAACTTGACATCGCATTCCATTTTATATATTAGCATATATACAAAGCGATATAGATTCTCCAAGACTCGCATATCGCCACTGGTGAATACATTCATTTCAACATTAATAAATGAGTATATGTTGTATTCAAGCAGAGAGTATAAGCACACACAGAGATATAATCAAGACAAGAGAGATGAGTCGAATGCATCCAACTGGTTATATTCATCTTGATGGTATTATTTATACATGTTACATGTGGTTGGAGCGGTTGCACCCGCTCCAACGGCTTCTTTAACTATACTATTACATAAGTAACTAATGACAATTAAGGATCCCGAAGGGTCCCCTCCAACATCTCCCCCACCTCAAAATATTTCTCCGTCCCGAAGAAAACATTAACAACCATGAACTGGGACTCCTTTAGTCTCTGTCAGCATTCAGGTAGTGGCCAATCGAGCCGCTTACCCCTTTCACCTTCCTACTGGATTCTCTTCCACGGTCTAGGATCTTCTGGGCTTCTACGCTCTGCCATTGTACCAACTCACCAACTGCCTGAAAAACATATGAAATTACTTTGAATAGATGTTTATGTGTGTCAGTACCGAGGGGCTTGATCAAATTAAGTCTTCTTTTGTCATTATTAAACGTGAAGCACTTTCTCTGTGTGGTATAGATGTGTGTGTTGATGTATATGTAACTTCGGAATGTATTTCATATATGTTGTATGTACTCCTATAGAGATGGTATTATTCCTCTATACGGAAGTGTCGTCATTTATATTGTAAGTGTCGTAACTTATACTTGATGGGTTATTAGACCACCTTGTTGGGGTCGGCCCTGTATAAGTCATGTGGGTCGAAGGGTTATTAGACCACCCTATTGGGGTTCGGCCATGTGGGTCTAAGGGTTATTAGACCACCCTATTGGGGGTCGGCCCAGTCAGCATTATGTTATGTGGTTAAGTTCGAGCCTACATGAGTTAGGTAAAAAGACAAGTCAAGTCAAGTATAAATAGAGTGCGGGAGGCACTCTATTGGCTCACTCACTTCTCACACATGCACTCAAGGAGGAGTGGCGCACTTATGGAGGAGGAGGATCTGTTGCTAGGTTATGTCTATCTCTCATGGTTGGTTGTATCATTTCTCTATCTATCTCTGAGGAAGTTATTGGGGTTTTTCACCTTTATGGTTTTCCCCAAGTAAATCTTTGTGTCTCTTGTGTGCTTGCATTATTGTCTCCATGATTGATATGCTGTAGATATGCTGTACATGTTGTTCTCTCAGTTAAGATCCTAGATCAGATTGAAGTAAATTCTGAAAATTTACCATGGTATCAGAGCTAGCCTGAAAGAAGGCATGATATGGCATGTATGACACTTGTTGCACTTACGATGTTAGGGCTTGATATAGCAAAAACCAGTCATTGTAGAACTTTCGCTATAAATCCGTTTTGGCGAATTTTTCGGATCTGAAATTGTTACAGGCCGAAGCTAAGATCCCCATGTACCTTTTTTCCAAAGGGAAACCTTTAATTCGTTGTACTTTGTGATTTATGATCTGTACAATATAGGGTTTCTGCCTCTTCCAGATCTGAGTCAAAATCAGGTGACCTTGGGAAAAAGGTCATAACTTGGGCTAGGAAGATCCAAATGAAATTTCGTGAAAAGTGACAGGTAGTACACAGACTGTATTATCTCAGAAAACGTTTTTAGAGGCCGAAGTTTAACCAGTGACACGTGGTACGCCGTACAAGTTCGCTCTCCTGTATTATCCCATAAAAAGGTCACGTTGCGACACTTGGCATAACTCTCTCTCAGAGAATCCAATTGAGGTCAGACCTATCAGGATAGAAAGATAACAGGCCGATATATCTCAGGAAAGGTTTTCAGAGGCCGAAGTTGAAACAGTGACACGTGGCATGCCGTACAAGTTCGCTCTCTTGTATTATCCCAAAACAGGTCACATTGCGACATTTGGCATAACTCTCTCTCAGAAAATCCAATTGAGGTCAGACTTGTCAGGATGGAAAGCTAACAGGTCAGGCTATCTCAGGAAACTTTTTCAGACCCTGTGGATCAAAAATTTCGGAGTTAAACCAGAAACAATCATGTACATATTTCTGTCAAAACAGAATTTTTTTTGGTACCTTCATTCATGGCTTCCGGAATTTAGGGCTTTGGAGAAAGTTGGAATTTTTGAAATCGGAGACCACGGATGAATACTACTCATCAAAATAAAAATTTAGAGACCAAGATCAGAATTTTTGGTTGGGCAGAAGGCCGGGCTTGATCAGAACCTAGTTCGGGACTTTGATCAGGAAAGTGGAAAATTAGGGCTTCTGTAAAAATGGGAATTTTTGAAATCTGTGACCATGGCTGGAAGCTCCTCAGAAAAATAGAAGCTTAGAGATTTGGATAAAACCTTTTGATTGGGCAGAAGAGTGGGCTTCATCAAACCCCAGTTCAGGGTCACGTCCAGTGAATCCGGAAGTTTCAAAGGCAAAATTGAGGAGTGAAACTTTGCAGTTTTCAAATTCTAAATATACCAGTTTGATCAACTCATCAAGGCACATATTTCTATCCTTTCGGAAGTTTAAAATTCAAAGTTTGAATTTTTGGGGTTTCTCTGACAAACCCATATCCAGCTCCAGGTCCAGTTCTTTCAAATCAAGTGGATTGGGTTAATCCTAGAAGAAGATGGATTGGTCACCTGCATAAGTGAAGAAGTTCCTGTCTCAGAGGGAGATGAGGATAAGGCCTTACATAAGAAGATTACAAGCGATCTCGACAGGTATGACTCATCGAGGTATGTTTCGATATTTGTCCATGATTAAGTTTATGGTACGTTTGTCTTCATGTTATTACGGTTAGTACAATTTTGATTTTAGATTTGTCGTATAACCTTAACAAAATTATGAATGCATGATAGAAGATATTCACTGGTTAGGGTGTTGACACTTATGATTGTACTAATGCATTATGGTGTTGTATGAGGTTTATGTTGTCTACTAACATGAAAGGTACACCAAGAAAGACAAATCATGTTCTGGTCCAAGAACATATGATCATGATAACATGAGGACAAAGATTCATCCATTGTCATGGATCTCATACAAGATCCATTTACGAGGTATGTATAACTTGTTTATACAATGGTTAACTTATGAGACATGTAGGTTACTAGCACAAGTCACTGAAGAGAAACAAAAGACATTATACGGGTATGTTAGACATAAATAGCTAGCAAGCTAATCCAGGTATGTTTTTCCTATATCAAGCTAGAATCCTACCTTGTGTTAGTATCTTATATTGTTGTTGATAATGATTATTCCTGAAAAGTCATAGGTTTGAATAATCATGGTTGTATGCATATTATGTTTCTTACCATAATTGATGATATGACTAACCAGAAGAATCATGAAGGTATAGGTTTGAATAATCACAGGTTTTATGCATATTATATCTCTTTCCTTGTTTGATGATTCAACTAACCTGAAGAGTCATAGGTTTGAGTAATTATAGGTTTAGACATGTTATGCTTCTTATGATTTGACTAACCATAAGAATACTACATAAACCTTGAATGTTAATGCTTATTATTTTCTGTTTGAAATGATCATGATTATACATGCTTGAGATTATTGTGTTTTAATAGTATACTAATGAATGTATGATTTTATATGAGATCACAAGGATAACTCAATCATGATACTAATAAGCATGCATGGGGACCAAGGATGAATATGAGTTGAAGAACAGGTAATCCAGGAAGCAAAGATCAAGAGGGAGTACACTCCAGTGGTTTATGAAAGGATGCAGATATTCAGAGGGAGTTGACCATCTCTCTACATTCCACAACAGAAAGTTGTAGAAGAAGCTACTGCAGATTAGGACTCCAGCAGCTCCTGCAAGAAAGCGAAGACTCAGAGGGAGTCCACCCAACAAACAAACAAAGATAAGTATTTTAATTATCATTTCTTGCATATGTGTTTGTTTAAATAAAATTGTTCAATGATGTATATGCTCATGTTCCTAGACTTAGGATATGTATTGTGCATATTAGAATAGTTGCATTGATGAACAGTATACTACTAATATACATGGGTAAGTGGCCTATGGCACTGTACAACATTCCATTGCTACTTATCTAGAATGAAACCTCTTTGCTGACATGTTGGGAGTTGTGCACACTCTTAACAATGTTCTGGTAGAGATTGGAAGGCATCTAGAAAGTTACGGGATATGGATAAATGTTGTATTGAAGCATTGGCTAAGATAATTGCATGACTATATGACATATTTCTTTATGTGTAAGAATTTGTTCTGAAAACTATGAGATGTTTTCTAATCATGCAATTTAACTTGTTGTGTAGGAAAGATCGTATGCCATCTCCTACAAAAGAAGAACTACAACATTTATTCAGCAATAAAGATATCTATTGAAGATATTGAAGTTCCCAGGATCTGGGATGAAGAAATGGAATGCCATGATCCGTCGATCATGAAGAATGATGTTTGGGTTGCAGTCCCAAGATGTGAAGGGAAGTTTGTTATGACTTCCAAATAGAACTATCAGATCAAGCATGTTGCAGATGGCAGCATTGAGAAATACAAAAGTGATGAAATAGAAAATGCACCAGATGGATTTCAAGACAGCATGGTGTAGTCATATATGTGTGCAGAACTTGATATGGTAGGCTAGACAGCTTTCTATCCAGCTTGGGCTTTACCAAGAGTAAAGCGGATTCCAACCCTTACTACAAGGTTGAGGAAGGAAATCTAGTGATACTACTTTTGTATGCAGATGACCTATTTGTGACAGGAGATGACAGACTGATTGCAGATACTAAGAGGAAGCTTGCAACTGAATTCGATATGAAAGATTTGGGAATGATGCACTATTTCCTAGGTATGGAGGTGTGGCAGAATGCAGGTGGGATCTTCCTTGGTCAAGGGAAGTACACAGTAGATATCCTGAAGAGATTCGGGATGATGGATTGCAAGGCCATGGCCACACCAATGGCATCGAATCTGAAGCTTCTATGTGATGCTTCATCTGAGCCAATTGATGTCTCTTTGTATCGTCAGATGATTGGGTCCTTGATGTACCTGACGAACACGAGACTAGACATTTGCTTTGCTGTGAACACATTGAGCCAGTTCCTGACGGATCCGAGGAGTGTTCACCTGGTTGCTGTAAAGCATGTTCTGAGGTACCTGAAGGGTACAGTGGATTATGGGCTCAAGTATGAAGCGAATCAAAAGTTTAACCTGCAAGGTTATGTTGGTTCAGATTGGGCTGGCAGTGCTGCAGATAGGAAGAGCACATCTGGGTGCTGCTTCAGTATGGGATCAGGTGTGATCTCTTGGTTCAGTAGGAAGCAGTCCTGCGTAGCACTAAGTACAGTTGAGGCAGAATATGTTGCAGCCTGTTCAGCTAGTTGTGAGGCAGTATGGCTACGGAAGCTACTGTTTGAGTTATTTGATCTCCCGTTGGAGGCTACTGGTATCTTCTGTGATAACCAGAGTTGTGTAAAGCCATCCGAGAACCCAGTGTTTCATGACAAGTCGAAACACATAGATATCAAATATCACTATATCAAGGATATGGTGCAGAGAGGAGCTGTGAAGCTTCTGTATGTTGCGACGGACGAGCAGATTGCAGATGTGCTGACGAAGCCACTAGCCGGAGTGAAGTTTGAATACTTCAGAGAGAGGCTTGGCGTTCTTCAGATCGAGGACACTTCAAGGAAGAAGTGATGGACACATTTGCTGAAGCCATTCCAAGCATGTTGGAAGGAGGATCCTTCACATGGCTGTGGATGTAAGCGCTGGATGATGAGCATCAGGATGATGTTCTAGTTTCTGCTTGGATATGATCAGTTGGATCATTTTTATGTATGTATGTACGCATCATGTTGATGCTGGATATGATCAGTTGGATCATGTGTATGTATTTTGTATATGCATCATGTTGGATGCTTGGACCATGTATCTGTATATGTATTAGGTGGATACATTGTATGATCAGGTGGATCATGTATGGTGATATGTATCATGTATTTGTATTTGTATCAGGTGGATACATTGATGATCAGGAGGATCATGTATGATGATATGTATCAGGTAGATACTTGGTATGCATCAGGTAGATGCATTGATGATCAGGAGGATCATGTATGATGATATGTATCAGGTAGATACTTGGTATGCATCAGGTAGATGCATTGATGATCAGGTGGATCAGGTATGATGACATGCAGCAGGATGTTGCAGTGATGATCAGGATGATCATAGATGACAAGCTTCAGGATGTTGCTCCAGATGACATGCAGCAGGATGTTGCAGTGATGATCAGGATGATCATAGATGACGAGCTTTAGGATGTTGCTCTAGATGACATGCAGCAGGACGTTGCAGTGATGATGATCAGGATGATCATGGATGCATCAGGATGATGTATGGTGAGTATCAGGTTGATACTCTGTGGCCGTGGATCAGGTTGTGCAGATAAGCATGTAATTTGTGCCCTGGGAGATTTGCAGATGGTCTTTCGAGGTTTTTCCTATGGCATGTAATTCGGTGCCCTGGGACATCTGGCAAATGCTCTTTCGAGGTTTTGCTTGGGAGGACATATAATTTGTGCCCTGGGAGATCTGCAGATAGTCTTTCGAGGTTTTGCCTATGGCATGTAATTTGTGCCCTGGGATATCTGGCAGATGCTCTTTCGAGGTTTTGTCCTATGGCATGTAATTTGTGCCCTGGGAGATTTCAGGTCGGAGTTGTGTACCCGTAACATCCTGAAATGCTCTTTCGAGGTTTTGCCATAACCACATGTAATTTGTGCCCTGGGAGATCCGATAGGTTGAGCTTTGTGCTCATAATCAGTCCTGGGATGCTCTTTCGAGGTTTTGTGGTGACCACATGTAATTTGTGCCCTGGTAGATCCGATAGGTTGAGCCTTGTGCTCGTAATCAGTCCTGGGATTCTCTTTCGAGGTTTTGTGGTGAGGTCACATGTAATTTGTGCCCTGGGAGATCCTATAGGTAGAGCCGTGTGCTCGTAACAGCCTGGGATGCTCTTTCGAGGTTTTGTGACGCACGTAATAAGTCCTGAGGATTCCACAGTATGGCCAGTGATGATGAAGACCTGCAGGTGGTGGGCCTACATCCAGTATGAAAAAGGACTGGCTCTGTAGAACTTCCTATGACAAGTAGATTCAGAGATTTATTGAGATAGCAGCAGCAGTGACGATGATGATGACTAGATGACGATTATCCAGTGACGATGATCCAGAGAAGATGACTTGTGCTAGAAGAACTGTGCTGAGAAATACCTTCCTAGTTAAGAGGGAGTGTTGATGTATATGTAACTTCGGAATGTATTTCATATATGTTGTATGTACTCCTATAGAGATGGTATTATTCCTCTATACGGAAGTGTCGTCATTTATATTGTAAGTGTCGTAACTTATACTTGATGGGTTATTAGACCACCTTGTTGGGGTCGGCCCTGTATAAGTCATGTGGGTCAAAGGGTTATTAGACCACCCTATTGGGGGTCGGCCATGTGGGTCTAAGGGTTATTAGACCACCCTATTGGGGGTCGGCCTAGTCAGCATTATGTTATGTGGTTAAGTTCGAGCCTACATGAGTTAGGTAAAAAGACAAGTCAAGTCAAGTATAAATAGAGTGCGGGAGGCACTCTATTGGCTCACTCACTTCTCACACATGCACTCAAGGAGGAGTGGCGCACTTATGGAGGAGGAGGATCTGCTGCTAGGTTATGTCTATCTCTCATGGTTGGTTGTATCATTGCTCTATCTATCTCTGAGGAAGTTATTGGGGTTTTTCACCTTTATGGTTTTCCCCAAGTAAATCTTTGTGTCTCTTGTGTGCTTGCATTATTGTCTCCATGATTGATATGCTGTAGATATGCTGTACATGTTGTTCTCTCAGTTAAGATCCTAGATCAGATTGAAGTAAATTCTGAAAATTTAACAGTGTGCTGCTTGAGTACATGCTTTTCATAGACTCAGCTGTCGTGAGGCTTCCTACAAGTTTGAATGTGTCGCTGTTGCTTGTGGTCAATATCGATTTCTATTGATCGACTAATGACTAACTTGAATCGACATAACTTACTTGACTCGACATGATTTATTAAGTCGGCTAGAGACCTACTAAATTACAAAATTATAGTACAAAAAGGTCGACTAAAATAAGGACTCGACCACTTTTTTTTCATACCGACCATACATATCAAGTTCGACCAAAATGGAAACAACCATCTTTTTATATGTGACATCAACCAAAATATAAAGTAACCTTTATAAGGTGTCGAGCTCGACCGAATGTAGGTACCGACCATATATATAAAATGACCCATTCGACCATACTATTATAATGAATCTTTGACCACCAACATTTTAATTAACTTCATAGCGTCACTTTATGAAGAAGCATAACTTCTGGAACTCAAATTAAACTCAACATGACTCATACATAAAAGTATTATAAGCATCGACAAGAGGGGTCAACCTTGATGGAAGTTTAATATCAACCAACTTATAAGAATATAACATTACATACTTTGTTTAGTGGATGAGGCATGATGTACGGTCGATGATTGGCTGATTCAATGGATTTTGATTGAGTTCGTGATCGACAAATTCTATAGAATAACTCGACCACATATAAAAGCTCCACCACTCGACCGTTCATTTGTTCGACTGTCAGGGATTTGGTCGACGGTAATGACATAGTCGATACCCACGACAATAAAGAACCAAATACAGTAGCTGGGGATCCACTCCTTCTTCATGGCCGTGGTCACATTTTCCCACGAAACATCGATGGATGCGATCTCTCTCCCAACCGTAACTCAGGTGATGTCATGGCAGACAGGCTCTTCAAACTTCATTTCTTGGCATTTTTGAACTACAGTTTTCCTTCAACATCAATCACATGAAAATTGGTTGATGTCAATGGCCCAAAATTAGCTGGTGATGTGGTCGAGTGATAAAGAAACAACGGATGGATATGCTCAACTAACTTATTCAGTTTCTACACACGAATAGATCCAGGCATGTGAATCAGTAGTCACCACAAGGTAATTGATGTCTCATCTTGATCAACTGTTACGGTGATCGCTCCACTCGCATTGACTGGAATTCTATACATTTAAATGTCCTTGTGTTATTAGGCCGACTACACCAGTCGGTTGTACTTAACTAAATCCGTCGACAAGTTGCTAGCCGACAGGTTATAAACTGGAAGTATTTGATCACGATAGACAACATCGCTCCCATGGATCCTATCAGGTCCAGATAGCTCCTTCTTTTCTTGTTTATGCGGTCGGCATGGCCAAATCAGATATTTCATTTCATCAAGAGCCGCAAAGATCCAAATCAAAGACTAGACATCAAGCTCCAAGAATAGTTATAAACATTTCAGAAGCAAATAATAACACCACGCGTCGGTACAATCGCGATGTGATCTTTTGGTAGTCGGCAGTGATATTTCGGGAGTAAATGTTATATCTGCATAGCTTCCCTGGCCGACAAGCATGCTTTGGATAATGTACACTCAACCTTCAACATTTGATTGCATTCAAGAGACTCTAGTACAAAATATTAAAAATTTTGCATCAATATTGTGATAGCAACACTACTTCTATGGTTACCTGAGCGGATAAAATATGTAGTGGACATAAAAGACTTTACTAACAGGTCGCTTTTCCATATAATCTTCCGGCGACTAAAAACACGAGCGATCTTGCATTGGTTTGGCAATTTCTTCTTGCAAATGCGATCCACTTCCATCCAGTTCTTCTGTCACAATCCAGGTCTCAGCAGCTACCAAGTTATTTTATTTTGCACGCAAGACAGTCTTCTACATGTATCAGCAATTGAGTAGCATTATCATTTCTTCAAGAGTGCAGCAATGATCAATCAACATTTTCATTTCTGATCTTTTCTTGTTTCTTGCAGGGATTATTTCTCCTCACGGTCTCCTTCAAGTTCAAACCACTCCTCTTTTGTTGTTGTTGTCACCCAGCCAAAAGAGAATGGCAACGGCGCCAGATGTTGTATTCAAGCAGAGAGTATAAGCACGCACAGAGATATAATCAAGACAAGAGAGATGAGTCGAATGCATCCAACTGGTTATATTCATCTTGATGGTATTATTTATACATGTTACATGTGGTTGGAGCGGTTGCACCCGCTCCAACGGCTTCTTTAACTATACTATTACATAAGTAACTAATGACAATTAAGGATCCCGAAGGGTCCCCTCCGACAGCATACATATAAAAGATTTGATAAGATATAAGGGCTAGGAAGGTAAACCTTCAGGTTTACATGTCTTCCCTATTTGCAGCATTGCAATACAAGGTATGATATCTCTATTGAATACCGGAATATATTTAAATATGAACACCTACAATATGAAAACATGGCTCATCAAACCCTAGGTTAGCACATGATCCATATTAGTATTATGTTAGATACTGTATACATTTTGAAACAGTATAGGGGTCTTAATCTTGTATATCTACTGCAAATAGAATGCAGGTATTTTCACAGCCAACCCATAATCACAAATATTGCTGCATCTTTAAAGATGATCATAACGTAAACTCATTTCAGAGATCTATATGTCTAGCTGAGATTCATGCTCAGAATATACAAGAAACAATACATATATAGTCAGATCTTATGCATATGCCATTTAGCTGTAAATCAGATATACTTCAGAAACATATATAAATATTGTTCCAAACTGTTATACCTCCATATTTCACAGTGTCACATCTTCACCATAAAAATAGTTGACCACACTTCCCCTACTGCTTAAAACACCCATAAGAGAAATATGATGAATGATCCTTGAAGACAAACCTATCCTGTCAAGAATCAACCCACCTAATACTTCATATACCTACACTATCGTTCCTTGCTCAGCATTGAGGGAGCGGTAGTCCCCACTACCACGCTATGCTTCTTCTCTGCCATGCGGTACTACCGCTCTATGCTCAATTCAAGGGGCGCAGTACTCCTTTTTTATCCTTTTTTCCATGTCTTGTGGGATCTTGATTTTCGAGATATTTTTTAGGATTGGTATCCCTGATTCTATCCTAACTCACTTTCTCAGATTAGTGGGCCTGATCCACTAAACACTCCCAAGATCCATCCTTCTCTCTTGTCGGTTAACCCTACTACACACTATAAGAGAGAGGCCTTCCATGAGCAAAGGTGAGGACTCTTGGAGACATCAAACTTATGATCTTGAATCTTTTTGGAGATAGCTAGAGGAGAAAGCACTTGGAGCTAGGAGTTGACATGGACATCAAGCAACCATTGTAAGTGACTTCAAGTTGGTAATAAAACATAACTTGTCTTGTTTCCCAAATCATGTATGTTGATCTTGTTTCAATCATATGATTTGTATCTTTTATAGATTTAGGTCCTAACTCATATTTCAAGTTGCTAGAGAATCGTATATGCTTGTATCTTGGTTTCACTCTAACAGGTTCATTCGCGAGGACTTGGAGATTGGAGCAATTGCTAGGACAAGCAATTGAATCGAAGGTCAGTTAGATCTCTTCCATTTCTTACAGCAATATAATCTTGAGATATTTGTTTAGATCTAGGAATTCAAGGTAGCATTTGTTATCTTTTTGTCTTATTTTAGAGTCAGTTAAAGTCTACTTTAACCTAAGAGAGTTTCTACCTATCCGTAGGGAGAAATTTCTACAACAAAAACTAGCGACTCCGCTGGTTTGAACCCCATTTGATTGATTTATCTCACTTTCAGTCATTTTTTATTGTGATTCTTCTTTCTCTTCAAACCAGTACTGAATTTTGGTCTCTTTGACCTTTATTCACCCCTCCTCTCTACTTCTTTCCTCCCTCTGTGATCAGTGAGTCCTCTGGGTCTGCAACAACCCTGAAAAATTCAATCTCCTTTTCAAAAGTTGCGTTTTTCCATCCTTTGCAACAGTACCGCGCCCCCACTACTGTCTACAGCGCAGTAGTACTGCGTACCCAGCACTCTTACCAGAGTGGTAGTGTACCAGTACCGCGCTCTAGCCTGTTTCTGCCACGCGGTAGTGTCTGCATTTTTTCAATTTTTTCTTGCCTGTTCGGTTTCCTAAGTCATTTTTTATTTTCTCTGCTTTAGTTATGTGTTTTCTGTTGCTTATTACTATCTTGTTCATTGCACAGTCTTTGTGGTTTGTTTATTTCTCTTCTGAGCTTGATTATTTTATGAGTTAGTGGCATTATTTGCACATTGGGTCACCTCTTCAGTCTGATTGCATTGGCTTGATCTTCCCATCACAACCAAACTGTTACTACTATCCTCTCTTACAGGATTGTGCATTTTCATAATCACATTGTTCTTATAATTATCATCTTCTCCTTTATTATCATTAAAATCTATATTCGAAATTGTTATTGCAGAACATTTGTGTTGTTTGGATTGAAATGATCTAGCAATATTATTGTGCATTAGGAAGTGAACCATTCAATTTGCCACATAAATTCTCATTTTTTTGAAGCATTCTAGTTGCAAGATTAGTGAATTGGAAAGAAATGTTTATTTCAATTTGGCTTTACTTAGAAAAAGAAAACAAAAATATTTTGTTTTGAAGTGGTCTTTCATTGATTGTGAAAATTTTCATGCATTTATGATCAAAGAACTCTCTCTTTTCCATAGCTAGTTTTCATCGAATACAAGGCTTATTTCGATTCATTCTCACTTGCATGGTTTGGGTCATCACAACACCACCAAGTTTCACATCCATTTACCCGATTGAGTAATACAACCACTAAAATTAATCTCCCTAACTAAACCAACATTAACCTCACTTGAGGAAATCAAAAGAATTTGGTAGTTAGGTAGGACACCGGGGATAGGCATCAAAATAATTCCCCCTTCTCATTTTCATCTGAGACATAGCTGTTGTCCTTGAGGGAACTAAAATCCTCTAGTATTTATTGACACAGTCATAGACCAGTTTATGGAGGGGCCTCCTAGCTATTTTTAACTTTCAGGGGTTAAACCGCCGCAAGATTGAGAACCGGACAGACTCTATGGAATGCCGCACTCCACTTAGCCCTAAGGAAACATCGATCATTGTCTTCCTTGTATTCATAGTAATGCAAGGGTGATAAGGCAGAAGCGCCGAAAACCTTTTCCAACGTGTCATGAACGAGGTAGCTTAGTGACTTTTCTACTACGGCTCTTTTACCCAGGATCCCTTTCGGTAGAGGGATATCCTTCTCATATTGGCCTCTCACGTTGTATTGTTCGACTTGGATTTCATCACCTTGCGAAGGATACAACTTGTTGAGGTCTCCAGCTCTTAGTTAGGAGTTTGCTTGTTATCTCATCTTAGTAGAGGGTCATTTTTCTTTTAGTGATTGCTTGTTGGCATTCTGGCCATTGTTTTTCTCAGCTCGCTTACTGGGACGCCAGTCTCAGTATATATTTTAGAGCTTACTTTTTTTTGGCCTGCGAGCCTTGCTTTTTCTAGCTCCTCTTTTGCACGCTCGGATACATTAGGGTTTTTGAGTTCTTTGTTACGAAACTGCCTCCAGATTCTGTATTCCTATCATTATGTCAGAACCACCACGGAGATCACGAAGAGTACAGGTAAAAATCCCTCCACCACCACCACCACCGTGGACCTCCGGTCCACCTGCATCACGTATTCCCGCCCCTCCTGGCCACGGTACCAGTCGAGGGAACATTCCACCGCCGATACGCACTACATCTTCAGTTTTGCCTATAATTGTTACTCACGACATGGTCTCAGAACCTCTTGCAGTTTCTGCAACCACTAGTACATCTGAGACTCCCACTGTCACTTCACCCACTGTTATTCCAAATATATCTGCCACAGTGGACAACATTACAACGGCTGAATCTAGTACAGCCCAAGATACTAGACTGGAGGCCATCCTCCTCCCCGATGTCAACACTTCCCTTCCACCAGAAACTTTCTATGATGACACAGAAGGATCTGTTGGCACCACCAAAGGATTCGACCAGGATATATCTAAATTGATTCTAGTCCCGAGCGGGTACATCGAAGTTATCGAAGAAACCCAACTTCCTGATACACCTTTCGAACCTGACTATGGCTTTATCACTTCCCAGGCAGAACCTCTACCTGTTACCACGGCACCATCCAGTGTTCATCCACAGGAAACCGGTTCTTCCAACAACATACCTCGTACCGTATCTCTACCCAACCTCCCTTCAGGACATGAGATCATGGCCTCCATTCAGTCTAGTATGGTTAGTCTAGCTAATTCCTCGTTAGCGTTGGCACAATTTAAACGTGATACAGATCAAATGTTCTCGACGGCTTCTAGATATCCCCCTGTTACCCGTCCTCTCGACTATCGGGATCCCAATGTTCCGTCTAGCACAAAGTTTCATCACTCCTATGCAGACGGCTCCGGACCTTCAAACGTTACTTTACCTCTGTTCCTACCGGACCCCGAAAACCTTTTGCAGAATACGAACCCGGACCCAATCTTCAATGGTCCTCCTATTGTTGAACATGCTATGGACGAAACCCCCGACACCCCTCGGTTAAATTCCCCACATTTACTGCCATCACCCATGTTTGGCGCACATTCTATGAGGGATAACCCAATTTTTTCTCCATCCCCACCCGTCATATTTGGAAGACCCCCTCCACAAATCGGCACCTTTGGCGCCGTTGGCCAATCGACACTATCTTACCTTGCTAGTGTCGGAAGAACACCAAGTCATGCCGCTGGACCATCCATATTGACTGGAGGTTCACCTTCGGCCACTATCTACACCATCTCAGGAGGTGGACAACCGACTGCTGCGACCCGTAATCCCAACAACCAACCCCCTTTTGGCGGGCCATCAACCCAGCCTACTGGAGGACAATACTTTGTTGGAAACCCTGCTCCTAGTCACCAACCGCCTCCCATCGGGATATCAACCCAACCTACTGGAGGACAACTCTTTGTTGGGAACCCCGTTCCTAGTCAACAACCTCCTCCTATAGGGCCATCCAACCCATCTACTGGAGGGAAACCCATCGGTACCATCCAACAACCCTCCCAACCAGCAACATCTGCTCAGTATGGTATGTACAACACACCTGGTAGAGGACAACCTTATACCGGTTTCCCAACCGGGCCTCATCTTCAACATCCCTCGCCAGGCACGCTTCCTTCTTGGGGATCTCAAATCCCACAGAGCGAGGGGTACTCATTGTTTGGAAACTGTAACCAAGCTGGGGGGAAATCTCAGATTCCCCCCAACTTGAATTCCAGCCTCCCCTATCCTTCGGCTCAACAATTCCATGGAACCCATCCCTTCAATTCCCACATCTTCATCAAGGTGGAACCAGCATTCCATGGACACCACTATCGCAGCCACCCCCCAACCATGCTACGGGAAACCCTCCACTTACTCAATATAGTGGTAACATTCCTGGGACACAACAACTCCAGGGAACCTTTCCCCAACAAGGAGTAGCACCCATTCCTAGGACACAACAATCCCAGGGTACCATACCTACCATCCCCACTCAGCAGAATATCCAACAACCGGTTACCACCGTGATTCCTAGTCAGGTAATGACTTCCAACACTCAAATGGTTAACCAGATAGCCTACTACCCCCAGAACTTCCAGCAGTACCCTGCAGGAACACATATGGGTATAACACACAGCAAAATTCTATGCAAGGCCCCCCCACGTTTCTCTACACCATACGGTTATTACTCATACCCACAGACCAATCGTCAACTTCCCTTTTTGGCCACACCAGATTTACCCAATTTGTCGAGGCTCATTAACGATCCTATATGGCATGAACCTCACTGGCCACCCATTCCAACCAAACTTCCATCGGACATTCCTAAGTTCAATGCTAAGCCCGGGGAAGACCACAAGAACCATGTGATGACCTTCCATCTTTGGTGTTCATCCAACTCATTGATGGACGATTCCATTCGACTACGGCTCTTCCAGCGTACGCTTATCGGCACGGCAACAAAATGGTACATCGAGCTGCCACAACACTCTTTCCACGATTTCAACACCTTGGATATGTAGTTTCTGACCCATTTCCAGCTCCCCATCTAGTATGAGACTGGAACAGAACTGTTAACCTCATTTCGTCAAACCACTTCTACGCACATTTTGGATCACATCCATGAGTGGCGTCAACGCCATAGGATAATCAAGGCACCCATTCCGGATCAGCTACTCACTGATTGGTTCACAAAGTCATTCTTGCCTTCCATAGCCAGGGATATCGCTATGCGCGAGCCAATCACGGAGGAACAAGCCATCTCGACAGCCCAGTACATGGATTTGGTATATACCCAATCCGGCACTTTACACAAACTTCTTCACCATGCCGCCCGCGTTACCACTGATCCAACGAAACCTGCCACTGAACCCCCCATTGGTGGTATTGTCGATTGAGTCAAGGCCCAGCCTAGCACCAACTCGACGGGGCAACAAGCTTCTGCTTCCCCCGCTCTATCTCAGGCTGCTCCAAAAGCCTCTACTTCTCCTGCTATCTCCTCTAGAGTGAACACAGTTCAATCTACGTCACAACCATCCGGAGGAAAGAAGAAGAACAATCATGGTAAATCCAAGAAGAACTAGCAGGAGAATCCCAAGCTACAACCCACCCACAATGACCCGAAACCACATCGGAAAGCTAAGTTTCCCTGTCTAATTTGTCAAGACGATCACTACACGCGTGACTGTCCCTACAAGGATGAAGTCAACAAATTCGTTAAAGGATCCTCTCGCCTGGCAGTGTTAACTGACCCTTTCCCTCAGCAGCAACAGTAGATGGTTTGCCAAGAAACCCCACAAGGGGGCAACCCGAGCAACCCAACTCGCGGAGAGACGTCCGCAAATCGCGAAATCATGATGACGAGTAATGAGGAAATTCATATAACCACTCGTTCAAGGACATATGAGAACCCTCCAAGTTCAAACAAACTGTCAGAGACAGCCAAAGGCAAGTCTCCTGTCGAAGATCTGACCCCTACCCCTCCCCCTAACAGCCATCTCCATATCAAGAGATCGCTTATGGACACAGTGCTACGCCCACCCAAGGGAACCATACGAAAGGTGACTTTTAATCCCAATGTGCGAGCTGCCCAAAATTACAACATTGTTGAGGATTTAGCTCAAGCACCTTGCGCCATGTCGACTCTCGAGGTTCTTCAACACTGCCCTACGCAGTGTAGAACCTTACTTTCAGCACTGGGGGCAGTGAACCCAAATACTTCAAACACTATTATGTTTAACTTGGAGTATGCCAAACCTCGGCTTTCCCACCAGTTAGCCTTCCAGGTTCATACAAAAATCCATGGAAATAGCATCCATCCCATTTTTTTAGATCAAGGTGCCTCCACGTCGATCATGTCTTTGAATTGTTGGAGAGCCTTAGGATCACCCGAAGTCACAACGTCTCCCACCACTCTCAAGGCATTTGACGGACACGGTTTTCAACCTTATGGACTCATTCCTGCAATTGGTGTTGAACTGGGGGGAAAAACAGTATTCGTACACATCGAAGTCATGGATGCACCATTGGATTACAATCTTCTACTTGGTCGGAACTGGTTTTACGCCATGAACGCCATAGCATCTACTGTCTTTCGGATCGTGCAATTTCCTCATGAAGGGAAAATTGTCACTATAGATCAGCTTGATTACTGTATCCCAGACTCTCATCCAAAATATGCCAACACCGTCCCGTTATTGGATCAGCCTCGGTACCGGTTCCAAGACATTGGTGTTGGTCTTATGAAGGATTCTTCCCTTATTGGAGTTTTCCTAGAGCTGGGGTCCCATGTTCAACCAGTCAACATGATTTCATCGAATGTCACCCCTTCCAATGATTCATGGGTGATCCCGAGACCCACTGAGGTTGAAAACTACGGCAAATCCATGCCTTTGAATGGAAACCTCGCAGCGTACGAAGCGATCTAGTCAGCCACCGATTGGGTCGATTGTTCTACCCATCACACCGTGGCACAGCTCTCGTCTGAGACTCATTCATCCCCACCACTTATCGATCCTCTCACTTTGATTTTTCCCACTGACGAATTAATTATGGAGGTTATGTGCGGTGATGAGCCACCATGGGGAGATTTTCATCATCGATCTTCATTCCCCACCATTCAGACGATTGAGCTCGATACAAAATCCAGCCCTTCACTTGGAATGGTTCAAACCAAGTTTCCCACTTCCCTCGACGAAGTATTTTCCGAAGGAAACTTGGCCAACCTTATGGCAACCACTCCCATTGACATTTCAGTGAAGCTTGGTATTGTGAAAAACATTCATATTGGCAAAACATGCACTCCCCTCGAAATGGAGTTCTACACTGCCTACTTTAAAACCTTCCGCGATGTTTTTGCTTGGAATTATGAAGAAATGCCAGGAATAGACCCCTCGATTGTGGTCCATGAGATTCCAACCTTTCCTGGTGCCCAACCTGTTCGGCAGAAACTCTGACCCGTCCATCCTCGTAAGGAAACTACTATTAAAGCAGAAGTTGAAAAACTTTTGCGTGTTGGTTTTATCTATCCTGTCCCATTGACAGAATGGGTATCTAACATCGTTCCCGTAGCCAAGAAACAGGGAACGATTAGAGTCTGTGTCGATTACCGTGACTTGAACAAAGCTTGTCCAAAGGACAACTACCCAACTCTGTTCATCGACCAGATCATCGATAACTGCGCTGGGAGTGTCATCTTTTCATTTATGGATGGCTTTTCTGGCTATAATCAGATCGATATCCTCCCAGCCGACCAGCATAAAACAGCCTTTATCTGCCCTTGGGGAATTTTTGCATATCGAAAGTTACCTTTTGGACTTAAAAATGTCGGGGTAACTTTCCAACAGGCGATGTCGTACGCATTTCACGATATCAAACATATTGTAGAACCGTATCATGATGATCTTCCCGCTCATTCTCAGACCCGGGAAGACCATCCTGATCACTTAGGTGCCATTTTTGAAAGGTGTCGTCGCTACAATATCCGTTTGAATCCACATAAGTGCGTCTTTTGCATTGAAGCTGGAAAAATTTTGGGATTCATAATCTCCAAAAGTGGGATACGCTTAGATCCTGCGAAGGTAGAAGCTATTTTAGCCCTGCCTTCCCCCACGAACATCCTAGAACTTCAAAGTTTGCAAGGGCACGCAAACTTTCTACGCCGTTTCATTTGTAATTTTTTCGAGATAACAAAAGGCTATATGAGGCTTCTCAAGAAGAACACTCCCTTCATCTGGGACGATGAAGCCCAATGCTCCTTTGATAATATAAAGGTGGCCTTAACTAAAGATCCTGTCATTCAACCCCCCAATTACACACGGGATTACATTCTTTATCTCGCCGCTTCGATTTCCACCATCGGTATGGTGCTAGTCCAAGAAGACAATAATGGCATAGGACATGTGGTATACTATCTTAGTAAGAGTCTCCTCGACTCTGAAACTCGTTATTCACATGTTGAAAAACTGGCTCTGGCAACAGTTTTCGCTGTCCAGAGGTTCTGTCATTACATTCTACTCCGCTAGACCACTATTATAGCGGATTTCAATCCAATATATTATATCCTCATGCGTCAAGTGCTGGGGGGCAAATATTCTCATTGGATCATCATCCTACAAGAGTTTGACTTGGAATTTGCCAAAGCCAAGTCCAAGAAGTCTTTGGTCTTCGCTGATTTGATTTGTAACTTGCCCCGTGCTACCGAGCAAACCGAGCCCATTGATTCTCTTCCTGATGAATCATTGTTCATCATTAGCATGTCTGACCCATGGTACAGGGATATTTTATTATATCTCCAAACCCAACGTTTTTGCCCCGACCTCACTCGCGATGAACGTCGACATATCCGACATCACGCCAAGTACTACCTCATAGTCAACGATACCCTTTATCGGCATGGTGTCGACATTGTTTGACTTTAGATGAAGCGGAACGTGTTCTTAATGACTGCCACGCTAGAGCATGTGGTGGTCATCTCTCTGGGATGGCTATGGCCCAGAAGATACTGCGAGCGGGATATTTCTGGCGCTTAATTTTCAAAGACTACATTGAAATGGTTAAGAAATGTCCACCCTGC
The DNA here is from genome assembly GCA_027924585.1 of Larix kaempferi. Taxonomy (NCBI): domain Eukaryota; kingdom Viridiplantae; phylum Streptophyta; class Pinopsida; order Pinales; family Pinaceae; genus Larix; species Larix kaempferi. The sequence continues at coordinate 6,322,092 of BSBM01000799.1, read as the reverse complement.
CAATTCTTTCATAGTAAGACAAGCTCGCATCCTGCTCCACTCCATCCTGTTATTGTCGTCGGTCCCTTTTCCAAATGGGGCATAGATTTCATGCACTGTAAGCCCACTTCAGCCGGGGGGCATAGCTATGTCATAGTAGTTGTTGACTATTTCACAAAATGGGCTGAAGCGATGCCTACTTATGTTGAAGATGGAAAAACAGCAGCACAATTCATATTCAATCACATTATAGCTAGCTTTGGTGTCCCACAATCCATTGTGACCGATCATGGCTCCCACTTTAGGAACCATATGATCGAGGAACTGAGTGCCAAGTTGGGTTTTCTCCATGAAAACTCAACCCCATACTACCTGCAAGCTAATGGCCAAGTTGAAGCCACTAACAAAGTTCTGAAACGAATAATTCAGCGTATTGTGGGTACTCATAAGTCCAACTGGCACTCAACTCTGTTTTCGGCACTATGGGCATACCGGACCTCAGTAAAAAGTGCTACCGGGTTCACACCATTTCAACTGGTGTATGGCCTGGAAGCCATTTTACCGATTGAATGTGAAATTCCATCACTTAAGATAGCCATAGAGCTACTTCCCCACACCACTTCCGAAGAGGAACGATTTTTATACCTAGCCAAGCTAGACGAAACTCGCCGAGACGCTGCTTTAGCCAACGAAGCTCATAAAAAATGCGTCAAAGCACAATATGATAAATCTGTTCAACCTTGGGTTTTCAATGAAGGTGACCTCGTACTCACATATGATCAAATGCACGATAAACTTGGAAAAGGAAAGCTAGAATCTATGTGGTACGGCCCCTTTGTTGTAAAACGTGTCTTGGAGAAAGGAGCCTATGAACTTGTCGATTGTGATGGCACACCATTGGCATGGCCCCGCAATGGGCTGTACCTCAAACGCTTCTACGCATAGGGTTATCCTGCGCGAGCTACTTTTTGTACATAATGTACCTAGCTTGTTTTCACTTATCTTTTTGTGTGGACACACGGACCTCATGTATCCATTCTTACCTTGACTTGTGCTTTTATGCGCAGATGTCTGCCTACTTCGAATTCGCCGATGGTGCGAGCCGACATACCCGGAACCTCGCTTCCGCAACATGGGTAATCTATTCTCCCACTGGCGAGTTTCTATCTTCAGGAGCCAATTGTTTGGGTTCAGCAACCAACAATATCACAGATTACCATGCAGTCATCGGACTCTTGACGGAGGTTGCTTCCCTTGGAATTGACTCCCTATCAATCTTTCTAGACTCCCAACTCGTGGTTTCTCATCTGAATCGTGTTTACACAGTTCACGATCCTATCCTACTTCACTTATTTCAAAGGGTACGCCTCTTGGAACAATCTTTTAATTTTATTTCATATCAACACATACCAAGAGAATTCAATTGTATAGCTGATTCATTATCTAATTACATTTTGGATTGGCATCTTGCCCATACATAAAAACACATCATAAAATGAGTACACAAGTCATTGTAAATAAATAGATCATAAAAGTAGGTCCATGTATATATCACTGTATATAAAAGTGTTTTTTCAAATACATAAAGTTTGTGTTTTAAAGACAAAATTTGGAAACTAGTTTCATACAAAAATTTGGCTCTCAAAGCCTACATATCGTATACATGCCGCAAAAAGATAAAATCTACCATCTAAGGAGATCTGGGAGATCTATCATGTTCCTCCTCGGATTCCTCACACTGCTGGTGATAACACACTATAGCCCGAGCCACCCTATGGAGGAGTCAGCCAATACGCCTACGCACACCTACGGTATGTCGCTGGTGATGCAAAGGGATGTCGTCCATCCTCATAGCGGGGACACCATGGGTTAAACCCTATAGGTTCCTCTCTATCTCCTGGACCCCTCCCACCTCATCCTCATCTTCTTCCTCGTCCGGAGCGACTCGGCGATCAACACCACCTCGGCGTAACGGTGAGTACCCTGCTGGTCTCTGTGGTCCACGATCTGCGACATGCACACATATATATATTAAAATATTTTTTACACATTCTAAAAAAACAATAAAATTTATATATTCAAAAAATTAAAAAACACATTTATGAAGGTCATACCTGAATTGTCCCAATCCTCATCTTCCGGCAATGCCAAGTCTATGTCCTCGCGGAAGTCCACCCTTGCATAGAGGAAGTCATCGATCATCACAATTTGTTCCTCGAGCCATGAGAAGAAATCCTCACCGAAAGCCAAACGTTGTGGCCCTCCAAGTCGTCCTGCATACTCACTCCATCGAGCCATCCATGGCTCGATGGGTGGACGGGGGGGCATGTTTAGCTGTGGACGCAACAACGGCACCCTCGCCAAGAAGAAGGTGACCAAGATGCTCCCGTATCCAAATTGAAAGTTCTCTCCAAGCCTACACTTGTTCACTTGCTCTTTGAGGTTGGTCAATACTGCCTCACGCCAGTTGAATACTATTCCTGCCATGCAATCCACTGCAAGATTCATCTGTGTACGGGACGCCTGATGGGGACCTGTACTTCCTACTGCATGTGTGATGGTCAACAACACGGTTTTTAAAGGAAGTTCTACAATGTCCTTAATGACCACCTTACCGCTTTTCTTCCCCAGACCTTGATGGAAATAACGAGCAATTAAAGCATCAGTGCTCGCCTCCGAGGCCGTGAACCTAGTAAAACTCACCCGGGCTCCTCTCTTTGAGAGGCCCATGAGGAAATAAATGTCCTCGAGTTCAATCTCGAGGGTGTGTTCTCCAACTCGGAAAGCTTGAATGTCGGGGTCCCACATTTGAATAATGTGGGTGAGAAGTTTTTCCTGCTTATGGATACCTTTGGTCTTGAAGAATTTCAACAAACCACATTCCCGCAATGCAGTCAAGGTTTCTTGGTCATCTTCGGCCAACAAATCATCCACCTCATGCTCTCTTTCTTTCCAACTGACCATTTTCTCCAAACAAGTTGCAAACACCTGCAAAAGGTCATGGGAAACATTCATTAATCATTTAACAACTTGATCTCAGCAAAAAATTAGAGAAAAACCATTTTTTCATCTTAAAAATCACCACTACCGCGCCTGGGGGCAACGTGACTGCACGGTACTGCACAGTACCACGCCCCTGTTTAACCCTACAGCACGGTACTGTTACATAGTACCGCATTTCTCGATATAGCTGCCGCGTGATATTGTGGAAGGCAAAAATTGCCTATTAGGGCTTGCCTGAAAAATTGTTTTTCCCTATTGAAATCAAGTTATTCATATATGAAATGAAAGAAGGGCTTGAAAGCTCTTACCTGGCGCAGACGGCTGTTGAAATAGTGCTCCGGATCTCCAGATATGAACTCTTGACATTTTTGCTCCTCAATGGGTAAAATCTCCTCTTTTGGCAAATGCACAAGTGAAATGGTAACTTTCCATATTTACCTATTCCTTATATAACTTTTTCACTTATTTTTTATTCATTATTTTATCTGGTTAAATTAAAACCCATTTCACATCACTAATATCTGGTTCCATGAGCATTTGTTGACAAGGTCTCCTTTAAAAAATGTTCACACTGGCGTTCATTTATTATTTGACCTTCATTTCGAGCCTACTTTATCTTTTTCGTGCTCTGGATTAAAACTTGAAAAAGATTCCAAGCGCTTTTACACCCGTGTCGTGCTTGTCAAACTTAAGTAAACAGTGTCGATCTTAGTCAGCTTTACTCATGCTCGTCAAACGATGAGGAAAGTATTATCCTGGTTGTATTTTATTCTTTTTTCGGAACAGAATAATTAAAAATTACGAAAAAGACCATTGGAGTCCATAGTTAAGCTCTTTTCAGACTCCCTAAAATTGAAAAGATTGCCAAGTGATCTTGTCTCTTTCACACTTGTAAAAGTATTTAAAAGGTCGTCTATTCGGTGATAGGTTACCCCTTTTTCGGCCCGTCTAGATTGTTTACGAGAAAGGTATACCTCAGTCAATTTTTGGCTGGGAGAGTTCTCTCAGGAATTGTTTTACACTTTTTCGGGATTGAGGGACTAAATTTACAAAAAAGTACACTTTGGAGCCTTCTTTAAGTTTTTCAGGCTCTCTAAATGTGAAAAACTACCGAGTTTTCCTTCCTTGGACTCGTTAAAATTTGACATCAAAGGACCCACTTTGGGACGAACCCATCCTGTCTTAGGTTCATAAAACATGTGAGATTGGACTCATCTATGAGATGAGCTATACCGAGCATCTGTTATCCTCTTCAAGCTCGAAAAACAACAAAGAGGTACTCGTCTATCATGTCGGGGGAAAATGGGAAACAAGTCGAGTTTATTTTGTTGGCAGCTTGTCAGTTGTCACCTTTGAACATGGCATGCGTATGTCCCTTGTCTATTGTTGGGTATCTATTCTCACTAAGTTATCGTCATCATCCTGAGTCGTCTCTCTAGCCACGAGCCTACTCGTTCGGTCTCTATCCTCTGCTATCAAAAATCCTTGCTGCCAGGTCCTGTTACATGCCGTTATATGTTCAAAGGGTTGTATTGTTCAGAGTCATTCATTGTGTCAGACCTCCGTTGTGTCAGTACATGTTCCATTGTTTCATCATCCTATACTATCTTTCGTTCATATTTCGTGGCCCACCTTCGACAAGTCTATTCCCATCGACGCCAAATCATTATCTAGGAATCACAGGTTTCCTCGTGTTCGGAAGTAGGTTTACATCATTGACCTCTGATCGAACGATCTCTCGAATGCTCGACATCAACCCATTCATTCGCATTTCGTTGAGATGTACTACAGATACCTTAGGGATCATCGTCATCATTGGTGATTTCCCTCGCATTTGTTAACGGTTCACATCATTGACCGATAATCAAACGGTTTCTACCATGTTTGACTTCAACACCTTGTAATCACATGGCTAGATTCGTATCATTTGCGATTGAGCAGAAGACCCTAGGCGCACCTTTGTATCTTGATTGCATCCAGGTTGCGATGGAGATGTCCTTTGTATTGTCACACAGATCCACTTTTGTATTGGTCGTGGCTATGTCATTACTATCTCATGGATCTACGCTTGTTCATAGTAGCCATGATTTGTCTACAGTCTATATCATCTCAGTACTCATGGATCTGCAATGTATTGGTCGGCAACCATGCTTTGAGTCAATTGTTTCCGAGCATGGGGATGCCCGCCTCAGGGGTATATTTGACATTTTGTTTCTATTTCAGCTCCTTGTTGCTCTCCTCGATGCTATCTCCGCACAGTATTTGTAAAGTCTTTCGGCCATCATTCCCTTCTGACCTCACACTTTAGGGGGCATCTGTTATACCTCCATATTTCACAATGTCACATCTTCACCATAAAAATAGTTGACGACACTTCCCCTACTGCTTAAAACACCCAGAAGAGAAATATGATGAATGATCCTTGAAGAAAAACCTATCCTGTCAAGAATCAACCCACCTAAGACTTCATATACCTACACTACCGCTCCTTGCTTGGCATTGAGGGAGCGGTAGTCCCCTCTACCACGCTATGCTTCTTCTCTGCCATGCGGTACTACCGCGCTATGCTCAGTTCAAGGGGTGCGGTACTCCTTTTTTAGCCTTTTTGCCATGGCTTGTGGGATCTTGATTTTCGAGAGATTTTTTAGGATTGGTATCCCTAATTCGATCCTAACTCACTTTCTCAAATTAGTGGGCCTGATCCACTAAACACTCCCAAGATCCATCCTTCTCTCTTGTTGGTTAACCCTACTACACACTATAAGAGAGAGGCCTTCCATGAGCAAAGGCAAGGAATTTTGGAGACATCAAACTTATGATCTTGAATCTTTGTGGAGATAGCTAGAGGAGAAAGCACTTGGAGCTGGGAGTTGGCTTGGACATCAAGCAACCATTGTAAGTGACTTCAAGTTGGTAATAAAACATAACTTGTCTTGTTTCCCAAATCATGTATGTTGATCTTGTTTCAATCATATGATTTGTATCTTTTATAGATTTAGGTCCTAACTCATATTTCAAGTTGCTAGAGAATCGTATATGCTTGTATATTGGTTTCACTCTGACAGGTTCATTCGCGAGGACTTGGAGATTGGAGCAACTGCTAGGACAAGCAATTGAATCGAAGGTCAGTTAGATCTCTTCCAGTTCTTACAGCAATATAATCTTGAGATATTTGTTTAGATATAGGAATTCAAGGTAGAATTTGTTATCTTTTTGTCTTATTTTAGAGTCAGTTAAAGTCTACTTTAACCTAAGAGAGTTTCTACCTATCCGTAGGGAGAAATTTCTACAACACAAACAAATACTCTGCCAGTTCAGGATATAAACACTTATCTGAATCTGCTGACCAGTGGAACCAAGAACAAACCTCCCAGCCTTTGACCAACAATTTCTCCTTTCTCTCAGGTCACCCCCGAGCTGAGTTCACAATCCCCCAGGTAGAGTATAGTTTTTTATTTTACCCTTAACTTGTTATTTCCCAAGACATTTCAGGATATTTCAAAAGGCCGCAGGCAACCCAACACCCAACTCAGTACTCCTGAGCTCCAGGGTGCTCCAAGGGATTTTAAGCCTTATCCAAAGAGAGAATCATTAAACATGGTCTATTCAGGTATATGTAGTACTCCTGCTAACTTGGCATAGCTCTCCTACCTGCACACAATTAAGTGGCCAATCCCATACCAAACTGTCTGATTCCTCTAATTCTAAGTCAGTTTGGTCCTCCCAAATATGCCCTCAATTACTTGGCTTCAGGACCAATTTGGTTCTCCCAAATATGTCCTCCCTCACCAGCATTCATTGTCTCAGGTTGATTTTTTCCCATTCCCATTGATCTTGTGTGTTTAGCTCATGAGATTGTGAATAATGCATAATGTGAGAGTTTCCATGAGTTTTCACCTTTTATTCTCTTAGGGGAATTTTTCCTCATTGTATGAATTCTTTTAATTCATTAATCTCTCAATTCTTTTCTTTAGGGGTTTCCAATTGTCTCCAATAATAATTTCTTATTATTATTATTAAGTGGCATTTTCCTCCAACCATTAGGGGAATGTGACTCCCTCTTTAATGTGCTAGTCCACATGGTCAATAGAAACCTCTTTAGCAGATTTCTAACTTTCCTAAGTATAAATGAAATAATACTTAGTAGAAATATAATAGGGGTTCAAAATCCAAAATAGGGGTATTACATTTCCCCTCCCCTTAAGTTTTCACCATCCTCGGTGTTAAACAGTTTTGCAAAATAGCACAAATTAACATAAACAAAATTCAGTTTTTGTCATGGTCTTCATCGAACGGGACGGGGTATGTTGCTTGAATTTCCCTTTACATTTCCCAAGTAGCCTCATCAGGTTTGTAGTGCTCCCATTGCACTTTTACCTGAACGATGGTTCAATTCCGAAGTACCACCTCTTTCTGATCCAATATGCATATAGGGTCTGTCTGGAAATCTCCTTCTGATTCCACCTGAATCACATTCTAGTTTACAATACGCTTAGGATCATATACATACTTTTTCAGCAATGAAACATGAAACACATCTTGTACTTTAAAATTTGCTAGTAAAGCTAACTGATAAGCAATAGGTCCTACTCTAGCAAGTACTTGGAAAGGACCACAAAATCTTGGTGCAAGTTTGGAAACCTTTCCCAAGCTCAAAGAACTCTTTTTGGCCTTCACCCTTAGGAATACATGATCCCCAACTTCGAATTCTTTGTTTTCCCTATGCAAATTAGCATAGCTTTTCTGCCTATCTTGGGCAGTTTTCAGGTTTGTTCTAACTTCCTGCACAATGTTTTCTAGTTCAGTTAACATTTCGGGACCCATCACAATCCGATTTACTAGATCGTCCCAAGTCATAGGGGTTTTACACATTATGTCGTACAACACTTCGAATGGACTCATTCCTGCAGAAGTTTGGTAACCGTTGTTGTGGGAAAATTCAGCTAAGTGTAGGTAGTTTTCCCACTACTTCAGGTTGTCCATGACATATAAGCAAAGCATGTCCTCAATGACTTGGTTCACTCTTTCAGTCTGCCCATTAGTTTGCGGATGGTAGGATATACTAAAGCTCAGTTTAGTCCCCAAACCTGCAAATAGATCCTTCCAAAAGTGTGAGGTGAACTTGGTGTCCCTATCGGATATAATCACCTTGGGAATTCCATGAAGTCAAAAGACTTCCTTCATGAAAACCTCTGCAATGTTTATTGCCTTAAAAGTGGATTTGATAGGTATGAAGTGTGCTGCCTTAGTCAGCTTTTCCACAACAACCATGATTGCATCATGTTGTTTAGTGTTTTTAGGCAACCCAGTGATAAAATACATGGAGATGGTTTCCCACTTCCATTTTGGCACTGGTATGGGCTGCAACACACCAGCTGGATGCTGATGTTCTATTTTCACCCACTGACACTCCATACATTTTGCAATGTATTCAGCAATTTCTTATTTCAGTCTTGGCCAATAATGTCATTTTTTAACAGCTGTCAGCATTTTCTGGTAACCAGGATGACCAGAATATGGCCTTATATGAAATTCATCCATAATTAATTGTTTTAATGCTAGCTAATCCGATATGTATAGCTGGTTTTTGAACAGCAGCAGTCCATCCTTGGACATGCTGAAATATGTTGCTTGCTGATCTGAATTTTCTGCAAGACATTTCTGCCTTATATTCAAATATTTTTGGTCTTGTTCAGCTGCTGTCCGGATCTACGATATTAAATCAGACTGAAAATTGTTGACTGATGCCATAGTTAGTAGATGCATGCGTCTACTAAGTGCATCAGCAATTTTATTTTCCTTACCTTTGATGTGTTGAATTTCAATGTCAAACTCACTTATGAAGGCCAGCCACCTTGCATAGATTCCATTTAGATTTGGTTTTTCGAAAAGATATTTCAGCCCAATGTGGTCATTTTTCAAAACAAACCTTTTTCCAAGAAGGTAGTGACTCCACATTCGCAAGGCATGAATGATAGCATCCAATTCTAAATCATGTGTTGCATAGTTCACTTCATTTGTTTTCAGTTTCCTCGATTCATACCTAATTACTGTGCCATCTTGCGTAAGTGTTGAATATTGTAACTTCTAAGAATATTATATTTGTACTTTATTATTCCAGAGATGTTCATCCGTCCGAGGTAACCCTATTATGTATCTGGAGATGTTTATTCCTCCGATGAAGTGTGGTAACTAGGGTTATTAAATCCACCATGTGGGGGTCAGCCCTGAGTTAATAAATTAGGGGTTATTAGACTTCATTGGGAGAGGTCGACCCCATAAGGGAAATAGTTAGTCGGGAAACTAGTATAAGTAGAGGAGAATGCTCCTCACTTTTCTCACACTTGCTCAGCTCAGAAAGTAGCTCACTTGTGTCTGAGAGGTCTGCATAGGAGGTAGAGAAGGAGGTCAAGTCTTGGAGCACATCTTGTATTTTGGTTGATCATCTTATTGAGGAAAGATTTGTTGGGTTTTCTACCCCATGAGGGTTTCCCAAGGTAAAATCTCTGTCTATCTTGTGATTACATTTCTTTCAATGATCTTGCTAGTCAAATTAGTTTAAACTTAACATGGTATCAGAGCTAGCCTGAATAGAACATCTTTCACAAGGAAAAATTATCTTTCTCTCTCTCCCAAAATTAGGGTTTATGCAAGAGTTAGTATTTTTGGATTCTGGTTTCATGGCTGAATAGCCCTTCTCAAAATCAAAGTTTTGAGCCCTAGATCGAGATTTTTGGTTGGGTAAAACTTCGGGAAAGTCAAACCCTAGTTTTACCAAAAGTACAACAAACCAGAAATTCTATTGCAGATCCGGAAAGCAAAAGGAAGCGCATCTCCTTGTAAGTGTTACTCTATCTTTTGAAACTCCAATCTCTTGGACTCCCCCAAGAGAAGATGGCTCCAAGCACTAAGCTTGAAGACAAGCTAGAAGGTATAGAGAATTTTCGGGCATGGAAATACAGAATTGGTCTCATTCTTGAGAGAATGATCTTGCTCAATATATCAAGGATGAAGTTTCAGAACCCACTGAAGATGAAGCCAAAGAAAATCATAGGAAGGATCTAATTAGGGCAAAGAGAATCATTGTTGATTCTATCAAGGACCACTTGATTCCCCAAGTGGCATCCAAGAAGACCCCAAAGGAAATGTATGATGCCCTAGGTAGAATGTATGAAGGGAGGAACATAAATAGGAAGATGAACCTAAGAACTCAGTTAAAGAGTACCAAGATGCACAAAGGAGAATCCATTCAAGACTACTTCTCAAGGGTTTCCCAAATCAAGGAACAACTAGATGCCATTGGAGATAATCTTGATGAAGATGAACTTGTGATGACTGCTCTAAATGGTCTCACTAGACCTTGGGAGTCATTTATACAAACTATGTGTGCCAGAAAAGAAAGCATGAAGTTTGATGTAGTATGGGAGGATTGTGTTCAAGAAGAAGCTAGGGTAGCCAATAGAGAAACCCTTCTCAAGGAGGATGACCAAGCCTTGGATTCACACACCAAAAGAGGAAGAAAGGGTCACTTCAAGAAAGTGGACCACAAGAAGTCTCAACCCTCTCATAGATTCAAAAGGAGAGGAGGAACAAACTCAGAAAGAGACCTCTCCACAGTCCAATGTTTCAATTGTCCTAAACTAGGACACTATGCTAGAGACTGTTCTTTACCAGCAAAGAAGAAGAAGTTTGCTCACAAAAGACATCATGCACATATGGCAGAAGATGATAGTGGAGAAGAAGAAGAAGAGGAAAGGCCTCGAAGGAAAAGATCTAAAGTAAAGAAAGAAGACCCAGAAGAATATGTCCTATTTTCTGCACTCTCTAGATTTGTGTCACCTGGAGAAAATACATGGCTCATTGAAAGTGGTGCTTCAAAGCACATGACAGGTCAAAATAAAACTCTCTCAAGACTTGAAGAAAAGACTTCTCCACAAAAGGTATCTCTAGGAGATGATTATCAATATCCCATCAAGGGAATTGGTGAAGCAAGCTACAAGCCTGATTCTGGAACACCTTTAAAGATGAAAGAAATTTTATATGTACCAGGTTTAAAGAAGAACCTACTTTCCATCTCAACTCTAGATAAGAAAGGCTTTAGAATTGCATTTATTGATGGACAAGTACCTATTTGGCCCAAAGGAAAATCAATTGAGGATGCAATTGTTATTGGTGAAGAAGAAGGAGGTCTTTACAAACTCAAGGGTCACCCAGAATTTTCTCTTGTCCATGAAACCACTAGCCCCAGTGAGCTATGGCATAGAAGGCTGGCTCACATTAACTACAAAGCCCTACCCTATGTGAGCAAGGTGGTCATAGGATTACCAGACTTGAAGGTTGATCATAATGGCACATGCAAAGGATGTGAAAAGGGGAAGAATGTCAAGAACCCTTTTCCAAAGAGTGAAACAAAGACTAAGAACATTCTGGAGTTAATACATTCATATGTATGTGGACCAATGCCCACCACATCCCTAAGTGGGTTTGAATATTATCTCACCTTCATTGATGACTATTCAAGGAAGACTTGGATATACTTTCTAAAAGGAAAGAATGAAGTCTTTGTAAAATTCAAAGAGTTCAAGGCCCTGATAGAAAATCACTCATAAAAGAAAATCAAGATTCTCAGAACAGATAATGGCGGAGAATATACTTCAAAGGACTTTGAAGACTTTTGTAAGGAAGCTGGGATCAAGAGGGAACTAACCACTCCCTACAATCCCCAACAAAATGGGGTTGCTGAAAGAAAGAATAGAACTATCATGGAAGCTGTAAAGACTATGATACATGACCAAGATCTACCCATTTATCTGTGGGCTGAAGCAGCCAAAATAGCAGTCTATGTACAAAATAGTCTATCCCATAGTGCTCTCGAATTCAAGACTCCAGAAGAAGTGTTCATAGGAAAGAAGCCTGAGGTAAGTCATCTAAAAATATTTGGATGTCCAGTGTACATTCACATTCCAAAAGAAAAGAGAACCAAGTTGGATCCTTCTGGTAAGAAGGGAATATTTGTTGGATACTGTGAATCATCCAAAGCTTTCAAAATTTACATACCAGGTTTTCATCATATGGAAATAAGTAGAGATGTAACATTTGATGAAGAACTAGCTCTCAAGAAATCTAGGAAGTGACAACTTGAAGAAATCTATGAAGAAGAGACACCTCCTAGAATCACAGAAGCTGTACCCATCCCTGAAGATGTTGCACCAGAGGACCATGACATGCTAGAACCACAAGAACCCCCCATTACAAATTTATCTAGAAAAAGAAGGCCAACATGGGCTAGAGACATTATTCAAGGAGCTGAAAAATATGGAGCTCCTGAAGGCTCCACTAGAGAAAGAAAGAAACCAAAGCTAGTATCCAACTATGTGGCCTTGATGTGTGATCTTGTGGATCAACAACCTACTAGCTATGAAGAGGCAACTCAGAAGAAAGAATGGGTAGAAGCAATGACAGAAGAATACCAATCAATAATGAAAAATGATGTTTGGGATATAGTTCCTAAACCAAAAGACAAAAGTGTGGTATCTTCCAAATGGATATTCAAGATAAAACATGCTGCAAATGGTAGCATTGAAAAATATAAAGCAATATTTGTAGCCAGAGGATTCTCTCAGAAAGAGGGAATTGACTATGAAGAAACATTTGCACCAATTGCTAGGTACACTTCAATTAGAACTATCATGGCACTTGCATCTATGATGAAATGGAAATTACACCAAATGGATGTTAATATAGCTTTCCTGAATGGTGTGATTGAAGAAGAAGTGTACATAGAACAACCACAAGGGTTTGAGGTTAAAGATGGGAGAACACATGTATGCAAGCTGAAAAAGGCCTTATATGGATTGAAGCAAGCTCCCATAGCTTGGTACGGAAAGATTGACAATTTCTTAACAAGCATGGGCTTTACCAAGAGTAAAGCTGACCCTAATCTTTATCTCAAAGTGATGGATGATGAACCTGTTATACTATTGTTATATGTAGATGATCTGTTTTTGACTAGAAATGAGAAACAAATTCTCGAATGCAAAAAGAAGCTTTCTTCAGAATTCGAGATGAAAGATCTTGGATTAATGCACTACTTCCTAGGTCTAGAAGTATGGCAAGAACCAAAAGGAATCTTTCTAAATCAAGGTAAGTATGCTATGGAGATTCTGAAAAGATTCGATATGTTGGAGTGTAAAGCCATGGCCACTCCCATGGACTCCAACTTGAAGTTATTAGTTGATGACTCTTCAGAATTAGTAGATGTGACTCTATATAGAGAAATCATTGGGTCACTGATGTATTTAACAAATACCAGACCAAACATTTGCTTTGCTGTAAATACCTTGAGTCAATATCTAGTAGAACCTAGAAAGGTTCACTTAATAGATGCAAAGAATGTGATGATGTATCTAAAGGGTACTTTAGATTTTGGTCTATATTATCTTGGAAGTCATGAACTCAGATTATATGGTTACTCAAATTCCGATTGGGCAGGAAGTGTTTCAGATAGGAAAAGTACATCAGGTGGTTGTTATGGTCTTGGATCTGCCATGATCTCATGGTTCAGCAAGAAACAATCTAGTGTGGCCCTCAGTACTGCTGAAGCAGAATATATAGCAGCTTGCTCTGCTAGTTGTGAAGCAGTGTGGCTTCAGAAACTATTATCTGGAGTGTTTGACTTAGAGATGGATCCCACTATGATCATGTGTGACAATCAAAGTTGTATTAAGATGACAGAAAATCCAGTATTCCATGATAAGTCAAAACACATAGAGATCCGATATTTTTATATATGAGATATGGTGCAGAGAGGAGATATTAAGCTCGAGTATGTGAGCACTGAGGAACAAATTGCTGATAGATTAACCAAACCTCTGTCTTGAGTGAAATTTGAGTATTTCCGAGACAAGCTTGGGGTAGTTCAAAAGGACCCTCCTCGAAAGGGGGAGTGATATAGTCACTAATAATGAGATTGCCCACATTGACAACAAGGTTGATGATGAGGATACATGTTTATTACACCTAGACATTTATATGTATACTTAGGATACTTATATTTAGGATACCTATACTTAAAATACTTATATTACTTGTATTGATGATGAGGATACTTGTATTGATGATAGAGGATACTTGTACTATTGATTAGTATACTTGTATTGATGATGAGGATACTTGTATTGATGATGAGGATACTTGTATTAATGATGAGGATACGTGTATTGATGATGAGGATACTTGTATTGATGATATGCATACATGTATTGATGAGGATACTTGTACTGTTGATTAGGATACTTGTATTGATGATGAGGATACTTGTATTGATGATGAGGATACTTGTATTGATGATATGTATACATGTATTGGTGAGGATACTTGTACTATCGATGAGGATACTTGTATTGATGATATGTATACATGTATTGATGAGGACACTCGTATTGATGATATATGTACTTGTATTGATGATGTACTAATGATACTTGTGTTGATGAGGATACTGTGGGGATTGCATCATCCTTGAACACATGTTCTAGAATTGATCCGTAGACAAATGTCTTTGAAAATGAATTCCTAAGCGGACAGGTGGGGATTATATCTTCCCCGGACTTCGGTCCCAGAATTGATCCGTAGACAGATGTCTCCGAAAATGAAGTCCTAAGCGGACAGGTGGGGATTGTATCTTCCCTGGACTTCGGTCCCAGAATTGATCCGTAGAAAAATGTCTTCGAAAATGAAGTCCTAAGCGGACAGGTGGGGATTCTATCTTCCCCAGAATTCGGTCCCAGAATTGATCCATATACAGATGTCTCCGAAAATGAAGTCCTGAGCGGACAGGTGGGGATTGTATCTTCCCCGGAATTCGGTCCCAGAATTGATCCATTGACAGATGTCTCTGAGAATTGAAGATAGGACTACATCGTCCCTGGACCTCGGTTCAAAATGTACATGAGAGGACTGCATCGTCCCTGAATTGGGTTCAAAATGTACAAGGACTGCATCGAACATGAACTGGGTTCAAAATGTACGTGAGAGGACTGCATCGTCCATGAACTGGATTCAAAATGTACGTGAGAGGACTGCATCGTCCATGAACTGGGTTCAAAATGTACAAGGACTACATCGTCCATGAACTGGGTTCAAAATGTACGTGAGAGGACTGCATCGTCCATGAACTGGGTTCAAAATGTACAAGGACTGCATCGTCCATGAACTGGGTTCAAAATGTACATGAGAGGACTACATCGTCCATGAACTGGGTTCAAAATGTACAAGGACTGCATTGTCCATGAACTGGGTTCAAAATGTACGTGAGAGTACTGCATCGTCCATGAACTGGGTTCAAAATGTACAAGGACTGCATCGTCTGTGAACTGGGTTCAAAATGTACGTGATGGGATTGCATCGTCCCTAAACATGAGACTTGTCTTAAAGTGATAAGGATTGATCATCCTGGAACTTGATCTGGATTGTATCATCCATGGACCTATGTTCTAAAGAGAGTGGGATTGATCATCCTATAACATGATCATGTGTATTGCAGAGTATGCTGTAGATCGAGATGATGATCCAGATGTTGTAGATTGAGATGATGATCTAGATGCTGTAGATCGAGATGATAATCCAGATGCTGTAGATCGAGATGATGATACAAATGTTGTATATCAAGATGATGATCTAGATGCTGTAGATCGAGATGATGATCCAGATGCTGTAGATCGAGATGATGATCCAGATGCTACAGAAGATGAAGACTCAATACTAATGATGTTGATGTTCCAGTATTGACTATGTTCCAGTAACTACTTGAGTTACTGATAATGATGTATTGAAGAAATCTTTCGATGATTTATAGATGTATCATGTATGATGTTGTCAATGACTCCTTGCTCCTGCATATGTTGTTATAATATCCTTCTCGTTAAGGGGGAGTGTTGAATATTGTAACTTCTAAGAATATTATATTTGTACTTTATTATTTCGGAGATGTTTCAACCCTCCGAGGTAACCCTATTATGTATCTGGAGATGTGTATTCCTCCAATGAAGTGTGGTAACCAGGGTTATTAGATCCACCATGTGGGGGTCATCCCTGAGTTAATAAATTAGGGGTTATTAGACTTCATTGGGAGAGGTCGGCCCCATAAGGGAAATAGTCAGTCGGGAAACTAGTATAAGTAGAGGAGAATGCTCCTCACTTATCTCACACTTGCTCAGCTCAGAAAGTAGCGTACTTGTGTCTGAGAGGTCTACATAGGAGGTAGAGAAGGAGGTCAAGTCCTGGAGCACATCTTGTATTTTGGTTGATCATCTTATTGAGGAAAGCTTTGTTGGGTTTTCTACCCCATGAGGGTTTCCTAGGGTAAAATCTCTTTCTATCTTGTGATTATGTTTCTTTCAGTGATCTTGCTAGTCAAATTACTTTAAACTTAATAGTAAGCATGCCTCCCAATACATCCTTGTATGCATCCATGCATACAAAAAAATCACCATAAGGATATGCCACCTTTAGGATAGGGGTGGACGTGAGCAACTGTTTCAGCTTTGTGAAACTTGCTTCACACTTGGCTGTCCACGGAAATTTTACTTCCTTCCGTTGAAGCGAAGTAATGGGATGGGCTACTTTGGAAAATCCTTCAATAAATTTTCGATAATACCCGGCCAATCCCATGAAAGAGAGGACATCGCTTACGTTTTGGGGTGTAGGCCAGCTCATTGTGGCCTCTATCTTGTCGGGATCCATCGCAATACCCTCTGCTGATATAATATGACCCAAATATTGGATTTGGTCCTTATAAAAATCACACTTGGATAATTTGGCATAAAGCTGATTTTCTCTTAAGACTTGCAGCACTAGCCTTAAGTGTTCCTCATGCTCTTTTTCATTCTTCAAATAGATGAGGATATCGTCAATAAATACCACAACAAATTTATCCAAGTACTTACTAAAAACATTATTCATTAGGCACATAAACGTGGTTGGTGCATTCGTCAAACCAAATGGCATCACCACAAACTCGTAATGTCCATAACAAGTTCGGAAAGTTGTTTTGTGCACATCTTCCTCCTTAATCCAGATTTGATGATAACCTGACCTTTGATCAATCTTAGAAAAGATAGTGGCACCCCCGACCTAATCGAACAGATCATCTATCCTTGGAAAAGGATACCAGTTTTTTATGGTTACCTTGTTCAACTGTCTATACCCTATGGCATAGTCGGAATTTGCCATCTTTCTTCCGCACAAAGATTATCGGTGGTCCCCATGGGGACACACTTGGGCGGATATAACCTTTCTCCAACAGCTCCTGCAATTTTGCTTTCAGCTCAATTAGTTCAGGGTTACTCATCCGATATGGTGCCTTAGAATTTGGCACGGATCCCCGGGACAGCTCAATAGTAAAATCCAGCTCTCATCTAGGGGGTAGCTCTGGAATCTCCTCAAGAAACACATCCTTAAACTGAGCCAACACAGGATGCTTTGTGAAATCTACATTTTCACTTTGTTGATTTTTTGTCAGGTGGACAGCATATAGTTTGCACCCTTTTCGTGCATTCCGTTTTAGTTGGAGAGCAAAAATTTCACTTAATTTCACTGCTCTCATGATCCCTTGGATCTTTTCATGTTGTCCCACATCGTTGGTAGATGTAATAGATTTCTGATAGCAGTCTATAACACCCCTATGTTTTTCCATCCAATCCATACCGATGAGCAAATCGGATCATCCTAGCGGCAAAACATTTAAATCTACAATAGTACAAGATTTATTGAACTGCAAGGGACATTGATTTACCACCTCGGAAACTTTCCTTTTTGTCCCTGTGGCCATTTGTACCAACCAAGGCTGCATGTATTTGTTCTCATTAAGTTTGCATGACACACATAGTTTTGGGTCTATGTATCTCTTACATGCTCCAGAATCAATTAAGATAGACACGGGTGTCCTGAAAAGCATACCTTCAACCTTGATTACCGAAGCTTGATGTTCAGCCTTACGATTGTTCAATGCAGCATAGATTCTCGGACTCCTTGCTACGTATTGTACCGTAGAAGCCTCTTGTAGGTTATGCACAGGTTTTCTTATGTCCTTTTTGTGAGGACAATCATACCATCGATGGTTCTCTCCACAGCCCCAGCATTTGATAGGTGGCTTCGATGGTGTGGGTTCCAGTTTTCTAGTGCATTCATTGCTGAACTTTTTAGTGGGTGGAACAAATTTGGACTATGGCTTGCTGCCCTCGAATTTGTTGTTGGAAGGTGTCCGTGAACTTTGGTTTTTGAAATGGTTGGGCTTGTGGCCCTTCTACCTTATTTCAGATTGGTGTTTCTTCTTTTCGTTCCACTTCTTGGACACTTCAGCTCTGTTCTGCCCCTATTTATAAAATAGTCTAGCTTTCCTGAAAGCATCTTCCAAGGTCTTGGGATAGTCAAAATCTATCTGATCTTTGTACCCAAATGGAAAACAATTCAGGAACCACTGAATTCTGACTTTTTCATCCTGAATGTATGGAACGTACTTCAATAGTTCCAGGAATTTACTGATCAGCTCTTCCATGTTTTTTTGTCCCGGCTTAAGGTCATTGAAATCCTTGACCTTTTTGTCGAAGTACCTCTCACACAGATACTTATGTTTGAATAGTGTTGCAAAAATTTTCCACCCTACCTTTTTCACGTTGATAGAGCGGGTCAGCTTAAGATCGTCCCACCAAGCTGATGCCTTACCCTGCAGATTGAAAACAGCAATTCTAGCCTTGATGAGGATGGAATAATCGAACATGCATAGGTACTTTTCCATGTCTCTCAGCCACAGCTCTGCTTCTTCTCCAGTTTTAATTTCTTCGTTAAAAGTAGGAGGCTTGATCTTCCGCAATTCTGAATGTAGGTGATGTACTTTTCCTGTTTTATTTTTCTTCTTACGAACGTACTCTTCAGAATCCTCGCCCTGTGATTCTTCGTCACTGACGTCCATATTAAAAGTAGCAGAATTTCTTGGAGGTGTAGATTTGAATTTGGAATTTCTTTTCGTGACTGATTTTTCTGCATGTTGTTTCTCCGGTGTTGGGAGGTGACTATTCTCCTTTTTCGTCAACTTTTACAGCTAGATAGCATTTATTTCACATTGTTCTTCAAAGTTCTTAATGTTGTCTTATTTGATGCTTATTAACTCATCTTTCAAACTTTTCATTGTTTCCAACATCTCACTGGATGTTGTTGCTCTTAGTGGAGAACTTGGGTTTCTCCCATGCCTGCTGGCCATCTCTCTGTGCTGACTGGATGTTTCTATAACCAGCCCGCCTTCTTGTTCTGCAGAATTTAATTCTGTCATTATTGTTTCAGCAGTTGTGTTGTCTAAGTGTGGCCAATCAGTTGTTTGTTAGAATTTATAAATAGCAAGGTAATTAAAATAAAAAAAAATTACAGGCAGTATGCTACAGGAAAATATTTAAGCATTTATATATAATTAAAAAAATGAAAAGCATAGCATTCACGCAACGAGCTTAAGGTCCTAGTGTAGTGACCGTGCTCTGATACCAATTTGTCATGTCTCCTCTTACCAATTTTTTTTTTTGCACGGGCCTACGTCCCTACAGTATTGTTCATGGTTCCGCCATAGATAATAACTATACCTAGAAATATATCAGAAGCAGAACATGTTGCGGATGTCTGCCACACATTCTACGGAAATGCTTGTCGTGACTTTTACTAAATTTTTATAGTCTTTCAGACTATACGCACCCTTACGTCTTATGTCTTATAACCTTGGCCATACTCAAACATGTGTGTGTGACATGCAACGTGGCTCATCCTCCAAACATTAACCACTTAAATTTTAAGGTAAGACCGGTCATCCTATGTATCGACAGGCATCCATACTGCCACGTTAACCATGACATGGAACCTACGAATGAACGTAGCACGACTCCCACGATAGCATGGATTATTGTTATGTGACTCAGCTAATAGTTGATGCCTCGACTCGACAGGTGGTCTGCATGGTTCATGGCTTGACCATTCCATCAACACATTTTAAACCCGTTCTTTGTTACCTTGTTGGAAGGTGACAAGGACTCTTGCTCTAGTGGATGGAAGGTCATACACTTGCTACGTTGAAAGATTGGACGACGTGGTGGAAGTGGTTGTTCGTTCCATTAATGGAGCTCCGTCAGTGGGATGCCACCCCGAGGTGTACTTTACACCAAACCTACACTTCATTAAACTCCCTTCAATGTGATCCATCGATGGTGATCCGAACCATTGCATGGATAATGGTGAGAGGTTTATAAACCATTGATTCAGGTGCTGGACTTTCTCACCCATTCCATTCACATCTGCATTAACTCCATTCCTTTACCGGTCACAGTGGACTTCACCTGCTCTCCCGGTACTCTGCGTTGATAGTCATTTCACTTGGTATTCCTCTCATTGTTGTTCTATTGCGAGGTGTAAGGTGTATGAGGTACCAAGCTATAGCACTTTCGTTTCTTCAGATGTAAACCGAACCAGTTGGAACCATCCTTAGCATGGTCGGCATATGCAAGGTAAATTACAGTTTTTTGCGTTCACAGACTTTACGTTTTAATGAAGTCGTGGTTTACTGCAAGTTATGTTTATGTTTACGTTTTAATGGCCAAAGTTTGACCATCGTTGTGTTACTGTGACAGGTGCATCCGGAGCTGAGTTGTGCTGCAACTCTATTGCTTTACTAGGTATTGTCACAGCTCACTCCTGTTGCAGCTTCGTCGTAGCAATGTTTAACTATCGTTATCCGTGGGTTTTGGTATATCCCCGAGGTTTGACCTCATGCCACGCTACAATGTGCATGGAAACAACTGCAAGGGTGGGATTGAAGCATTACTACAAGCTCACAACTGACATGGAGATGTAGTGGCTCGCTAAGCTCAATAGGTAACTCGTCGACCCAACTGCCTCGGGTTTGGTTTACCCCGTTGGTGGGGGTAGAGTTACTAAAACATTGTCAGTTAAGGTTAGGGTTTTCTCTTGATTTTTTTTGCAAGTTTTTAAGGATCAAGGCCTTTGTCCAAAAACGATAGGGGCGTGAAGCCAGCCTATGAGACAGTCACTGTGACCTCTAAGTGCTCCATCGTCGTTGCAGGTTTGTTGTGCACTTAGGAAATGCAGTCCAGGGGACTCCCCACTGTCATGTGTAGATTAAGGAAAAATCTCCAACGACTCTCTGCCCCTGCCAAAGGGATCGAGATTCTATGTAACCAGCTTCTTTGTAATTAATGTGGCAACGCCACAGCCTTTATGATTCCACACTTTGTCTGTTTGTTTGGTAAATTATTTGATTTCGTAATGATAACTTGTTTGTGAGCTCAGCTTGACTTGAAATTCCCGCTGCGATTCTCATCGGGTCTAAATGTTATATTTATAAATGATATGCATTTTGGATACATGGTTTGCATGCTTAGATGCCCTCGACATTCGATATTATTATGCAATGTATATGTTTTCCTTCACCACAGTACATGCATAACAATTAATATTAAATGCATATGATGTTAATATGAACATAAAGATTCGTTGATAGCTGCATATCACGAATGCGTTGTTTAATGATCATTTAAAGGGAAATCGTTCTCATGCCATGCACCTTTCACAATTTCGCTTGCATTCATATCAGCATACAATAATATGGTTTTTAATTCTTGCATAATGAATGTTTAGGGTAAAGGCGTTAAGCCTGACCACCTGTATGCACAATTAAATGTTTATGTGAATCGATTCCTTGTCCATATTCAGCAATGTTTAAATACATGGAATGCGTGTATGCTCTACACTGTTTAAGTCCTAAAGGTATGCGATGCATGGTTATGTATTAATGTGGACACGCCGATAGTAATACAATGTGAAACGAATATATATATTAATGTCATACATTAAAATAATGACAATCCTGTTAAGGGTAAAACCCTAGGTTATGAATCGTCTCGTTCTGCACTTGACATCACATTCCTTTTTATATATTAACATATATACACAGCGATCTGGATTCTCCAAGACTTGCATATCGCCACTAGCGAATACATTCATTTCAACATTAATAAATGAGTATTACACTGCTGTCTGAAATGGCAATATTCATTTAACTTAGAATGATATTTAGGCATAGATTCAACTCAGAAATTATATGCAGCAATATATAATTTATTTCATTTCTCATAAACTTAGCCTAGAATTTCCATTTAATGCATAAGGTCGATTTTGACCAGATCTAATTAAAAAATCAAACTCTGTCCAAGAATAATATCTCAGAATTTGAACAGATCCCATCCCAGCATTAGGATTATCTAGATTTCTCTTTTTGAAATAAACTATGAAACAAAAGAGTTGATAAGATATAAGGGCTAGGCATGTAAACCTTTAGGTTTACATGTATGCCCTATTTGCAGCATTACAATACAAGGCATGAGATCTCTATTGAATACTGGAATATATTTAAATATGAACACCTACAATATGAAAACATGGCTCATCAAACCCTAGGTTAGCACATGATCTATATCAGTATTATGTTAGATACTCTATACATATTGAAACAATATAGGGGTCTTAATGTTGTATATCTACTGCAAATAGAATGTAGGTATTTTCACAGCCAGCCCATAATCACAAATATTCCAGCATCTTTAAAGATGATCATAAGGTAAACTCATTTCAGATATCTATATGTCTAGCTGGGATTCATGCTCGGAATATACAAGAAACAATACATATATAGTCAGATCTGATGCATATTCCATTCAGTTGTAAATCAGATATACTTCAGAAACATATATAAATACTGTTCCAAACAAATACTCTGCTAGTTCAGGATATAAAAACTTATCTGAATCTGCTGACCAGTGGAACCAGGCACAAACCTCCCAGCCTTTCACCAACAAGTTCTCCTTGCTCTCAGGTCACCATCGAGTTGAGTTCATAGTCCCCCAGGTAGAGTATAGTTTTTATTTTACCCTTAACTTGTTATTTCCCAAGTTATTTCAGGATATTTCAAAAGGCAGCAGGAAACCCAACACCCAACTCAGTACTCCTGAGCTCCAGGGTGCTCCAAGGGATTTTAAGCCTTGTCCAAAGAGAGAATCACTAAACACAGTCTATTTAGGTATATGCAGTACTCCTACTAACTTAGGGTAGTTCTCCTACATGCACACAATTAAGTGGCCAATCCCATAACAAACTGTCTGATTCCTCTAATTCTGAGCAAGTTTGGTCCTCACAAATATGTCCTCCCTCACCAGCATTCATTGTCTCAGGTTTATGTTTTCCCATTCATATTGCTCTTGTGTGTTTAGCTCATGAGATTGTGAATAATGCATAATGTGAGAATTTCCATGAGTTTTCACCTTTTATTCTCTTAGGGGAATTTTTCCTCATTATATGAATTCTTTTCTTTAGGGTTTTTCAATTGTCTCCAATAATAATTTCTTATTATTCTTATTAAGTGGCATTTTCCTCCAATCCTTAGGGGACTGTGACTCCCTCTTTAATGCGCTGGTCCACATGGGCAATAGAAACCTCTTTAGCATATTTCTAACTTTCCTAAGTATAAATGAAATAATACTTAGCAGAAATATAATAGGGGTTCAAAATCCAAAATAGGGGTATTACTTTTCCCCTTCCCATAGGTTTTCACCGTCCTCAGTGTTAAACAGTTTTGCAAAACAACACAAATTAACATAAACAAAATTTATCTTTTGTCATGGTCTTCATCGAACGGGAAGGGGTATGCTTCTTGCATTTCCCTTTCCATTTCCCAGATAGCCTCATTAGGCTTGTAGTGATCCCATTGCACTTTTACCTAAACGATGGTTTGATTCAAAAGTACTACCTCTTTCCAATCCAGTATGCATATAGGGTCTGTCTGGAAATATCCTTCTGATTCCACCTAAATCACATGCCAGTTTACAATATGCTTAGGATCATATACATACTTTTTCAGCAATGAAACATGAAACACATCATGTACTTTAAAATTTTCTAGTAAAGCTAACTGATAAGAAATAGGTCATACTCTAGCAAGTATTTGGAAAGGACCACAAAATCTTGGTGCAAGTTTGGAAACCTTTCTCAAGCTCAAAGAACTCTTATTGGCATTTACCCTTAGGAATACATGATCCCCAACTTCAAATTCTTTGGGCAATTTTCAGGTTTGTTCTAACCTTCTGCACAATGTTTTCTAGTTCAGTTAAAATTTTGGGACCCATCACAATCTAATTTACCAAATCGTCCCACGTCATAGGGGTTTTACACTTTCTGCCATACAACACTTCGAATGGACTCATTCCTGCAGACGTTTGGTAACCGTTGTTGTAGGAAAATTCAGCTAAGTGTGGTTAGTTTTCCCACTGCTTTGAGTTGTCCATGACATATAAGCAAAGCATGTCCTCAACGAATTTGTTCATTCATTCATTCTTCCCATCAGTTTGTGGATGGTAGGATGTACTAAAGCTCAGCTTAGTCCCCAAACCTGCAAAAAGATCCTTCCAAAAGTGTCAGGTGAACTTGGTGTCCCTATCAGATATAATCACCTTGGGAATTCCATGAAATCGAAAAAATTCCTTCATGAATACCTCTGCAATGTTTATTGCCTTAAAATTGGATTTGACAGGTATGAAGTGTGCTGCCTTAGTCAGCTTATCCACAACAACCATGATTGCATCATGTTGTTTAGTGTTTTTAGGCAACCCGGTGATAAAATACATGGAGATGGTTTCCCACTTCCATTCTGGCACTGGTATGGGCTACAACAAACCAACCAGATGTTGATGTTCTATTTTCACCCGCTGACAGTGTTGATGTATATGTAACTTCGGAATGTATTTCATCCATGTATTTCATTTATATATTATTGTACTCCTAAAGAGATGTGTCATTCCTCTATACGGAAGTGTCGTCATGTGTATTGACAAGTGTCGCAAGTGTGTTAACTTGTCGATGGGTTATTAGACCACCATGTGTGCGGTCGGCCCTGATTTATGTAATATGTGGTTGATGTACCTAGCTAGACAAGTCGGCCCCATAAGGTTATTGGGAAAACAGAATAAGTATAAATAGAGATTGGGAGATCTCTATTTGGATCACTCAGAAACTCATTCTTCCTTCACTCAAAAAGTGGCGCACTTGTGAGGAGGAGGATCAGCTGCTAAGAGGAGTCTATCTCTATGTATTTAGTTGTACTTTGGTTGAGTCATTGCTCTATCTATCTCTGAGGAAGTTGTGGGGTTTTTCACCTTAGGGTTTTCCCCATGGAAACTCTGTGTCTATTGTCTCTCATGCTTTTGCTTCTTGTGATGATTGACATGCTTGTTATGATTGATATGCATTGATATACTGTACATGTTATTCTCTCATTAAAAATTCTAGATTATTGTGAATTAATGCTCAAAACTTAAAATGGTATCAGAGCTAACCTAAGAAGAAGACATTGTGCAGTGACAGAAACTAGGGTTTCTTGTTTATTGGGTTTCTCTCCACAGATTTTGGAAAAGCAGTACAGTAGATTGACTCTACTCATCAAGGAGAATCTATCTGTCCAATCAGAATTCAATTCTGAGCATTTTCAGTTTTGGCCCTAAAAATTAGGGTTTCCACAAAAATAGGAATTTCTGAACTCTGAAGACATAGCTGGAAGCTCCTTGGAAAAATCAAAGTTTAGAGCTTTGGATTGAGATTTTTGGCTTAATAAATCTCCAGGAAACTCAAACCCTAATTCAGGGTCCTCCCTAGTGAACTCGGGAAGACTAAAAGGCATTTCTGAAGGGTGAAGCTTTGCAGATCTCAAATTCTGAATACACCAGGCTGATCAGATCATCAAGGCGCATCTTTCTATCCTTTCAGAAAGTTGAAATTCACATTTTGAATTTTTAGGGTTTTTTTTAGAAACCCTAATCCGGGACCAGATCCAATTTTCAGCAAAGCAAGTGGTAAGACCTAAATCTTCTCTATTTCCATTTCAAGTACTCTTTAAGATGTATCACCACACCAAGCTTGAGAATAAGCTTGAAGGGGCTAATAACTTCCGAGCCTGGAAGTATAGGATTGGGTTAATCCTGGAAGAAAATGAATGGGATTCCTACATCAGCTCTGAGGTCCCTATCCCAGAGGATGAAGAGGCTAAGGTATTGCATAAGAAGAACTTGGTCAAGGCAAAGAGAATCATTGCTAATTCTATCAAAGACCATCTCATACCACATGTGTCATCTCTAAAGACACCCAAGGAGATGTTTGACTCCCTGGCCAAGTTATTTGAAGGGAAGAACATAAATCGGAAGATGAATCTGCGGAATCAATTGAAAAGGGTCAAGATGTTGAATGGAGAGACCATTCAATCTCTTCTCCAAGGTCTCTTAGATCAAGGAACAACTTGAAGCTGTGGATGAAGTAGTGGACAATGGTGAAGTTGTTATGACCACTCTGAATGGCCTATCTAGGTCATGGGACTCCTTTATTCAAGGAATCTGTGCAAGAAAGAAATTGATCTCTTTCAGTAGGCTGTGGGAGGAATGCTCTCAAGAAGAAGCTAGGCTTGTGTCCCGAGAAGAAAAGATGGGAAATGAAGATCAAGCACTCATAGCACATGCCGGGAAAGGCAAGTCCAAGAAGGAATCATCTCATAACAGGAAATTCTCTCACCACCATTCTCATAAAGATAAGAAAGATCTCAGATGCTTCAATTGCAATGAGAAGGGACACTTTTCTTTAGACTATCCGAAGAAGAAGAAAGACAACAACAACAACTTCAACAAGAAGAAGAAGAAGAACAAAAGAAGATATCATGCTCATGCTGCTGAGGATGATGAACCTCCAAAGAAGAAGGCTAGAGAAGAAAGTGATGATGATGACTCATCAAGCGAAGAAGAGTATGTTCTAATCTCTGCTCTCACAGGTACTATCTCTCATGGTTGTAATGATTGATTAATTGACAGTGGGGCTTCCAAACACATGACTAGGTTTAAAGAATCTTTTGCAAACTTATTTGAACATGAATCACCCCATAAGGTGAAACTTGGGGATGATTATCAATACCCCATCAAAGGAAGTGGTGAAGCCTCCTACAACCTAGACTTTGGAAAGTCTTTGAAGATGAAAGAAGTTCTTTATGTACCTGGGCTCAAGAACAATCTACTCTCCATATCTGCATTGGATGCAAAAGGCATGAGGGTTGCATTTGTAGATGGCCAAGTCCTAATGTGGCCAAAGGGTAAAACTATTGATGATGCAGTGTTGATTGGAGAGCAAGAAGGAGGTTTGTATAAATTGAAGGGACAACCTGAACATGCCATGGTACATGATTCCATGGATCCAAGTGAACTTTGGCACAGAAGACTTGCACATATGCACTACAGAGCATTACCAATTGCAAGGTTGTAGAAGGTCTTCCTGAAATCAAGACCAAGCATGAAGGTGTTTGCAAAGGATGTGCAAAAGGAAAGAACATAAAGAAGGCATTCCCAAGCAATGAAAGCAAGGCAAAAGGTATCTTGGAAATTATCCACTCCGATGTCATCCAGTTCTCTGAGTGGGTATGTTTACTATGTCTCTTTCATTGATGACTTCTCCAGGAAGACTTGGGTTTACTTCTTGAAAAACAAAGATGAAGTATTTGATAAGTTCAAGGAATTCAAAACCTTGATGGAGAACCAAACTGATAAGAAGACCAAAACATCCAGATCTGACAATGGTGGAGAATTCACCTCAGGTGACTTCAAGAAGCTATGCAGTGATTCAGGGATTAAGAGGGAGTTGACTACTCCTTACAATCCACAACATAATGGAGTTGCAGAAAGAAAGAATAGAACAATCATGGAAGTAGCAAGGGCAATGCTACATGACCAGGATCTACCCATGCATCTATGGGCAGAAGCAGCTAGGACAGCTGTATATGTGCAGAACAATACACCCCACAAGATATTGGACAACAAGACACCAGAAGAAGTCTTCTCTGGTAAGAAACCTGAAGTCAGCCATCTCAAAATATTTGGTTGTCCAGTATACACTCATGTCCCAAAGGAAAAGAGGATCAAGATAGATCCTTTAGGAAAGAAGGGTATCTTTGTGGGTTACAGTGAAAGCTTGAAGGCTTACAGAATATACTTTCCAGGGTTCAAGAAGATTGATGCCAGTAGGGATGTGACATTTGATGAAAACTCAGCATTCATCAAATCAAGAAAGATACCTGTTGAAGATTATGAAGAACCTAAGGAAACTAGATTTCAAGACACTACTATGACTAAAGCAATTCCAGATGCAGATCATGAAATTGAAGATCCGCAAGAACCTGTAGATCCACCCCATGAGAATAAGTCTCACAAGAGGAAACCTACATGGCTAGAGAGCTCATTCAAGATGCAGAAAGATATGGTATTCCAGAAGAAGAACATAGAGCAAAGAAGAGAACTAGATCACATACCAGCTATGTTGCTTTACTCTATGATATCATGAACAAAGAACCTTCTAGTTATGAAGAAGCAGCGGAAAAGAAAGAATGGAAGGATGCCATGGTCGAGGAATACCAATCAATAATTAAGAATGATGTTTGGGATATTGTCCCAAGACCTGAAGGGAAGTATGTTGTGACTTCCAAATGGATCTACAAGATCAAGCATGCTGCAGATAGCAGCATAGAGAAATACAAGGCAAGGTTCATAGCTCGTGGCTTCTCTCAGAAAGAGGGAATAGATTATTAAGAAACTTTTGCTCATGTAGCCAAGTACACTTCCATCAGAACAGTACTTGCTTTGGTTGCAACGATGAAATGGAAGATACACCAGATGGATGTCAAGACTGCCTTCTTGAATGGTGTAGTTGAAGAGGAAGTGTATGTGGAGCAGCCACTCGATTTTGAAACACATGACAGGAAGTCATATGTGTGTAGCCTTGTATGGCTTGAAGCAAGCTCTTAGGACTTGGTATGGTAGGATGGACAGTTTCCTATATAGTTAGGGCTTTACCAAGAGTAAAGCGGATTCCAACCTTTACTACAAGGTTGAGGAAGGAAATCCTGTGATACTACTCCTATATGTGGATGACCTGTTTGTAACAGGAGATGACAGATTGATTGCTGATACAAAGAGGAAGCTTGCTTCCGAGTTCGATATGAAGGACTTGGGGATGATGCACTATTTCCTGGGTATGGAGGTGTGGCAGAGTACAAATGCGATCTTCCTTGGACAAGGGAAGTATACAGTAGATATCCTGAAGAGGTTCGGGATGATGGATTGCAAGGCCATGACCACACCTATGGCATCAAATCTAAAGCTTCTATGTGATGATTCATCTGAGCCAGTTGATGTCTCTATGTATCGTCAAATGATTGGGTCCTTGATGTACCTAACGAACACGAGGACAGATATTTGATTTGCGGTGAACACATTGAGCTAGTTCCTGACGGATCCGAGGAGTGTTCACCTGGTTTTTGTAAAGTATATTCTTAGGTACCTGAAGGGTACAGTTGATTATGGGCTCAAGTATGATGCAAATCAAAAGTTTAACCTACAGGGTTATGTTGATTCGGACTGGGCAGGCAGTGCTGCAGATAGGAAGAGCACATCTGGGTGTTGCCTCAGTATGGGATCAGGTGTGATCTCTTGGTTTAGCAGGAAGCAGTCCTACGTAGCACTGAGTATAGCCGAGGCAGAGTATGTTGCATCCTGTTCAGCTAGTTGTGAGGCAGTATGGCTTCGAAAGCTACTGTCTAAACTATTTGATCTTCTGCTAGAGACTACTGGTATCTTTTGTGACAACCAGAGCTGTGTGAAGCTGTCTGAGAACCAGGTGTTCCACGACAGGTCAAAACACATAGAGATAAAATATCACTATATCAGGGATATGGTGCAGAGAGGAGCAGTGAATCTCCTGTATGTTGCGACGGATGAGCAGATTGCAAATGTGCTAACGAAACCACTAGCCAGAGTGAAGTTCGAGTACTTAAGAGAGAGGATTGGTGTTCTTCAAATTGATGACACTTTGAGGAAGAAGTGATGGACACATTTGCAGAAGCCATTCCAATCATGTTGGAAGGAGGATCCTTCACATGGCTGTGGATGTAAGCGCTGGATGATGAGCATCAGGATGATGCTCCAGTTACTGCTATGTATATGTATGTACGCATCATGTTGGATGCTGAATATGATCAGTTGGATCATTTATATGTATATGTATGTACACATCATGTTGGATGCTGGATATGATCAGTTGGATCATTTATATATGTATATGTATGTACGCATCATGTTGGATGCTGGATATGATCAGTTGGATCATTTATATGTATATGCATCATGTTGGATGCTTGGACCATGTATCTGTATTTGTATCAGGTGGATACGTTGTATGATCAAGTAGATCATGTATATTGATATGTATCAGGTATGATCAGGTGGATCATGTATTTGTATATGTATCAAGTGGATACATCGTATGATCAGGTAGATCATGTATGATGATATATATCAGGCAGATACTGTGTTTGAATTAGGTAGATGCATTGTATGATCAGGATGATCATGGATAACGAGCTTCAGGATGTTGCTCCAGATGACATGCAGTAGGATGTTGCAATGATGATGATCAAGATGATCATGTGTACATCAGGTTGATGTATGGTGAGTATCAGGTTGATACTCTATGGCCGTGGAACAGGTTGTGCAGATAAGCATGTAATTTGTGCCCTGGGAGATTTGCCGATAGTCTTTCAAGGTTTTTCTTATGGCATATAATTTGTACCCTGGGATATCTGGAAAATGCTCTTTCAAGGTTTTACTTGGGAGGACATATAATCTATGCCCTGGGAGATTTGCAGATAATCTTTCAAGGTTTTTCCTATGGCATGTAATTTGTACCCTGGGATATCTGGCAAATGCTCTTTCGAGGTTTTGTCCTATGGCATGTAATTTGTGCCCTGGGAGATCCGATAGGTTGAGCCGTGTGCTCGTAATCAGTCCTGGGATGCTCTTTCAAGTTTTTGCCATGACCACATGTAATTTGTGCCCTGGGAGATCTGATAGGTTGAGCTGTGTGCTCGTAATCAGTCCTGGGATGCTCTTTCGAGGTTTTGTGGTGACCACATGTAATTTGTGCCCTAGGAGATCCGATAGGTTGAGCCGTGTGCTCGTAATCAGTCCTGGGATTCTCTTTCAAGGTTTTGTGGTGGGGTCACATGTAATAAGTCCTGGAGATCTGGACAGGATGAAAAAGGCATTAGATGCTCTTTAGGGTTCTTGCTAGTCAAGAGACTCTTTTAAGGTTTTGTGATGCACGTAATAAGTCCTGAGATTTCCACAGTATGGCCAGCGATGATGAAGACCTGCAGGTGGTGGGCCTACATCCAGTATGAAAAAGGACTGGCTCTATAGAACTTCCTATGATGAGTAGATTCAGAGATTGGTTGAGATAGCAGCAGTAGTGACAATGCATCGATGACGATGATCCAAAGAAGAAGACGTGTGCTAGCAGATCTGTGTCGAGAAATACCTTCCTAGTTAAGAGGGAGTGTTTATGTATATGTAACTTCGGACTGTATTTCATCCATGTATTTCATTTACATATTATTGTACTCCTATAGAGATGTGTCATTCCTCTATACGAAAGTGTCGTCATGTGTATTGACAAGTGTCGCAAGTGTGTTAACTTGTCGATGGGTTATTAGGCCACCATGTGTGGGGTCGGCCCTGATTTATGTAATACGTGGTTGATGTACCTAGATAGACAAGTAGGCCCCATAAGGTTATTGGGCAAACAGAACAAGTATAAATAGAGATTGGGAGATCTCTATTTGGATCACTCAGAAACTTATTCTTCCTTCACTCAAAAAGTGGCACACTTAGGAGGAGGAGGATCAGCTACTAAGAGGATTCTATCTCTGTGTATTTGGTTGTACTTTGGTTGAGCTATTGCTCTATCTATCTCTGAGTAAGTTGCGGGGTTTTTCATCTTAAGGTTTTCCCCACGAAAACTCTGTGTCTATTGTCTCTCATGCTTTTGCTTCTTGTGATGATTGACATGCTTGTTATGATTGATATGCATTGATATACTGTACATGTTATTCTCTCAGTAAAGATCCTAGAGTATTGTGAATTAATGCTCAAAACTTAACAGACAGTCCATACATTTTGCAATGTATTCAGTCAATAATGTTGTTTTTTAACAGCTGTCGGCATTTTCTGGTAGCCAGGATGACCAAAATATGGCCTTATATGAAATTCATCCATAATTAATTGTTTTAATGCTAGCTGATCCGGTATGTACAGCCATTTTTTGAACAGCAGCAGTCCATCCTTGGACATGCTGAAATATGTTGCTTGCTGATCTGAATTTTCTGCAAGACATTTCTGCCTTATATTCAGATATTTTTGGTCTTGTTCAGCTGCTATCTAGATCTGAGATATTAAATCAGACTGAAAATTGTTGACTGATGCCATAGTTAGTAGATGCATGTGTCTACTAAGTGTGTCAGCAATTTTATTTATCTTACCTTTGATGTGCTGAATTTCAAAGTCAAACTCACTTATGAAGGCCAAGCACCTTGCATGCTTTCCATTTAGATTTGGTTGTTAGAAAAGATATTTCAACCCAATCTGTTCATTTTTCAAAACAAACCTTTTTCCAAGAAGGTAGTGATGCCACATTCGCAAGGCATGAATAATAGAAGCGAATTCTAAATCATGCGTTGCATAGTTCACTTCATGTGTTTTCAGTTTCCTCGATTCATACCCAATTACTGTACCATCTTGAGTAAGCACGCCTCCCAATACATCCTTGCATACATCTGTGCATACAACAAAATCACCATAAGGATTTGCCACCTTTAGGATAGGGGTGGAAATGAGCAACTGTTTCAGCTTTGCGAAAATTGCTTCACACTTGGCTGTCCACAGAAATTTTACTTCCTTCCACTGAAGCGAAGTTCTGGGATGGGCTACTTTGGAAAATCCTTCAATAAATTTTCGATAATACCCGGCCAATCCCATGAAAGAGCAGACATCGCTTATGTTTTGGGTTGTAGGCCAGATCATTATGGCCTCTATCTTGTCGGGATCCACCGCAGTACCCTCTGCTGATATAATATGACCCAAATATTGGATTTGGTCCTTATAAAAATCACACTTGGATAATTTGGCATAAAGCTGATTTTCTCTCAAGTCTTGCAGCACTAGCCTTAAGTGTTCCTCATGCTCTTTTCCGTTCTTCAAATAGATGAGGATATCGTCAATAAATACCACAACAAATTTATCCAAGTACTTGCTGAAAACATTATTCATTAGGCACATAAACGTGGTTGGTGCATTCGTCAAACCGAATGGCATCAACACAAACTCGTAATGTCCATAACGAGTTCGGAAAGTTGTTTTGTGCACGTCTTCCTCCTTAATCCGAATTTGATGATTACATGACCTTAGATCAATCTTAGAAAAGACAGTGTCACCACTGACCTAATCGAACAGATCGCCTATCCTTGGCAAAGGATACCAGTTTTTTATGGTTACCTTGTTCAACTGTCTATAGTCTATGCACAGTCGGAATGTGCCATCTTTCTTTCGCACAAATATTACTGGTGGTCCCCATGGGGACACACTTGGGCGGATATAACCTTTCTCCAATAGCTCCTACAATTGTGCTTTCAGCTCAATTAGTTCAGGGGTACTCATCCAATATGGTGCCTTAGAATTTGGCACGGTTCCCGGGGACAGGTCAATAGTAAAATCCAGCTCTCATCTAGGAGGTAGCTCTGGAATCTCCTCGGGAAACAAATCCTTAAACTCAATGAACATAAGATTCTTTGTGAAATCTTCATTTTCACTTTGTTGATTTTCTGTCAGGTGGACAGCATACAGTTTGCACCCTTTTTGTGCATTCCGTTTTAGTTGGAGAGCTAAAATTTCGCTTAATTTCACTGCTCTCACAATCCCATGGATCTTTTCCTGTTGTCCCACATCATTGGTAAATGTAACATATTTCTGATAGCAGTCGATAACACCCCTATGCTCTTCCATCCAATCCATACCAATGAGCAAATCGTATCATCCTAGCGGCAAAACATTTAAATTTGCACTAGTACAGGATTTATTTAACTGCAAGGGACACTGATTTACCACCTTGGAAACTTTCCTTTTTGTCCCTGTAGCCATTTGTACCTACCAAGGCTGCGTGTATTTTTTCTTACTAAGTTTGCATGACACACATAGTTTTGGGTCTATGTAACTCTTACATGCTCCAGAATCAATTAAGATAGACACGGGTGTCCCGAAAAGCATACCTTCAACCTCGATTACCGAAGCTTTATGTTCAGCCTGATGGTTGTTCAATGTAGCATAGATTCTCGGACTCCTTGCTACGTCTTGGACCATGGAAGCCTCTTGCAGGTTATGCACAGGTTTGCTTATGTCCTTTTTGTGAGGACAATCATACCATCAATGGTTCTCTCTCTATCCCTAGCATTTGATAGGTGGCTTCGATGGTGTGCATTCCGATTTTCTAGTGCCTTCATTGCTTAACTTTTTTGTGGGTGGAACAAATTTGGACGGTGGTTTGCTGCCCTCGAATTTGTTGTTGGAAGGTTTCCGTGAACTTTGGTTTTTGAAATGGTTGGGCTTGTGGCCCTTCTGCCTTATTTCAGATTGGTGTTTCTTCTTTTCGTTCCACTTCTTGAACACTTCAACTCTGTTCTGCCCCTATTCATAACACAGTCTAGATTTCTTGAAAGCATCTTCCAAGGTCTTTGGATCGTCAAACTCTATTCGATCTTTGTACCCAAATGGTAAACAATTCAGGAAACGCTGAATTCTGACTTTTTCATCCTGAATGTATGGAACGTACTTCAACAGTTCCAGGAATTTACTGATCAGCTCTTCCATGTTTTGTTGTCCCGGCTTAAGGTCGTTGAAATCCTTGACCTTTTGTCGAAGTACCTCTCAGACAGGTACTTCTGTTTGAAGAGTGTTGCAAAAAGTTTCCACCTTACCTTTTTCGCGTTGATAGAGCGGGTCAGCTTGAGATCGTCCCACCAAGCTGATGCCTTGCCCTGCAAATTGAAAACAGCAATTCTAGCCTTGATGAGGCAGGAATAATCGAACATGCATAGGTACTTTTCCATGTCTCTCAGCCACAGCTCTACTTCTTCTCCAGTTTTAATTTCTCCGTTAAAAGTAGGAGGATTGATCTTCCACAATTCTGAATGTAGGTGATGTACTTTTCCTGTTTTCTTTTTCTTCTTAGGAACGTACTCTTCAAAATCCTCTCCCTGTGACTCTTCGTCATTGACGTCCATATTAAAACTAGTAGAATTTCTTGGAGGTGTAGATTTGAATTTGGAATTTATTTTCGTGACTGATTTTTCTGCATGTTGTTCCTCCGGTGTTGGGAGGTGACTGTTCTCCTTTTCCATCAACTTTTGCAGCAGGAAAGCATTTATTTCACGTTGTTCTTCAAAGTTCTTAATGTTGGGGTGAAAACGTGAAGGTGGGTAACACTTTCGTGAGAAACGAGTGCAAAATCGTCTTAGCGGAAGTTATTCGGCCGAATAATAAATATTATTCGGCCGAATAATAAACATTATTCGGCTGAATAATTTACATTATTCGGCCGAATAATTTACATTATTCGGCCGAATAATGCAAAGGTTATTCGGCCGAATAACCACAAACAATTCTCCGTCCAGTCTAACGGAGATCCTTGAAATGTGTGCAAACAGTTGTCGGACGGAAAAAAAAATTCGGGCAATAGTTTATTCGGCCGAACAATTTTTCGGCCGAACAATCATTCGGCCGAATAGTCCGTCGGCCGAACAATTATTCGGCCGAACATTTTTTCGGCCAAATAATTGTTCGGCCGAATAATTATTCGGCCAAATGATTGTTCGGCCCGAACTATTTTTCTGCATAAAAACACAGCATCGGCTGCCATTTGGCATTCCTTGCTGGAAATTTCTGGACCCCGCAACGGGCCCGCAGTAGCTTTGTTGCCACCCCCGTCGCTATTCAACGACCCGCCTGCTGACGTTCTACGAACTGCTGCTGGTACGTTCGCCACCCTGCTGCTTCTCCACGACCCGCTGCTGCCCCGCGACCTGCTGCTGCTCGTCGGCTTTACGTTGGATAGTTCGTCGGCTTGTCGACAGTTTCTTGCTGTTTCTTGTTGGATGTTGCTCGTCGGCCGTTACGTTTTGGGTGGCAGGTGTGTTCGGTTGTGTTGCTGCATGGACGCTGTTGCGGTTTTGTGTGCAGGCTTGAAAGCTCGTCATTGAAAGGTACGTTTTTCCTTCACTTGTGATGTTTTGATTCTGGCTGTGTATGTTATATGTCTTAGCTGATGACTTTATTTGTTGCTTGGTGAAGGAATTAGTTTTTTCT
Source organism: Larix kaempferi (assembly GCA_027924585.1). Classification (NCBI taxonomy): domain Eukaryota; kingdom Viridiplantae; phylum Streptophyta; class Pinopsida; order Pinales; family Pinaceae; genus Larix; species Larix kaempferi. Next base: position 6,285,739 of record BSBM01000799.1, on the reverse strand, counting down.
GGAGCGTTGGTGGATCGAATAGTCACGGCGTCGTGGATCGACGATTTCTTAACTGCTCGTTTGGATACAGGTATGTATCGATACGCATATTCTGCTTTTTAGTTGGTTTCATTAGGAGAAAATTAAAAAAAATCTGTTATGGGGGTTAAAATTAGAAGTTTTAATTTTTTTATATTCAATTTTGATTTTAGAGAAGTTTGTATGTGCATGAACAGGGTTCATGAACTCTGTTCATGAACGCTGTTCATGAAATCTGTTCATGAACTCTGTTCATGAGCAGAGTCCATGAACTCTGTTCATGAGCAGAGTTCAAGGAGTTCTATAATAGATATATTTACCCTAAGCATAGCTAGGTCCACTATTTCACGGATTATTAATAGATTTGTTTTGCTTAAATGTTTTATGTCTTCAACGTTCAATTTGGTGTATAGATAGAAACATGTTTTATTCGCCGAGAGATAATGTAATGTGGTAGAGCAGAGTTCATGAACTCTGCTCATGAACAGAACTCTACTCATGAACAGAACTCTGCTCAAGAACAGAACTCTGTTCATGTTATGCTCTTTTTTATATATAAAAATGGTAAGAGCAAGTATAAAGCAAGTAAGGCTTTGAAATATTTAAAATGAAAATCAAACAACATAACGTGTATTTGTCTTATTCTTATGAAATGCAACCCCATGGCTTCTTTAGATAAATGGATATTTAAAACCTAAACCTGAATGAGTTTCATATTAAGTTTCCCTAATTTTTAATGAAAGGATAATAAAGGGTATACTACACAACTTTATAAATGATTAACCGGTGGTTTTACTATGTTAAGTGAGGTACAAGAATGTTATATGAGTTCATGAACTCTGTTCATGAACAGAACATGTTTATGAACAGAACATTTTCATGAACAGAGTTGATGTAGAAAGTCACTTAAAAATTTGATGTTCTTAGGTATTTTTTTTATAAAAATGAAGGAATGTTTGTTTATTGAGATATAGAATGAAAACATAAGTGATCATTGAAAAATTTGGAAGGTTATTGTACTATTACAATTAAATGATTATAAGATGATTATTGATGTTATGTTTATGCTGCAATAGTGTTCTTAGAGCTAGAAGAGGAACTTACGAAAGAAAATAAGTTATAATATTTTAGGTGGCTCTACATTTTGTATGCAGATCTTTAAGAGATATGTTTTTAAGTTTGTAGAATGAACATGTACAATTTCAATGTGTGTAAGTTGTTTTATCATAAATATAAATTAGAAATCTCTTAATAAGTGTATATATATGTTATACTATTTTAGCCAGCTCTACATTTTGTATGCAGATCTTTAATAGATATGTTTTTAAGTTTGTAGAGTTAACATGTACAACTTCAATGTGTGTAAATTGTATTATTATAAATATGACCTAGAATTCTTTTAATAAGAATATATATATATGTTTAGTGAGATGTTTGTTCATTGACATATATAATTCAACCATATTTGTTGGATTAAAAGTTTTTAAGGTTACTATACTACTTCAATTAATCATGTTATGACTTATATTTGATAATGAAATGATTATTAGATATATCTTTATGTTGCAATATTAGTGATGGTAAAGAATTTTAGTTAATTAATTAGAGTTAGGAGGGGGACTTACATTTTGTTGTAGTTTTTTATCAAATATTGGCTTGATGTTTGTAGAATAGTCATGTACAATTTCAATATGTTAACGTTTGTGTAAATTTAGAAGTTATATCAAATGGAAAGAGAGTCTTCGAAGGGAAAGCGTAGGAGGTCATCACAATCCTCAGGAATTGGTGTTCCAGTTGGTAGTCGAAGGTTGTCGAATTCACCTAGAGGTTCAAGTTTATTGCATGGGTCCCAGTCATTTGATCATCAACGAGTTCGAAGGGGTACAAATGATTCTCCTTCATCTTCTGTGGGAGAGCGTCGATCCCAACCTTCTATTGGTATGAACATTAATGTTTAATAACGTATAAATTGTATTTTTTTGTGTTTTGAATTTATGGACAAGGTTAATTCTTGACTATGGCTATATTTGAAGCAGAGCGACGTTCAGAAGATGTGCGTAATTCGATGGAGCGAGGGGAAGATCAAGATAGGATTGTAGATGATGGAATAGGTGTGGGTGGAGAGCAAGGTCCTGAAGATCCTCCTAGAGCTAGGACGACATATGTTCCACTAGCTGAGGGGTGTACACCCATATCAACTTATCCATCTGATTTACCTGATGAGCTTCCATGGCAAGGTGTTGTGCAACAAACTATTCTTGAAAGTTGTAGATCCCACTATGACAGGTTGAACAATGATCTTTGTTCTTTGGATCTCCCTCCAGAGAGCCGACAAAGTCTAGAGATTGTTTTGGCGTCTTTGCAAAAATTCATTGATGCATATGAGGAACTTGGACCAACTACAAATGGTTTTGTTCATTTGATGCGGATGCGAAGGGACCAAGTTATGGGTCCAGACAAGTGGGAGGTTGTGAAGGAGAGAGTCACTAGAGAACAAGCCAATTCAATGTTCAATTTCAAAGAAGGCCTTAAGCGAAAAATGTTGAAAGTGCAATATTTCAAGCATCCTCAAATTGCACATTTAATATATGATCGATTTCTTGCAGCTTATGGTCGATTGCCTTGGAACGATGAGGTTCCTAATTATTTTGCTAGATTTTTTTATGCGGAGTTTTTTTAGGTATGAAGCCTAACTATACTGATGTTCCCTCTGACTTTTATGGAGTTCGAAAGGGTAGAATATATAATCGAAAAGGTGCTCTCAGAGACCCTACCACTATACAACCTCCACCTGAGATACCTCGTCCACCAAGGGTTGTGGCTTTAAGATCAGAGATGGAGACAACATCTCAACTAGGGACAGTTGTAAGGGAATCGGTAGGTGATGGTTTAGCTTCAGCTCTTGCTGGAGTAGAAGTTGGTTTGGGGCGAGAGAGGGCTCGCGCTATTCTTCGTCAGAGTTTTGTCTACAAGACGAATGACGAGGTAGATGCATTGAGCATTGATGATCTCAGGGCTTATGCTAAGTCTTGTCGAGATATAGCTTCAGATGTGTTATCCAATGACACATCGAGCATGGGAGAGGTTTGTTGATTATGCTATGACAATCTATTTGATTTTTTATTAATCATTTTGAATTGAATTTTTTGCTACATGGGAATAAATATATTAAGCAAATGTATTTTGTTTGCAGTTTACGAGAATGTTAAATGCAAATAATTTTCGAGTTTCCAGTAGTCAAAACCAAGAGCATCTTAGTCAAAATGAAGAGCGCTTAGGAGAGGTATTTTAATTATAATATTTATGATTGAACATGATATTTTTTTTGTTTGCTTGAATTTTAATAAATATCAATGTATCTTATTGTTAATTTGACTTATCTATGCAGGTTTCATTAGATTCCAACTTTTTAGATGATTTACCATCTCTTGTGAGCTAATGATTTTAATTTTTTTGTTTTGGTTTTAAGTTAATTGCTTAATTTATTATTTGTATCTACTATGTTTTATTTATTAACAAAATTTAAATTTTAGGGAAGAGACCATTTGGAAATTGGGGGCGAAGATGTGGGGTCTTTAATGAATGCAGATATTGGCACTGAGGTAAGTTTGTTGAACTAGAAATGATCTTTGATATAAGTTTAATGTTTTATATTTTTCTGATTTATTTGAAAATTGTTTTTGTACATGTTGCAGCTTGGCTCTTTGAGATCCTTTGGAGCCAAAGGAAAGTCTCTAGGGGAAAAAAGTGGTGGACATGCATTCAAAGAATTTGATGTACGATTTTTTTAATAATTGAATTGTTTTGTAGATGAGTTTAATATCTTAATATTTTGAATTTAGTTTAAAATTGTTTAAATAATTTATGATCTAAATTTATAATTTGTTTTTTTGTGTATTGTAGGTGCAGTTGAGTCCCAGGGAAGGTCCTAGTGGAAAATAGTGGAAAGATATTGGTTTAGATGGATAGTGGTTCAGACTTTATTGTTTTTGTTGATATATATATATTGTAGTTGTTTTGAACATGGAGGGTATTTATTTTTTGATTATATATATATGTACATTGAATTCACATGTTCATCAACTTTTTTTTGGATTATATACATGAGCACATGTCCATTATTTCTCATTTGGTAAATGTTTAGAATATGTTTTGCATGAATGTTTAAAATGTTTTGATAATATTTATAATATGTTTCGCATGAATGTTTAAAATGTTTTTATAGGTGCAATCCAAGGTTAGGAAATGTTGAATGATGAGAATGAATGTTATGAAGTTAGAAAATGTTGAATGATGAGAATGAATGTTGAATGTTTCGAATGTTATGGAAGAATGAATATTGGGAAAGAATGAATGGGAAGTGTTAGGAATGTTTGAAATGTTATTCCAAGTTGGGAAATGTTCAATGTTGAGAATGAATGTTATGGTAAGAATCAATGTTGAGAAAAAATGAATGGGAGGTGTTAGAGAAAAAGGAATGTTGGGAAAGAATGAATGGGAGGTGTTATGGAAGAAGGAATGTTTTCAATTTGTTATGTTGATAATAAGTGTTATTATAATATGTTTTGCATGAATGTTTAAAATGTCTTGATAGGTGCAACCCAAGGGTAGGAAATGTTGAATGAATGGGAGGTGTTGGAATGTTTAAAATGATAATCTAAGTTAGGAAATATTCAATGTTGAAAATGAATGTTATGGTAAGAATTAATGTTGGGCAGAAGTTTATGAATGTTAAAATTTTTGATAGAAATATGGATGAATTAGGAAGTTTAAAAGCAAATATATGTTAAGTTCAAATTTTGATATAATGGATTTTTAATTAATTTAATTTTTATTTTCAATGTTCAGGTACATTTGATGCGGCTGAAATCATGGCAAATGGGGGTAACGGTTTTTTTGTTTTTTAATCATAAGCGAAGATTCCAGGATTGTGAAGTTTGTGCTAAATTAGAGCAATGATTTTAAACAACAATTTGATGAATTTTCATTGATTTGTTGTAAATAATCATTTCTCTAATTTAGCATAAGCTTCACAATCCTGGAATCCTTGCTTGTGATTAAAAATCAAATGATCGTTATCTCCATTTGCCATGATTTCAGTTATGTGAATTTGCACAAGCGATATTTTAAATTAAAGATTTGGGACGGAGAACTTGGTGACAATTTTAAGACATCTATTTAAGATCATATTTATGGTGAAGTATGTATTAAAGAAACATGTTCGATGGATTAAAATAATACAAAATTTAATAGGTCTTTTTGTGATTTTTCGTTAGTATCAATCAACCAAAAGTAAAAATTCGGGGCGGAGTGGGGATAGCCACATCCGTTATCTCATCCCTTAGTGGTCTAATAGACATATGGGGACCCGAATAAAGTACTTTTGAATTTTCAAATTATATTTGAATTCATTTTTAAGCATGTTAAAGTACAACCATTTAAGCTTTTATGTTAGTTGTCATTCAAGAAAATATTCATAAAATCTCAATGAAAAAATATACTGTGCACAACAATTTTGATAATTGGACAAAAAATATATTGCACACAACAATTGACATGGACAAAAATATAGATCAATTTATTTTTGATATGTAGTTAAAAACATCGCAATGGAATACCATCTTCAACTATCCGTTCATGGTCACATATGGATAGTTTCCATTTTTTGGTTTTTAACTGTTTTTTTGATGGAACTTGTATCAATTTTATTCGAGATGCACATACTAAATGACTATATTGACAACATATAACATCGGGCTCATAATCTTGAAAGTAGACATAATTTTTAGTCATATGCGTCTGCTGAAAAAAGTAGCCTTTTAAAATGATGGATCCTCTTTCGTATGTAAATCCGTTGTCGTTGTAGTCCTCCAATAACTTCATTTTTTCTTCAGTGCATCGCATCAAATAATATTTGACATTTTCGTTGTTGTCTACAGGTGCAATCACAGCGAAAACATCTCCTGTGCAAGTTATGATTGGTGTTAGCGTATTTAAATGAATTAAATTGACTACTTATGGCGATGGATTAGAATGAACAATTGATTAAAAAGTAAAAAACAAGTTTATTACTTTCTCTTACGAGATCTGAAATTCTATCGCCATCAGACGATATTGCTATTTCTTCTGATTCTAATTCTTCAACACTTGCTAGAGGCATTTTTCCTTTTGGATTAATCTCTGTGTGTCTCCAAGCTTTTATGTAGTTGTTTGTTATGTTTTCACAAACTTCTGTAGACTCGACATTTTCAATGCAAATATGACAAAAGCATGATTGTTTTCTACTGTCAAATGCAAACACGTTGTGAAATGATTTTGTTTGAATAGAGTGAAGATCTCTAGTTCCATGTATGGTGCTAGCGTCATATGGTATTGATCTATTTATATCTTGGACCCCAACAAGCCAAAAAAACCTACACAATAAATAGTGTACATGTGTACTTAAATGTTAGTATATACATTTTTTTAAATTTTAAGAAATAATATAAATTAAAAAAATAGTGGACATACCTGCGCACGTCTTTTGATTGTTGATTATAATCATGGCTTAGGTTTAATTGACACCATTGGACAACCTCTGCAGCTGAATGAAACCGTGCTGAAGAATAGTTCATTTGCCATCTTCGAAGTGCTCTTTTCACGCATGCTCCTGCACCATCATGCTCACCTTTTCCATCCCCAGTCTCAAAGAAATTCCAGCGATGTTTAATGTTCAGCGCTTTATGAAGTCGACATAACCAAAAAAATGATCGTGAAGATTTAAATTGACCCGCACATCCATCAGACCATATCCAATGCTCTTTGAATTTGACTTCGCGTTTTTTCAGTGAGTCATAGAAAATATTTTCTATACAATGTTGGACAAAATGTGTGTCGTGTGTACGATCATCGCTGATATAGAAGTGATATTCTTTAATCACATCTCGATTGTCACATGTGCTTTCAATGCCATCGACATCCTGTTGAGAATGTCTATATACAACATGGACAAATATCGAAACTTGGTCAGAGTGATAGTATTCACTCTGTATTTCTTTTTGTGCAGCAAATGTATAGTTTTCAGCAAAATCAACCACCGACAAAATTGTTCCGGGTGGAAAAATCTCACGAGACTGTTTGAATTGAAGATCTTGCCATCGTGCTCTATGTGAATGCTGGGTGTATTTATAAATTTCGCTTTCAAATTTTTTGAGAAAATCTGTGACGCATATCTTGTCTTCTAGCAAATCAATTCTTTTGGACTGTGAATCACTAGAACTTGTATTATAGTTGATGTATTCGTATCTCTTCCAATCAACATTTACATTTGACAACGATTGATCATTATCGATAGAGTATTTATTGTGGAATAACACCAAATTTCCACAATGATGACAATGTTTTCCATTGACACATTTCTTTGAATAAAATACTTCATCGTGATTTCTCTCACATAAAATTTGAGATATGAATTCACGTATCGTCGGCGGAGGTGGTGAATTTGTCCAAAACATTTTACCAAATTCAAGAAACGTGTCATAATATAACTGAAATTGCACATGATAACGGCAACAACATGTATCACGTATAGTTATAGGTCGAACATACCATGGTTTTTGTTGCACAAATGTAGTGATTGATATATTAATTCCACGATGATCTTCCTTGAATTTATTGAACAATTGTACTTGTGTCATGTCCATTATATGTTTTGGTTGGCTTTCATATACATTTCATGATATTCTTTTGCGTATCACATCTCTTGCATTTGGTGAAACTCGAGCATGTTCCAACCAATATTCTCGTACAATATCTTTAACACCTGCTCCTAATCTATCTTTGTAAGGTTGTCTACAAATAATTGCCCAACAAGCAAGTTCATTATTTTCATCTATTTGCATTCTGAATTTGCTATGTTTGTATAATGTTTTTCTTGATGTTCCAACTGCTTTTGCTAGTTCTGTTGTCAAACGCTTTTGTTTAGTACTAGCTGAAAGAATTGCTGTATGAATTGCTTTACGTGCAGCACTGATATCTTTCTTCCTGGATTTTCCAAATTTTTTTATTGCATCGCCTATATTTTCCATCACATTTTGTTTCAATTTCGACTCTTTTGTTACTTTGTGAATACCCAATAATGATGTAGCACCTTCTAACTTCTTGGACACTAATAAACATCTCAAAATTTGTGCTTGTCCTGCTATTGAGTAATCCTTGAGAACTTCATCATAAAATTTTGTAGCACGATATCGTGCAACATGTATTGGTAGTTTTTCTCCATATTTGTCGCAATCAATGTCTTCTAACATTTCATCATCAATAGTAAAAGTACCTATACATCAAGTTAAATTTAATTTAACATATATCAAAAAATAAAATTCATTATAAAAAAATGAATTTGGAAAATATATGATATATATATACCAGGTTCAATTTCTGGATTTTGAACTTGATCTTCAATATTGATTTCATCGACATTAGCATGTAAATCACTATTTACATCTTCTACAATGTTCTTTTCAACTTCAATTTGTTCTTCTTGTACTCTATTTTCAATTTCCATTTCTTCAACATTATCATGTAAATCTGTATTTATATCTTCAATAGTTCTCTCTTCCGTTTCAGCAACCCTTTGTTTTTTGGCAATATATCTGAGTTTTTGTTTCTCTCTATTATCATCATCATCACGTTTACGATCAGCTTTTCTTTGACGTTTTCTCTTATTGCCCATGATTGTTTAATCTATAGACGATAAATTAAAGAATCATATTACTTTATAGTAAAAATAAATAAATTAAGATTTAAAAACATTTACGGAATTTATAAAAACATGAACTGAAATTTACTTTACCTTTTAAAAATTTTGTAAGAGTCTTTTGAAGAAGATTTCTTTGGAATTAACTTTCCTTTGAAAAAATTCTCTGAACAAAAATCTTCTTTGGAAAATAATAAAAACACCTTGTGCCAAGGAAGAAAATAAAACACCTTGTAAATAAATCTTTGTTGTAAAATTCATTGCAAAAATACTTTTTTGAAAAAATATCTACGAAAAAAACCACTAGAAAAAATACTTTAAATAAAAACTTATTTATAAATATATCTGGGAAAAAATCATTGTAAAGAAATAACTCTTTGAAAAAAAACTCATTTCAAAGAAATAAGAAGTACAAAATTACCTTGCAAAAAATCCTTTGCAAAATAAGATAACTATTTGAAAAAACTCCTTTCAAATAAATAAGAAGTGCAAAACTACTTTGGAAAAAAATCATTTGCAAAATACCTTAGCAAAACAACTATTTGAAAAAACCTCTTTCAATTAAATAAAAAGTGCAAAGCTACTTTGAAAAAAAAACATCCTTGCAAAGAACCTCCTTGCAAACATGTCTAAGAAAAGAAATATTTTGAAAAAACTCCTTGCAAATATCCCTTAAAAAAAACACTTTCAATGTGTCTTTTGGAAAAAAGAAGAAGAAACATACTTTGTAAAAATCTCTTTTTCAAAAAAATGTTTTCTTTGCAAATATACAATAAGAAAATAAATATTTGGAAAAAACTTCTTGCAAATATGCCTTAGAAAAAAAATTTCTTCAATGTGCCTTTGGAAAAAAGAAGAAACATACTTTGTAAAAACCTCCTTTTGCAAAAAATGTCTTCTTTGTAAAAATGCAATAAAAAAGAGATATTTTGGAAAAACTCCTTCAATGTGCCTTTTGTAAAAAAGAAGAAGAAACATACCTTGTAAAAACCTCCTTTTGCAAAAAATGTCTTCTTTGTAAAAATGCAATAAGAAAAGAGATAGTTTGGAAAAACTCCTTGCAAATATGCCTTAGAAAAAAAAACTCCTTGCAAATATGCCTTAGAAAAAAAAACTCCTTCAATGTGCCTTTTGTAAAGAAGAAGAAGAAACATACCTTGTAAAAACCTCCTTTTGCAAAAATTATCTCCTCCTTCCGAAATTAGTTTGACAAAAAAATGCGAAGTTCAAACATGCGAAAATAATGAATTAACTTTACGTTTATTTATATGAGTATAAAATTTTTATTTTTATTTTTTTTTCGGCCGACGTATTTGTTTTTCCGTTTAGTTATTCGGCCGAATAACCTTCGCCATAAGTTACGGCGCCGTTACGGAAAACAGTTATTCGGCCGAATAATTATTTCGGCTGAATAATCTCTGAAACATGAACGATTCAGATCTCTGCAAAATTTTCAGGTTTCTCCATTTTCGGAAGGAGAAAACCACCTCTTACACAACAAAACGAATGTCGGACTTCATACCAGTAGATTCATCATTGAATCTACTTTACGAGGGTATAAATTTTGTTGTATATAGATAAGAACTTATATTTTTTAAGTTTTATATTCGTAACATGTGTCGAGTTATGATTCAGCTCTTTAAAAAAACAGCGAAAAGAAAAATCCATAACTTTGAAAATACAACACCAAAAAAATCGAAGAAAATGTGAGACTCTTCATTGACGTGTCTACTTCAAAAGGGTGGTCGTAGATTTTTTGATTTTATAGCGGATTGAGAGAAAAGTGGTGCAACAAAAAGGTTGTTGAAAATCGACTGAGTTTCCCCATTGATCGACTTTAAAACAATATAATAATTAGTATAGAGGTCCATTGGATGCAAACTTATAGTCAGGCACTAGTACATTGTGTGTAGATTGTCGTAGCATTTTCAGTTTTTGCAAAACACAAGTCTAACAACGATTTTAGTGGTGCAACAAATCATAACTCTTTTGTAGTCTTTTCATTTTATAAGAATACACTGTCAAACATTTGCGAAATCGACATATCAAATCTTAATAAAAAAAATTGAAAAAATTATGAGTAGAAAGCTAACATAATTCTACAAAAGTTTTCTTTTTACGGCAAAGTGAAATTTTAAACAAAAATATCACTTTTGTTCGCCCGAAGTTGGAAGACATGAAAAAAACAGAATTATTTTCTCACGAGACCCCCCAAAATAGACACCCATCTTCATTTTTTCACCCGTTGTCTTCTTTGATGCTTATTAACTCAGCTTTCAAACTTTTCACTGTTTCCAACATCTCGTTGGATGTTGTTTCTCTTAGTGGAGAACTTGGGTTTCTCCTATGCCTGTTGGCCATCTCTCTGTGCTGACTGGATGTTTTTATAGCCATCCCGCCTTCTTGTTCTACAGAATTTAACTATGCCATTATTGTTTCAGCAGTTGTGCTGTCTAAGTGTGGCCAATTAGTTGTTTGTTAGAATTTATAAACAGCAAGGTAATTAAAATAAAATAAAAATTACAGGCAATATGCAATAGGAAAATATTTAAGCATTTATATATATAAAAAAATCACAGCATTCACGCAATGATCTTAAGGTCCTAGTGCAGTGACCGTTCTCTAATACCAATTTGTCATGTCTCCTCTTACCAAATTTTTTTTTTTTTTTTGCACGGGCCTACAGCCCTACAGTACTATTCATGGTTCTGCCATAGTTAATAACTATACCTAGAAATATATCAGAAGCAGAACATGTTGCGGACGTCTGCCACACATTCTACCGAAATGCTTGTCGTGACTTTTACTAAAGTGCTATAGTCTTTCAGACTATACGCACCCTTACGTCTTATGTCTTATAACCTTGGCCATACTCGAACATGCATGTGTGACGTGGAGGTCCTTTATGCCGACATGATGACATATCCTAACCTCTATAAATGCAACACTAAACACATGTTTTCTATCTGCACCAAGGTTGTATCACTCCATGACATGCCTAATCAGTATGCATATAACACTTAGACTATGCTATCATAACTAATATTATCAATAATATTACATTTATCAACCTTGCAAGGGCTTCATGATTCAAAAACCAATTATAACATTGATTATAAATTATATATTAAAATGACAAAGGTTACCTAAATAATTATATGGATATATATATAAATATATATTAATACATAGCCCATATGTATCAATAATATCTTTAAACATCATACCATATAACATTAGTGTTATTATTTCTATAAACACAATGGTTAAATACTTTGCACCATGGTCTAAATATCCCACTCATATATATCTATATATATCAACAAATTACTATATGTTAAACTTATAGCATCGTTCATTTTGGGCCATAACATAAAACTATGGATAACATGGGTGTAAATATATATATAAGGTTATATATATATTTTATACAACCTTATAGCACCCTTGTTTAGAAGGCCTAAAGCAGCATCCACTATGCATATAATGTATGGGATAAATAACAACATAAAGCCTTAGCCTTAAGGCTCAACGCCACATACTTAACACATAATGGTTAATTAAAAAAACATAAGTGGTCGCTAATGAAAGCCGACCCTGCCACTCAACGTGGCTCATCCTCCAAACGTTAACCACTTAAATTTTAAGGTAAGATCGATCATTCTATGTATCGACAGGCATCCATACTTCCATGTTAACCATGACATGGAAACTACGAATGAACGTAGCACGACTCCGACTATAACATGGATTATTGTTGTGTGACTCGGGATACCATTGTTGCCTCGACTCAACAGGTGGTCTACGTGGTTCATGGCTTGCGCCACACAGACTTAACCATTCCATCAACACGTTTTAAACAAATTCTTTGCTGCCTTGTTGGCAGGTGACAAGGACTCTTGCTCTCGTGGATGGAAGGTCATACACTTGCTGCATTGAAGGCTTGGACGACGTGGTGGAAGTGGTTGTTCATTCCATTAATGGAACTCCGTTAGTGGGATGCCACCCCGAGGCATACTGTACACCAAACTTGCACTGCATTAAACTCCCTTCAATGTGATCCGTCGATGGTGATTTGGACCAATGCATGGATAATGTGATCCGTCGATTTGGGTGCTAGACTTTTGCGCCCAGTCCCTTCACGTCTGCATTAACTCCATTCCTTTATAGGTCGTATTGGTCTTCACCTGCTCTCCCTGGAACTCTATGTTGATAGTCATTTCACTTGGTTTTCATCTCATTGTTGTTCTACTGCGCCGAGGGCTTCGGCTCTACGCGGTGTAAGGTGTATGAGCTACCAAGCTATGGCACTTTCATTTCTTGAGATGTACACCAAACCAGTTGGAACCATCCTCAGCGTGGCCGGCATATGCAAGGTAAATTACAGTATTTTCCTTTCACAAACTTTATGTTTTAATGAAGTCGTGGTTTACTGCAAGTTACATTTATGTTTACATTTGAATGGCCAAAGTTTGACCATCATTGTGTTACTGTGACAGGTGCATCCGGAGCCGAGCTGCACTGCGACTCTATTGATTCACCAGGTAATTTCACAGCTCACTCATGTTGCAGCTTCATCATAGCAATGTTTAACTTTCGTTATCTGTGGGTTTTGGTATATCCCTGAGGTTTAACCTCGCGCCACACTACAATGTGCAGGGAAACAACTGCAAGGGTGGGGTTGAAGCATTACTACAAGCTCACAACTGACGTGGAGACTTAGTGGCTCGCTAAGCTCAACAAGTAACTCATCGTCCCAACTGCCTCGGGTTTGGTTTACCCCGCTGGTGGGGGCAGAGTTACTAAAACGTTGTCAGTTAAGGTTAGGGTTTTCTCCTGCTTTCATTTGCAAGTTTTTAAGTAGCACAACCTTTGGCCAAAAACGATAGGGGCGTGAAGCCAGCCTATGAGAAAGTCATTGTGACCTCTATGTTCTCCATCGTCGTCGCAGGGTTGTTGTGCACTTCACAAACGCAGTACAGGGGACTCCCCACTGTCATGTGTAGATTAAGGGAAAAGATCCAACGACGCTCTGCCCCTGGCAGAGGCGTCGAGATTCTATGTAACCGGATTCTTTGTAATTAATATGGCAATGCCACAGCCTTTATGATTCCACACTCTGTCTGTATGTTTGGTAAATGATTTGATTTTGTAATGATAACTTGTTTGCGAGCCCATCTTGACTTGAAATTCCCGCTACGATTCTCGTCAGGTCTAAATGTTATATCTATAAATGATATGCATTTTGGATACATGGTCTGTATGCATAGATGCCCTTGGCATTCGATATTATTATGCAATGTATACGTTTTCCTTCACCACAGTACATGCATAACAATTAATATTAGATGCATATGATGTTAATATGAACATAAAGATTCGTTGATAGTTGCATATCACAAATGCATCGTTTAATGCTCATTTAAAGGGAAATCCTTCTCATGCCATGCACCTTTCACGATTTCGCTTGCATTCATATCAGCATACAGTAATATGGTTTTTAATTCTTGCATAATGAATGTTTAGGGTAAAGGCATTAAGCCTACCCACCTATATGCACAATTAAATGTTTATGTGAATCGATTCCTTGTCCATCTTCAACAATGTTTAAATACATGGAATGCGTGTATGCTCTACATTGTTTAAGTCTTGAAGGTATGAGATGCATGGTTATGTATTAATGTGGACAAGCCGACAGTAATACAATGTGCAACGAATATATATATATTAACGCCATACATTAAAATAATGGCATTCTTGTTAAGGGTAAAACCCTAGGTTATGAATCGTTTTGTTCTGCACTTAATGCACTTGACATCGCATTCCATTTTATATATTAGCATATATACAGAGCAATCTGGATTCTCCAAGACTCGCATATCGCCACTGGCGAATATATTCATTTCAACATTAATAAATGAGTATTACACTGCTGTCTAAAATAGCAATATTCATTTAACTCGGAATGATATTTAGGCATAGATTCAACTCAGAAATTATATGCAGCAATATATAATTTATTTCATTTCTCGGAAACTTAGCCTAGAATTTCCATTTAATGCATAAGGTCGATTTTGACCATATCTAATTAAAACATCAAACTCTGTCCAAGAATAATATCTCACAATTTGAACAAATCCCAACATTAGCATTGTCTAGGTTTCTCTTTTTGAAATAAACTATGATATAAAAGAGTTGATAAGATATAAGGGCTAGGCATGTAAACCCTCAGGTTTACATCTCTGCCCTGTTTGCAGCATTACAATACAAGGCATGAGATCTCTATTGAATACTGGGATATATTTAAATATGAACACCTACAATATGAAAACATGGTTCGTCAAACCCTAGGTTAGCACATGTTCCATATCAGTATTATGTTAGATACTGTATACATTTTGAAACAATATAAGGGTCTTAATGTTGTATATATACTGCAACTAGAATGTAGGTATTTTCACAGCCAACCCATAATCACAAATATTCCAGCATCTTTAAAGATGATCATAAGGTAAATTCATTTCAGAGATCTATATGTCTAGCTGAGATTCATGTTCAGAATATACAATAAACAATACATATATAGTCAGATCTGATGCATATGCCATTCAGCTATAAATCAGATATACTTCAGAAACATATATAAATATTGTTCCAAACAAATACTCTTCCAGTTCAATATATATACACTTATTTGAATCTGTTGACCAGTGGAACTAGGCACAAACCTCCCAACCTTTGACCACCAAGTTCTCCTTGCTCTCAGGTCACCCCCGAGCTGAGTTCAGAGTCCCCCGGGTACAGTATAGTTTTTAGTTTACCCTTAACTTGTTATTTCCCAAGTTATTTCAGTATATTTCAAAAGGCAACAGGAAACCCAACACCCAACTCAGTACTCCTGAGCTCCAAGGTGCTCCAGGGGCGTTTAAGCCTTAGCCAAAGAGAGAATCACTAAACACAGTCTATTCAGGTATATGCAGTACTCCTGCTAACTTGGGGTAGTTCTCCTACCTGCACACAATTAAGTGTCCAAGCCCATACCAAACTATTTGATTCCTCTAATTCTAAGTCAGTTTGGTCCTCCCAAATATGCCCTTAATCACTTGGCTTCAGGACCAATTTGGTTCACCCAAATCTGTCCTCCCTCACCAGCATTCATTGTCTCAGGTTGATGTTTTCCCATTCCCATTGCTCTTGTGTGTTTAGCTCATGAGATTGTGAATAATGCATAATATGAGAGTTTCCATGAGTTTTCACCTTTTATTCTCTTAGGGGAATTTTTCATCATTATATGAATTCTTTTAATTCATTAATCTCTCAATTCTTTTCTTTAGGGTTTGCCAATTGTCTCGAATAATAATTTCTTATTATTATTATTAAGTGGCATTTTCCTCCAACCCTTAGGGGACTGTGACTCCCTCTTTAATGTGTTGGTCCACATGGTCAATAGAAACCTCTTTAGCAGATTTCTAACTTTTCTAAGTATAAATGAAATAATACTTAGCAGAAATATAATAGGGGTATTACAATGGATTGCCATGTTATGCTTCACATTTCCCCACCTGGATTTGGTCTTCATTGCATAAATTGATTACTCGAGATGATGGTTGGTTATTACCTTTTCGTTTTGGTATTTTGATTGATCATTTGATTTCACCCATCATGAGTCTATATATTGCATTGATCTAATATTCAAATCTTATTTATACATTTACATATCTAGAATCATGATACTTTGTAAATAATATATTTTTTTTAGTTTGTTTGTTTAGGCTAGTTTAATTTATTAGATGTTTAATTTAAGCTTATCAAAATTTGTTTTTTATGATCATGCTTTGGTTTTGATTAAATTAATTTGTGAATTTGAAAAATACATTTTATTAAATCTATAGTTTAAACTCACACAATTTAATTTAATGAAACCAATATTTTTAACAAAAAAACACATATGTTTTACCTTATTTAATTTTAATCTCTTTGATTTTAATATAATTTTGATTGTCCATGATTTTTGGAATCATTGAGATTAAAATTTAATATTTACGAATGTGCAACACAAAAGCATTTGATTATGGATAACATTTTCTTTTTAATAAGCTTGAATTGAAACATATTTCACTTTCTTTTGCAAAATTAAAAATGATTTATTTATTGTGGGGTAAAGCAAAATATTTGGTGTGGGTCCCACTCTCTATTTCTCTCCTATGTTTCTCTACAAACAACTATATGTGGAAAGTGAAATATAAACTCTTAAAATTTATTTTTCCCAATGAGTGTGGGATAATGATTTTGACATCCAAATCAACAGTCACAATTCATCAAATAATGAAATCAATGGTTATTGAGTCTCAACTTCCGAGAACTATATCTTGAGTTCTAGAAGTCCAAATTAAGTCTGTGATAGCTCGTTGGAAAGATGGGAGGATGATGAACAATTTGGGAACATTATTTTTGAAAAATAGATAGTTTAAACACCCTAAAAATTTGCTTGAAAAGACAATTTCAGATTTAGATTAGGTTTTCCTATTTTTGTTATTATTTGATTTGCAAATGAACTTGTATGGATTTGAATTTGTTTCATTAGATTTAGAATGTTGTTTTTTTTATAATTTAATATTTTGAATTGTACAGGTGTGGATTCATATTTGAAGAAATAAATTAAAATCTCGTATCATGAATAATTAAAGCAACGTCATTCGAATTTGAAGAAATCAATTAACATCCCGGATCATGAATAATTAAAAAAACTTCAAGCTAAAAGCAGTGATTTTCATACGCGATTTATGGAGCAATGGAGGTGAATATAGAAAATCACAGACATGGTTTTGTGTAGAATGACTCCAATTATCTAGCTTGTTAGTGGAATCCTCAGAAAGTGCTTCATTTGGGAGATCCGACTGGCTTTGTAAAACGGAATTTCTCATATTTTTCTCATGGACAGATTTGTTAAATGAGACAACTCAACCAATTAGCTCATGGATTTGGGGAAACTGATCTTGTCTTCTGAATCATTCATTTTATATAAATACCTACCTTCTATGCAGAGATAAGGTAGGGGGACTTCTGATGTAATTTCTTGTATCAAACTTTGTGGAATGCTCTGTCTCTCAGAGACTGGTCTGTAATTTTTTGCATGCTTGTTAATGGAAGATGGGATGCTATCTGCATTTGGTTCCAACACATGATCAGATAAAGTTTTCTTGTCTTGGTTATGTTCCTCTTAGGTTATTCATCAACTAATTTGTCTTAGATGTTGATAATTGTAGGAAATGATTGTTTACTTTGAATGTTTTCTGTAAACGAATTGTGATGACAGGGTGCATTGAATGTTTTCATTGATCTATGTACATGACACATTTCCCTATGGATTATCAGCATGTTAAGATATCAATTGTTTAGATTTTATTAAATGGTAGCTTTTATTAATCCTAGGTACTTAGTCTCTGCAATCTTTAACTGATTCAAAGCAATTGATGTTTCATTTTTGTTATCAGTGAATGCTCATCAGAGAATAAGGAAGATTTATCTTATTTATTCTTTTTGTTATATTCCATTCTAAAGCAGAATCTAATTAACTAACTCCAATGAATTTCAGATAGGTTTTTCTTTCTGAATAGTGAACCTAAGACCTCATTAATCTCATTACACTTTTACAAATTAGTCACTTAGTTCACATAACCAATGAGTCTCCTTTTGGAGCAAAACCACAAATCTAACGGAGGCTTAAATCCGTCAGAAGCAATCATCCCAAACGACTGGAAAATAGGGAGATCCCTGTGGGGGTTTACTGAAGTTCTTGGATCGGATTGCTATCCTTTGCATTGACATGTGGGACAATCCCAGGGGTCAACAACATGTTTTAAAGCATCCTCCATCGACTTGTCCTAATCATTGCTTAGACCCTCATTCTACATTATATCAACTTCAAACCCTTTGTCTAACATTGTTTCCTCTTCATCTATGTTTGGTTCCTCTTCACATCTCATGCTATACAATTATATCATATCTTCATAACAATTGTGATTCCAAGGGCTTATACCATTACGCCAATGTCTTATCATATGTCGAAAAATTATAGTTCTTTTTCTCACCTTTCCACCAAGACAACCATGACATGGACATGGATATTTGTCCACTTCCTTATCAATGTATATTCTCTCATCATATGCATGATATTGATCCATTGTCAACCTTCAACATTTATTCATCTTTGATGCTCTACATTTCAATATTAATCTGATATGTAAATCAACAAATTTCAAATAATCTAGATATTCCAGCGGCACAAAATCAACTACATTGGTGTTAACAATAGCAACATTGACAATGAACTAAGCTGAAAGCACTCAATTTGATGATAGGATGAATTGCAAGATGAAAGGCAATTGATTATTTGGTAAAAAAGAAAGCAGAAAACTAGGCATTGCTTCTTAGTTTTTTTTAAGTAATGGTTTAACTGTACTTATAAGGAATTCTCTCAAACATGCAAAGATGACACATGGAATCTGGATATGAATTTTTGTGAATGGGAAGGAGCTAAAAAGGAGAAACCTTACCTTCTTCTAAATGTATAACATGCTCAGTATTAGAAATTAGGATCAACACTTGTATTACTGGTCTCCAATGGAAGATTAGGATCACGGGGAAAGGAAAATGACCTTTACCCCATTCATAGAGAAACTCAACATTATTTTTGTTGAAGGAACTATTGTTGAGGAGGCCTCTCCTATAAAGCCTCACTTCGTAAGTCATTTCAAGACTGTATTTTTCATTTTTTATGTGTAAGAGAAACTAAGAACTCAAAAGGAGATTATTGTAATTTTAATTATGCATTAGTAGCCTTGAGGAAGAGAATATAAATACTATTATATATACCCTTCCGAAATTTTAATTTGTTGCTTGTAAATGCGTTTATGTAAATATATGATGCATTTTGCAACAAAAAAAGAAGAAGACAAGGACTCTCAACAAGTGACCAATTTTAGTGCTACAAACCAAGTCCCTAAATATCATAGCCATATATCAATGAAAGTGTCTCAATGCTACTAAATATTCAGACTTTACCCATGATGTCTAAGAACTTGAGTTGGAAACACTATTCTCTTTCGTGTGTTAATGATTGTGTAACTCTTACACAATCTCATTTTTTAAGCCAGAGACATAAAATACAAAGGACCAATGAATAAACACATAGGATGATATTACTACTTTCACCATGTCGTCCTTATAACTAAGAGAGACTATCCACAATTACATCATGTAAATATTGAAGATCACAATCTTTGTTTTGCACAAATTGACTACTAAGCTATAGGTATCATAAAATGTACTCGATGTCAAGCTATTGCTGGAAACCTGCCACCATGTTAGCCATCTATACAATATCATCCATAAAAAGCATATTAGCAATAATTAGTGTTGCAAATATTGTTTTCAGGAATATAATCCAAGGGTCCAGAAAGAAACTTATCATAAATATTGAGAAAAATATCAAAAAGAAAAAAAATTGGACCTGAAAAACTATGAAAATATTGGTCAATCAACAACTTGAATAACTCGGGAGAAATTGGAAATATTGGGAGAAATCAAAGATATTTGCAATGACTAGAAATAATAACTCTGAACAGTAGGAATCCACCATCTAGGCAATTGATCCTGACATACACCTCTCAACACATGAGAGTGAATACCCATGTCATATGATGTTTTGAACTTTTAAGTATATGTCCAAAAACCTTTTTATAAAGGATCATTACAAAGGTAATAATTTCATTTCAAAGTCACAAAAGTACAAATATCGATGCCTCAAAATAACAGATGCGAGGATACTATGTCAAAGGCCTTGTGGAAGTTTTCCAAGCAACAATAGACATGTTGCTTACTAGATTTTGCTTATGTGGAGATAACATTATGTCAAAAGTACATCCACCATCAGATGATTTCTTTTAAAACCTTCTTGTCCTTTTGTACGGATATTTGTCAATTCAAGTAACTCAATAATTAGGTGATCAAGCACTGTAGAAAATAACTTGGTTAAGGTGTGGCCAACCATGATAAACTAAAATTATTAAGGCTTTACAGGCCAACAGAATTAAAAATAGGGTAAATAATATAGAAAGTGAAAGTGGAATGTTAGGGTGTGTGGGGAGGGGGTATTCTGTGGTGAATACAGAGAGTTTTTAAATCTATCCACATTTATGGTAATAGACCCTAGATATGTAGATAACAGCTCCCAAAGATCATGAACATGATGCTATGAGTAAGGAAACCACTAACTAACTTATAATTCTAAGGTTATATGGTTTGAACATTGAAAAAACATCAAGCAAACCCTAGAGTTCAATATGAAATAATGAATTCCCCTAAAAGTAATGAAAAATCAACCACAAAACCACAATAAAGTAGGAACAATGCACTAACAAAAGTTGAGTGCACCTGGAACATGCAATGATGGGTATACTCGGAGTTGGAATATGAGTTTAGAATCCTCCAAACAAGCACCTAAAAAAATCCACCTATAATGTGAGTGGATCTCCAAGTACCTAGATCTAAACTCTCCTTGTATGCCTAAGTGTGGAAAAGAAACTAGAAAGTTCAAAGAGCATACCAAATGATTTAAATGTGGATTGTAGATGATGTATTCTAGATTCATTATGGACTCCTCATTATCATGCTTAAGGAAAGAA
The DNA here is from genome assembly GCA_027924585.1 of Larix kaempferi. Taxonomy (NCBI): domain Eukaryota; kingdom Viridiplantae; phylum Streptophyta; class Pinopsida; order Pinales; family Pinaceae; genus Larix; species Larix kaempferi. The sequence continues at coordinate 6,264,301 of BSBM01000799.1, read as the reverse complement.
CATTCTCCATTAAATTTTGTGAAAGAAAGGCTTGCATGCCATATGCTCATTGCATATTTCATTTGGTAAGTGTAGTGGTAATTTATGCTTTCCTACATTGTGTATAGCAATTTTTTCAAATATTATGTTTATAGGAAACCTAATAGAATGTCCATCAGTGCATGAGAATGCATATCGGCACATAGGGAATGTGAAAAAGCATCAATTGTATCTATATGGATCCCCCATACAACGGTAATAAATGTAGAACAATGGCAAAATAAGGAAACAAACCAACTACTCCTTTCAATTTCAACATCTATTGGCTCAACTTCTCCATTAGCTTAGCCATATTGTTTGAACCTTTACCTAGGCTTGCTCTAGATTTCAAAACATGAACATTGTTAAGGAATAGAATCCCTCCACCTCGACCTCCACCTAAAGGAGGATCACCTTGAATTTCAATGTCAAAATAAGCCCATGGACCACTTTCATTGATCTGTTCCTCTAGCAGAACCCTATACCTTTTCTCTTTTTTTATTGATTGAATCCAACCAAAATAGCTAACCCATTTACTGTCCATAGGAGGGACTACTTTATCTTCAAATATCAAAGTATTGTAAGCTACCTATATTCCCCAGGCAGTTATTAGGGACAAATCCTTTATCTTCTTCATGGAGGCATCAGTACACCATTTTCTCATCCTCTTTTGAGGTAGGTAACTATGCATATTTATTTGTACCTTCTTGTAAACTAGACTTGATTTTAAAAAAAATATCTTCATTCAAGAAGAATAGCATCCCAAATCCATATAAGGATGTGTTGCTTTGATGGATCTATAAAAACAACCCAAGCTCTAGATTTGTCCAAGGGAAAAGCGACAAACTACCTAAAAGGGGAGACCTTAAGAGAACCTAGAACTAAAAAAGTTGGATCACTTTGTAAGGTATATCAAAAAGGAATAATTTGCATGTATTAAACAATTATTGCATTTTTATTCATCCATATCCCCAGGGCTACTATGATAGTGAGAGCCCTAAATTATTTTAGTTTTTCCTATGACTGACAAGATTTTAAAATTTCAACAGACAAGGCTATTGTTTCAATGTTGCTCTAGCTATTGATAGATACCTATACAACTCCAAGATCAGGAGAATACCACCTTTAGGGCATTCTAGGTGATGCCATTTGGCCTTTGAAATACTCTTGCTACATTTAAGGGTTTAATGAACAAATTCCTTGATAAGTATCTCTGCAAGTTTTCCATAGTTTTCTTTAATGATATCCTCATATATACTAGAACATTTAGAAAATAGTTGGAGCATTTGGGTCTAGTACTAGCAATTTTAAGTCTAAAGAAGCTCTATGGAAAAGAATCCAAGTCAGAAATTTATGAGACTTCCTTGGAATATCTTTGCTATATATTTGCAAAGGGTGTTTAGTAAAATATTGTGAATATTCAAGCCACTCAAGCCACTACAGGGAAATATCATACCAAGGTTGATTATCTCTTGACTACTTCCCCTGTTTCATCAATGAATTAACCTTCCACGATAAATTATCACTTGGATGCAGAGGCCTCCGCCTTCTTCATAACCATCATTCCCTGCAAGTTGGCTGGTCGCCCTAGAGAATTTTTACTCATTAACTTCTACATCTACACCTTTTACTTTCATCTAAAGAGTACCTTAAAAATGGGGGGGATTTAACTAGGATAAATGGCCACTCATTGAAGTAATTGATCCCCACATAACTAAAGATGATATACTCTTGGACGATATACTAAGGAACTTTACATTTGCAATAGATGATGTGATGCATCAATGGGGTGGTAATTTTGTTATAAATTTATATGCAAACTCTAAGGTGATGATGTTATTATATCCCTTGAAATGCTCAAAGAATTGTAGAAACCGATTCCAAATATGAATGAATGGCATTTATGTATGTAATCAAATTTCTACAAAAAAAATGAAACAAATGCTGGGAATATATCATTGGATACACAATTCACATGGATGCTTCATGAAGTGTTATTCGAAACACAAGGAGATCAAAAGAAACACATACTCACATAATGGTTACTTGTGAATTTGTTGTAGAGGTCTCTCCAACTCTGAAATATTTGTTTGCTTCTTCAAAAGCCTCCACATACGCTCCAAGGAAGTTTTAATTTCATGGAAGCCTCTATGTTTATATAAATTCCAATGGAAAATCCCCCAAATAACTAAAACCCCTGATCTCATCGGCTCCAATGCTCAGGGAAACTGCATTGCAGTCTTTTCATGTACCCTCAATAGTGATTACTAGATTGAGTTCCTAACCCAACCAATCCCTTGGGTTGAGGAGACAACTTCATTTACTTGGGGTTAATTTTGAAAGTTCAGGCATTTAATTAATTAGGAAGTGTGAATTAATTTTCCTAAAGTTTATTATGCACTTGAGAATAATTATTTTTCATCAAATAACTATTTTTATTTTTGAATAAAAGAGGAAAATGCTCCACAAGTGCGCCTTAGTGGATAAGGTTGAATGAGGAGATGACTTGCAAAAGAAGTTAGGAGAAAGCATCCAAAGTTAGAAAATTAAAAAAAAAAAAAGATGGTACAAAGCAGAAAGGCAGCAAAAACTCAGGAAAACCAACATAAAGCAGAAAGTAGCACAAAAGCAGAAAGTAGGACAAAATCACAAAAGCGGGACAAGGCAGAAAAGCAGGATAAGGAAGAAAAGCAAGAAAAAGCAGTAAAAAGCAAAAGCGTGATAGAAAAGCTAAAGCAGAAAAGGAAAAACGGAAGAAAGATATCTTTCCTTATCCATCCATGAGGGCGCATTAGCTTAGGATACTTTCTCCACAATTCATCCTCCATCTATAAAATAAGTAGATTGCACTACCTTCAGATATTTTGACACTTTGAGAATTGGAGTGAGTGCAATTGTGCCTCAGAGACTTGGGAGATGTGACCCTAGTCCAAGATGGGAGATGTGCCCCTGCTTCCTATGAGAGGATGATGGTATTCAGCCATTATCACTTAGTTTATTGTAGGTCCTGAATCTACACCAGAGAATTATGATCCTGTAGCATATATTTGATGGCTCTCCCTACAGATCTATGAGTAATTTCTTGGTTTTTCTAATGGAAGAGTTTCTTTTGGTTGTATATCATTCTTGAGAACTTTATGATGTATGAATCAATAACTTATGGATGATATTTATGTTATAATGAACCTTTTATTTGAATTATGAAGTTATACTGAATAAAAATATGATTCCAATACCTCTTTCTACACCTAGTCTAGATTTCAATAAAAAAGAGCTAGTTTCCATAATCTGCTTGGTAAATGAATGAGTATTGGTGTTGGAGCATAGGCCACAGCTATAGTAAAGCTGCAAATTTTGAGGAAGAAGCACAAGTGTTGAAGGGAAAGTGCTAATTTTGAATAAGCACCAATTTTTGGGCAGAAGTGAACAAGTGCACAGTACGGTGCCAGATGGACGAGCTCAGCGCAGAATACGGACCGGAAATCGCGGAGCTCGCGCGCACACGTCAAAGGAGAATGAATGTGGCCGAGTAGAAAGCTCAGCTACCGCAATAAATGAAGCGATGGAGTAGAGGGCTCAGCTACCCTCATTAAGGCTAAGTACAGAAGTTATGGTTGCTCTGACCAAGGAAGAGCAATGGACCAAAGCATTGAAGGCGAAGGACAAAGAGCAGTAAACAATGAAGCGGTGCCCATACCCGCAATCTGCGCCGAAAATCATGGAGCCTGCAGGAAGCGGCGACGTGACTGCAAGCGGCGCCTACAGTACACCTAGCCATGTACGCGGTTAGGGTTTTGGGGAATACTGCTAGGAAAGGCCCACCGTTTTGTAAAGGTGCGACCGTTAAGGCCACCTATATAGATGTGTAATTGTAAAGGAAGAAGGTTAGATGTTAGATGTTTTAGCCATTAGAGAGCTAGAGTGGCTAGAAGGACATTGTAAGTTGATGATTGAGGTTGCAGATAGTCTGAGTCGACGTCTGAACCATTGTAATCTTTGTAGAGGAAGAGAGTAGATCTAAGATAAGGGCTCCCAGCTGTGTGCGTGGAGTTTCCTGGAAATATCTAAGGCTACAGCTGTGTGCGCAGCATTACTGTGTAATTTCCCTTTGAGTTAATATAAGATATACTTCCTGTGGACGTGGTTTCCCGTGGAGGTGAATTCCATAAGTCTTGTTGTTATGATAATGTTTCGCGTGAATGCATGTCTGTGTGTTGTTATCTATGCTTTCATGAACATTGCGTTATCTTTATGAATATGTTAAGTACGTTCTCGAAGCTTCCTTAGACGTTATAATTGTTAAGTATTGAAGGAATCTATAGAACGCCGTCACTGCGGAACTTGAGAAGTGTGTGGCTGCGCCGTGGCGCAGGGCCTGAAACGTTACAATATCGGACGCCGAGGGTAATCGCCTCGTGCGTCGGAGTGGAGATACCGCGCAGCTAGGCTGGTACGATTTTCAGCGCTGTCGTGCTGAGAGATCTACGGAAGAGTAAGACATTCCGCTCCGAGGACTCCCGGAAGAGGGGAGAAGATTGCAGTCTCCACGTCGCCAAGGTTGAGGAAGCTTGATTCCTTAGCCCCCCCATAGCCACTTCGGGTGAGACTTCGGGCTACTGCGCAGCTCGTTGCCGAGAGGGCCAGTGCACCAAGGGGTGTTTGTTGTTGTGCTTCATTAAAACCCGGGTCTGTCCAAAAAGCAGCCAACAAATGGTTCTGTTGCCTTGAGACTTGTTATTCCGGCGACGTGCAAGATTGATGCGCAACCTAGAGAAAAAGGGAGCCAACAAATGATTACGTTGCCTTGAGACTTGCTAAGCCAACAAATGGTTCTGTCGTCGGCTTCAACACTATTATTTTGAAGCCAATGTGCTATTGGAATCCTACAGCTAAAGAAATTCAAGACTGGTTTGATTCAAAGGCTAGAGAGTTCGTTGAACGAGAAAATAGAAGCTCTAGGCTTCAGACAAAAGACTGGTTGCAGAAGTATATTTATACTGACCTTCACGAAATTTTCTTTGTAACATTTGCACTTGAGTTGCATGCGTGGGTAGCCAAGCTAGCGGATACTAGACCCACTGTGCATGTTGATCAACCCGTCGCTTGGACGCCTGAGCTAGTTAGCATTTTGAAGCAGGTAGATAATTCCGTGTCCCGCGCAGTAGACTTTTGGTTGAACAGTCTACTGGAAAGCTTCATCACCGATTTTGCAGTAGATACGAGAAAGAGCTTCAGCGAAGCTGAGAGGAGTTTCTTCCGAGCACACGGGGGTAAGTTCTTAAATTCTCTGAACTTATCGATTAAAATGCTTCTGTATGAAAAAGGAAAACTATGCATAGCTTCCGATGAGTAGCATAGACAAGTAATGTCCACAGATTCTGGTAGTGATCTTGAACTTATTGGTTGCACTCGTAGTGGAAAACGGTATAAAGTAGGCCTTGACCAACATTCTTTTGAATCTAGCCCAGAAGATAGTCAAGCTCCTAGCGCGAGCCATATAGAGAGACAAGGGAGTGCTCATATCCCTTATCACCCTTTTACACCGCAAAAGCCGGACGGGGCTCAGTATAACCCCGCAGTAACACCTTCTAGTAGCCCGCACGGTACTTCTAGTACCTCAGCACCACCTTTGTTTAACCATCCTGGAGGCAATGCTACAGCACCTCCACATCAACCTCATGCAAAAAGGATGGGTGATGACATGAAGCTACCAACTTTTAGGGGAACAGAGCTAGAAGACCCTAAGCAGCACTGGTTCCTATGTGAAGCCATTTGGACAATTAAGCAAATTAATGATGATGCTGTTAAGCTGGTTCAGTTAGCAACCACACTAAGAGAAAGAGCCTTAACCTGGTTTATGAAATACTCAGCAGCACAGAATAGGACGCTTGCTGATGTAAGAAGTGCTATGATTAAGGAATTCAAGAAACCTAAATCAAAATCACAGTGTATAACAGAACTCAAAGACATAAAACAGTTACCTACAGAGTCAGTATGGGACTTTGACCAGAAGTTTAAAGCCTTGATAGATCAAGTAAGCTTTGAGTTTGCACCGCAGCAGCATAAGGAATGGTTCATTGCTGCGCTGCTTCCTCATATTAGACTTCCTCTTATGCAACAGAATCTCACTACTCAGGAACAAGCCCTAGAGATGGCTATGAAACTAGAAGCTTCACCAATTGCTGGAACAAGCAACGATGTTGCACAGTTGCAGAACCAATTAGCAAACCTAACCTTGCAAGTCCATGATATTAAGAAAGGAAAGGATATTAAAGAAGAAATTTGGTGTACAAAGTGTAAAGCGCAAGGTCATTCAAAGGACCATTGTCCCATTTTCATAGAGTATATTGCAACTGGAGCACCTAACCCTTTACCACAGGCCCAGGGGCCTTGGTGTGAAATTTGTAGAACTAGAGGTCACAGACCACAAGAATGTCGCTTGTTACAGAAATACGTACAAACTCCAAAGAATCTATATTGCAATTTCTGTAAATCAGTAGGACATGATGAGAACAATTGTAGAGCATATGACCTTATGATGGAAAGAAAACATGATGTTTATAGAGTACAATCAGAGGCACAAGGACCCACAGCAGGTCCACAGTATGAACCAGATCGCGCAGGCAAAGCAGGAAATTATAGGGGCCGTGGACGCACAGCAAGATTTGCTCGTGGACGAGGACAAATCACTTGTTACAACTGCGGAGCTCAAGGACATTATGCAAGGGATTGCCAAAATCCTACAACCATCTGCAGATATTGTAAATCTTATGATCATGTCATTGAAGAATGCCCTCAGTTGATGGCTAAGATGCAAGCAAAGACGCCACAGGTTAACCAGAATATTCAGTTGATTGGAGCAGAGAAAAGAGAACCAGATCCTACAGTTAATATAGTGACGCGCAGTGGAGCAACCACTGGTGCGCCAGAGTTGGGAACTGGAAAGCAAGCGACGCAATGGGTGCGCCGCACTAATATTAAATCGCCTCCGCTCAACCTGCAGAAGCAAAAAGAAGCATTCAAGCAAGCTCAAGAGTATTTCTCAGACCCGCGAACTTCAAGTTCTGTCGCAATTTCGCATAATGATATCAGATCGCAAGTGCTAAGACAAGAGAACCTGGTACAAGAACAGGCCACTACATCTGGAAAGCCTGATGATGAGGAGGATGCACTAGGCAGTGTCCATGCTTTCCTAATAAACTGCTTAAAGTTGTTGCGCAATGAAAAAGCAACTATGGAACTTCAACACCTATTGGATAAGTGCCAACAATCTGCTTCGATGAATACACCGCAGCGTGATGTTCACCAGATTGGAAGTCATACTAGAACTGGAAAAGAGATGAGGCTCACAGCGCAGATTGGAGCATTTGAAATGGACGAAGTCATTTTAGATTTAGGCTCAGAAGTTAATGTTCTCACCATGCAGACATGGGAACAGATGGGTAGCCCTCAGCTTACAAGATCTCCTATCCAGCTAAGACTTGCGAATCAGCAACGAGTTTCTCCATTGGGCAGACTACCCAATGTACCTATTGATATTGAGGGAGTAAGAAGTTCTGCAGACTTCGAAGTAATCAAAATACTGGATGATACTAGACCTTATCCAGCACTCTTAGGCATAGATTGGGCATTTGATAATTTGGCTGTCATTAATTTGAAGAAAAGACAAATGACCTTCGAGGATGAGTAGATCAGGGTCATCGCACCGATTGATCCACTTCAAGGACCACGGTATATTGAACCCATTCGGGCAGAAGAAGAAGCGCGCCACATGGAAAGTTTATACCAGATGACTGCTAGTCATAGTGACTATGTCAATCCCACAGCAGCATATCAGCTGGCGATGTGATAGCTCGTGCACATCAGATTCAGAAGCAGGACTGGAAAACTGGCAGAATCGCTTACACGAGGTTTCTGCAAGGCATTGCGCCATGATGACTAAATCCATTCGCTAGATTGGCACAGAATTGAAGGACACTCCAATTTTTGATGGTTTAACTGAAGTAAGTGAATTCATACATACATATGAACAACAGATCCTAGATGAGCAGCGCATACAAACATTGGATGTAGCACTGCGTGCTACACCCGCAAGATGGTGGGGTGCACATAAAGAGAATATTGACACATGGCATGACTGTCACAGATTGATACTACGCATATTTCAGGGAACTACAGCAGAAGTGTTGTGTAAATATGATGGACAAAGTGACCCCAGGTCACACGTTGAAGCATGTATTCAACAATGGTCAGATATTCCAGAAGATGAGTGGGTTCACCTATTCATCCACACGTTGGATACAGTTCCAAGGAACTGGTACACTGAAACAGAATTGTGCAGAGGCACTATCACTTGGCCTCTTATGATAGAAAGTTTTCAACTTACCTTCAGCTTTGAGTCAGAGCATCCAAGTATCGACCACGCTTTAAAGTGTATTAAAAAGAAGGTATTTGAACAATGTCCATTACCAGAATATTCTCAACTAGATTGGGCTATCCAGATGGAACATGCCCTGGAATGCTATAATTTCACCACTAGTGAAGAGGAAGATGATCACGCGCCGTCAAAGGTCCTCAGCTTGATATCCCTGCCATTACAGAACACATCAAACTCAAAAAGATTAACATTGGTACAGAAGCTGAGCCCAAGTTTGCTTCTATAGGGGATTATTGGGATGACGAAACTGTTGCCCATATCGTAGATTTACTACGTGACTACCAGGATATCTTTCCTACCAAGTTTACAGAAATGAAAGGCATACTAGGAGATTTAGGAGTTATGCGCATACCTTTGAAAGCAGACGCCAAGCCAGTAAAACAGCGCCCGTACAGGTTGAACCCGCGATATAAAGAAAAGGTTAGAGAAGAAATTGATAAGATGCTCGCGGCAGGTATTATTGAGCTAGTAGAGGAAAGTGATTGGATTAGTCCTATGGTGGTACAAGAGAAAAAGGCAAAAGGTGAAATAAGAATCTATGTGGACTTGCGCAAGCTGAATGACGCGTCAGCGAATGATCCATTTCCTACTCCCTTTACAGACGAAGTGCTTGATAATGTTGGAGGACAAGAGGCTTACTCCTTCACTGATGTCTTTTCGGGATACCATCAGATCAGAATCCATCCAGAATACCGCCATAAGACCACTTTTGCGACTGAATGGGGATCATTCCAGTATACAGTAATGCCCTTTGGTCTTAAGAACACTCCTGCTATCTTCTCTAGAGTCATTGTTGCTGTTTTTAAGGAATTCATTCATAAGTTTCTAGAAGTCTATTTTGATGACTGGACTGTGTTTGGTTTACTAAAGAACCATATAGGAAACCTGCGCATGATGTTAGAAAAATGTAGACAGTATCAGATTTCCCTTGACTTGAAAAAATTTATCTTCTGTGTGCCTTTTGGTATTCTGTTGGGCCATATTGTATGCAGACAAGGACTCCTGATGGATCCTACGAAGGTTTCCATCATTGCTAACCTACCTGCACCCAACTCAGTTAAGCAATTGCGCACTACATTGGGACATACAGGGTACTACAGGAAATTTATCAAGGGCTATGCAAAGATAACTGCACCTATGGAAAGATTGCTGAAAAAGGATTCGAAATTCCAATGGACAGAAGAATGCCAACAGAGCTTGGATACACTTAAAGAAAAGATGATCACTGCACCTATTCTAGTTTTCCCAGACTGGAGAAAACCCTTTCATGTTCATGTAGTTGCTTCTTCCATAGCATTGGGGGTTGTGCTGACACAACCGGGAGAAGGAGGTATTGATCACCCCATTGCTTACTCTAGCAGAAAACTCTCTACAGCTGAGAAGAACTACACCACTACAGAACGAGAAGGACTAGCTATGGTGTATGCCCTACAGAAGTTCAGACACTACTTATTGGGCGCACATTTTAAAATGTATACTGACCATTCTGCTTTGAAATACTTGGTCAATAAGCCAGTGTTAGGGGGAAGAATTTGCAGATGGCTACTACTCTTCTAGGAGTATGATTTTGAGGTTATTGTGAAGCTAGGTAGATTGAATGCAGGACCTGACCATTTATCTAGGATAGAGTCAGGAGAGGAACCTACAAATCTGGAGGACAATCTGTCTGATGCGCAGTTGTTTTCTGTTCAAGCAGCTGACAAGTATTATTTCGATATTCTTGAGTTTCTCACTACCAGGCAAGCGCCAGTTGAGTTTACAATCCAGCAGAAGAAGCAACTTGTTGTCAAAGCCGCAGACTTCACTTTGATAGCAGGCCAGCTCTATAAGCTGGGTCCCGATGAAGTCTTGCGCAGATGTATCTTACCGCATGAGAAGAATTCCATAATCGCAGAAGCGCACTTAGGAACCGCAGGAGGCCATTTCGCAGGAAAGCCGATTGCGCAGAAGATCTTAGCCGCAGGTCTTTGGTGGCCAACATTGCACAAGGATACTAAGGAATTCTGCAAATGTTGTGATGTATGCCAGCGGACAGGAAAACCCTCAAGAAGAGATGAAATGCCGCTAAGACCCCAGATAACATTGCGTGCTTTTGATAAGTGGGCCATTGACTTTGTAGGACCTATCAACCCACTAGGAAAGAGAACCGGCGCAAGATACATCATCACAGCTACTGAATACCTCACCAGATGGGCCGAGGCAAAGCCAGTTAAGAATTGCGACGCTGCCACTGCCGCGGAGTTCATTTTTGAGAACATTATCACTAGATTCGGATGTCCACTGATTCTACTGAGTGATCAGGGCACACATTTCCTGAATGAAACTATAGAGGCCCTTACCAAGGAATTCCACATTAATCACCATAAGAGTACACCCTACCACCCTCAAGCTAATGGTACAGTGGAGGCATTTAATAAGATTCTCGAGAATGACCTGATGAAGATTTGTAATCAACAAAGAGATGACTGGGACCTTAGAGTCACAGCGGTGTTATGGGCTTACAGAACCACATGCAAGAAATTAACAGGTCACACACCTTTCAGTTTGGTGTATGGACAAGAAGCAGTTATGCCCATGGAATACATTGTTCCCAGCTTCAGAATTGCGCAAATTACAGAAATGGCAGATACTGATACTATGAGTGAAAGACTCTCACAATTGCTTGCCTTAGAAGAAGACAAACTTTTAGCCAGATTCCATCAACAAGTACAGAAGGCAAGACAGAAATCTTGGCATGACAGGCATATTAAGAATAAAGTCTTTCAAAAACGAGACTTGGTACTCCTCTATGATAGTAAATTCATCAAGTTTCCAGGCAAGTTTCGTGTACATTGGTTAGGCCCTTTCCGGGTGATAAAGATAACAGAAGGAGGAGCAGTTCAGCTTGCAAAGCTTAATGGAAAATTGCTACCCACAATGATCAATGGCAGTCGGCTCAAGCTTTATCGTGACGGCCACTCCACCCTGTCAACTTAATTAGATGCTAAAGAAGTGCAGATGCCCAGTGTAGTTGAAAGAGGCATCGCATTATCACAGTCTACACGGAAGTCGCGAGACACTTTCAGTCTCTGGCTTCCCGCGCAGTTCCTTGAAACATCCGCACATGTCAATAAAGTTTGTTTTGAGCGACCCTATTTGCGCTCTTGCGAAGTTTTTCCCGTGTTGTCAAACCATCGCTCTTGCGGAGTTCCCTATTGTCAATTTGCCGCTTGAGGAGTTCTCATTTTGGACCCCTCTATATGCACAGCTACCTATGCTGAAGTGACCCACCGAAAAATTTGAATTACAGCAGTTATGTAGCCGCGTCTGAATATTAATGAAGGACAAGCTCGCCAATTAATTGTATCTGCTCTGACAGATTCAGTGTGATCTCCCTAATATTTGCATTTATGTCATGAGCCGAAAGCTTTAAGCTTCTCCCGGAAGGCTGTCAGAGCTCGTCCATCACAATTAATGCACCGCAGAGGCGCGGGGGTAGGGGGGTTGTCAACTCATGCATAGGTGCCTACGGCTATTACCCCACTTGTCCGTAGTTACTATCGCCTTTAGCTATAAATACCCCGCACTTGTATATCTTCGGGTTACTTTTCTCGAGTTGCATAGTGTCTTGTTTGAGAATCTAAGTTATTTTTTTCAGAGCCGTGTCGTGCAGACTGCTTCCTTTGTTTTCAGCGTTCGTATTCTACGCTGTTCCGCCATTTGTCTGTTCAAGTCCTTGTTGTCAATATCGGTTCACGACGGAGAACCTGTCGAATGAAGAAATTATTCATCAATTTAAGCGCGGAGGCTTAGATTTCGGCATGACTACTCCGGTGACGACCTCGGCTTACACGCACCCTGGTTGGACTGATCCTAGACAATCTCCGGGCACAAGGGCGACTCAGCCACAGCAGCCGGATGAACCCGTTCCAGAGCCCTTGGCCACTATGGTGAATTACATTCCTCCACGTCCAGATGATGCACCCGAGGTGCATATCCCAAAGAATGCAAAGTATCTGATTCCGCTGCCTCCAATGGCGGAAATCGTGCGACAAGAAGGGTCCCTGCTTGGACACCTTCCACTGGTCAAATTTTCTGATTTCAACTTGGGAGACTACAGAACGTATCCTCAGTTCGCGCCGAATCGCTATCTGACGGTAGTCCACAATCCCACCAGAAAGGTTGATGAATTCGTCCCGAAGGAATTTGCAGCAAATTTAGAAAAACCTAGACTTTTGAAGCTATTGAAGCTACCGCACTTCGGGCATAGCAATGAAGTCAATGCAGTTGTTAAGGCACTGCTATCCTGCGTTCATGGAGGTTATCTTTGGCTGGGGAGGCCAATCGATTTGAATGTCGACTTGATTCATCGGATTACCGGCCTATCTAAGGTTGGTAAGGACACCAATATTCATTTTGTTGGTAAAGATAAGGACAGAAAATTGGCTGCACAACTGGTGCAGAAATATAAATTGACAAGAGGAGGTCGGGCTTATGACCTCACTATAGTCGAGGATGAAGCACTTAGATTTACAGGCAGTCTGCTTGCAGGCAGACTTCTCACGAAGTGCAGACCTAAAGAAGTTACTGGAGCTGTCGTGGAGCTTGCTATCGCAACTGCGGAGGGAGAGCAGTACAACTGGTCTCTCTTCCTCCTCAATTCTTTCTTGGAAGACTGCCGGAACATCCAGGACACCGTCGGTCAGTTGTTCCATTTTTCTTGGCTTTTGATTTAATGCGCCTTTTTCAGGTGGAAGGAACCCCCCAACACTCAGTTCCTTCTGCGCCGCAAAGAAGAGGTTGCCGGAATGCGCTATGTCAACCTCTGGGATTCTAGCAATCCCGCGAAGCGCAAGATGAACCGCGCTGTTTTTTTGTGAATATTACCATCTCCTCAAAGATACCATTCAGGAAATGCCGAGGCTGAGTGAGGAGACAGCACAAATATATGGAACCAAGTTGGTCTTCTCTGCCAACTTGCACGAAATTTACCTCCGCCCTTGCGGCATTCAAGAAGAATGGGCCGTAGGCCTTTACAGGATGACTACTGAAGATGTTGATGAAACTGTGAAGTCTTGGTTGGATGAATGGAGGGAGGCCACTGAAGTCACTGCCGCGATGCCACCCCCTTCTGCGCAAGAAAAAGATAGAGGAAAGGAAAAGGCAGCGCAGGAGACTGATGAACTTCCGGCAGGACCACCCCCAAAGAAGCAGAAGCTGTCGCACCCCGCAGAAGCGACAGAAGACCCCTCTGAGACCCTTGCCGTTGGGATTGGCCATTACTTGAAGGAACAATTTCGCAAGCTGCGGACCTCGCACGCTCACATCAGAAGTACGCTGGACCTATAGTTCGTAGAAATAAAAGGTCTCGTAGGAAGAATTGCGCAGACACATGCGCCAGCATCCAGTTCGCAGGCGCCGCAGGCACCCACAAGCACCGAGCGAGTTGAAGCACTTGCCGAGAGACATACTGTCGTGCACATCCCGCCTACAAGCATGACACTTCCGGATCCTTTGGCCGCACTGCAGGTAAGCACAGTTGGCCCCATTGAAATAAATTTGTCTTTGATTCCAATAGAAACCTTGTAGTTAGTGCAAGAGAAGGTCTCTATTGAGCTGAGAGCTAGAGAGCTCTCCACATTCCATGCAAACCAAAGGCTACAATCGCAGGAAATAGAGCTGAAGGCAGGATATAAGAACATCTCTGAGAAGCTTGCACATTATGAGGCACAAGACACCGGGATAAGAAACATAGTTGATGAAATCGCCCAGGAGATTCCGGCCTGCGAAATTCAACCAGACCTTCCTCTGGTTGAGAAAGTTCAAATTATTGGAGGAAGGGTGAAAGCCCTAGAGCAGGAAATAGTTGCTATGGCTGAAGACAATAGAACGCAGATCACCGAGTTGGAATCTCGTGTTGCAGCGCATCCTAAAGATGATATCCAGGAACAATTTGAAGCACTGCGCAGAGCTTCCACACAAATGAAGAGCAAAGCAGATGAAGCCGAGAGCTTCATGACGCAAGCTATGGAGGCTTGGACTGAGCTTGAGACGCTCCCTTTCAAAGTTGGCCTTTTGGAACAGGTACAAGCAGCAGAACAGTCCCTAACTGTTCTGAGCGAAGAAGCTAAGACCTTAGAAGGCTTAGCAAAGATGAGGAAAATGAGCGAAGTGCGCAGAGTACAACAACAACTGCACAAGCTCAGAAATGAAGATGCTAATCTCACCAACAGCATTCAGCCATTTATGGATGAGTATGCTGAACTTGCTGCCCAAGCCGAGGCAAAGATCAAAGAATTTGCTGAATCTCAATAGTTGGTTGATGGCATAACTAAAGAAGAAGCCAGTTCAGACATGGTCCACACAGCTGCGGAGTGCTTGGATGAAATGGACTCCGCTATTGCGCAGTGGAAGAACGCATTTGCCACAATCAAAGCAAGGGAAGATGTGCAGCTGAAGCGACCACACGCTAGTGCGAGTGGCTCGGGGATGAGCCACAAGTAAGTGTTAGGGGCCTGTTGGAGCATAGGCCGCAGCTATAGTAAAGCTGCAAATTTTGAGGAAAAAGCACAAGTGTTGAAGGGAAAGTGCTAATTTTGAATAAGCACCAATTTTTGGGCAGAAGTGAACAAGTGCGCAGTACGGTGCCAGATGGACGAGCTCAGTGCAGACTACGGACCGGAAATCGCAGAGCTCGCGCGCACACGTCAAAGGAGAATGAATGTGGCCGAGTAGAAAGCTCAGCTACCGCAATAAATGAAGCGACGGAGTAGAGGGCTCAGCTACCCTCATTAAGGCTAAGTACAGAAGTTATGGTTGCTCTGACCAAGGAAGAGCAACGGACCAAAGCATTGAAGGCGAAGGACAAAGAGCAGTAAACGATGAAGTGGCGCCCATACCCACAATCTGCGCCAGAAATTGCGGAGCCTGCAGGAAGCGGCGATGTGACTACAAGCGGCGCCTACAGTACACCTAGCCATGTACGCGGTTAGGGTTTTGGGGAATACTGCTGGGAAAGGCCCACAGTTTTGTAAAGGTGCGACCGTCAAGGCCACCTATATAGATGTGTAATTGTAAAGGAAGAAGGTTAGATGTTAGATGTTTTAGCCATTAGAGAGCTAGAGTGGCTAGAAGGCCATTGTAAGTTGATGATTGAGGTTGCAGACAGTCTGAGTCGACGTCTGAACCATTGTAATCTTTGTAGAGGAAGAGAGTAGATCTAAGAGAAGGGCTCCCAGCTGTGTGCGTGGAGTTTCCTGGAAAGATCTAAGGCTGCAACTGTGTGCGCAGCATTACTGTGTAATTTCCCTTTGAGTTAATATAAGATATACTTCCTGTGGACATGGTTTCCCGTGGAGGTGAATTCCATAAGTCTTGTTGTTATGATAATGTTTCGCGTGAATGCATGTCTGTGTGTTGTTATCTATGCTTTCATGAACATTGTGTTATCTTTATGAATATGTTAAGTACGTTCTCGAAGCTTCCTTAGACGTTATAATTGTTAAGTATTGAAGGAATCTGTAGAATGCCGTCGCTGCGGCGCTTGAGAAGTGTGTGGCTGCGCCGTGGCGCAGGGCCGGAAATGTTACAGTATCGGACGTCGAGGGTAATCGCCTCGTGCATCGGAGTGGAGATACCGCGCAGCTAGGCTGGTACGAGTTTCAGCACTGTCGCGCTGAGAGATCTACGGAAGAGTAAGACATTCCGCTCTGAGGACTCCTGGAAGAGGGGAGAAGATTGCAGTCTCCGCGTCGCCAAGGTTGAGGAAGCTTGATTCCTTAGCCCCCCCATAGCCACTTCGGGTGAGACTTCGGGCTGCTGCGCAGCTCGTTTCCGAGAGGGCCAGTGCGCCAAGGGGTGTTTGTTGCTGCGCTTCATTAAAACCCGGGTCTGTCCAAAAAGCAGCCAACAATTGGTCCAAATGAAGTGATTTTTGTTTCTGATGTTAATTAATATTTTAAATGACCTAATCCAAACTTAATATTAGAAATTCTTGAGCCTTTCTGACTGTTTTGGAAGTCTTGAAATTGGCTTGATTGTGCAATCTTGGAAGACAATTTTTCTTGTATGTTTATGAGACTTCCTCGGAACCTTGCTAAACTTGCTGGAGAGAAACTAGCATTTCCATTGACTGATATTTGATGATATTTATCCTCCCTAAGTTAGAAGCCTTCATCAGTTGTTCTCAGTCAATACTTAGTTGATCTTCTAGTTTGCATATGTTGGGGTGCCCAGGAGCATTGGAGTAGACTTCATCCTAGATGATGTTCGAAAAAGTAATGGTCCCAGTACTTTGTGAAAATGTTCTATCAACTGGTGTATTCATCATCCCCTCCAGAATACTTTGATATTTCCTACCTACACTCAAACTAGTCACTGGAATCCATTGTTTTTCATTGAGTCTTGTATGAGAGTGAGTTAGTGTATCACCAGTCCTGGTTGCTACATTACAGTGGTATCAGAGCATGGTCCTCTGAACCTGATCTTGAAATATTTATATGAGTCCAAAAATATATTCATATTCTAAGAAGAAGGATACTCTGTCAGAGAAAGAAGAGGGAGAAGAAATCAATTGTACTAAAGGAAATCTATAGGGAGAGTCAGATATGTCTCACAATGAAGAAAAATATGAGTTCAAGCTCTTTGTACAAAGCATGATGAAAGGTTTACAAGACATATCCCACAATATTTTCCAGTCTGGAAAAAATACCAGAGAGTTCTTAGCTCAGCAGCTAGGAAGCAAAAATGGAGAAGGGAGCAGCAATGGTTCCCCACATGGCGAAAGGAAGATCAGTGTTGGTTCTATTTTCTCAAGAACTGGGCCTCCTAATCACCCTGATGAATTCAAGATGGAGTCTCATCCCACATCAAGGCATACTATAACTAGTGTTTTCACACCAACCTATGCAAAAGGGAACCTACTAAGGATTATGGAACCCTTAGTAGCAATATCATGAATAGATAATGTGTGAATGTAAAATAAAAAATAAAAATAAATCTAACTAATTACTGCAGTAAAAATAATGGATAAATAGGAACCCATGAATAAGATTTGTATTTCATATTATGTTGTAAATAATGGTTTACAATCAAAATTTACCTCAGAAGGTGAGTAGATGGGGGGGCTCGCACCTGTACGAAGAGTAGTGTTATGGGTCTCAAAGGTTCCTTACGCTTCTCTGAATGCTAAAGTAGTGGCCAAGACTCAACTGAATGGGAACAAAATCCCAAATGGGTAGCTAGAGTTCAATAGGAATTTTGGCGGCATAAGGGTGGGAAGAGTTGATCATGGATATGAAATGGGGGGCCTTCAGCACTTTTTATAGCAATTTTGGGAGTTGGAGTATTGACCCATGGTATTGGGAAACCACTACTATTGGTTTGTGGTAATTTGAGTTTTCCCTCCCTTTTCTTTTATTTTGAATAATTTCCCCTTTTTATTTTTCTTTTTTGGGGATTTTGACACTTTTTGTGGGATTTTAACCTTTTTTGAAAGATTTCAATTAATTGATGAGAGATATAATGATTTTTTGCCCATGTAGTTACCAATTTAGGGATTTTTGGGTTTTTAGAGGCCAAAAATATAGGAAAAATGGATAAATGGGTTATGTGACTAGAGGGATGAGCTAAGTGAACAATTTTTGGGAGTTAACAGATTGTCCCCTGATGTGTGAGGGAAGGAGCTCATTGTATGGCCAATAGACATCATAGGTTCTGACAATTTCCAAGGGTGTGAACATTGTAATGGCAGGGAGCATAAACTGGATGGAGACTAGAACACATGCTTCATACAAAATGCAAGGGTGAACATTGGAAATACATCACCTCAATAATGGATGAGGAACATAATCTCAAATATATGGACGAGGCAGGCATACCCATGCTCGTATCAAGTTATACAAATAATGGTGAATCCCAAAGGGGACCTGAACAATACATAGAGAACTGTTGTGTACATCATAATGGTCCAAAGGGGACACAAATCTAGGACATACTCATGGTCCAACCATGACTTATCTGAAGAACTGATACATGGAAACAATGGGATCCATCTTGAATGTGGTACCATAACAATTGATACTCTGTTGGATCTGAAGGTGTCCAACAACTAGATGGACTCAACGACTGAGAGTCAAAATCTCAAATGTACCATGGACTGCATCTGAACTAGATACTCTAGGAAGCATATAGCTGAAGGGCTTCAAAATAGTTTTGCCAACGCATCCTGGATAGCCATGGGAACATACAACTGGGGGGTTACAAATAGACTCACCAATGTGCTAGCGTCAGGGGACATCCGGGCTCTTCGACTAATAACTGAAGGGACCAATACCCTATACGAATCTCAATGGTGCGATGATGTATTTGAAGTTGATCACGTGAGAAACAACCATTCTAAGAGGGACTAAGGACTTCTCTTAGATGGTCCATAGGCACTCACCACTGATGGAGATCAGCCCAAGGTACAGGGACCTCTCGGTCTATCCTCTGGAATAGATGTGCTGGCATCGACGGAGGGAGATCTACAACGACCAAGGAAATGATGTTTCCTTGATAGGAGCATGAGGTGTACGACCAAGATGTGATGGTATTGCATGTGTAACTAACAGACTGTGGGGGGATGACAAGGGCTGCAGAGTGATGGGACTCAAAATTCCTTTATTCAGAGTATGATGATAGGGTTGACCAGGAAGCATATGAAATTGAACTTGGGGAAGGGGATCATAGCTTGAGGCATCAAGGATTGTGGTTGCAATGGGGGCGACTTAGGGGGGGAACTAATGAGTGAGATCATTAGACTCCAAGGGTGACACATCCCAGAATACTCTGAACAAAGGTGACCATACTGGGGATGCTTCCATAATGGTAGGACTAGATGTGATATGTCAGGGAACCGAGAGGCACATTTGGACCTTATTCATGGTTTAAGGAGCTCGAAGAAGGGATAAAAGTGTGCTCTAAAGGATACCGTAGTGTGGATTTGTACAAGCCCAAGATGGTGCATGCTAGTTGGTGCTTTCACTTTTAAGGAGTCTGAAAGTGATAAGAAGACTCTGAAATGATGAGAAGGTACCGTCGTGTGGATTTATATGAGCCCAAGACGGTGAATGCTCGTGGTCACTTTCAATTTTAGAGAGTCTGAAAGTAATAAGAAGAATATGAGGGGGTTATTTTTCATGTGTTAGTCCCCAAGGCTCGAAAAAGCATAAAAGTATGCAATGGAGAACTCTTCTAGCTGATGTAACTGGAGTATTCATTTTTCGTAATTAGTCTACTAGGTCTGGAAAAGGGTTAAACTTATACCAGATATATGCCCTTTCAGATACTTTAACGAGCATGAAAGGAAGCAAGCTTACTCAGCCATCTTTTCATTATTTAAGGAGTCAAAAAATAACTTAACAGAAACTCCCTAAGTGTCTTTTTCATAAAGGAGCTTCTCGGCCTGAAAAAGGGATAAAAGTATACCGAACAGATGTAAAATCCAAGCAAGGAGGAAGTGTTCAATCAAGGGACATATATGAGAACCAAGAAAGAAGGTGAGGGAAGGACATTGATGGGGCCTCCTTGTGAGTAGATGAATGGTGGAAAAATAACACAATAAATGCAGTATGGAGGGAGTGGAGGGCTCATGAATAGGCTGTGATAGACAAAATAGTCAAATTGGGGTGAAAAACAACTATGTCCTGGGTAGCACGCAAATCGATGCGAGAGGGGGCATGGAAAAAAATGCCCGAAAAAGGAGTGAGTGAGAGGGATAAATGATCTCAAGAATCATCACGGGCACGGAATTCTGAATTCAGCGATGCAAACAACACGAAAAACGGAGTTCGGATGACTTCGAAATGGTCAAAGAAAAAAAGGGGGCAAAAATGGCTATAGATAGAAAGGGAGCCCACCTCCACATGTCATTTTCACTGTGCAAATTGGGAGGAGTGTGGAGGGACCCAAAAGAAGAAATTATGATTTCTCTCAATTTGTCCGGCAGAATCAACTTCTGTGACTTGCAGGTAATCCTTTAAGCTATTTTTGACATTTTTCATGCTTATTTCATTGGATTTGGTCCTCTAGGGAGCTATGGAAAGCTTGGCTAGGGCACAACTGCGCTGGAGTGCGCTTTTCAAGGGAAAAAATGCACCCTGAGCGCGGCTATGAGCCAAACAGTTGTGCTTCTAGAGCGCAACTTTGGGCCTCATAGTCGCGCTTTGGAGCGTGGATTTTGCTGAGAAACACGTGCTCCGAGCGTAGTTGTGGGCCCAATAGGCGTGCGAGGAGCGTGCATTTCGATGAGAAAAGCACTCTCCAAAGCGCGTCTGTGGGAAAAAAAGGAGCACTTTGGAGTGCACTTTTTGCCCAAGATTGGTGCCATAGCCCTGGGGGACAGGTTGTTGTTTGCATAGTACTGATTGGGGGTTTTGTCATGTGTGTGCAGGATGTCGAGGGTGAGCTTGCGAGAGCAATAGCTTGGTAGGCGGTTGGATGACATTATGGATGATGATGATATTCAGGATACTTTGGCCCGGTGTGGGTTGCCAAAGTTTTCTAGGGTGCCCCCAATGTGTTCAACAAAGCTATTGTTGAACAATTTGGTAGAGTTTTTGGATGTCGATGTGGGGGCATTTGTGATACAGGGGGAGCGGCTAGATATTTCATTGACATATGTGTATTTTCTGACAGGGATCCTGTTAAGATTCAATATGCTAAGACAGAAAATATCAGAATTGCATTTCATTTCACAACAATAGCATATACAGGATCACTGAAGAAACAACAAGCACAGCATAAACACAAGAGACACAGATTTATCCTAGGAAACCCTCATGGGGTAGAAAACCCAGCAAAGCTTCCTCAATATAGATGATCAACAAATACAAAGACGTAAACCAAAGACATAATCTCCTCCTCCTCCATAACAGACCTCTCTCACACAAGTGCGCCACTTACAAGTGAATGAATGAGTGAGATAAGTGAGGAACATCCTCCTCTACTTATACTTATTCCCCGACTGACTTTTACACAAGCTAGGTCAGACCCAACTTAATTACTCGGCTAAACACCCCATTACAACTGACTGGGCCAACCCCACTAGGGTGGTCTAATAACCCTTTGACCCACATAACACATACAAGGCCGACCCCCACTAGGGAAGTCTAATAACCCTGGTTACCACAATTCATCGGAGGAATAAACATCTCCGAATACATAATAGGATCACCTCAAAGGAATGAAACATCTCCGGAATAATAAAGTACAAATATAATATTCTTAGAAGTTACAATATTCAATAGATCCCACGGTTAGGTGTGATTGCATACACACAACCGAGGAAACCCAGTGATGTCTTGATGGAGGATATACTAGAGTGGCATTGTTATGCAATGGTCTATGTGCATGACACTGCTATACTGATCTATGACATAGAGATTCTGGAGACGCGAGCCATAGTGGCATTGGTAGTGCGGATACTGGGGTCAAAGGCGCTTCACAGGGTCTCAGGGGGTCATATGATGCTAGTGGAGAAGGCTCTATCAGGGACATACTTTGGTTGGGGGTAGATGTATATGATAGTGGTTCGACGAGAGATGATAAAGATATTTTAAGGGATAACCAATAACCAAGCCTTCACAAATAACTTAACTAGGCAATAATTTAGAACTTAACCTTTCCTATGGGATTATAGGCTGGTAGGATGTATGGGACAGTCTCTAAAGTATTATAAAATCATATGGGATGGGAAGAGAAAATAAAGCAACAATAAGTTAGGGTGAGATGTACGGGAGGGGGTTTTTATTTCCCTTCATTCATATGCTTGTTCTTCTTTAAGCGAGTTCCGACGCTATGGTTGCACAGGGAAGTACGTGACGGTGGGACCACCGATCCGAGGATGCGGCGATGGGGTGAGATGATAACTCACAGTGGTGGTGGATTGGTGGGTCAGTTCCTTACTCGAGATTTGTTTACACAGTGCGGCAGCAGCCAGTGGTGATCGAGGACTACCCGTATGTAGGGATGGACTATAGGGGGGATGCAGAGCTACCATGACACCCGGTCAGGAATGGGGACCAGATGGTATGGTCATACTTACTTTGCAGTATCATGTTGTTTACACTTCATATCATATATGATAGCTAGAGGTTTGTTATGATACTGAGACTTAGGTTGTGTTTATGAGTGTAGATGTGGGGTCGCGGCCTCCAGCAGGGTACCAGGGGCAGAGGGGTCGAGTGGAGGGGGTGGATCCTCCCGGTCGTGGGTACCATCGTTAGCGGAGTGCTTCGATGACTTTGGAGTCGCTGTGTGTGGGTATTGACGGCTTACTAGATGGATTAGTGGATGACAGATGTCAACATTTGGACCAGGAGTTGATCAACATTTTCTACGACGCTCCATGGGAGTGGAGACCATTAATGCGGTGGATTGTTATGGAAGTTGAGGCAGTGAGGGCCATGGCACGGGGTGATTCCCTTTATGATGGAGAGGAAGAGGAGGAGACCGAGTCAGATGAGGAGGAGGAGGAGGAGGAGGACGAGCAGGAGGATGAAGAGGAGGAGGAGGAGAAGGAGGATGATGTAGGATCAGGTTCTGACACTGAGAGGGGGGGGGTGAATCAGTGACACATATTTATACACAATTTTTACTTTTTAGCAAACATAAGAACAGAATTGAACACAATAATTTATCGTGGAACCCAATAAGGTAAACCACCAACGCTTTTCTATTCTCTGCAAAACTTTGTTTTTACAATTATACAATAGAAGAAGATGTTTTAGATCAACACCGACTGATCGAGATGCACCCACACCCTTCTTCACCAGCACCAACTGATAGGAGGCTACGACCCCCTGTTTAGTCAGCTACAACTGACAAGGAAGCACTGACTCCCTTTTGCAGGTAGCAACCTGCTCTTGCACCACCCTGCCACCCTTAAGATATTAATTCTTAAAAGCCAGAGGAGTCTGCGGAAAGAATTTTTCAATTCGACAAGTTTCGAACCTATTAAGCAGGTTCATCCTCAGGAGAACAAGAATCTCAAAAGCTTCTAGGACTGCATCTCTTCCTTTGGCCTAACTTCTTCTTCGAGTATTGAGATGAAGGATTGAGAGGCACACTTTCAAATGACTTTGTTTTTTCAAAATATATACTTCTCCAAAGTTTCAAGTGTATTTTGAAATGATACAACTTTTCAAAACTAATGCAACCCTTTTAAAAAAAATGACTTTTCATTAAAATCATTTTTTAACTATATATTTTTATTTAATTAACCCTTTTAAAAAAAATGACTTTACATTTAAATCATTTTATTTTATTTTTAACTATATGTATATATTTTTATTTAATTATTTGTAAAACCTGCGCTTAGGATTTTACACTAAGTCTTCATGTTCACTAACGCTTCTGCTTATGACTCCTCTGCCACATCTGACTGATCAACATCCACCTCGACGCCACATCTTCTATCGTGTATGTTTTTTTTGTCCATGTCAACCACACGTCAATGATCATCATCCACCTTGACGCCACGTCTTCTACCATGTATTCTTTTTTTGTCCATGTCAACCACACGTCAATGCCACTTTTACCAAATGATTATTGCCACGTCTGCAACACAATACTGCCACATTTGCAATATCTTAGTCATCGTCCATGTCAAAGAAGCCACGTGTAGCAAAAGATAGGGGGCACATAGGCGTCCCGAGCTCCAGGCTGGTGTTCTTCTTGTGGAGAACCAAACACCCAGAGCTCCCACACTATCTTTACACTACGCGTCAAATAAGACTACTCATCCTTGTCCTTATAAATGCATAGATACAAAAGTTTGTGGACAATGTGGGATATATCCCAATTGTAAAATGCAATCTCGACTGTCCATTCATTTCATCGATGCACAGCTACCGTTTATTCCTTTTGAAAATCACACAAGCATCGTATGATCACTGGTATTCTGCGCCTCGACCAGAATTCGATAGAGAACTTGTTGCCAAACCCCTATCAGATTGAGCTTCAAGAAATTCATCATACATGAGCTTTTTGTTGAAATTCTAAATAGATCCTGGGTTATCTTTCACACAAGTTTCCCAAAATTTTGTGTTGTTGAGAGCAATTCCAAACATATCCATTAGAATAGAAAGACTATTTTAAGAACATGATGCACAACTAAGAGCATGGCTAAGCTTGTTCTCTCTCCAAAGAAGAGCGCAACATTCTTTAGAGCCCATCTTCTTCCAAGAATGAAAAATGTTGAGAACCAATTCGTGAAGTTTTGACTGCAGATATGTAAATCCCTTTAATGCTAGTAACTCTGACATATTGAGTAATAAAGGAATTGATGTATCATTTAACCAATCCTTCTCTCCCTCATTTGATTCGAGGAACTGAAAGCTATCTATATGTTTCCACATTTTCATAGCTAAGCTAATATCGTCACAAATTACCTCTGAATTTGCATTAACTTCATGTGTACAGATCGCATGGACACAATATGTAATAGCTAGTTGGTGACGCACACAATCCAGGAAAGAACCATTGCCATTAGGATTATAATCTTCAGCTAGTACATTTGTTAAAAGTGAGATAGCATATGATAGGCAATCCATGCATCTGCCTGAGCCTACAGAGAACATCTCTTGATCTCAATCAGAAATACCTGCTTGGTCATCAATGCCATGTTTCGACTAAGGCTTCCAATTTTAGAAATAACACCATTTTTTCTCCTCAAGCACTTGTAACAACATAGCAGCTATACACCCTATGTAGTTCCTTAAATGCAGAGCTGCCCAATGTTTGAGGATGGAGGTCTTCGACATTATGAACAAAAAGGTCATTATTAAACATCATAACAACCCCTAAAAACTTCTTCTTCATTAAATTCTTCAGACTGGTCAATCCCAAGAGACTCAATACCCACTTCTTCACAAGCTCTCTTCTACTAGCATAAGTTTCACTAAGGTCGTGGTCTGAATGCCATTTCCTATGAAGCTATAACCTCATCATTATGCGTCATCAATTCCCTTGTTTCATAGAACCTAAACCAACCAGCTCTGTTATCTCAACAATGTTGTTGTTATGTCTATTCTGTCATGGCTAGTTGCTACTACCATATCTGATTGCCATCAATGACAATATACACCCTCTGCACTGCCATATTTCCAACAATATCCCCCTTTGGCATTGATGGCAATATTGTCTTCATTTCTCCCCCTTGACATCAAGGGAAAAGGGTTGAACAACTCCCCCTGACTTTAATCACAGTCTCCCCCTGAACTGATGCCACTCTGATGCATTACTTTCTTGAGAGGTTGGATTGGAGAGGATATCACCCCTAATTTTTGCCTAAGATATTCAAACATATATATGTTTAAAGGTTTTGTAAAAATATTTGCCACCTGTTCCTATGTTGGGACATATTCCAGTTTAATGTGCCTATTCGCAGCCTGTTCTCTTAAATAGTGATACTTTATAGGAATGTGTTTTGATTTTGAGTGCTGAACAGGATTCTTGGACAAACTTATAGCACTTGTATTATCACAGTGGATAGTGATGGGATCTTCAAACACTATTTTGATGTCTTATAAAGTTTGTCTCATCCATTCAACTTGGGTACAACATTCTGCTGCTGCAATATATTCAGCTTCAGTGGTAGACAGGGAGATTGAGGTCTGTTTTTTACTTATCCAGGCTACCAGTGACTCTCCCAAAAAGAATGCCCCTCCACTTGTGCTTTTCTTATCATCTACACATCTTGCCCAATCTGCATCTGAATAGGCTTTTAAAGTGAATGAATTCTTGCTAGGGTACCATAATCCAAGATCTATGGTTCCTTTTAAGTACCTAAAGATTCTTTTCATAGCTTGAACATGACTCTCCTTTGGTGTAGCTTGAAATCTAGCCACCATTCCGACTGCTTGCTTGACATCAGGTCTGGAGGCTGTTACATATAGTAAACTTCCAATCATTGATCTGTAATGTTTTGGATCCACATCTTTGGTCTCATCCTCTTTGCTTAATTTGGAACCTACTGTCATAGGTGTACAAATAAGCTTGCAATCCTCTAGTTGGAATCTCTTCATCATATCTTTAACATACTTGGAATGGTGGATAAAAATTCCCTTTTTGGACTGAACTATTTGAAATCCTAAGAAGAATTTTAGTTCACCAAGTAAGGACATTTCAAACTCTTGCTGCATCCTACTAGCAAAATCCTTACTTATTTCTTTATCATCACTCCCAAATATGATATCATCAACATATACTTCCACAATAACAATACTATCACCAATAAATTTACAATAAAGATTACTATCTGCTGATCCCCTTTTGAAGCCTTGTATTTGTAGATAGGAATCTAGTCTTTCATACCATGCTCTGGGTGCTTGTTTTATCCCATAGAGAGCTTTCTTTAGTCTACAAACATAGTCTCATTTATCAGTTAATTTAAACCCTTTTGGTTGCTCAATGTAGACCTCCTCTTCTAAGTTACCATTGAGAAATGCTGATTTGACATCCATTTGGTATACTTTCAATTTTTTATGGCTGGAAAAAGCTAGGAACATCCTTATTGCTTCCAATCTGGCCATTGGTGCAAAGGTTTCTTCAAAATATACTCCTTCAACTTGAGCATACCCTTTACATACTAATCTGGCTTTGCTCCTAATTACTTGTCCATTTTCATTCATTTTGTTCCTAAATACCCATTTAGTTCCAATGACATTCTTGTTTTTTGGTCTTGAAACCAACTCCCAAGTTTTGTTCTTTTCAATTTGGTCCAATTCTTCATTCATGGCATTGACCCAGCTCTCGTCTTTACATGCTTCTTTGATTGAGCTAGGCTCAATGTGTGATAAAAGTGCAATTTTTGTCTGATATAACAGTTGTCTTCTTGTCTACACTCCAGTGCTTTTATTTCCGATAATCAAGTCTTCAAGATGATTTCTTTGAATTATTCTTGAAGGTGTCTTTATGTCTCTTCTTGGGGATTCTTCCTTTATCTCTTCTTCTTTGGTATCCATTTCATCTTCTTGTGTCTCTTCTTTTTCTTCTATATCTACTTGTGTATCAACTAGCTCACAATTATCTTCATCTTCATTGTCCAGTACAGTCTCTTGATGTTTGAATTTCTTTGTTTTTAAATCATCAACTTTAACATCTGCACTCTTAACAATTTTATGTAGTCTGAAATTATAGCATTTGTATGCTTTTTTGGTAGGAGAGTATCCAATAAATATACCTTCATCAGATCTAGCATCAAATTTTCTGAGATTCTCATCAACCCTTATGATGTAACATTTACTTCCAAAGACTTTGAAGTATTTTACTGAAGGATTTCTCCCATACCACATCTCATAAGGAGTTTTATTGTTGTTGATCCTGAGTTGGCCTCTATTTAATATATATACAGTTGTGCTTACAGCTTCTCTCCAATATCCATCAGACAATTTTTCTTCGTTGAGCATGGTCCTTGCAACCTCCTGAACTGTTCTATTCCTTCTCTTAGCAATCCCATTTTTCTGAGGTGTTATGGCAGTAGAAAATTGTCTCTTAATTCCATGCGTTTCACAAAAGAGATTAAACTCCTTTGAGGTGTACTCACCACCATTGTCTGATCTAAGACATTTGATTTTTGACTCTGTTTCATTTTCAACAAAAGTTTTAAAGATTTTTAATTTGTTAAATGCTTCTAATTTTTCTTTGAGGAAAAATACCCAAGCCATTCTAGTAAAATCATCAATAAACAACATAAAGTAGGACTCTCCTTGCAAACTTTTGGTCCTTGTAGGTCCACAAAGGTCAGTGTGAACCAGCTCTATAGGTTTTGAGGTTGAGTATTCTTTTGTTTTGAATCTAACTCTTGTTTTCTTCCCTAGTTGACAATGTCTACATATGGGATTTGAAGGTTTTTTAATTTTTGGCAAGTTTCTTACTGCCTCAGGATTACTAATTTTTACTAAATTATCAAAATTGATGTGCCCCATCCTCCTATGCCATAGCCAACTTTCATCCATTACATTTAAATGACATTCCTCATGCAATTTTGTGTTTAGAATGTATACATTCTCGGGAGTTCTAGGAGCAGTACCAACCAACCTTCTTGACTCCTTTCTTCTAATCTCACATTTTTGATAATCAAAGATGCAAATATGTCCCTGATCACAGGTTTGGCTAACACTTAATAAGCTAGGTTTCAATTTTTCAACTAGCAACACATTTTTGGCTTTGTCTTTTCCCAAATTCACAGTGCCTTTCCCAAGAATGTTACCTGAAGCATTGTCACCGAATGTAACTTTTCCTTTATGTTGCTTTAAGTTCAAGAATTTTTTCGTGTCTCCTGTTGTGTGTTTTGAACAACCACTGTCGACGTACCAGAGATCCCCTTCATTTTGGGCTTTCAAGGAAATAAGACATTCCTTCTTTGATGTTTTTTCTTTCCGAAGATTATTTTGCTCTCTCAGGTCTTTCGGTCTTTCTGAGATCTCCATTAGTCTGCAATTGCTTGCTTTATGTTCATAGTTATCACATTTGAAGCATTCCAAATCTCTTTCTTGCAGAGGTGTAAAGGGGTTATAATTTATTCTCTTAACTTGATCAACTGTTTGGATGTTTTTAAAGTTATAGTTCTTCCTCCTCAAGTTTTTCCTTCCATATGCTCTACAATTAATTGCTTTGTGAACAAAGTTACATGCAAAACAATAACCAAAGAAAATGTGAGGATACCTGTTTCGATAAACTTTATGTGATGTTGTCTTGTATTCCTTCTTGATGGGTGAAGATAATTTTTTGTAGTTTTGATTATTGTTTGCCTTTTCTTCATCTTTCTTCTTGACTGGACTGAGGAGAGCAGCTGCATAATATTTTGAGTTACCTTGGTTTTCTTCTGGTGAATAACCTATTCCATTTTTGTTACTTGGATACCTTTGTGTGGTTATAATCTCATCCAAGATCTTAGAGCCGTTTTCATATTTTATTTGAACATGTTTTGTATCTAGTTATTTTCTTAGGAGAGTTAATTCTGCTTCAAATATTTCACAGGTCATTTGTTTTTCTTTAAGAGATTTTTCCTGACTTTCCTCTATCTTGCTTGCTTCTAGAATTTTATCCTTCAGGTTTCTTATGATTTTCTCCATCTCTTATTCTTTTGTTCATGTTTTCTTTTTGTTCAACTACAAAACTTTTCAGGTATCTATATTTGTGTTTGTATTTTCTTAGTTCATCAAGGCACTAAGAAGTTCTTCTTTCGTATTAACCTCTACTTTATCTTCTGACTCTTCCTCTTGCTCAATTTCTTCAATGCCTAAAAAAAGGACTTCTTCATCACCATCACTAAACTCAGATGAACTATTGTTCTCTTCTTTTGAGTAGAAATGCCTTTTTTCTTTGTAATTCTTTTTGTAGTGGGATTTCTCTTTTTCCAGTACTGTTTATTTTTGTCATCTTCATCTTCAGAATTTTTCTTGGGATAAGGACACTTAGATGCAAAGTGCCCAACTTTTCCACAATTAAAACATTTGAAAGGAAGTTTTCCTTTGTACTTCCCTGATCCTTTCTGAAGCTTCTTAATAAAATTGGCTTCTTCTACATCAGATTCTTCGTGATGGTTGTCCTGAGATGTTTGCTTTTGATTTTTTGTTTTCTTGATCACTTTGAAGGCTGCTTCTTCTTTTGAAGATTTATCAATACCTAGTCTTAGCTCATAGGCTGTGAGAATTCCATATAATTCCTCCATGGTAAGTTCTTCTAGCTTCTCTCGGTCTTCAAGAGTGGATACTTTGGGATTATATGCATAGGGGAGTTCTTATGTACCTTTTCCAACTAGCTCACTATCTGGTATCTCTGCTCCAAACCTTGGTTGTATTAACAATACTTTCATTCTTTCGAAGTACTCTGATATAGTTTCTTCATCCCTCATTTTTAGACTCTTCATATTATACTTTAAAGGATGAAGTTTTTACCTTCTTTACTTTGGAATATCTCCTGCATATAGGGTTCCAATTTGTGCCAGAGTTATTTGCACTCATACATGTTAGTACTTTTGCAAGTATCTTTTTACTCACTCCCAGATTGTAATGTGTTTAAAGCTTTTGCATGTTCCCAATACTTCTTCCTTTCTTCTGCTTCTGTGGGAGTGACCTTAGGAACATCATTCCTTCTTCAACTAGTGCCCAAACTTCCAGTCCGATGGACATCAGATAGTTTTAATTCTAATCTTCCAGAAGACAAAGTCTTCACCATCAAATGTGGGAAATTTCATTGATACCTTCATCTACTAATCCATAGTGTTTTAATAGGATCTTCCTTCCAGTGATTAAACTATAGCGAAGGATCCCGCTCTGATACAAATCGTAGGATCAGGTTCTAACACTGAGTGGGGGGGGGTGAATCAGTGACACATATTTATACACAATTTTTACTTTTTAACAAACATAAGAATAGAATTGAACACAATAATTTATCGTGCAACCCAATAAGGTAAACCACAAATGCTTTTCTATTATCTGCAAAACTTTGTTTTTACAATTATACAATAGAAGAAGATGTTTTAGATCAGCACCGACTGATTGGGATGCACCCACACCCTTCTTCACCAGCACCAACTGATAGGAGGCTACGACCCCCTGTTTAGTCAGCTACAACTGACAAGGAAGCACCGACTCCCTTTTGCAGGCAGCAACCTTCCCTTGCACCACCCTGCCACCCTTAAGATATTAATTCTTCACAAGCTTCTAGGACTGCATCTCTTCCTTTGGCCTAACTTCTTCTTCGAGTACTGAGATGAAGGATTGAAAGGCACACTTTCAAATGACTTTGTTTTTTCAAAATATATGCTTCTCCAAAGTTTCAAGTGTATTTTGAAATGACACAACTTTTCAAAACTAATGCAACCCTTTTAAAAAAAATGACTTTTCATTAAAATCATTTGTTAACTATATATTTTTATTTAATTAACCCTTTTTAAAAAAATGACTTTACATTAAAATCATTTTATTTTCTTTTTAACTATATATATATTTTTATTTAATTATTTGTAAAACCTGTGCTTTAGTATTTTACACTAAGTCTTCATGTTCACTAACGCTTCTGCTTATGACTCCTCCGCCACGTCTACCACATCTGACTGATCAACATCCACCTCGACGCCACGTCTTCTACCATGTATGATTTTTTTGTCCATTTCAACCACACGTCAATGATCATCATCCACCTCGACGCCACATCTTCTACCATGTATGTTTTTTTCTGTCCATGTCAACCACATGTCAATGCCACTTTACCAAACGATTATTGCCATGTCTGCAACACAATACTGCCACATCTACAATATCTTAGTCATCGTCCATGTCGAAGAAGCCACGTGTAGCAAAAGATAGGGGGCCACATAGGCGTCCCGAGCTCCAGGCTGGTGTTCTTCTCATGGAGAACCAAACACCCAGAGCTCCCACACTATCTTTGCACTATGCATCAAATAAGACTACTCAGCCTTGGCCTTTGAAACGCATAGATACAAAAGTTTGTGGACAATGTGGGATATATCCCAATTGTAAAATGAAATCTCAACTTTCCATTCATTTCATCGATGCACAGCAACCGTCTATTCCTTTTCAAAATCACACAAGCACCATCTGATCACTGGTATTCTGCGCCTCGACCAGAATTCGATAGAGAACTTGTTGCCAAACCCCTGTCAGATTGAGCTTCAAGAGATTCATCATACATGAGTTTTTTGTTGAAATTCTAAGACAGATCTCAGGTTATCTTTCACACAATTTTCCCAAAATTTTGCATTGTTGACAGCAATTCAAAACATATCCATTAGAATAGAAAAACTATTTTCAGAAAATGATGCACAACTAAGAGCATGGCTAAGCCTGTTCTCTCTCCAAAGAAGAGCGCAACATTCTTTAGAGCCCATCTTCTTCCAAGAATGAAAAATGTTGAGAACCAATTAGTGATGTTTTGACTGCAGATATGTAAATCCCTTTAATGCTAGTAACTCTGACATATTGAGTAATAAAGGAATTGATGTATCAGTTAACCAATGCTTCTCTCCCTCATTTGATTTGAGGCACTGAAAGCTATCTATCTGTTGCCACAATTTCATAGCTAAGCTAATATCGTCACAAATTACCTCTAAATTTGCATTAACTTCCTATGTACAGATCGCATGGACACAATATGTAATAGTTAGTTGGTGACGCACATGATCCAGGAAAGAACCATTGCCATTAGGATTATAATATTCAACTAGTACATTTGTTAAAAGTGAGATAGCATCTGACAGGCAATCCATGCATCTGCCTGAGCCTGCAGAGAGCATCTCTTGATCTCAATCAAAAAGACCTTCTTGGTCATCAATGCCATGTTTCGACCAAGGCTTCCAATTTTAGAAATAACACCATTTCTGCTC
The DNA here is from genome assembly GCA_027924585.1 of Larix kaempferi. Classification (NCBI taxonomy): domain Eukaryota; kingdom Viridiplantae; phylum Streptophyta; class Pinopsida; order Pinales; family Pinaceae; genus Larix; species Larix kaempferi. The sequence continues at coordinate 6,231,473 of BSBM01000799.1, read as the reverse complement.
CTCGAGCACTTGTAACAACATAGCAGCTATACACCCTGTGTACTTCCTTAAATGCAGAGCTGCCCAATGTTCTGAGGATGGAGGTCGTCGACATTATGAACAGAAAGGTCATTATTAAACATCATAACAACCCCTAAAAACTTCCTCTTCATTAAATTCTTCAAACAGGTCAATCCCAAGAGACTTAATACCCACTTCTTCACAAGCTCTCTTCTACTAGCATATGTTTCACTAAGGTCGTGGTCTAAATGCCATTTCCTGTGCAGCTATAACCTCATCATTCTGCCTCATCAATTCCCTTGCTTCATAGCACCTAAACCAACCATCTCTGCCAGCTCTGTTATCTCAACAATGTTGTTGCTCTGTATGTTCTGTCATGGCTAGTTGCTACTGCCATATCTAATTGCCATCAATGACAATCTACACCCTCTGCCACTACCATATTGCCAACAGATGAAGATGAGGACGAGGACAACGGAGATGACTCAGATGACTAAGAAATTGATGGAGTTTCCCCCTAATGCGATGAGAATAGGGAATTTTTTTATTCAGAGATTATTGTTATGGCGAGGAAGATGTTGGGGCTCCTCGATGCTTATGTTATTCTATAAATACTATGACATTTTGATGATATATATATATGCACATGGATGCAGTTTATTATGATGATGATCCCTTTTTTTATGATGTTGTATGCCTATATGATGTATATGTGCATGTGGATGATATGATGATGTATTTTTATGGTTTAATTCCTATATGTTATGATTTATATGCCATTCTAGAATATTTTTAGCCATTTGGTATGCAACATTATTCTGACTTCGTGGGACATGGATGAATGTAATGAACTCGAACTGTCTAATCAGTTGCTTTGTGCACAGGAATTTTCTAAAAAGGAAAGGATCCCGTACCTGGTAAAATTTATTGAGTTGGGCGACAAGAAGCTGGGAGTCAAGAAAAACATAAAGGTGACTCAATTCCCAACTAGAAGGCAGCGGTCAAGAGACCAGTCACAGCATCGTACTCAATTGGGTTATTAGTGGTAGCACCAATACACACTCAGTTGAGGTGTATCAACTCGTGTGAGGGGGAATACAATACCCAAGCTTCTGACGAGAGGTTTGGATACCATCTACTTGCGCCATTGACGAAATTGACATAGAGCGGGGGAACGGGATCCATCTGTGGTCACGCATGGAAGAAAACTATAAGGTTCAAAATGCAAAAAGTGGAAAAAAAAGGGAAAAAAAAACTATGCAACACGGATTATTGGGTCCGAATAAGTTAAGGGGAAAATTGTTTGAGATAGAACCTGTTGCGAGGGTTGGTAAAAGGGTGTCCTTCAGAATCGGAGAGGATGTATTCCCCCTTTCCGAGATAGGTTTGGACGATGTAGGGGCCTTGCCACATGGATTCAAATTTTCCTTTTCCATGCTTGTCATGAGCTTGGTCATAGACGAGCACTAGGTCACCCTCTTGGAAGGTGTGGGGATGGACACGCTTGTCATAATGCGCTTTGGAGAGATGTTTGTTATCCTCGATTATTTGTAACGCCGCCCGTCGGTCTTCGTCTGCTTGTTCCAACAAGAGTAAGCGTTTCTCAAGAGGTGAGGTGTCCGTGAGAAGGTCAACAACAATGTGTAAAGCTGGTATTTGGCACTCGATAGGGATAACAGACTCTACGCCGTGAACCAAGTGGAAAGGGGTAAAACCCATGGTGGTCTTGTCATAATGGGATTTGGAGCGATGTTTGGTATCCTCAATTATTTGTAAGGCCGCTTATCGGTCTTCGTCTTCTTGTTCCAACAAGAGTAAGCGTTGCTCAAGAGGTGAGGTGTCCGGGAGAAGGTCAATGATAATGTGTAAAGCTGGTATTTGGCACTCGATAGGGAAAACAGACTCTACGTCGTGAACCAAGTGGAAAGGGTTAAAACCCGTGGTGGTCTTAGTAGAAGTGCGGTAAGCCCAAAGTGCAAGAAAAAGCATATGGTGCCAATTTGACTTGTGCTTGTTCACTGTTCATTGAAGGATTGTCTTCAGAATCTTATTGATAGCCTCAACTTGGTCATTCCCCTAAGGGTAGTAGGATGAGGCATATTGATGGTCTAACTTCAGGAAGTTGGATAACTCTTTCCAAACAGTGTCTTTGAAACGTTTTCCATGGTCGGATATGAGTTGTTTAGGGACCCCGAACCGAGTAATGACATGGTTGAAAAAGAAACATGTTGCGGTCTCAGCCTAGCAGTTAAATGTGGGCATGGCCTCGGCCCATTTAGTGAAATAATTGACATCCACAATGATGTACTTATGGCCACTGGAAGAGGGGGGGTTTCACTCCATAAAATCAATGGCCCATTTACAGAAAGGGCCAACGATGACTACTGATGGAGGGGGGCAGGAGGGGTCCTGGATTTGGGTGCAAAGAGTTGGCGATTTCGGCAATGCTTTACTGTTGTAATTTAATCAGTGAAAAGGGTGGGCCAAAAATACCTAGTGTGAATGACCTTTTGAGCAGTATCCATTCTAGATAAGTGGCCACCGCAAGCTTCGCTATGACAATCATTCAAAACCTATTAATCCTCATCGTGTGTGAGGAATCGACGTAAAATGGTGTCGACGCCGCGTCAATAAAGGGCATCGTTGAGAAGGATTTATCATGAAGCACGATGGCGTATATGATGTCAACCATCGCAACCGATGTGGGGTCAAAACTTATGCGTGTGTAGGTATACAAGGATGGCACCATAGCATGGATCATCCGACGAAATGGTGAACAAGTGTTAGTCGGGTAAGTTAGTGATTATCGGAGGTGACGTCGATGAAGAGGGTAAGTCAATCATGAGATGTTCCAGTGCAAGGGATTTGGTACTCTTAGGTGTAACATATATTAGGTCATATTCTTGTAGGATAATGATCCATTTAGCCATGCAGCCTTGAAGGAGGTGGCGACTCAAGAGATATACCATCGGGTTGGAGTCTGCCACAACTGTAGTTCGGCTCAGAAGAATGTAGTGGCGTACCTTATGAACAAATAAGACGACGGTGAGGGCCAACTTCTCCTCATGGGGGTAGCGTAGTGGTGGACCAGACAACGTCTGACTCACATAATATATGACACATTCTTGACGCGCACTATCTTCCTGGACTAATACGCCAGAAACGCCATATTCGGATTCTGAAACATAAAGGATGAAATACTTCAAGAAATCAGGAGGTGAAATCAAGGGAGTGGAATTCAAAGCTTGTTTTAATGCTTCAAAATCCACTAGTGCCTATTCGTCCCAGACGAAGGGAACGTGGGTCCAAAGAAAGCGTGTAGCATAGTCGGGAATGAAGCGATGGAGAAAATTGGTGTTACCTTGAAGTATTTGTAATTGGTGTAATGTACGTGGGGATGGGAGGTAAAGAATAGATTGAACCTTCAAAGGGTCAATAGCAATCCCTTTTTGGGAAACAATAAAACCCAATAACCGGCCGGCAGGAACGCAAAAAACACACTTGAGGGGGTTCAAGCGAATGTTATATTTGCGACAACACAAAAAGACTTGGCGAAGATCATGAAAGTGGTCAAATAATTTCTTGGATCAAGCGGTGAGGTCGTCCAAGTATACAAGGATAATATTGACCAAGTCGTGAAAACAAAAGATCATGGCCCGCTGAAATGTGGCACCAACATTTTTAAGGCCAAATGGCATGACACGATAGGAAAAGGTTCCCCATGGAGTAGTAAAGGCAGTCTTATACTGATCCTATTTACAAATTTGAATCTATTTGTATCAGAGAAACCATCCATGAAGGATAGGATCTCATGACCCGCACATGCATCGACAAGTTGATCGATGAAAGGCGAAGGAAAGTTGTCTTTGGGACAAGCTAAATTCATATCACGAAAATCGGTATAGACGTGCATGGTGCCCTATTTTTTTTTAACCAACACTGAATTGGAAACCCATGTGGTGTAAGAAATGGGGTAAATGAACCTAGTTTGACGCAATTTTTCAATTTCGGCTTTCACTGCTCATAGCTTTGAGGGGTGAATGGGTCTCTGCTTTTGGCGGAAAGGAGGGATGTCAGGCCAAGTATCAATACAGTGTTCAACAATGGCGGGGTCAAGACCAGGCATCTCAGTATATGACCAATCGAAAACATCACGGAACTCTTGGAAGAGATTCTTATAGGCATCCACTTTGTCGGGAGTACATGAGGCACCTAATGTAATGTTCTCAACTATACCAGGTGTGACGGAAATATCAACCTGTATGGTCGGAGAGATGTTATCCATGTTACATTCTTCAAAGGCATCAGGAGCTGGGATGGGGCTCTTAAACCAGTTCACTTTGTTATGGATGAAGTCTTTTGACTCGACTGAAAGTTGGTAGGCCGTCACAGGAGTGGACTCCTCGGGAATCAAGTAGGCTCTATGATGCATGTCATCCCAAAGGAATTCAGGTGCAGTTAGGGCTTCAAGGATTTATTCGTCACTGCGAAAACATTGTGTGGAAAGATCGGACGAGGTAGAGCTAAAGGTCAAGGGAATGTTTGGTTCGCTACTTGTGGAAATCAAATAAATAGTGTTGACCTCTGCCAAGGAGGAGGATTCAGGTGTGTGAATCTCCTCAATGGTAGTAATGGATGATTCTAAATAAGATTGACGCGTTTTGTGAAGCACCGACCTACACTCTAGTAATTCAGGACAGTGATGAGAGTAATGGTCGTAGACTCCGCATATGGCGCAGGAGTGGTTGTGCGCAAGGATTTGTTACACGGTGGGGGGGTGGTTGGTTTCGACAACTGGTATATTCCAGTCATCATCCAATGTCTTCATATGTTCTTGAAGGTTGGGAAATTGCAGATAATGATGGGTTGTGTGACCCAAATCATCGCACAAGGCATACTTGGGAGGTGTGCGTGTTTGGGGAGGGGGGTGCACAATTTTAGTCACATTAGGTGTAGTATGAGTTTGCATGGCTTTTCCCCCAGTGTTCTTCGATGGTTGAGGGAAGGTGTTTGAGGTAGATGTTTCCAACACACCGAGAGGTGGATGGTTGACGGTGGTGATCAGTTTGACCAGTTGAAGAACGACTTATGGTATTGGAGTGGTATTAGGGGCAGGTAAATACCACATGGGAATTCCTAACATCAATCCCGAGAGATTCATTGTGGCCATGACAGGCATACTTACGACCCTTGAAGGTGGGAACAAGAAAGGGATTGTGTGGATCGGTGTGGCACCCACGTAGCTAAGTACCAATGGTGGTTGAGCCTGAGGTGGCGGTCGAGGTGTTGATGAAATGGTGGCTTGTGATTTAGAGACCGACTGACTTAACGAAATGTTACACAAATCAGATATCTCAACGGTCGGAGGAGGAGGGGGTAAGGAATGAATGGTGGAGACCATTGGCATCTCTGAATAAATTCCAGGCCCAATGGGGGGATTCAAAGGGATAGACGCACCAAATACAGGTTGTTCAACCATGGGGAGTACATTCTTGGGTGTAGCAGGTGCAATAGGGTCATAGTAAGTGACATGGTCTATTTTGACAACCCGTCCCTCATGGGGGAACATCATAATCTGGAACACAGATGAAGCAACAAGCTTCAGGGCGTACATGTAGCTTCGTCCTAGGAGTAGGTTGTAGTCGAGTTGTGCATTGACGACTTCAATGTCAATAAGGACAGCTTTTCTAGCTAATTGGACTGGAACATTAGCCAGAAGGCCTTGCGGTTGAGATGAGATGCCATCATAAGCGTGTAGGCAATTGTGGATAGTTGTAGGGGAGGGGATCCTAAATTCTTCCACACAAATGTAGACATGACGCATGTAGAGGCACCCTCATCAATAATGCATCGATGGATAACAAGGTTCTGAATTGAAACTGAGACCTGAAATGCTAGGGTGGAAGGCATGCGGGGTTCATATTGGTCTAAGTCGAACGCCATCATTCGTGAGTCATAAGGTTCAATCGCACCTATGGAAGATAACATTGTTTTATGCTGTGTTTGGAAATTCTTTAAAACTTCTAAGGCTGACATAGCTACGGGGGATTGGGCTAAGTCATCCACGATATTATACTTGTGGGAAGCACAATCATTGGGGTTATTATTGATGCGGTGTAAAGGAAATTTAGGGGCTTTGGGGGCCCCCTCAAGTGGTGGTGGAGGTAGATGTAACGACTGATATATGGGAAGAGTGGTAGCAACCTTGTCCGCAGGAATGGTCTCGATGGTTGAACCATACTAATTACAGTGTGTTTGAAGGTTAATATCAGCCGAAGACATCATTAAGAGGTGGTGAGTACCTGAGTCAATGGGTTGACTAATAGGAGCAACGTAAGTAACTGGCTCTTGTGGTGCGGAAACCCCTTGAGGGGGAGCGAAAGGTTTGGCGGATACTACCCCTTGTGTGCGTAGGGGATTCACCATAGGTTGTGTGTGGGGTTACGGGGGGTTTGGTGGTGCCAGAGGTGTAGCATGTCCTTGACGTTGGGAGTCCTCACTCCAGATTTGTCGAGCGCGTGTCAAATGGGGACAATTGTGTATGTAATGGCCATACACCCCACAAATAGAACATGGGCGGTTTGTACCTAAGTTGGGGTTTTTACCTTGTCGAGGTGGTCGATCGGGATTTTGGTTAGCCGACATGGCAGCATTATTATCAAGGGGGTTCGGTGGTGGACTGCCTCTACTGGGAGGTTGGTTATTGCCTCGATTACGTCTGCGTCCCCTATTTTGTTGTCCTTCTTGGTTTCGTTGGGCAGGATGGTTATGTGGTTGGATTTGTTGGGAATAAACTTGCCCTTGGGAAACGGGGGGGGTGGTTTGCGGTTGGGCGGGTGTTGGGGCAACCCAGTGAAGGATGAAATCTCATAGAGCTAGTGACTGGACCTTTCTATGCCCACCCTGAATAGAATTGGAAGGGAAGAGGTCTTGTGCAGCAGATAAGAGGTTCTTCCTTGTGTTGGGTGAGGTAGGTAATGTGGGTGCCATGTCTGCTGAGTGTTAAGAGGCCTGCAACTCTGTGGATGAGCTCACTAGCTTAGAAATACCTTCCTTGTTATCCTTGTATGCCTGATAAACCCACTGCAGGTTGGCTTAGTAGGATCATCTTGTCTGGTATGCTTGATAAACCCAACTGCAGGCTGGCTTGGCATGACTGTGTTGTTTGGTATGCATGATAAACCCACTGCAGGTTGGCTTAGCAGGATCAACATGTCTGGTATGCTTGATAAACCCAACTGCAGGATGGCGTGGCATGATTGTGTTGTTTGGTATGCTTGATAAACCCAACTGGAATTTGGCTTAGCATGACCAGTATGTCCCTATATGCTTGATAAACCCACTGTAGGTTGGCTTAGCATGGGTAGATTCCCTCGAATGCTTGATAAACCCAACTGCATATTGGCTTAGCATTGGGATGGAACCTTGACTGTGAGAGAACTTGATAGCCATCCTTAGTGGATACACAACCCATATCGAGGGTGATCTCTCAGTTGAAAGAGTATAGGCTGTACAGAGTTCTAAGGTTGGGTGGAACGTTGCTCTCACTTAGCCAGTTGCTTGGCAGCTTCAAAAATTTAAAAGATAAGTACTTCTTGTTATGCTAAATGATGATGTTCCATTGCTATGAAATGGTTGCTTATGTGCAAGTTATGGAATGTTTGTTTATATGAACTTGATTGATAAGAAGTTTATGTGTAGGCCTGAGTAGAGGGCTAAGTCCATTGTTGTGTACCTCATTGTATTGCATGAGTCTTAATGCATTATAAGTCTTGCATGTGATAGATGTAATGGTTAGATCTAACTTATGCACCTTACATGTTGTGATATGTTTGTTTAACCCAATGAATGAGTTGTATGGCTTCACCTAATCTTGGGAAGGGAGGGGAATACCTTGATGTGTTTTAGAAACCCTCTCTGTGAGTCAGGTGAAAGGGAAAGTCATGGCAGGAAGAAGGTTAAAGTCTTTTAAGTGTTGTTAAGCATAAATGTTCAGTTGGAGAAATGACGGGGTTAGAGACCTCGGTTTGGAGTGGAATTTGCACCATTGGATAGAGCTCTCCAAGAGATTTCCAACGGTACCAACCTTGTCTCATTTTGTCAAGGGACGAGGAATTTATGTCTCTCCGAAGTTGCATTGGTGAACTGCAGGAGCAGAGATGGTGCTTCTGCAATTCTGACTTCCTCAATGCGGATTGTGGAAAGGAAAGTTTTTCGGAAATTTGAGATGGTGATTCCGCAGTTCCACATCCGCAATGCGGATTGCGGATTGTGGAAGGGGAAGTTTTCCAGAAAGTTGAAATGGGACTTCCGCAATTCCGACTTCCGCGATGCGGATTGCGGATTGCGGCGGGGGAAGTTTTGTGAAAGGATGAAGTTGGAATTCTGCAATGTGGATTACGGAAAGAAGCAATTGCGGATTGCGGATTGCGGGTCGCGCAGTTGTGGATTGCGGAAAGATGCAATTGCGAGTTGCAGATTGCGGATTGCGGAAAGGTACAGTTACAGATTGCGGATTACGGAAAGATGCAATGCAGATTGCGGATTGCGGATTGTGGATCCAAGCTATTCCGACTGTGTGTAGGTGTATTTAGAAGAAAAAAATGTATCGAGGTCTCCCATGGCCTCCGAGGGTCATGGGGACATGACAGAGTGGTATCATAGCTTCAATTACAACACCGGGAGCTGTTTGGGCCAAACCGTGAGCGGAATTTGCAAATAGAGAAACGTCGTGGGATTGTTTTAACCCGAAAATTCTTATTAATTGATTGATTCTAAACTGTGTAGGTGTTTTAAGTTTTATGCACTCTGATGTTGTCTAATAAACGTTCTACCATGCACAGTGACTGTAGTAGAGTTGTAGTTGAATCGTGTTGCAGGGCAGTGTACAGGAAAAAATGGAGAATGGTAACCATTAACGACGCACAGGATCCTTATGAGCCTGAAGAAGATGTGCTGGGAGAAAACGTGCAAGTAGAGCATGCCGAAACTGAATCTAATGGAAGAAGGAAGCAAGTAACTCCCCAAAACTTGGTTGAAACAATGGGGAGTTGTCATGTCCCAAATTTGGCATTGGGTCACAATGGCCTAATCACATTGGCCCTATTCATTAGAGTTTTTCAAATTGATGTTAAAGGTCAAATAATTGCCAAGGAGGAAAATTACTAGTTTCCTAGGTTTGGGGTGGAAGCTTTGGGATTTGGAATAATGGGAATAATAAATGATGTTTGAACATTAGAATGGCATAAATATTTAATAAAGGAGAGAAATAAATATATACAAGTGAAATTCAAAGTGGCATTTGATCATGAAGACACATGGAGGAAGTGGGACCCACATATGGCTAGATTTCCCCACTACACTTGGCATCATTCTCTCACCAATTCGAATTCAAGGTGAATGGTAACATAATTGGGGGAGTCCAAAAGGTATTATTCATGGCATGACTCATCCAAGGTCGAAATATAGAGGAAGAGTAATGTTGATGTATATGTAACTTTGGAATGTATTTCATCTATGTATTTCATATATATTTATTGTACCCTTATTAGAGATTCCTCTATAAGCAAGTGTCGTCATGTGGATTGACAAGTGTCGCAAGTGTGTGTACTTGCCAATGGGTTATTAGACCACCATGTGTGGGTTCGGCCCTGAAATATATATTATATTGTGGATGTACCTAGCTAGACAAGTCGGCCCCATAAGGTCACTGGGCAAACAGATTAGTATAAATAGAGATCAGGAGATCTTTATTTAGATCATTCAAAAAGTCATATCTCTCTCACTCAGAAAGTGGCGCACTAGTGAGGAGGAGGATCATCTTCTACTAGGAGACTATCTCAAGTGTATTTTGGTTGTACTTTGGTTGAGTCATTTCTCTCTCTATCTCTGAGGAAGTTGTGGGGTTTTTCACCTTAGGGTTTTCCCCACGGAAACTCTGTGTCTCTTGTCTCTCATGATTTTGATTCTTCGGATGCTTGTCATGCTTATTGTGATTGTTATGAATTGATATAATGTATATGTTATTCTCTCAGTGAAGATCCTAGAGTATTGTGAATTAATGCTCAAAATTTAACATGGTATCAGAGCTAACCTGAGAAGAAGACATTTTGCAGTGACAGAAACTTGAGTTTCTTGTTTATTGGGTTTCTCTCCACAATTTTTGGAAAAGAAGTATAGTAGATTGACTCTACTCATCAAGGAGAATCTATCTATCCAATCAGAATTCAATTCTGAGCATTTTCAGATTTGGCCCTAAAAATTAGGGTTTCCACAAAAATAGGAATTTCTGAAATCTGAAGACATAGCTAGAAGCTCCTTGCAAAAATCGAATTTTAGAGCTTTGGATCGAGATTTTTGGCTGGGTAGATCTCCGGGAAACTCAAACCCTAATTCAGGGCTCTCCCAAGTGAAACCGGGAGGACAAAAAGGCAAATCTGAAGGGTAAAGCTTTGTTGATCTCAAATTCTGAATACACCAGGCTGATCAGCTCATCAAGGCGCATCTTTCTATCCTTTCAGAAAATTGAAATTTACATTTTGAATTTTTAGGGTTTTTCGGACAAACCCTAATCTGGGACCAGATCCAGTTTTCAGCATTTCAAGTGGTAAGACCTAAATCTTTTCTATTTCCATTTGAAGTACTCTTTAAGATGTCTCACCACACCAAGCTTGAGGATAAGCTTGAAGGAGCTGATAACTTCCGAGCTTGGAAGTATAGGATTGGGTTAATCCTAGAAGAGAATGAGTTGGACTCATATGTAAAAGAAGACATCCCTATCCCAGAGGATGAAGAGGCTAAGGTATTGCATAAGAAGAACTTGGTCAACGCAAAGAGAATCATTGCTGATTCTATCAAAGACCATCTCATACCCCATGTGTCTTCTCTAAAGACACCCAAGGAGATGTTTGACTCTTTGACCAAGCTATTTGAAGGGAAGAACATAAATCGGAAGATGACCCTGCGGAACCAATTGAAAGGAGTAAAGTTTCAGAATGGAGAAACCATTCAATCTTATTTTTCAAGGGTCTCCCAGATCAAGGAACAACTAAAAGCAGTGGATGAAATGGTGGAGAATGGTGAAGTGGTGATGACCACTCTAAATGGCCTACCCAGGTCATGGGATTCCTTTATTCAAGGAATTTGTGCAAGGAAGAAGTTGATCTCCTTCAACAGATTACGGGAAGAATGCTCTCAAGAAGAAGCTAGGCTTGTGGCCCGAGAAGAAAATATGGGAAATGAAGATCAATCTCTCACAGCACATGCCAGGAAAGGCAAGTCCAAGAAGGAATCATCTCATAAAGATAAGAAAGATCTCAGATGCTTCAATTGCAATGAGAAGGGACACTTTGCTTTAGATTGTCCCAAGAAGAAGAAAGACAACAACAACAACTTCAATAAGAAGAAGAAGAATAACAAAAGAAGATATCATGCTCATGCTGTCGAAGATGATGAACCCCCAAAGAAGAAGGCTAGGGCAGAAAGTGATAGTGATGATGACTCATCAAGTGAAGAAGAATATGTTCTTATTTCTGCTCTCACAGGTACTATCTCCCATGGTTGTAATGATTGGTTGATTGACAGTGGGGCTTCCAAACACATGACTGGGTTTAAGGAATCTTTTGTGAATCTATTTGAACATGAATCACCCCATAAGGTGAAACTTGGGGATGATTATCAATACCCAATCAAAGGAAGTGGTGAAGCCTCCTACAACCTAGATTCTGGAAAATCTTTGAAGATGAAAGAAGTCCTTTATGTACTTAGGCTCAAGAAGAACTTACTCTCCATCTCTGCATTGGATGCAAAAGGTATGAGGGTTGCATTTGTGGATGGCCAAGTCCTAATGTGGCCAAAGGGAAAGAACATAGATGATGCAGTAGTGATTGGAGAGCAAGAGGGAGGTTTGTATAAATTGAAGGGACAACCTGAACATGCCATGGTACATGAATCCATGGAGCCAAGTGAACTTTGGCATAGAAGACTTGCTCATATGCACTATAGGGCACTTCCAATTGCAAGCAAGGCTGTAGAGGGTCTTCCTGAAATCAAGACCAAACATGAAGGTGTTTTCAAAGGATGTGCAAAAGGTAAGAACATTAAGAAGGCTTTCCCAAGCAGTGAAAGCAAAACAAAAGACATCCTAGAAATCATCCACTCAGATGTATGTGGTCCTATGTCATCCAGTTCTCTGAGTGGGTATGTTTACAATGTCTCATTTATTGATGACTTCTCCAAGAAGACTTGGGTATACTTCTTGAAGAACAAAAATGAGGTGTTTGATAAATTCAAGGAATTCAAAACCTTGATGGAGAATCAAACTGACAAGAAGATCAAAACATTCAGATCCGACAATGGTGGAGAATTCACCTCAGGTGACTTCAAAAAGCTTTGTAGTGATTCAGGGATTAAGAGGGAGTTGACTGCTCCTTATAATCCTCAACAGAATGGAGTTGCAGAAAGGAAGAATAGAACAATCATGGAAGCAGCAAGGGCAATGCTGCATGACCAAGATCTACTTATGCATCTATGGACAGAAGCAGCTAGAACAGCTGTATATGTGTAGAACAGAACACCCCACAAGATATTGGACAACAAGACACCAGAAGAGGTATTTTTTGGTAAGAAAACTGAAGTCAGCCATATCAGAATATTTGGTTGTCCAGTATTCACTCATGTCCCAAAGGAAAAGAGGACCAAACAAGATCCTTCAGGAAAGAAGGGTATCTTTGTGGGTTACAGTGAAAGCTCGAAGGCTTACAGAATATACTTTCCAGGGTTCAAGAAGATTGATGGCAGCAAGGACGAATATAAGTTCAAGGACAGGTAATCCAGGAAGCAAAGATCAAGAGGGAGCACACTCCAACAGCTCCTGCAAGGATGCAGATTTTCAGAGGGAGTTGACCATCTTCCTACATTCCACAATAGAAAGGTGTAGAAGAAGCTACTTCAGTAGCTCCTTCCAGGAAGCAAAGACTCAGAGGGAGCCCACCCAACAAACAAACAAAGATAAGTATTTCAATTATCATTTCTTGCCTATTTTTGTTTAAATAATATTATGCTTATGTTCCTAGACTTAGGAGATGTATTGTGCATATTAGAATGATTGCATTAATGAATAGTATACTACTAATATGCATGTGATGGGTAAGTGGCCTGTGGCACTGTACAACATTCTAGTGCTACTTATCTAGAATGAAACCTCTTTGCTGACATGTTGGGAGTAGTGCAAACTCTTAACAATGTTCTGGTAGAGACTGGAAGGCATCTAGAAAGTTGTGGAACATGGATAAATGTTGTATTGAAGCATTGGCTAAGATAACTGCATGACTGCATGACATATTTCTTTATGTGCAAAGAATTTGTTCTGAAAATTATGAGATGTTTCTAATCATGCAATTTAACTTGTTTTGTAGGAAATACCATATATATTCACCTACAAAAGAAGGACTACAACATTTGTTCCAGCAACAAAGATATCTATTGAAGATATTGAAGTTCCCAGGATCTAGGATGAAGAAATGGAATGCCATGATCCATCGATCATGAAGATGATGTTTGGGATGCAGTCCCAAGACCTGACAGGGAGTCACATGTGTGCAGATTGAAGAAATCCTTGTATGGCTTGTAGCAAGCTCCCAAAACTTGGTGTGATACTAAGAGAAAGCTTGCTGCCAAGTTCGATATGAAAGATTTGGGAATGATGCATTATTTCCTAGGTATGGAGGTGTGACAGAGTGCAAGTGGGATCTTCCTTGGTCAAGGGAAGTACACAGTAGATATCCTGAAGAGATTCGGGATGATGGATTGCAAGGCCATGGCCACACCTATGGCATCGAATCTGAAGCTTCTATGTGATGCTTCATCTGAGCTGGTTGATGTCTCTATGTATCGTCAGATGATTGGGTCCTTGATGTACCTGACGAACACGAGACCAGATATTTTCTTTGCTGTGAACACATTGAGCCAGTTCCTGATGGATCCGAGGAGTGTTCACTTGGTTGCTGTAAAGCATGTTTTGAGGTACCTGAAGGGTACAGTGGATTATGGGCTCAAGCATGAGGCAAATCAAAAGTTTAACCTACAGGGTTATGTTGATTCAGATTGGGCTAGCAATGCTGCAGATAGGAAGAGCACATCTGGGTTCTACTTCAGTATGGGATCAGGTGTGATCTCTTGGTTTAGTAGGAAGCAGTCCTACGTAGCACTGAGTACAGCTGAGGCAGAGTATGTTGCAGCCTGTTCAGCTAGTTGTGAGGCAGTATGGCTACGGAAGCTACTGTCTGAATTATTTGATCTCCCATTGGATGCTACTGGTATCTTCTGTGATAACCAGAGTTGTGTGAAGCTATCCGAGAACCCAATGTTTCATGACGGGTCGAAACACATAGAGATCAAATATCACTATATCAGGGATATGGTGCAGAGAGGAGCCGTGAAGCTCCTGTATGTTGCAACGGACGAGCAGATTGCAGATGTGCTGACAAAGCCACTAGCCAGGGTGAAGTTCGAGTACTTCAGGGAGAGGCTTGGTGTTCTTCAGATTGACAACACTTCGAGGAAGAAGTGATGGACACATTTGCTGAAGCCATCCCAAGCATGTTGGAAGTAGGATCCTTCACATGGCTGTGGATGTAAGCGTTGGATGATGAGTATCAGGACGATGTTCCAGTTACTGCTCTGTATATGCATCATGTTGGATGCTGGATATGATCAGTTGGATCATTTATATTTGTATGTATGTACGCATCGTGTTGATGCTGGATATGATCAGTTGGATCATTTATATGTATGTACGCATCATGTTGGATGTTGGATATGATCGGTTGGATCATTTGTATTTATTTGTATATGAATCATGTTGGATGCTTCGACCATGTATCTGTATCAGGTGGATACATTGTATGATCAAGTAGATCATGTATGTTGATATGTATCATGTATTTGTATTTGTATCAGGTGGATACACTGTATGATCAGGTAGATCATGTATGATGATATGTATCAGGTAGATACTTGGTATGCATCAGGTAGATGCATTGTATGATCAGGATGATCATGGATGACGAGCTTCAGGATGTTGCTCCAGATGACATGCAGCAGGATGTTGCAGTGATGATGATCAAGATGATCATGTGTACATCAGGATGATGTATGGTGAGTATCAGGTTGATACTCTGTGGCCATGGAATAGGTTGTGGAGATAAGCATGTAATTTTTTCCCTAGGAGATTTGCAGATAGTCTTTCGAGGTTTTGCCTATGGCATGTAATTTGTACCCTGGGATATCTGGCAAATGCTCTTCGAGGTTTTGCTTGGGAGGACATATAATTTGTGCCCTGGGAGATCTACAGATAGTCTTTCAAGGTTTTGCCTATGGCATTTAATTTGTGCCCTGGGATATCTGGCAGATGCTCTTTCGAGGTTTTGTCCTATGGCATGTAATTTGTGCCCTGGGAGATCCGATAGGTTGAGCCGTGTGCTCATAATCAGTCCTAGGATGCTCTTTCGAGGTTTTTCCATGACCACATGTAATTTGTGCCCTGGGAGATCTGATAGGTTGAGCCTTGTGCTCGTAATCAGTCCTGGGATTCTCTTTCGAGGTTTTGTGGTGACCACATGTAATTTGTGCCCTGGGAGATCCGATAGGTTGAGCCTTGTGCTCGTAATCAGTCCTGGGATTCTCTTTCGAGGTTTTGTGGTGGGGTCACATGTAATAAGTCCTAGAGATCTGGACAGGATGAAAAAGGCCTCAGATGCTCTTTGGGGTTCTTGCTAGTCAAGAGACTCTTTTAAGGTTTTTTGACGCACGTAATAAGTCATGAGATTTCCATAGTATGGCCAGTGATGACAAAGACCTGCAGGTGGTGGGCCTACATCTAGTATCAAAAAGGGCTGGCTCTGTAGAACTTCCTATGACGAGTAGAGTCAGAGATTGGTTGAGATAGCAGCAGCAGTGACGATGATCCCGAGAAGAAGACTTGTCTACTAGATCTGTGTCGAGAAATACCTTCCTAGTTAAGAGGGAGTGTTGATGTATATGTAACTTCAGAATGTATTTCATATATATTTATTGTACCCTTATTAGAGATGTGTTATTCCTCTATAAGGAAGTGTCGTCATGTGGATTGACAAGTGTCGCAAGTGTGTGTAATTGCCAATGGGTTATTAGACCACCATGTGTGGGGTCGGCCCTGAAATATATATTATATTGTGTATGTACCTAGCTAGACAAGTCGGCCCATAAGGTCACTAGGCAAACAAATTAGTATAAATAGAGATCAGGAGATCTCTATTTAGATCATTCAAAAAATCATATCTCTCTCACTCAGAAAGAGGCACACTAGTGAGGAGGAGGATCATCTACTACTAGGAGACTATCTCAAGTGTATTTTGGTTGTAATTTGGTTGAGTCATTGCTCTCTCTATCTCTGAGGAAGTTGTGGGGTTTTTCACCTTAGGGTTTTCCCCACGGAAACTCTGTGTCTCTTGTCTCTCATGCTTTTTATTCTTGTCATGCTTGTCATGCTTATTGTAATTGTTATGCATTTATATACTGTATATGTTATTCTCTCAGTGAAGATCCTAGAGTATTGTGAATTAATGCTCAAAATTTAACAAGTAACTCCCATGGAAGAGGAAGAGGCAATTTGGAGCTAGTGAGACACTTGGGTTAGATTCCCTAGCTCTATGACAACAATGATAAAGATGCTATGACACCTATGACACAAATCATACTTGAAGGCTGACATATGACATATATGACATGTCAGGGCTAAAAATAGACTCTAAGAGGGCTCTCAAGGGTGTTAGGGCAGCTAAGATGCTTCCACATATGATTTGGTGGAAGTGGAAGACTAGGAATTGTTGTATAAGTGGCGTTCTTTGGAATCTCTTCCCAACTTGAGTTGGCATGAGTCTCTTGGAAGGAATTCGACCCATGGAGGACATTAGAACTTTATAAATGTCAATAACAAAGAATGAAACCATCTTTTTATCATTTGTAGAATTTGCAATTACATTTGTGAAGAGGGAGAGCTAGTGGATGACTAGTTGCTTGCCTTAGCCAATTTCGAGGGTGAAAGATTCCCATCCAAGTTGGCAATTGGAAAGGCCATTTAGACCTTTCATTTGTATATTTAATGGATTCTTTATTTGCAGGTGTAAGCTACAGGGCATCTCATGGTTTCTTCTATTTCAGCTCACTCCTTCAACCATTTCCAATTTTGATGGCATATTCTTGATCCTTGAGGGAGGGCGTTTTTGGTGAGCTATTGTACTCTTTGGGGGAGATTCTAATCCCCCATTTATTTTTTAATATGAATTAAAGACTCTTTTCTTCATCTCCAAAAAGTTTCAGGTCGAAATTCCAAGTAGAAATGTATAAATCTCAATTTTAATGAAAGGACAGTACCATTTCCCCACTACCTTGTTGTGAATCAATGTAATGCTAATGATTTCGAATGAATGGATTATTCTCTGATGAATTTTTGATTAATGGACTGCCATGGATGTATTTTACAAGTTTCATGTACTGTACTTGAGCATTTGAAGTATTTTTACTCAGTTTAATTGCATTGGGAGAAGAAATAGTGTCATTTCCCCAAGGGTCGAATTAGTGATTTTTGCAGTTGAAAGGGAGAGGGTTGGAACAGATATAATAATCAATTAATGGTGCACATGATACCTTAATAATATCCTTAATACATTCCCTACCTCTATTCAGAAATTTGAGTGGGTTTGGAGGCATTTGGGAAGCCATTTTCAGTACTTACCCCAGGGGGATTTGAACCCCAAATTACTAGTAAAATTGCATACTTGGTCCAAAATCTTAAGAGAGTTTGAAGAGGTATTTTGGTGGTCATATGTCATCCCTGAACATCATATTCAAGTCCTAATATCATTCATACACCTTCCTTGAATATTTGAAGGCATTTGGAGTCAATTTGGGACCTAGAGACCAATACTAGTCAAAGGGAAATCACTAGTAAAGTTACCTACATTGACCAGAATTGAAAGAGTATTTGCAGAAGTATTTTAAAGGTACAAAGGCATCCCTAAAACACATATTTATGTTCTAATATCATTCATATACCTTATCAGAATATTTGGGATCATTTGGGGCAAATTTGGGACCTAGAGATCAAAACTAGTCAAAGGTCAAAATTGGCAAAAAAAGTGAAAATTTGCCATTTTAATAAAATTTTGAAAAATGGTCATTACAGTGGTATCAGAGCATGGTCTTGGAACCTGATGTGGTAGAAAATTAATGAAGACCGGGAGTCAAAGAAATAAGCCACCATCCTTAGAAATTGAAACTGGATGCACTTTGGTGAAAGGGAAGAAGTAGGAGAAGAAGTGCATTCCTTGGTCACCATGAGTAAGGATGGGAAAGGGACCTTAGAGGAGAATGAGGAGTTTAGAAAATTACTGAAACCTTCCTTTGAATACAAGTGGAGGCAATTCTTTCAAGAGTTCAAATTGTTTCTTAGTGAACTTGGAAGCAACTCGGAAAAAATAATGAGCAATGGTTCTCTTTTCAAGGAAAAGGATGAAATAATTTATGTCACAAAAGAGGAACCTAATGTAATTGTGGAACATGAGGTACATGTTGATATGCAGGTTCTTGAAGATGCTACACTAAAACAAGAAGAAGAACAAGCACTTGTACTTGTTCAAAGGGATTATGAGTTTCCTCATGGAGAGAGTTGCAAATCCTTGGAAGAGGTACATGATCTCACAATAGTTGGACCAGCCAATTATGGAGAAGATGAATTAAATATTTCAATGGGTAAGAGTTGTAAAGAATTAAATTTGGTTCATAATTTTTCACCCCACACTTCTTTTCCAGCCACATCACTTTGGGATGAAAATTGGGTGAAAGGTTTTTTTCTAGTGGTGCCACATGAGGGGTATGAAACTCCTACCTCTCCTTTTGATGATGACATGAATAGAGAACCTCATTATTTAGAATTGCAGCAGCATATTGCTTTACCTTATGATGATACATATCCTCATGGATGTATGGATGAGACTTCTTTGAGTCCTTTGAAGTCTCCTTGTTTTTCCTGCTCATTATTTGGTTCAGATTTTAGTGAAGATTCTTCATTCACTTCTTGGATGAAAGAATACATGGCTGAATATTTTGATGCATATCACATTCTTTTGGAGCAGCACTATCGAACATGGGATCCTCACCTATGTCATTGGAGCAGATTTGATTGGTCACTTGAAGATTGTATGCACCTAGCAAATGGTGGTCTACTTACTTGGAGTTATAAACACTTTCATGATTCTTTGATGAAGCATCTTCTTGATGTACATTTTCATTATGTTGTTATGTACTTTGATGATATATATTTTGTACTCATGATGTTTGGAAGAATGCATACAAGAAAATGGGATCCAAGAATCCTCTTATTTGATGGTATGGGTTGGAGAGCACTCTTAATTGTTGGAGTGCAATACAAGCAATGGGACCCTAGAATAATTTTTATCTCATTGGTTTCAAATTTTTTGGGGAAACAAGCAGTATGGGAGATGGATTTCCCACTTAATAAAGTGATTTTTATTAGAGTAGTGCAGCAGCAAGCATGGTGGTTCCTCTCTAAAATCTTCATGGAAACTCAAAGACTCAAGGTTGGGCAATTCAATGGCAACTTCAAAGAATTATACAGAAAGCAGGTTCTTCAACACCCATGTTTAAAATTGCTTGAGGAAAAGCAATATTGGGAAGGGAGGATTTGTCATGTCCCAAATTTGGCATTGGGTCACAATGGCCTAATCACATTGGCCCTATTCATTAGAGTTTGCCAAATTGATGCTAAAGGTCAAATAATTGCCAAGGAGGAAAATTACTAGTTTCCTAGGTTTGGGGTGGAAGCTTTGGGATTTGGAATAATGGGGATAATAAATGATGTTTGAACATTAGAATGGCATAAATATTTAATAAATGAGCTAAATAAATATATACAAGTGAAATTCAAAGTGGCATTTGATCATGAAGACACATGGAGGAAGTGGGACCCACATATGGCTAGATTTCCCCACTACACTTGGCATCATTCTCTCCCCAATTCGAATTCAAGGTGAATGGTAACATACTTGGGGGTTTCCAAAAGGTATTATTCATGGCACGACTCATCCAAGGTCGAAATATAGAGGAAGAGTAACTCCCATGGAAGAGGAAGAGGCAATTTGGATCTAGTGAGACAGTTGGGCTAGATTCCCTAGCTCTATGACAACAATGATGAAGATGCTATGACACCTATGACACAAATCAGACCTGAAGGCTGAAATATGACATATATGACATTCCAGGGCTAAAAATAGACTCTAAGAGGGCACTCAAGGGTGTTAGGGCAGCTAAGATGCTTCCACATGTGATTTGGTGGAAGTGGGAGACTAGGAATTGTTGTACAAGTGGCGTTCTTTGGAATCTCTTCCCAACTTGAGTTGGCATGAGTATCTTGGAAGGAATTCGACCCATGGAGGACATTAGAACTTTATAAATTTCAATAACAAAGAATGAAACCATCTTTTGATCATTTGTAGAATTTGCAATTGCATTTGTGAAGAGGGAGAGCTAGTGGATGACTAGTTGCTTGCCTTAGCCAATTTCGAGGGTGAAAGATTCCCATCCAAGTTGGAAATTGGAAAGGCCATTCAAACCTTTAATTTGAAGCTTTAATGGATTCTTTATTTGTATATGTAAGCTACAGGGCAAATCATGGTTTCTTCTATTGCAGCTCACTCCTTCAACCATTTCCAGTTTTGATGGCATATTCTTGATCCTTGAAGGAGGGCATTTTTGGTGAGCTATTGTACTCTTTGGGGGAGCTTCTAATGCCCCATTTATTTTGTAATATGAATTAAATACTCTATTATTCATCTTCAAAAAATTTCAGGTCGAAATTCCAAGTATAAATGTATAAATCTCAATTTTAATGAAAGGACAGTGTCATTTCCCCACTACCTTGTTGTGAATCAATGTAATGGTAATGATTTCGAATGAATGGATGATTATCTAATGCATTTGTGATTAATGGATTGAAATGGATGTATTTTACAAGTTTAATGTACTTTACTTGAGCATTTGAAGTATTTTAACTCAGTTTAATTGCATTGGGAGAAGAAATAGTGTCATTTCCCCAAGGGTCGAATTGGTGATTTTTGCAGTTGAATGAGAGAGGGTTGGAACAGATATAATAATAAATTAATGGTGCACCTGAGACCTTAATAACATCCTTAATAAATTCCCTACCTCTGTTCACAAATTTGAGTGGTTTTGGAGGCATTTGGGAAGCCATTTTCAGTACTTACCCCAGGGGGATTTGAACGCCAAATTACTAGTAAAATTGCATACTTGGTCCAAAATATTAAGAGAGTTTTCAGTGGTATTTTGGTGGTCATATGTCATCCTTGAACATCATATTCAAGTCCTAATATCATTCATACACCTTCCTTGAATATTTGAAGGCATTTGGAGTCAATTTGGGACCTAGAGACCAATACTAGTCAAAGGGAAATCACTAGTAAAGTTACCTACATTGACCATAATTGAAAGAGGATTTTCAGAAGTATTTTAAAGGTCCAAAGGCATCCCTGAAACACATATTTATGTTCTAATATAATTAATATACCTTATCAGAAGATTTGGGATCATTTGGGACAAATTTGGGACCTAGAGATTAAAACTAGTCAAAGGTCGAAACTGGTAAAAAAAAGTGAAAATTTGCCATTTTAATCAAATTTTGAAAAAGGGTCATTACATGAGTTTCAATGAGAGGTTGATGAAGGCTCAGGAAGAGCATCACCAGCTCAATGCTTCCATGTTGCAGAGCCTCACGGACATGCACCAAAGGGTAAAATTTGGATCCAACCCAAGTAATATGGATAGAGAAGAGAAAAATGCAAGTAGTCATTCTAGAGAGCATTCCAGAAATAGGACTCCAATCCCTAGAAGGGGTTCAGTGAGCAGAAGGCACAGAACACCCAGCTCCAGATCACTTTCCAGCAAGTCAGATGACTCCATGGATTTCCAAAGAATCCCAAAGCACACTACCAACGGGTTTGAAGGAAGAAGAAAGCACAGAGGAGTCCCACAAGGAGAGTTCAGGAAGGCAAGACCTCCCACTTTTGATGGTGAAAGCAAAGAAGGTCAACAAGCAGAGGCATGGATTCCTGGAATAAGGAAGTACTTCAGAATGCATGAGTATTTCAATAATGAAAATGCTAGGGTTTCCATCTATAACCTTAGTGGAAGAGCTTCAATTTGGTGGGATCATCTCATGCAAGTGAAGGGAATCAAAGAAAGAAGGGTCAGCTGGGAAAGGTTTAAAAGATATTTCAAGGAGAAATACCTATCAACTAGGTATTATGATAATAAGAGAAAAGAGTTCAATGAACTCAGGTTGGGGCAGAATACCATGGGAGAGCATGTTCATAAGTTTCTGGAACTGTTGAGGTATGTGGACTACATTAAGGATGAAAGGGTGAATATCCAATGCTTCCTTGGTATTCTACCACAGAAGTACAAAGATAGAATAGATTTCATAAATCCACCAAGCTTGGATGAAGCTATTCGGATGGCAAAGCATTGCTATGAGCAGGGTAAAGGTAAAGCAGAGGCACAACCAGCATGGAAAGAGAATCCTAAGGGAAAGTTTGAACATAGGAAAGGTGAATTCAAACCACCATTCAAAATCAGCCTAGAAGATTTCCACAGGGCCAGCAAGCAAGAAGATAATTCAAGCCAGCTGTAGCAGCAAATAAAACATCAAAGGGATCACTTCAGTGTTGGGGTTGTGGAGGAAACCACATGCTTAGAGACTGCCCGACTGAAAGGAAGAACCCTCGGAACTTGCATAACATTAATGGATCAGCTACAGTAGGGGATATGGTAAGAGCAACACCTAGGATTTATGTGGCACTGGATGATCAACAAGCAGACCATCAATCAGCAGTGGTGGAGGTTGCAGTTAAGATTGTTGAGCAGTGTATTTATGTTTTGATTGATCCAGGGTCTACTCATAGTTATGTGTCTCCTAAGGTAGTTGAAAGTTGTTCTCTTGGTAAAAAAAAGCATTATAAGGCCTGGCTAGTTCAATTAGCCACTGGTACCAAGAGGAAGGTAACTGAAGTGGTGAAGGAGTGTCCTATAGAACTAAATGGGCTACTCACACATGTAGAATTAAATGTCTTACCATTATGATCATATGATGCCTTAAGTGGCATGGATTGGTTGGAAAGACATAGAGCCAAGGTGGACTGTTATGAGAAAGCACTGGAATGCATTGATGATGAAGGAAGGTCAAGGTTGGTAAAAGGAATTCCGAAGCATATTTCAGTAAGGCATATTTCATCCTTACAGCTAAGAAAATTTTACAAAAAGGGTTGTCCATTATATGTTGTGCATATATCCGATTCAGCAGAGGAAAAAGGACTAAGGATAGAAGACTTCCAGATGTTACAAGAGTTTCAGGATGTATTTCTGGATGAAGTTCCAGGGCTACCACCCAAGAGAGATATTGATTTCTCCATTAACCTTGTTATAGGGGCATCACCCATCTCCAAAGCTCCTTATAGAATGAGCACACCAGAGCTGGTAGAGTTGAAGATGCAGCTACAGGAACTAATGGATAAAGAATATATTAGACTGAACGTATCACCTTGGGGTGCACCTGTGTTATTCATTAAGAAGAAGGATGGAACATTGAGGTTGTGTATTGATTACAAGCGGCTCAATAAAGTGACAATTAAGAACAAGTATCCCTTGCCAAGGATTGATGACTTGTTTGATCAAATGAAGGAAGCTAGAGTGTTTTCAAAGATCGACTTGGGGTCTGGGTACCATCAAGTGAGGATAAAGGACGAAGACATCCATAAAACAGCTTTCAAGATGAGGTATGGCCATTATGAATTTACAGTGGTGCCATTTGGTCTTACCAATGCACCTGCTACATTCATGTTTCTCATGAATAGTGTCTTCAGCAAATACTTAGATAAGTTCGTGATTGTGTTCTTGGATTACATCCTTGTGTATTCCAAGAATGAAGAAGAGCATAATGAGCATCTGCGAATGGTATTGCAAGTCCTTAGGGAGCACCAGTTGTATGCTAAGCTGAGTAAATGTAACTTCTATCAGCATAAGGTATAGTATTTGGGTCATATTATATCGGCAGAAGGCATTGCAGTAGATCCAGAGAAGATTAATGCCATCATGGATTGGTCTACTCCAAGGAATACAACAAATGTTAGATATTTTATGGGCCTTGCTGGTTACTACAGAAGGTTCATTGAAGGCTTCTCCAAGATAGCCCATCCAATCACTTCGTTGCAGAGGAAGGACATCAAATTCACATGGCCTGAAAAATGTGAGAGAAGTTTACAATAGTTAAAGGAGTTACTTACCAGTGCACCTGTCTTGAAGATTGCAGATCCCAGTAAGGATTTTGTAGTATGCACGGATGCTTGCATTGAAGGACTCAGTGGAGTGCTATTGCAAGAAGGGTTTGTAATTTGTTATGATTCAAGCAAGCTACAGGAACATGAAAGAAACTACACCACCCGTGACTTAGAGCTAGCATCCATAGTACATGATCTCAAGAGATGGAGGTATTATCTCTTGGGAAGAAGATTTGAGCTTAGAACTGATCATATGAGTTTAAAATACTTGTTTGACCAGCCAAATATGAATGCTAGACAAACTAGATGGATGGAGTTTCTTTGCGATTTTGATTTGGAAATTAAACATGTCAAGGGTAAAGAGAATAAAGTTGCAGATGCACTTAGCAGGAGGTTTCATATTGCAGCAATTAGTAAGTGTGAATCAGACTTGAAGGCAAGGATTCTAGAGGCTCAAGATTGTGATTAAGTCTACCTTCATATCAAAGGGAAATTGCAGCATGGTGTCATGGATGACAAGCATGCAAGATATCAGTTGGGTGAGGGTAATGTTCTCATTTATCAAAACATCTGACTGTACATTCAAAATAGTGCAGATTTGAAGAAGTTGGTGATGGATGAGATACATCAAAGACCATACTCAGGACATCCAGGATATCAGAAGACTATAATAGAAACAAGGAAACAGTACTTTTGGCATGGTATGAAGAAAGACATAGCTAAGTACATTTCTAGGTGTCAAAAGTGTCAATAAGTCAAGGCAGAGCATCAACATCCAGCGGGATTGTTGCAACCTTTTCCATTCCAGAATGGAAGTGGGAAGTGATCTCTATGGATTTTATAATAGGGTTTCCAATGACAGTGAAGAAACATGATTCAATCATGGTGGTGGTGTAAAAGCTATCAAAGGTATCTCATTTCATTCCATTCAAGTCCACTCACAAGGCCAATGACATTGTGAATATCTTTATGAGAGAGGTATTCAGATTGCATGGATTGCCCAAGGAAATAATTTCATACCGTGACACAAAGTTCACATCTGATTTTTAGAAAGGATTGTTCCAAGAATTAGGAATTCAGTTGAAGTTTAGCATAGCCTATCATCCTCAAACGGATGGTCAAACTGAGAGAGTAAATCAGATTCTTGAAGATACGTTAAGGATGTATGTGATGGATAAACCATCCAAGTGGGAAGATTATTTACACTTAGTGGAATTTTCTTACAACAATGGACATCAAGCATCATTGAATATGAGTCCCTTTGAAGTGTTGTATGGAAAAGGATGCCAAACTCCAGTGAGTTGGGACAGCCCAGTGAACAGAGTAGTGATTGGACCAGAACTGATCAAGGAGATGGAGCAAGATTGTGAAAATCAGGCAGAATTTGAAGGCAGCACAGGACAGACAAAAGAGTTATGCAGAT
This sequence comes from Larix kaempferi, assembly GCA_027924585.1. Lineage (NCBI taxonomy): Eukaryota > Viridiplantae > Streptophyta > Pinopsida > Pinales > Pinaceae > Larix > Larix kaempferi. The sequence continues at coordinate 6,205,646 of BSBM01000799.1, read as the reverse complement.
CTGAAAAGAATGCACAAGGAATTTCATATTGGGGATCATGTCTACTTGAGAGTGAAACCAAGGAAGAGTTCCATAAAGTTGGGAATTTGTGCCAAGTTGGCACCAAGATATTGTGGACCGTTCAAAGTCCTTGATAGGATAGGGCCAGTTGCATATAGAATTGCATTGCCTACTAACATGAAAGCTCATAATGTTTTCCATGTATCTTTGCTTAAGAAATATGTACACGATCATAATCATATCATTGATTGTCATGTGATACAGGTGGAACTAGAGGGAGAGTTCCAGGTGGAGCCTATATGAATCCTCGACGGGAAATTAACCTTGCTCCAGAACAGACCCATTAGGCAGGTAAAGGTGCAATGGAGGCACCTTAGTCCAGATGAGGCCACGTGGGAGTTGGAGGATGCCATGAAAGAGGCATTCCCATCTTTGTTCAGTTTTGAGAGCACCGAGGACGGTGTTATTTTAAGGGAGAGGGAGTTCTAATACCCCATTTTTCCCTTTACAGTTATTGGCTTCAATGTAAATACTGTGTATATGCAATGTGTGTATTCGCCCTAGCGTGGAGCTCAAGGCCAATGCCCCACTAGTGGATGTCTAAGCTTATTCCGTAGGCAAGCATTTGACAGTTTGATTATTCATGAACTGTTAAGCCATGAAGAAATGTAAATGATGTAATTATTATTAATGAATAAAATAACCAAGAAGCTGGCTAAGGAAGCAACCAATGAGAAAGGGCCATGTGTATCCACTAGGGTGAGGTGAGGGGTTATGGCATTGGTACCCATGTTGCCACATGTCCAGCCATGAACCTTTTTGACCTCCTTGTTCGGTTGCAGAGGTTGGTTGAGAACCATGTTACTGAAGCCGATGGAGTATGGAGCATGCCTGGGATTTCGTATGGCGGGGCATGGATCTGGTTTCTTGTCCTGGAAGACACCCAATCGCCTGGGAACTCACAGAACCTGTTTTGACTTCCCGTAAGGGAAGGGGAGCATGCATTCATTCACACACTAACTCGTGGTTCATCATCCATCCATTCATCGAGAGAAAACCCGTTCAGACATCCCTGTAGATGCAGAGCCAAGTTGTGAGGAAACTGGAAGAGAATCCCGTTCCTATGTAATGGAAAATACCATATAGTCCATGGCCTTAGAAAGCGTGTGCGCGAGCCCAGTTTGCTTGTGACAGGAGTAGTAAGAATCCTGAGAGGAATTACAAAGCTTGAGAAGTGCAGAGAAACCATGAGAACCCGGGATTGAGTCGCAGAGAGTGGATTGTGGAACTGAGCCTTGTTCTCAAGTCTGAAAGGGATCAGCTTGTTGACTGTGGTAGAAGGTTGGGTTGCTTGATAAACCCAGTGAAGGTTGAAATCTCATAGAACTAGATATTGTACCTTTCTATGCCCACCCTAAATAGCATTGGAAGGGAAGAGGCCTTGAGGGACTGTGCAGCAGAGAAGAGGGTTTTCCTTGTGTTGGGTGAGGTAGGTAATGTGGGTTCCATGTCTACTGAGTGTTGAGATGCCTGCAGCTCGGTGATTGAGCTCATTGGCTTAGAAATACCTTCCTTGTTATCCTTGTATGCCTAATAAACCCACTGCAGGTTGGCTTAGCAGGATCATCTTGTCTAGTATGCTTGATAAACCCAACTGCAGGTTGGCTTGGCATGCCTTTGTTGTTTGGTATGCCTGATAAACCCATTGCAGGTTGGCTTATCAGTATTAGCTTGTCTAGTATGCTTGATAAACCCAACTGCAGGATGGCTTTGCATGACTGTGTTGTTTGGTATGCTTGATAAACCCAACTGGAATTTGGCTTAGCATGACCAGTATGTCCCTATATGCTTGATAAACCCACTATAGGTTGGCTTAGCATGGGTAGATGCCCTCGAATGCTTGATAAACCCAACTGCATATTGGCATAGCATTGGGATGGAACCTTGACTGTGAGAGAACCTGATAGCCCTCCTTAGTGGATACACAGCCCAGCTCGGGGGTGATCTCTCAGCTGAAAGAGTACAGGCTGACAAAGATATAAGGTTGGTTGGAATGTTGCTCTCACTTATCCAATTGCTTGGCAGCTTCAGAAAGTTAAAAGATAAGTACTTCTTGTTATGCTAAATGATGATGTTCCATTGCTATGATATGGTTTCTTATGTGCAAGTTATGGAATGTTTGTTTATATGAACTTGATTTATAAGAAGTTTATGTGTAGGCCTGAGAAGAGTGCTAAGTCCATTGTTATGTACCTAATTATATTGCATGAGTCTTAATGCATTATAAGTCTTGCATGTGATAGATGTAATGGTTAGATATAACTTATGCACCTTACATGTTGTGATATGTTTGTTTAACCGTATGAATGAGTTGTATGACTTCACCTGATCTTGGGAAGGGAGGGGAATACCCTGATTTGTTTCAAAAACCCTCTCTATGAGTCAGATGAAGGTATAGTTGCGGATTGAGGATTGCGGAAAGACGCATTGCGGATTGCAGATTGTGGATCCGAGTTATTCCGACTGTGTGTAGGTGTATTTAGAAGAAGAAAAAATGTATCGGGGTCTCCCATGGCCTCCAAGGGTCATGGGGATGTGACAAGTTATTTGGTCGTCACGCACCCGGTATGGGCGCCAACATGCACGACGAGAAAAACAAGTTGGTGTCCTTCAGTACAAAATGGAGAGTGGTATTCCACTCAAACTTCTGGAACCAGTCTTGCCACTTGCCCTCCTAAGGGAGAGGCCCTCCGACAAATCGGTGTCAAACATACCAATAAATAATAGGGAATTTTGGCTCCCTAAAGGACAACAACTATGTCTCAATTGTGTATGACAGAGGGGGTGTTATGTGGATTCCTAACCCCAATGTCCTACCTAGCTACAAAGTTGTTTTTGGGTCCCCAAGTGGGGTTAATGTGTGTTGAATTAATCCAATTTTAGTCTCACTTGAATTATGGGGAGTGTGTAGGTGCACAAGTGGTGTAAACCCAATATCCCCGGAAATAAATGTTGAAATAAATAACTAAGACTGAAATAAACTCTTTCTTTTGCTTTTTCAAATAAAAGTACTAACTACTGTGACAGATATGCAGTAAATGAGCTCGTTGAAAATATAATACAAGAGATAGAAATGCATTAAGGATGCATGCACACTGAAATGTGTCAAATGCTACAACAAGGAGATAATAGAGAAATACCAATGGAAAATGGGTGCAGGAAAACAGGGGGTTTTTGGAGCAGCCAAGGTCAAGAAAAGAGGAAAAAACAAGTGCAGGGTGAATTTGTGAAGGGAAAGGTCATGCTCTAGGCGCTGCAGACTGCAAAATAATCGCGCTGGAACAAAAAAACAAAAAATAAAGAAAAAAGGGCACAGGTCTGGACGGAAAAGGCGCGACTAGGGTGCAGGTTTCAGGCTCAAAAGCGTGCGGGTTTCGGGCTCAGAAGTGCGCAGGTTTCAAGCCAAAAGGTGCATTTGGGGCACGCGTTTCGGGTCGAAAGTCGCACTTTGAGCACAGGTTTTGGGTCGGAATTCATGCTCGAGGCACGGGTTTCTAGCGGAAAGTCGTGATCTGCAGCACGAAAAAGTGTATCTACAGTTGCGGGTCGGGCCGTAAAAATGAAAATAATGAAGGGTACTGCGAAGGAAAGGGACAAATATGCAAGTACAAGGTCCAAGGCTAGGCCAGAAAAGTAAAATGCAAGCAAAAGAAGAAGTACATAACTAGAAAAAACTACTGATCATACCAAACCATAGATCGATGGGAATCGACCCGATTGGAGTCTCCAAAACTATAGCTAGTGTTTTCACACCAACCTATGCAAAAGGGAACCTACTAAGGATTATGGAACCCTTAGTAGCAGTCTCATGAATAGATAATGTGTGAATGTAAAATAAAAAATAAAAACAAATCTAACTACTTACTACAGTAAAAATAACAGATAAATAGGATCCCATGAATAAGATTTGTATTTCGTATTATGTTGTAAATAATGGTTTACAATCAAAATTTACCTCAAAAGTTGAGTATATGGGGGCCATCGCAGTTGTACGAAGAGTAGTGCTCCGAGTCTCCAAGGTTCCTTACTCTTCTCTGAATGCTCGAGTAGTGACCAAGACTCAACTGAATGGGAACAAAATCCCAAAGGGGTAGGCTAGATTTCAATAGGAATTTTGGCAGCATAAGGGTAGGAAGAGTCGATCATGGATATGAAATGGGGGGCCTCCATCACCTTTTTATAGCAATTTTGGGCATTGGAGTATTGACCCATGGTATTGGGCAACCACTAGTATTGGTTTGTGGTATTTTGATTTTTTCCTCCTTTTTCCTTTATTTTGAATAATTTCCCCTTTTATTTTTATTTTTGGGGGATTTTGACCATTTTTTGTGGGATTTTAATGTTTTTTGAAATATTTTCATTAATTGATGAGGGAGATAATGATCGTTTGTCCATTTAGTTACCAATTTAGGGGTTTTTGGGTTTTAGGAGGCCAAAAATGTAGGAAAAGGGGATAAATGGGTTATGTGACTAGGGGGATGAGTTAAGTGAACAATTTTTGGGTGTTAACACCTACTATGCCCAAGATTACTGAAGAAAAAAAGGAGGAACCTAAGGTTCGAAATGAAGGTCTTGCTTCATGGGAATAATAATATGTTGAGTACCTCACACTGAATGAAGAATGCAGAAGAGCTTTTCCATTCAAATATTTATGTGATCTTCAGTACGAAACCAATTCAAGAGGAAGATTTCGGATGCCAAATCAGAACTATGAGTTAAGAAATGCTATTGGTAAGATTTATTTGCCTTACTTTGATGGCTGACAGAAGTGCACTGCTAACTCTTGGATTCAAAAGCTTGAAACATATTTTCAGTTAAATCCAATGGTTGAGAGAGATGCCATTAAGCTGGCTACTCTGCACTTTGATGGTGAAGCCAATGATTGATGGTTTCATGGCCTAAAAAAACTTGGGCATGATCAAGTGACAAATTATGAAGAGCTCACAAGAATATTGGCTGAAAGATTCAAAAGAAGAGATCCTAAAATCACCTTCATAGAACTAGCGCATGTGAAGCAGACTAGAACTCCTGAAACCTACATCTCTGAGTTTCAAAAATTAGTTGTGATGGTCTCTGATATATCAGAACCTAGATTGATCATGTTGTTCATTGAAGGGTTAGCAGAACCTTTGAAATGTTTGGTGAAGGCTTACAGACCCTCTACCTTGCAAGATGCATTGAGTAGAACAAGATATTTGCAAGACTCTATTCTAAGGACTGTATTTCCTCCTAGAATTATTGTTCCTACTCAATTCAAGAATCAAAGGCCACCCATGAAAATTCCTTCTGGAAATTTAAAGAAGGAAAATTACTCACAAGATAGAGATGAATTGAGAAGAAGAAAGTTGCGTTTCACCTATCAGGAACCATGGGTTCTAGGACATAGTTGTGCTAAAGGAAAAGCACACTACATTGAAGTTTAATCAGAGAGAGAAGTTGAGGAGGAAGAAGAAGAGGCCCCAGTAGATGTAGAAGTGGCCTATGAGACTGTAGAAGAAGAACCTACCCCCAAGGTGAGCAAGACTGCAATACTGTCAGGAGTGCCTCGCTTCCATACACTCATATTCAAAGGAGTGGTTCAGGGACAATCAGTCACTCTGTTAGTAGATGGAGTAGCAACACATAACTTCATTGATTCAACTATGGTCGAAAGGAGGAAGATACCTATTGAAAAATTTGGAGGCTTCACTGTTATCATTCTAGGTAATCATTCTATGGATTGTTCTAGATGGATTCCTAAATTATAGATTATTGTAGGAGATCACACCATTACTGATAGATTTTATGTTGTGAATGTGGTTGATACTAACATGGTTTTGGGAGTACAATGGTTTTATTCCATTGGGAAGCACTCAATAGACTACCAAATTCCTGAGATGAATTTCAAAGGATAAGATGGAAAGGAGGTGGTGTTGAGAGGAATCAACACCTAACCAAAACAAGTGGTGAGTGCACATAGTATTATATTTGAGGTATGGAGACATTGAGTGGGATGCAGAATGCCTAATCACCACTAAAGGTACCTCATTATAAGTAGCATAATATCTAGAAGACATTTAGAAATTGATCCAAAATCATAAGAGGGTATTTGGGGACCTTCCTCATGGTAGGCCACCTAATAGAGGACTAGAGCATAGAATTGAGTTGGATATAGGCACACCACCTATCAAAGTCCATCCTTACAAGAACCCAAAAAGATTCATGGATAAGATAGAGAGAACCATCAAGGAACTGCTTGACTTGGGATTCATTAGATCGATCTCAAGCCCTTTTGCATCATTTGTAGTCCTTGTGAAGAAGAAAGATGGGACCATGTGCATGTGCATAGACTACAGAGCTCTCAACAAGAATATTATCAAGAACATATATCATATCCCAAGGATTGATGAACTAATGGATGAACTACATGGATCCAAATACTTTTCAAAGATTGACCTTCACTCTGGTTACCATCAAATCAGTATGCGGGAGGAATACATCTAGAAGACAACTTTTTGGTGCCATCATGGACACTTTGAGTTCCTGGTTATGCCTTTTGGCCTAACTAATGCACCTGCAACTTTTAAATATTGCATGAACATAGCGTTTAGCAGGAAGCTCCGTAAGTTTGTTCTTGTTTTCTTTGATGATATTTTAATCTATAGTAGAACTTGGGAGGAGCATTTGCACCATTTGGATGTTGTACTAACAACCTTGGCAGATCAGTCTTTCGATACAAAACTATCCAACTGTGAGTTTGGAAAGATTGAGATTGTGTATCTTGGTGATGTGATTGGGAAAGAAAGAGTTAAGGTTCACATGGAGAAAATACAAACCATTGTGGATTGGCCAAGTCCTAAAAATCTCACTAAATTGAGAGGATTTATTGGGTTATGCACTTACTACCGGAAGTTTGTCAAAGGTTTTTCAAAGTTGACATCTCCATTGACAGACCTTACTAAGAAGGGAGCCTTCCATTGGTCATAAGAAGTTGAACAAGCATTCAATAATATGAAGGAGGTAATGAGTGGTTGTCATGATCTTGTACTTCCATATTTCTCTCAACCTTTTGTTCTTCAATGTGATGCTTCAGGGAATGGGATTGGAGTAGTCTTGATGCAAAACAAGCATCCCTTAGCTTTTGAAAGTATGAAGTTGCAGCCCCATGAGAGTTTATATTCATTCTATGATAAGGAGATGATATCCATCATGCATGCGCTAGTCAAGTTCAGACAATATCTTGTAGGTGGCAAGTTCATCATCAAGATTGATCATAACAGTTTGAGATGCTTCTTGACCCAAGAAGAATTGAATGATAGGAAAAAAAGTGGGTAAGAAAGGTCCAAGCATTTGACTTTGACATTGAATACAATAAGGGTAAGATGAACACTGTAGCTGATGCTCTTTCTATAAAACCAACCTTTGCATTGGTAAACTTTCATGATGATTGGAAGGCACATCTTGGAGTAGAGTATACAAAGAATGAATTTGATTGTGATTTGTTTGATGGAATAATACATGATGATACTAACAAGATTCTCAATGATATCATCTATCATAAGGATAGAATCTTTTTGGTTCCAAAATCTTCATTAAAGAAGAAGATCCTAGAAGTTTCTCATGATGCACCCCTAGCAAGACATCCGAGGTTTGTGAAGACATACATGAAAGTGAAGGAAAAGTTCTATAGGAAGGGATTGAAGAAGGAAGTGATGGAGTATGTTAAATCATGTGTGGCATGTCAGAAAAACAAAGTAGAAAATATTCACACAACGGGACTCTTACAACCGCTCCCTATCCCTGAGCAAAAATGGGAAAGTGTATCGATGGATTTCATCACGGGGATTCCCAGAAGCCAAGGTAAAGACAATATTTTTGTTGTGGTTTATAGATTGACTAAATATGCACATTTATTTGTTGTCACAACTAATATTGCATCCATCCAAGTGGCTGAAATTTTTATCAAAGAAGTCTTCAAACTTCATGGCTTACCCAAGTCTATCATCAGTGATAGAGATAGCAAGTTCACTAGCAATTTTTGGCAAGAATTGTTCAAGCTAACGGGAACAAGTTTGGACTTGAGTACAAGATACCACCCATAGACTGATGGCCAAATAGAAAGAGTGAACCAATGGCTGGAAGGATACTTAAGAAACTATGTTACTGGTTAGCAAAAGTCATGGACTACTTGGCTCCATCTAGGAGAATTTTGTTACAATACTACTTTCCATCTCTCGATTGGAATGTCACCATTCAAGGCTCTATATGGATATGATGCAATCACTTTTTATGAATTGATATTTGGTTATTATATGACATAGAAGGCAAAGGATTGGCTCCAAGAGAGTCAATATATACTCAAAACTCTCAAAAACAACTTGCGGGTAGCACAGAATAGGCAAAAGGTGCATGCAGACAAACATAGAGTGGAGCGAACCTTCCAAGTAGGAGATCTGGTATATTTGAGGTTTCTTCCCTATAGACAGTCCTCATTGAAGTATAAGGGGGCTAAGAAGTTGCATCCAAGGTTTTATGGTCCCTACCAAGTCCTAAGGAAGATCGGGGAAGTGGCTTATGAGCTAGAATTGCCTCCAGGTAGTAGGATTCACAATTTTTTCCATGTGTCTTGTTTGAAGAAGGAAATAGGGCAGCAAGTTAAGGTCTCAACAGAATTACCTCCCCTTGATGATGAAGGAAATTTGGTGCTAGTTCCTAAAAATATTTTGGAGGTCCAAGAGAAAAATCTAAGGAGAGTAATTATTAAAGAATTTCTGGTGCAATGGGAAGCACTGCCTAGTGAGGATGCTACTTGGGAAGGAGAACACATCTTACAACATCCCAGTTTGAAATTGATTGAGGAAAAACAATCTTGGGAGGGGAGGACTGTCATGTCCCATCAATAGTGATTACTGTATTGATTTGCTAACCCAACCAATCCCTTGGGTTGAGGAGACAACTTCATTTACTTGGGGTTAATTTTGAAAGTCCGAGCATTTAATTAATTAGGAAGTATGAATTAATTTTCCTAAAGTTTATTATGCATTTGAGAATAGTTATTTTTCATCAAATAAGTATTTTTACTTTTGAATAAAAGAGGATAATGCTTCATAAGTGCACCTTAGTGGATAAGGTTGAATGAGGAGATGACTTGAAAAAGAAGTTAGGAGAAAGCATCCAAAGCTAGAAAATCAAGAAAAAAGGAAAGAAAGATAGTATAAAGCATAAAGGCAACAAAAACTCGGGAAAAGTAGCATAAAGCATAAAGGAGCACAAAAGCAGAAAGCAATCCAAAATCAGAAAAGTAGGACAAGGCATAAAAGTAGGATAAGGAAGAAAAGCAAGAAAAGGAAATAAAAAGCAAAAGCAGGATAGAAAAGGTAAAGCAAAAAGCAGAGCAGAAACGGAAAAAAAAGGAAGAAAGATAGCTTTCCTTATCCATCCATGAGGGAACATTAGCTTACGAGACTTGATCCACAAGTCATCCTCCATCTATAAAATAATTAGAGTGCACCACCTTCACATCTTTTGACAGTTTGAGAATTGGAGTGAGTGCAATTGTGCCTCAAAGACTTGGGAGATGTGCCCCTAGTCCAAGCTGGGAGATGTACCCCTGCATCCTGTGAGATGATGATGGTATTCAGCCATTATCATTGAGTTCATTTCAGTTCTTGAAGTCTGCAACAGAGGATTAAGAGCCTATAGCAAAGATTTGATGGCTCTCCCTGCAGATCTATGAGTAATTTCTTGGTTTTTTCGGATGGAAGAGTTTCTTTTGGTTGTATCTCATTATTGAGAACTTTTTGATGTATGAATCAGTTACTAATGGATGATATGTATTTTATAATGAACCTATGATGTCAATTCTAAAGTTATACTGAATAAAAATCCAATTCCAATACCTCTTTCCGCACCTAGTCTAGATTTCAATAAAAAAGAGCTAGTTTCCATAATATGCTTGGTAAATGAATGAGTATTGGTCCAAAATAAGTTATTTATGTTTCTGATGTTAATTAAGATGTTAAATGACCCAACGCAATCTTAATATCTGAAATTTATGAGCCTTCTTGACTATTTTGGAAGTCCTAAAATTGGCCTAGCTATGCAATCCTAGGAGACAATTTTTCTTGTATGTTTATGAGACTTCCTCGGAACCTTCCTAAATTTTTTGGAGCAAACCTAGGCTTTCCATTGACTGATATTTGATTATATTCATCCTCCCTGAGTCAGAATCCTTCATCAGTTGTTCTAAGTCAATACTTAGCTGATGTTCTAGTTTGCATATGTTGGGGTACCCAGGAGCATTGGAGTATACTTCATCCTGGATGATGTTCGAAACATTAATATTCCCAGTACTTTGTTCAAAGTTTCTATTAGCTGGTATATTCCTCATCCCCTCCAGAATACTTTGATATTTCCTACCTACAGTCAAACTAGTCACCAGAATCCATTGTTTTTCATTGAGTCTTGTAGGAAAGTGAGTTAGTGTATCACCAGTCCTGGTTGGTACATTACAGGTCTGGTCAGCTCCCATAGGGTAAACTCTCCTTGAAAAATATTAAAGTAAACTCTCCTTGAAAAATCTTTGCACTAGATGAGCAAATCTCTCACACACTACACTGATCAACAAACCCCAACCTATGAGGGAAAGGATCCCATCCAAACATTAACCAACCTCGACCTACCTTGCATGCAATATTACTGGAGGGAAAGGAACCTGTAAGAGATGTTATCCCGCCACTCCCCCAAATTGTGTCCCACTCCTAGCACTCCCTCGATCTCCATCGAATTGGCACCACTCCCCCAAATTATGACCCTCTCCATTGAATATCACTGCAATTTGCTGCATAATGAGCATCACTCGCCCCCAAATGATGTGTTCCACTCGATAGCAATCAACTATGCACAATGTAAATTAATTAATACATTGCACTAGTGCACATGATATTACCAAATAGTGTGATATATGTATTCAGCACGTATATTATGTCTATAGCAATGTTTGCTAGACTATGTAGATCCATTGTTGTTGTTTTTAACAATAGATTAACAAATGGTGTGACATTGGAAACCATATATATATATATATATTATCAAATGCTAGTTTATAGGAGTATGTAGTTTTTTTTTTGTCAGTAGGGGTATTTAGTATTGTTTTAGTCAATAGGGGTATTTAGTCATTTTTTTAGTCATTTGTAATTGTGCGACTAAGTATTTTTGATCCAATGACTAAAATAGACATTTTGTTTAGTCATTTTTAGTTGTGTTGCTCTAATTTAGTCATTTTTAGCTTAAAAACAATCACATGACTAACACTTTTAGTCATGTAGTCATTTATCTCACTTTTTCTACTAGTGCCTTTGTCCTCCTTTAGGATGAACTCCTAGATGAAGCAAAATTGACCTACAATGCACCCATCATGAGACATTTCTTCTAGTGAGATAGGAAAATGCATTCAAGTAGAGAAGGGATTCTGATATGAGGATAATTAGTAGTAGAGCTAAAGAGCTAGGCTAATATATCCCAGTGGTTTGGTGAATCCCATTGTCAAATATATATGAGAAGATTAATCAACAATTATTTTAATATCTATCTCTAATTTTCACTAGGATTTGAGCCAGGGTGAGAAGAGAGAAGATTACCTGTTGTAGCATGTTGTTTGGAGAAGCCTTTGCTTGCAGATATTCATTGTTGGTTTCTCCTCAAGCTCTCCATGATACCTGCAAAATCCATCCACGGCCTACTCTCTATTCTACTAACAAAAAATCTCATTAAATTCAAATCAATTTATATCTAACATCCTACCAATCGATAAACACAAGTATTGGGCAGACAATTGAATATTTTCATATTAATTCAAAGAAAGAATGGAAGATTACAACCTTATCAATAAGTGGCTCCCATCCTCCTTTGTCTTGGTTCCCTCCTTCACTTCCCAAGTCTTTGATCACCAAAAGTTTTAAGGAAAATATCTCTTACTATTGCTCCATCATAAATTTTCTCTTCAATCCACCTCCATTACTTCTTACCCCAAGTAGCTCTAAAATAGATCTTAGCTTTAGGTGATTAGGAGAAAAATCACAATGTGGGACAGAATCCCAATTGATTACTTTCATTTATTTCCTTTACACTTTGTTTTTCCATAGTTTTTAAGAACTTCAAGATAATTTTAGATTTTTGCACTCAAAAGACATATTCAAAGCAATTTATATCCAACATCCTACCAATAGATAAACACAAGTATTGGGCAGACAAATGAATCTTTTCATATTAATTCAAATAAAGAATGGAATATTACAACCTTATCAATAAGTTGACCCCCTCCTCCTTTGTCTAGGTTCCCTCCTTCACTTCCCAAGTCTTTGATCACCAAAAGTGTTAAGGAAAAGATCTCTTACTATTCCTCCATCATAAATTTTCTCTTCAATCCACCTCCATTACTTCTTACCCCAAGTAGCTCTCAAATATCTCTTGGATTTAGGTGATTAGGAGAAAAATCACAATGTGGGACAAAATCCCAATTGATTACTTACATTTATTTCCTTTACACTTTGTTTTTCCATAGTTTTTAAAAACTTCGTGATAATTTCAGATTTTTGCACTCAAAAGACATATTCCATGCATTATTAATCACTTGAGGCTTGTCGTGTTTTGATTCTAAGATCATCGTAGGAAAATTCAATCATTGTAGTTTCCCCTAGTTGGGCTTCATCAATAACCACATGTACCTTTCTTCTAGGAAAGTAGCAGTTAGGCTATGAGATTTTGTCTCTTTTAGTGTTCCATCTCAATCTTCATGTTGGAGGCGAACCAAGTACATGCTTTCAGATTGCTCATTTAAGGGTGTTAAATATTGTGTTAATAGATTCCTTAATCAAGAGGACAAAATAATTTCCCACTTTTAAGTAAGCTCTCTGAATAGTTACACCACAAGTAACTTCATTTTTACCACTTCCAATGTGGTAAGTTTGGAATGTTACTTTATTATTATGGGTGTATAATTGATTAAATATAATTTGACGTGTATCTTACTTTTTCCTTAATCCATGCATCTCCTTCTTAATGATTACCTTGATATATAACACCAGGTGGACTATAGAAAAAGCATAGGCTTGAAAAGTAATTCTCAAAGACTATAGATCCACCTAATTATCGAATTTTATTCTCACTTACATTGGTCCTAGAGTCTGAAACAAAAGATGTGTTCATACAGGAAGGCACCATAGACTGAATTTTGATTTGTGGTAGGAGAAACAGTCTTTAAAAATGAGCATTTAGTGTTTTAAAATTTTTAAAGGATCCAATTCTTCTTGATTTTCCTTGTACTTTAGTAGTTTGTAGAAGATATTCATGTGCAAACTTTGTAACACTAGAAATTCGTTAATGTTAAGGATTGCTTCAAGCTAGAGGCCATTATTGTATATTTGACAAGTATCCTCATAGATTTTATAAAATAGGACTCCTTTAAATTAGACTACAAGGTTGAAATTTATGCTTTTATTGGCCAAAAGAAGCAATGCCAAAAAATGGAGAATAATAGATGTGCACAAAGAAAAGCATAATGTGCATAATACATTTGGATGGAACTAGTCATAAATTGTTAATTTATATTCTTATTCATTACAAGGTTGAAATTTATGCTTTTATTGGCCAAAATAAGCAATGCCAAAAAATGGAGAATAATAGATGTGCACAAAGAAAAGCATAATGTGCATAATACATTTGGATGGTACTAGTCATAAATTGTTAATTTATATTCATATTCATTTCATATGTGTAGATATATCGCATCAAATATGGATCATCATAAGTTACCTGGCTCCGATGTCAGTGGCTCCAACACTAGTAGATGTTATTCAAGGGGTTCTATGGGACGTAGTGTGCCAATTGACAGTAAGTGAATTTAAATTGAAAATTCTATGGTGTTTCTTTTAATAAATACATATGTGAACAACTTTATGTTGAAATATATTGTTGTTTCTAATGAATTTGTCCATCTCTCCATCATGTTAATCAAATGATATGTGCACACGCTCGAGCTACACAACTTCTATAACATCAACATCCTCGGACACCTGCTTCCCCACACACCAAGAGAACAAAAATAAATCAATTTATTTTATATTTTAACAATTTATGTTAAAATAATGTACCATACCTTAATCCGTACCTTTCGTTTTAAAAATTTATGTTAAAATAATGTACCATACCTTAATCCATACCTTTCGACAATACAAACATTAATGTACCTTAATGTACGAGCACCACAATTTATACCAATAATATCACCATGGAGAAACCTTAACAAAACAAACCTTAATGTTTAACATCACCATGAATCACCAAGAGAGAAACCCATATGCAAGATCCATACCTTTCATAAAATGAACCTATCCATAGTCGAGACAAACCTTAAGATAAAAAGATGTCATAAAAAATATACCCCAAAACTTCATCACTTTTTCTTCCTCGCGAACTTCACTTCCTGCTTAAGCTTTCGCATTAACTTTCACATGGGAGATCATAGTAAGGATGGATGTTAAGGAACCAAAGTTTTGATACAATAATAAAAATGATTATATATATTGTCAATTGATTTTAGAAATCTTTATTAATCTAAAATTGTACCTTTCCTTATCATCAACCAAAATGGGCTTAAGCATATCTTGTGTTCAAAAAAATTCTACCCATCTTCAACGAAGCGAAAATGAGCTTAAACATATCTTGTGTTCAAAAAATTTCTACTCATCTTATGATCTTCAATATACAGTTTTGCTAAAACATTAGACATAGAGCTCATGTCAATATGATCCTCAATATACAGCAAAAGATATGATCCTCAATATACAGTTTTGCTGCAACATTAGACATAGAGCCCATGTCAATGACCACATCAACAACTATACCAAAAAGGTTGTGTTATTTGGAGCATAATCGTTGACACTTATCATGGGCATGTGAAACCAACCAGCACCTACCATTCATTCCATGGATATTGTCAATGCCCAACATTCGTCGTTCATTATGCAGATGTCATCTCTCTATACAATAAAATTTCTGAGAACACAAATAAAGATTTCCTTAATTGAGGACGAATGAATCAATTTTGATGCCTTTTACCATATTTGAGTGATGCTGGAAATACAAATGGTATGTTTTCCATTCTCTCCCATGTGACATGAAATGCCTACCTAACAAAGATCGGAGGCAAGCTAAGCATTGTTGTACATGGTTAAATATGTTGAAAAATATTAAAATGATTGAACACAACACTCTAAAAATAGAATAGCTAAATGCATTAACAAAAATGAAAATTACCTTTTAAAAGATGGGTACACAGAAAATAGTGAAACAAACCCAGTTTTGTAGCTATTTGTTGAACCATTTTTACACTACGTGTTAATATGTATGTGACAAGTGTTTATTTCTTGTTTTACATTCCTATCTTTCTACCTCTTTCATTATTTTATTGTTCTTTCACCATGATATTTCTTGTTTTACATTCCTATCTTTCTACCTCTTCATTATTTTCTTGTTTTACATTCCTATCTTTCTACCTCTTCATTATTTTATTGTTCTTCACAATGACATCAAGGGAATAGGAAGCAGATCCGGTTAGAGAATCGACACACCAGTGCAACTGAGCATAGATTGCAGACATGTGTTCTTCAACCCTGTAAAAGACTACAATGGTTTCAGTGATAACTAGATTTTAGAATGGTATAAGGGTAACCAGAAATGAAAGCATTTAAGGTTTGTTTTTTACCTCCAAGATCTTTTATTCGTTTATTTATGGTGATGTTAGCTTCAGGATTTTTTTAAAGCTCTTCTTGTTACATCGATAGATATTTTTATTTTAGAATTTGGGGTGGACTAGAACCTATATTTTCCCTAGATTGCACTAGGATAGCATGAGACGAGTGTATTATTCAATTTATTTTATGGCAGTTGTTACAAATTCGAAATAAACAATTATAATAAAAAAATATAAAAAATAACTTATAGCTATAATGAATAAGTGGTAACTGATATATGGATAACCAGCAGTTCTTTAATAGACTGGCAGTTTGTTAACAAGCAGTTAGTGTAACTAGAATGAAGAACAAGTAACTTATTTGTGGCACTTAGCTTGTGACCTATCTGTGTTCACCAACTACAAGTTTGTTGTTTTTCTGAAAAAAGTGAGGATGGATTGATGCAGCAGGTAGATGAGAGTAGCAAGGCATTCAACTTCCACATGTCACAGTACTACCAGTATCCACATGGATATCAATCTTTGAAGGCGCGTGTCCTGCAGTGGAATGATGTGGCAGTTGTTACAAATTCAATAAACAATTATAATAAAAAATATATAAAAAATAACTTATAATTATGATGGATAAGTAGTAACTGATACATGGATAACTAGCAGTTCTTTAACGGACTGGCAGTTTGTTAACAAGCAATTAGTGTAACTAGCATGAAGAACAAGTAACTTATTTGTGACACTTAGCTTGTAACATATCCGTATTCACTAGCTACAAGTTAAGTGGCTGTGGTAGTAAAACCTACCATACCCATATTGATTATCATTTATGAGAGAAGAAGAGATTAAAATCCATCCATAAAATCTGAGAAAAGGGTTGTTGTTTTTCTGAAAAAAGTGAGGATCTGAGAAAAGGGGGTTGTTGTTTTTCTGAAAAAAGTGAGGATGGATTGATGCAGCAGGTAGATGAGAGCAGTAGGCATTCAACTTCCACATGTCGCAGTACTACCAGTATCCATATGGATATCAATCTTTGAAGGCGTGTGTCCTGCAGTGGAATGATGTGTTATCGTTCTGCGCCAAGCTCCCTTCTTGCAAGCTTAGTGGATGAAGCAGGAGATCATTTGCCTCGATTGCAGGTTGTCAAGAGACTAATCATGTTCTTATTACTCGTTATTTCTCTCTTGATTCTTCTTTTCTCACATTAGAGTCCAGTTCTGGAGTAATTCAATTGTGTGGATTATATATATACAATGCAATTTAATTTAATTTAATTTGGGCTTAAGAGTGTTGTTGTTGGTGCTTGGAATGATGTTTTGAGCAAGCACTGTCTTGGTTCAATACTTGAGAATGGTCCTGAACCTAACCGTGTGTAGGGCACTCTCCCAAAGCAGTTTTAACCGTGTGTAGGGCACTCTCCCAAAGCAGTTTTAGTAATTATCTGATGATGTATCCAGCACAGGACTCTTGATGTAGTATATTGGAGAATTCGATTCCCAATTCAATCTAATCCCGCTACCACTATACCCTTAGATAGGGCTTGAACTCGTGATCTCTGTTTACAGCATGTGACTTCATATCAAGCAAATCGCCAATAAACCACACCCATGCGGGCTTTGAGTGGATCATATTACTTACAACTTTGAGTAACATTGTGTCAATGTTGTCCTACTAACGGTGGACGGCCGAAGAACTCCAGATGGTCATCTAACTGGAATCGACAACCATCAATTTTGCTCAAGCTTAAAAAAAAAAGAGTTGAAATGCAAGAGGGGAATTCCTGGGTCTGTCCTATATGCAGAAATGGTTGTGGTCATGGTTGCAATCAATGGTAATTTGGTATATACCCAACTAAATCATTTTAGGTTTTGATTGAAGTCAGGGTAGAACTTTGAATTTGTCATTCAAATGACCCATCCAAGAAGATTTGAAACATTCTTTGATGATTGATCTCAGGAATTGAACAACAGAGTAGACCGGGACACCGTCGCACCAGTCTGAGGATAGGGAACCCTGGCCTTCACGCATGCTATGGCAGATTTCTCCACTAGGATCACCTGGGCTCCTCTCTTGAGGAAGTAAGAGCTGTTGTCAATACAAGTGAGCCGAGACAAGCCAGATGAAACAGTTGTTACAGATATGATATGGGAGGGCTGGATCATACATACGTCAGCGATACATCACTAGGTAACCATATCCAAAGCCCAATCTCTCCCAATGGTCGTCTAACAACCCAGATTCATTTACAGGTTTCAAAAAACATAGCATCCATTTTTGCATTCACGAGAGAGAAAACGCCTTGTGGCGTAAAATGACAAATTAATTGGTTTAGAACTTTTGTCAAATAGTATACATGCCACTACCTACAACACTTTACTTTGGTACCTTCAACAAATTAATTGGTTTACAACTTTTGTCAAATGGTATACATGCCACTACCTACAACACTTTACTTTGGTACCTTCAACAAATTAAGTGGTTTACAACTTTTGTCAAATGGTATACATGCCACTACCTACAACACTTTACTTTGGTACCTTCAACAAATTAATTGGTTTACAACTTTTGTCAATTAGTATACATGCCACTACCTACAACACTTTACTTTGGTACCTTCAACATATTAGACAAATGGAAACTACTAATAATTTCACCTCCATAACTTTGGTTGCCAAACAACTCCACATGGTGCTTTACGTTTCAAGAAAAATGCCTAGAACATGGAATTTAGGTATGCAATCCTCACAGATGGTCTCAAAATAATGTCTAGATCATGGAATTTAAGTATGCAATCCTCACAGATGGTCTCAAAATAATGTCTAGATCATGGAATTTAGGTATGCAATCCTCACAGATGGTCTCAAAATGAGGGTTACATGTTCAAATGGTACGAATTCCTCCTAATGTATGTGTGAAACCAAATTGCAAGTCCTGGAATCACATTTCTCAAATTCAAATTAGCATACAAAAAATCTCAACCATAATACAAATTTTCCAAATCAAACTCAATTAAATCATGCAAAATCGTTTCCCATAATTTCTTAGAGGTGTCTACAACCTACTTCATAGCACAAATAATCCTCACATTCAATGAATTCTTAAATAACAATATTTTTCATTCATGACTTTTCACAAACACTTGGAATGCAAACCAATTTGGATTCAAGGATATGCCTTCTCCTACATAAATACACTTTATATGTACAAAGTATTTGGAGAATTAAGTAATTTCAACCTCTCATTGCATTTCCCCAAATAACATCGACATTTTCTCATTCAGAATTTTTACAAACAGTTTGCAAACAACTCCAATTACAACTATACAAGCAAGAGAACAACCTAGATTTAATCTCCTAATATGGAGAGCAATGAGAAAGAGTAAGATCACCATGTTCTAAATATATCTACTCTTAAAATTATTAATTGAATTAACAATAGATCATCTAGAACAATAAATAAATTCTCTTCCATAGAGTTCACTTATCAACACCCCTTTAGGAAATTTTCTCAATCTAGTATGTTCCTAGTAATTTTTCACCTTGCAAATCCTTTATTTCTACCTTAACCGGCTTAGCATATCACATTAAATATAATAAAAATCTCATTGAACCACTCCAACTCATGCATGCATTTCAACATACACTTTGCTTGCAATCTTTCACAATTTCGTTCATGGAATTAAATTCATAGTAGCTCTTACATTCTAAAGTCAATATTTACATTATTTCAAGGGTAACAAGATTCTATAGAATATTTCTCAAATGCCAACATATAAGAAAGGTAAGAATTTATTACCATTTATAAAATTCAACGGCTTTTCCAAAAGGACAATAGGGGTCTTGTCTTCTACATTGTATCCTCGAGAACAACAAAAAATTTACACCCATCATTAAAATTGCTTCCCCGTAGCTTGTACAGATTCCCAATCTAAACTCCCTACATTAACACCATTGCTCCTTCAGCCATCTTGCACTTGACCTTTTCAAAAATAGTATGCACACTTGCATCAACCATCTTACTTGTAGATATCATGTTTTTGCCCAGATTTGGAATGTGCAAAACCCTGAGAAGAGTTCTAGTCCTTCCATATTTAAGTAGTAGCTTGACCCTTCCACGTCCTATGATTTTGGTTGTTGGGTCATATCCTAGGAAAACATCACCTCCATTATAGTTTTCATATTCATAGAGCCACTCCCTATGAGGATTCATATGAAATGGAGCATCTGAGTAAATCAATAATACATCATGATATGCATGTGTACCTTTAGATCCCAAGGAAACATCACCTCCTTCTTTTGTGAAGGTTTTTTTTTTTTTTTTTGTGGAAGCAACATCATGAAATCCCTTACCTTTATCAACATTCTTCGATTTGCAATCTTACTTATAAAACCCAACTTTACTGCATTTCTTTGCAAATTGTTCTAGAGATCTATATCTACCTCTAGACTTATATTTTCCCCCATAAGACTTATTTATTCTCTCTTAGTAACAACCTTTCATATATAAAACATTCTTGGTTACACCCTCCATGGATTTTTTCCTCATTTCCTCTAATAACAAGGATGCAACTATATCCTCAAACTTTAATGTAGCATGAGAGGCACTACCAATAGCTAAAACTAGATTATCCCAAGAGTCTGGTGAAGAACATCATAAGGTAATATAAATATCTTCTTCTTCCATCTTGATATCAACAGAGACAAGCTGACTTGCCAACTTATTAAAGGTATTTAGATTATCTTTCAATCCTAAAACTATATGACTTCTTTCGAAGAATAAGTTGTTTGCTAGGGACGTTGACTGATACAAATTCCCCAACTTATGCCATAGCTTCTTTTCGTCGTCTTATTTGGAGACATTCAACAACATTGAATCTGAGAGGTAGAGCATAATCATGCTTCTCGTTTTTCTTTCCATGTTTTCCCAAGATTCTTTTGACATACTAGTGGGTTTTGTTCTTGGATCCACAACAATCTCCTCTTCTCTATTTATAAGAATATCTCCCATCTTCAACTTCCATAACTCAAAGCTCTGGTAAACTTCTCTTTTTATATTCTTGAATTGCTCACCATGTTCGAGTACACAGGGTACACCCAAAAGACCGAACACCTAGAGCAACCACTTCACACAAATAGATCACAGATCGACACACGATGTTTTGACGTGGTTTAAACCAGGGAAATTTTTAGGGGCGAAATTTCGCCAATTGGCTATTTTTTGGGCCTTTTTTCAAAAAATAAATTCGCTATTTGGTCATTTTTAGTCTCTAATATCGCCTATATTTACATAAAATATGTTTTTTTATCATAATATTCGCCAAAATTTACAATTTTTGGTAGTAAATTGTATGCTTCATATTTAATATTCGCCTACCAATCTAAATATTTGTTTTTTTCAATGCAAAATAATCGTCTAGAATACTATACTTAAGTATACTTTTATAATCCTTAAAAAATACCCTGGTTTAAACCCTTGAGAGGGAAACACTCCACGGCCCCGGTCAAATAGCTTCTACGGAGCAGTTTATTATGCAAAAGAAAGAAAGTTACAAATGAGCTTCTCATAATCGATCAACTAGACAATGACCCTCCATGCTCTTTAAATAGAGATCATGGACCAATCGGGTGTCAAGCCATGGATCAAGGGTAGGTATGATCTAAGAGAAGTTGAATCGTCGGATCACTCTATGTCTAGAACATATCGTGACTGTCGGATTAAATATTTACAAATGCATACTAATGCATACCAAAGAAACACACTTTACCTAATGGATATATTACACAAGTTGATCTTAACTAACTCCTAAGTGTCTAAATATCCTAACATCCCCTCTTAAGAACAACTTGGGATAGGATTGAAGGATTTACAAAAGTGACACTAATAGGAGAAGGAAGGAGGCATTAGAGCCTATCCCCCCTTAATGACAAATTCCTGAACTCCTAACATAGATCGAAGTTTAGAAAACTTCGCTTCTGTGAGAGACTTGGTGAAGATGTCGGCAACTTGATCATCTGTAGGGCAAAAGAGCACTTCAAGAACACGATTATGAACAAGATTTCTGATGAAGTGCATATGTAGCTCAATGTGTTTGTTGTGTTGATGTAGAACTGGATCTTTGGCAAGCTTGATGGCACTTTGATTGTCGCACCAAAGTGGAGTAGGCTGCGGCTACTCAAATCCAAACTCTGAAAGGATTTGTCGAAGCCATAAAGCTTCCTGACTGGCATTAACTACGGCTCGATATTCTGCCTCTACTGAAGAAAGAGAAAGAGCTTGTTGTTTCTTACAAGCCCAAGTGATAGGTCCAGATCCCAGACTGAAAACATAACCTATAGTAGACTTTCTATCATTAGGAACGCCGGCCCAATCTGAATCAGTGAAACCAACCAACAAAGGTTTCCCCCCTGTACTGTAATGAATCCCAAACTGAATTGTACCTCGAATATATCGAAGTATTCTTTTAGCTTCTTTCCAGTGACTTTCATGAGGTGTTTGCATATAACAGGCAACACAACCAACGGCAAAGGAAAGGTCAGGACGGGAATGAGTCAAGTATAAGAGACTACCAACAAGCTGACGATACAAGGTGGCATCTACTTCAAGTGAAGTACAAGTGGCAGGAAGTTTGACTCCGGACTGGAAAGGAGAAGGGGCTGGTGTACAATCTTCCATGTGAAAGCGACGAAGAAGGTCACAAGCATACTTAGACTGAGAAAGAAAGATTGTTTCTTTGGTTTGCAGGACTTGAAGACCAAGAAAATAATGCAAATGTCCTAATTCTAACATTTCAAAATTTTGCTTAAGACTGGATTTCACATGGGTTAAAGGCTTAGGGTCACTACCAGTAAGAATAAGGTCATCAACATATAGAACAAGTATGATGAGATTATTTCTTACTTTCTTGGTATAGACATTGGGGTCAGAATGGCATCTAGAAAAACCAGTCTCAAGGAGAAAGCTATCCATTTTGGCACACCAAGCTCTAGGAGCTTGCTTAAGGCCATATAAGGATTTCTTAAGGCGACAGACAAGGCTAGAGTTATTCTGAACATATCCAAGAGGTTGTTCCATGTAAATTTCCTCCTGTAAATCACGATGTAAGAATGCAGACTTGACATCCATTTGATGGACTTCCCAGTTATGTAAGGCTACAAGGGAAAGAACAAGGCAGATGGAGTTCATTTTTGCGACAGGAGCAAAGATTTCATTGTAGTCAATCCCTTCAACTTGTGAAAAACCTTTGGTAACTAACCTTGCCTCAAGTCGTTCAACACTGCCATCTGATGCATACTTAGTTCTATAGACCCATTTACATCTAACAAGTTTTCTTCCTTTTGGAAGAGGTACAAGATCCCAAGTATCATTCGCCATTAAGGAACGATATTCTTCATCCATAGTTGCATCCCAATCTGGACTTCCTGAAACTTCTGCAAAAGTTTATGGATCATGATACTCGGAAACTTGATCCAAAAGAGAAGAGGCTCGCTGAAACTGAGAACATGTTCGGCGTTGATCTCTAGGATCACCGGCAAGATCACCAGCTGCTTCACGTGTTGAACGAACCCATCGCGGAAGCACTTGTGCTGGTGCAACTGGAGGAACATGAGCAAGTGGAGGTGGATTTTCATCCTCACTGTCATCATCAGAAACTGGAGTTGGAAATCTGTCAAGGAAGTTGGAAGTAGAAGAAGGCACAATCGTCGAATCAAGCTCGCAGGCCAAAGATGGCACAATCACCGAGTTAGGCTCGCAGGCCAAAATATTTTCATCAAATTTAACATCTCTTCTAATGATTATATCATGAGAATGTGGTTGAAGAAGTCTATAACCTTTTACATCTTCACAATATCCAACAAATATGCACTTTTCACTTTTAGGTTGCAATGCTTTCCGTTTTTCATCCGGAATGTGAGCCCATGCTTCACTACCAAACACACGGAACTGACTTACATCGGGTTTAGTTTTACTCCATGCTTCTTCTGGTGTGATACCTTATAAATCTTTAGTGGGGGTGCGATTAACTATGTAATTTGCACAATTTATGGCTTCAGCCCAAAATTGAAGACTTAGTCTCTTAGATTGGATCATACAATTAGCCATTTCTTTTAAAGTGCGGTTCTTCCGTTCAGCTACACCATTTTGTTGTGGTGTATATGGAACAGTGTGTTGTTGTTGGATTCCTTGTTCAGTGCAAAAAGTAGTGAACTTTTTGTTAGCATATTCTCCTCCATTATCGGATCTTAACTTAATAATTTGATGACCATATTGTTTTTCAACAAGGGCCTTGTAGGCCAAGAACATGTTAACTACTTTGCTCTTAAGTTTTAGGAAATAAACCCATGTGCGTCTAGAGTAATCATCAATGAAAGTTAAGAAATATTTGAAACCAGAAAAGGAAGCAAATGGAAGAGGACCACACAAGTCACTATGCACAAGCTCTAAGGGAACCGAGGCGTGCCAAGAGGCACGTTTGTCAAAGCTGTCCCGATGATGTTTTCCGAGTACAAAACCGGAACAAACACCGTCCCTACAAGATACCATCAGAAGACCTGTCACCATATTATCTTTACATAGTTGTTGCAATGAGCGATAATTTAAGTGACCAAATCGCTCATGCCAAAGTTTGCTCAAGTTATCACTATGAGCAACAAAAACTGAAGGAAAAGGTGATGACCCAAAGTTGTTAAATTTGTACAACCTGGTAATATCATCAACAATTCCGGTAGCTAGGACATGTTGAGGATCTTTAAAATCCTTGATTACAACTTGGTGAGGTGTAAACGTCACAGTTTTACCTTCACCAGAATGAGTGATTTGATAGACTGATAACAAATTGCAGGAAATTCTTGGAACACATAGTACATCACTAAAATGACCATTATCTACTGGAACTGTTCCGGATCCTACAACACTTAGATACCTATCATCACCAACAAATATTTGTTTGGTGTTACATTCATGCATAGTAGAAAAGATGGCTTGATCCTTAGCCATATGATAAGATGCTCCAGAATCAATGAGCCATTCATTTGAAGTAGAAGAATAAGATGCAGTATAAGAATAACCAGAAGCACAAAGTGCATGTCCATGAGAGTTAGATTCTGAAGGAAAATCTAGGCTGATGTGGTGCTTCTTCATGATTATCTTTCCCACAATAGTTGCGATGACGCTCAGTTTTCTTTCCTTGTGGCTTGGATCCTTTGTCATTTTTTAAAGAAGGAGCTAACTGAGAGAGTTTGGGACCCTTGTTTGACTTATTATTACGAAAATTTTGTTTCTTGGGAGGCTTGGACTTTTCCTTCTGTTGGGACAATAAGGCTTTCCCAGATGTATCTGCATTGTTGATCATTCCAAGATGGATGAGATTATCTTGCTCTGTAATCAAGGAATCACAAAAGGATTCAAGACTAGGCTCTTAATAGCTAGCTGCATTCGAGGATTCTTTCATGGAGTAAAATGTAGATACAAAAACAGAATATGCAGGTCCAAGTTTTGAAAGAATATGATAAATGCATTGTTTGTCTTCCCTCTTAATCTTGCATTCTTCACATAAGAGTTTAAGAATTTTGTACTTAGATAAATAATCTTAAATGCATGAAAAATCACTTGGATTTAAAGAAATCAACTCATTTTCAAGTTGATGACCTCGAATTTCATTGTGTTTACCAAACACAGCTTCCAACTTGTCCCAAGCAGTATCAAGTTCATCAATTCCAGATATGTGGAATCGCAAATCAGTAAAGATTGACATCCCAATCAATCCATGAGCTTTGTCACATCTATTTTTTCATTTTATTTTCTTATCATCATCAATGGGTTATGTTTCTTTCCCTGAGGTAATTCTAAAAAGTCCCCTACTTCGTAGAACATCCTCCATACTAGATTTCCATGAGAAATAGTTGGAACTGGTAAGTAGAATATCACAAGGGGTGGCCATATTGTAAATTAATGACCGTAAAAACAGAAACCAATAGTCTAGATGCGAAGAGCTCGAAAAAATAGGTGGTTTCAAAAAAAACGGCACTGAAAACTGACTCTGTATGATGAAGTTATGCTTGAACAAAGAAAAAGTTGAAGATGTCCCCAATAGTGACGTGGCAGATAGAGAATGTCCAGCTAAAAAAAAAAACCTCCCTCTTCCCAAGATGAACCTTTGAAGATCACTTGACAAGAAAGTTGTTTTTAAGTGAATCACTTTTATAAAATAAGTGATTTTCACTTTTACAATGATGTTATTTTAAATAGTGCAGCAAAAAAAAGGAACTTAAGTGACTCACTTTTTAATTTTATTTTTATTATTTAAGTGAGATGCACTTTTACAATAAAGTAACTTAAAAATAGAAATTGCATGCACCTTTGTTTAAAAGTAACTTAATAAGACTTGAACTCAAGACCTATTAAGGAATAAAACAACTTTGAACCAAGTGAGCTAATGTTAAAAGGTACGTAAAAGAAGAGAAGGAGGAAGGGGGTTCTTTTTCGGTTTCCGTGCTTGCCTCTTTTCCTGTAAATCACACCACAAACCGAAACGAAAAAAAAAAAATTCCACACTTCTGGGGTTAGATCTCGTTAGCTTTCTCGGAAAGTCTACGTTTTCTCTCTATTTTTTATTTGTCGAGATCGCACAAGGTGCACGGGAAAGAGCATACACAGTCAAGAAAAACCCTTTCCCTTTTTGTTTCTGATTTGTCGAGATCGCACAAGGTGCACGGCAAAGAGAATACGCAGACAAAGAAAGCAACAATCCGAAACTTAAAAAAATCTAATAATAAAAACTGATAAAATATCAGATATTTTTTAAAAAAAATAAAAAAGCGTCACTGTAACATTATACCTTCAGATCTAACGAAATACGCGTTTCTGAAGCAACTGGAAACTGTTTTCGATCAAACGAAAACTATTTCCCAATGTAAACAGCGCTCCAGATGCAATGGAACACCTCCCATGGCCCAGAAATGTACAGAAACTCCAGATCGAGAAACCCTTTCAAGTTTCGGCAACAACAATTCAAGATCTAGATCATAACTGGAAGCGGCTCTTCATAAAAGCTCTAATACCATGTTCGGGTACACAGGGTACTCCCAAAAGACCGAACACCTAGAGAAACTACTTCACACATACAGGTCACAGATCGACACATGATGTTTTGACGTGGTTTAAACCCTCGAGAGGGAAACACTCCACGGCCCCGACCAAATAGTTTCTACGGAGCAGTTTATTATGCAAAAGAAAGAAAGTTACAAATGATCTTCTCATAATCAATCAACTAGACAATGACCCTCCATGCTCTTTAAATAGAGATCATGGACCAATCGGGTGTTAAGCCACGGATCAAGGGCAGGTATGATCTAAGAGAAGTTGAACCGTCGGATCACTCTATGTCTAGAACATATCGTGACAGTCAGATTAAATATTTACAAATGCATACTAATGCATACTAAAGAAACACACTTTACCTAATGAAAATATTACACAAGTTGATCTTAACTAACTCCTAAGTGTCTAAATATCCTAACAATTTGGAGACAATCAACAACATTGAATCTGATAGGTAGAGCATAATCATGCTTCTCGCTTTTCTTTCCATGTTTCCCAAGATTCTTTTGACATACTAGTGGGTTTTGTTCTTGGATCCACAAAAATCTCCTCTTCTCTATTTATAAGAAGATCTCCCATCTTCAACTTCCATAACTCGAAGCTCTGGTAAACTTCTCTATTTATATTATTGAATTGCTCACCATTTTCTTTACATGAGATTCATTGCACAAAGCTCCTACTCCAACACAAGTTTATCATAGACCCAAAATACCCTTGCTCTTCACAGAACGAGGTAAACCCTAGCAACAAAGGTGTCCCCCTGAAGCCAATAACCTTATTCTAATACTATATGAGATTTTGTTTAACCTATGCAAGAAAACAAATACCAAATAGAATCTAAAACATAAGAACTAACAATGGCTCACACATAGAGTACACATAGATTTACTCTATAAACCCAAAACTAGGGAATTCAACCTACATGAGAGTTTCTCCACTTTGTATCTCATTGTATTCTATTTTATGTTTACAATACAATATTATAACATCTGAAACCCTAATCCATTAAACTATATTAGATTACAGACCTCATTCCTTAACTAAAATTAGTTTACAATAGGTTGAAAAAACTCAAAACAAATCCAAAATTTTCTTTCATGGGGGTTGTTGGCCCCCTGTACCCTACTACACCAAGGGGTGATCACCCCCATGAACCCCCTTTGCTATGGGAACCTACAAAGAGTACAATGCATATCCAACAAATAAACCCTAATTATAATTATAAGAATGATGGCTTGTTTCAACTACTCATTCATACCACTGATACGGTTTTGTCTCAAAATTTGGAGTTGTCAAGGAAATCCTTTGGATATCAACACTAATGTTACGCAATTCAAAGTATTGATCAATCTAGTTTACCCATGTAAAGACATATGTTCCATCAAACTTTCTTAATTAAACTTTGGGAAAATGGATACCTTTAGGAACCCATCCATAATTAGCTCCAATATTAGAGCTAAATACTCTTGGAATATTATTATTGGTGGAAGATTTTTCAACCTTATTTATGTGCCTTTATTTTCATTGGTTCCATGGGTCATCACTTTTATGAAAACTCTCATCTAGGGCATGTATAACCCTATCTTCCATTTGTTATGTCTTATATTCTTGTTCCTATTTGTTTCTTCTCGGAAATTAAAATAGTCATCCTTTTTCAACATTATATTATAAAGTTTGCTATACTCAATCTGCAAATTAGATACATGCTTCTCTAACTCTTCACTTTCTGCATGTGGATGAGCTCTCTAGGGGTTTAGCCGGTGTAAAAAATTTCGATAACCTCATACCATGTGAGCCAAAAATAATATTTACTTAGAATTATTCTCTTTGTCACACTTTTTGAATCACCCCAAACAAATAATCCAATAAAAAAGTTATGGAAGTTCTAAGTTAACATACATTTTTAGGCCCTTATTTGGAGACTATCATCTCGTCGACTTTCAACCTATTACAACTTAACCAATTATGATCCTTTGTTGTTGATTTTTTTTAGGATGTACTCTAAGATGTTAACTTCAATCTCCCACTAGTCTCATTCTATTTGGACCTTCCAAGAGAAAGTTAAGGTCACATTACAAGAACTTGTTGTTCTTACCATATTTCAAGAGATCAAACTTATACAAATTGCCACATCACCAACACTTCACTTCAAGGTATGAAATTTGGACTTAAATGCCATGGCATGGATTCTTCCTCAATTTGGAACTCGCTAGCTCCATATATAAATATTTGACTGAGAACACATGTTGAAGACTAGTTTCATGATTGGTAAAAATCCCTAACTTCCATAAACTGTAACTATGAAAGTATAGTGAACCAAAATCTGAAATTTTGACCCAAAGTACTTCATTATTCCTTCAATGTACATTGAAAATTTTACTCATTGAAGATAACCCAAAAAATATTATAGCAAAAATGGTAAGATGACTTGTTTGAAGGAGCTAAACCTAAGGATTGCCCTCTCTAATACCAAATGTTATGCACCAAATATTCTAGATAGCATAAAAATAGAAAGAATAAGTGAGTCAAAACCTTGAGGAATGCAAAGAGTCAATGAATAAGTATCATCTTCAAGGGGAAACCTCATTTTACAATGTATTAAACGCACAAGACAATATATTTATTCAAATGAATATCCTTTATTATAAATAGGAGATAAAGTGGGAATGATGTATCATACACTCTGATCCAACCTAACCATAACGAATATACTAATAATGAATAAAGAATAGGGCCCTAACACACTTCCCCTTCCTATTCTTCCTATCCCTCCCCATGTCCTTCTTCTCCCTCTCCATGTCCGTCTTCACCTCTTCCTCTTCCACTTCTCCTTTTATTCATCCCTCCTCCCCATCTTCATCTTTTTCTTTTCCTTATCCCTCCTCCTCTTCCTTTTCCTCTTTCCCTCATCACTCTCCTTATTTATCTTTCGTTTTTTCCCACCCTCCTCTTCCTTTTCTTCTCCCAACTTTTTTTCATCCCCTCCAAAAAACAACTCTTTTTATTCCTTCTTTTCTTTTTTGTCTTTTTTTTCTCTCACTCACCTTCTTTCTCTTTATTTTTCTTCCCTTTTCCCCTTTGTTTTCTTCCTACTCTTCTTATTTCTCTTTTTCATCACCCCCCTCCCTCGCTTTTCTTCTTTCCATTCTCATTATTTTTCTCTTCCTCTCATGCTTTTTGTCTACCAATACTCTGTCGTATGTTGTATTACCTTTGGGCAGTTGTCTCCTACCACCGTTGTTATCTTCTCCATGAGCTTGTTAATTTTCTCATCAGGAAGACCACCACTAGTGCTTCCTTCGCCGCGATCCATCCTATGCTTTGTTCTTGTTTCTTCCCGATGTGCTTCGAGTTCTGAATCCGTGGGAGTTACCGATGAGGCCCCATCGTGACTCAGTGTGTGCGACTATTCTTCTGCGGGGTCGCCTTGTCCTCCATCCTCTTGTCCGTTGTCTGAGTCCTTATCTACCTTGGGTGGCTTTGGTCCAGTTGCCGACTGCCCATTCCCCGGATCTGACAGGTCCTCCTCTGCTGCTGGAATTTTCCATTCCACTGGCCATCCTTCAATGACGACATCCAGTTCCTCTTCGGTGAGTTTATATTGTGGTTGCATCCATTGCCTCTATTTATATGCCCGTGCCTGAATATATATGGTTTGAGATTCGATCGATAATATTGAAAGCTGTCGATACTTCTTCGATGCCTGCTCGTTTATCCTTGGTATCGCTTGCGCATCTATCTACATCATGTCTAGGAAAAGATAGAATTGAATAGTGCTAAAATTTTGTCATTTCTTATCGTTCGTCGCCCATAAGTTTTGGTATCGTGCTCCTTCCCCGTGTAGTCGGTTCTGTCAATTCTCAAGCGCTTCATCAGAATCCGATGATGCCGAACTAACACTCTGCCATCCCAACTCTCCATCAGCGGTAGGATTGATGTAGTCTTCTAAGATGTTGTAAACATTGTCCCATCCTTCTCTGAATTCGTCCCGCATTGGCTCGATATACCGTTGTCCTTCTGTTGGATCTAGTGGGGTAAAAACCCTCATGTCGCGGTTCTCAAACAACATTATTCGTTTCCTAAAGTTTATCACAACTTGGTTTTCCATTGCCCAATCTATCCCTAACAACATCGGATAGGGGCTTGTGTTTTTATTTTTTAATTTGTTTTTGTAACTAGGGGAATCGACATCTAGGAAGGGGCTGGTACTCGCGTGACATGGGGTCCACGGATCCAATCCCGTCCGCTACCACTATACCCCTAGGTGCATCCACACAGCCCGCAAGCATGGGACACGAGTAAGCCGGGGTGATTTGAACTCGTGACCTCCATTTACAACATTTCCTTCATATCAAGCGAATCGTTGGTTGAGCTACACCCCTGTGGGAGGATAGGGGATTGTGTTATCAACTATCTCTATCAAGTTGAAATCTGCATAGGTCTTTAGGGCCTCTATCTTGACTGGGACGTGACATAATCGGCCGATGGGCATGACCTTGCTCTGGTTCGCTAGTCAAAGCTGTACAGGGGACCATTGCAACTGTGGTTTCCCCATTTCCTCCCATGTCTGTTTTGTCAAGATGTTGACATCTGATCCCAAGTCTAGAATAATATTTCCAACTTCGAATGCAACAATTTGTGCAGTCATCCTCATCTCTCTCCCTGTCTTCTTCCTGTGCAATTGGTTTACTGTTCAAATTTTTTGTACGTCCTCCTGTCGGTGTAGTAGGCTGGCTATCTCTGTGAATGCATCCTGATCTTTCGCCAGTTCCAAACAGCTCTCTAGGAAATCCCTTAAGGTGTTAATATTTTTCTGTGAGTTCGTCGTATCGAATACCGACCACATCTCATAGGTGGGTTCTTTCTGGCCAATAAGTGGTTTCCTCATCCGTCTCATTGTATCTTGCGCTTCTAAGAAAGTCTCTTTTTCTTCTTCCACATCAAATCGAACTTGTTTTCTTATCGTCGTCGGATGCTAGGCTGTGGCCTGTCTTCCCCTGTCGCAGCCCCTCCTCTGGTCACTACTGTGACATTCACCGATCAATTCCTTATCTCCACTGAGATCTTTTGTACATTCAGAGGTGGATTCTGATTCAGATTCAGTTGTGGTTGAGCTGGATTTTTAGTTTGCCACTTCGCAATCAACTGAGGGCATTCCTCAACACTATGGTCCGCTGCACTGCAGTAAGTTCACTGCGGAGTCGGGTTCGGGAAATCCCTTTGATAGTGTCCAACCTGACCACAATTATAACATATAATTTGCCCTCGACCCCGTCCAAAAGCTCCTCCACTACCAAAGCCTCCACCTCGACCTCTGGGGAATCCTCCTCTGAAACCTCCTCGCGGTTGGCCATATGGTTGTTGGTTATATTGCGCAGGATGATACTGCAGTTGGTCATACTGCGACGGTTGGTTGTACAACGGTTGTGGTTGACTATAGTGAAGCTGCGGCTAGTTATACTGCGGTAGCGGTTGACTATAATGTGGTTGTTGATTGTACTGATGTTGTTGTTGTACAGGGGGTTGCTCCTCCCCCTTCATGAAAAATGTGTCGGTGGTCCTCTCTTGGAGTAAGTCATACGCTCTATAGTCCTTTTATTCATGTCCAATCGATTGACAGAACTTCCAGAACAGGTTGACTGGCTTCAACACCATTTTCTATAAATATACACATTCTTCTTGTCAATGTCCCCTCGTCTGACAAATCCGGCACCATGGCATCCCTCCCTAACTAATTGGATTAGGTGCACCAGCTTGCAAGTATTCGTGGAATTCCGAGCACTGGTCTTTATGGTGTCCTTCTGATTTACAATGACTGCACCATATCTACTCGCGCACTTCTTTTCCCTGCTTTATGTCATGTAGTTGGATCGTCAAGTTTGCTAGCTCTGCTTGAATGTGGTTCATGCCTAACCCTGCTTCGCTGACTGGTGAAGCCTCCAATTTCATCGCGATTTACAGAGCTTCAGCTTGAGATGTGAGGCTTCCTAAACTCATCAATTAGTCTAGCCTTGATCTGCGGTAGTGTTTTCTCTGGACTCCCTATAGGTACTTGTATGAATTTTAGAAACCAGTCTAGTGCACGGCCCCTGAAGCTCATCGCTATTTGTCCCTTTTTTCTTTGTCTTGGACCTGCTTCACGGTCCATACTGCTTCGCATAAAAACCAATATTGCTCGGGATCCTTGGTCCCGTTACCTTGGAAAATTGACATTTTCACATCGTCACCTGCCATCCTTGATATCCTAATATTATTTACGGACCCACTACTCTTACCGTTCTTCTGACACTTAGGACAACACTGTGAAGAACTTATGTCTCTTCCTATGAAATTTGGCGTAGTGCGTGGGGTTGTGGGTATGTTGTAGATTTGGGTTTGTCCTTCTTCAGATTCAGGGGTAGCTTGGTTGCTTTATCTGTCACAGTAAGGTCGCTTAGTCCCTTGCGGCCCCGTTTCACAGTTCTTCGTTCCGGTCGCCTTAGGAGACTATCTCTCAATCTCAATCCTCCTCTTCTTCTCTGGCCGCTAGAACCTCACCCCACTTCGCAAGGTACCACAACCTTCCTCATCTTCCCTTAAGATTTCATCGTCGCTAGCCTCGCATTTACGCAGTAACCACGGCCTCCGCACACTGGGATTTACTCGTCAAAGTTCATCTTCAGTATACCCTTTTCGCAAATAAACATCTTAATCCACTACTTTAGTGACAGTAGAAACCTTCCTCTTGCTCCCTTGAAAAACTTCCTTTCCACGTCGATGTATGACTTGATTGTATCGACCGTGAATTCAGTGATGTATCCCTCTAGGATACTATCTACCCAGACTTCAATATCCCTAGAGGCTCTGTTATCTACTAGCTTCAATTGCTGGATCAATTCTGGTGTCCACTGTTCAGGCTCACCGCCCTGAAAGTTATTCTTTTGGAATGTCAGT
The DNA here is from genome assembly GCA_027924585.1 of Larix kaempferi. Classification (NCBI taxonomy): domain Eukaryota; kingdom Viridiplantae; phylum Streptophyta; class Pinopsida; order Pinales; family Pinaceae; genus Larix; species Larix kaempferi. Next base: position 6,171,835 of record BSBM01000799.1, on the reverse strand, counting down.
TGTGCCAACCACTCATGTAGCAATATCAGGAATTCGCAAAAGAATATCTCATGAATGTTAGAATATATGTACTTTTGTAGCCAGTGTGTCATTGACAATCTAGGGTTCTGATTTTCCTCCTCAGCAAATTCTCGTGCCTTCTTATCGAACCATTCCTCGATCTCCGATTTTGTCGGATGCCACAACATGTCCTGTCTTTTTCTCTTCACACTGTGGTCCCGGCAACGGAACCATTTGTTGACACAGTTCTGTCGACAGGGGTTCACTTTGCACTGCTGTCAACAAACACCAACCAGACATCCTTAAGCATCGGTCCAGAAAGGTTTTACCCTTTCTAGCAACACCCGCAGAGCGAGTGAGGTCTCACCTAATATGTCTAAGGGGGGTTGCAGGAACCAAGTTTCCACAGTAGGGAGAAGACATGCGTTAACTCTTACTCAGTCGCTACAGAAACCAGAGATTTATCTTCGCATTATACTAACAATTCAAATATATATTCGACATTTGCATCAACAACATGTAATCAACATTCGCATCAACTAACATTATAGATTAAAAACCTCAGATACATCACATCATTAAGATGTCACTTATCATTCATAACATGGCAACGGAAATAGGAAACACGGAATAGAGACATAACCAAACATCCCCATGCATTAACCCATCTCAAAATCTGCGATGTAACCTTTGCAACAATGGTCCCAAACGACTTAACGCAAATCCATATACTCAAAGCAAAACTTGCCGAAGGCAAACAAATACATAGATGCAAGATATCACCGTCTAAGATCGATACCCTTAGGCTTAAAATTGTGGTTCTATTTATAGACAACTATGGTAGTTATAAAATGGTCCAAATGACCCAATCTAACTAATTTAGACCAAAACTTGCACTTTCGTCGGCTTCTTATCCTTCGTGAATGGTCCTTTCCTCCGCTAATGACCCCTTTGTTGATGTCGGATTCTGCACTTCATGCGCTCTAACCCCATTCCAACAGTACGATAACCTAAATTATTCTTATTCATAGATTATTATTTTTCTTCCCTTAAAATAAACCATAACTCACTATTTAAGTCTCAATTAGGTCGATATCAATAAACATGCCTATAAATTTATATTAAAATAAATTAATGCAAATTAGCCCGTGTAACCCCTTGTGTACACTACATTGCACTCCCCTCCTACACATCCAAGTAGATACAATGGGATGAGATCATGTCATGATGGTGTTGATGATGATGCAATATCAAGTTTCTATTAATTATAACAACTACAAAGATTTGTTCCAAGTTTTGTTAGCTGCATAGAACTACCCCTCTAATTTATCATATTCCATGACCAAAACATCTATGCATATGTTATTGTTATGCATGGGTGTTTTTAATGTCAATGCTAAATTATTCATATATTTTATTCCATGAATTTTATGTACTTTCCTTAATAGCATATCGTCGTAATAGATCTATAGAACATATGACTTCTCATGGAGAGGGATAAGACAATGATCTGAGACATAAGGAAAGAGACGAGGAACCTCGTAGATGAACAAGTAATGCAAAAAAAGTCAACGAAGATGGAAAATCACCCTCGGTGAGTTGTACTTACATACTGCATGATTGTTATATAAGATTGAAATATATGTATTCATCTTATGAAGAGTTGCATTTATAATTCTAATTGTTACTTGCTTATTATGTTTTATGTTGCAAAAACTCTTAATTAAAATAAAAATATAAATTGGATCATTTTTAAAGGATTTAACTTCAAGAGAGAAACCATATATAGATGAGGATTATATGTGTTCAATGGGACCAAGTTCAATAGTCTTCGTTGTAATCACTCTATGCATGTTAGTGAAGGTATGATTCCTTGTGCATTTTCAGTGCAATTGAGAGTGTATATTCATATTAATTGAATCTAATATACTAAAATTTTCATGGTACTTATTCATTTTATGACATGCATATTAATGTTTGAGTACATGGCACAAATATGACGATGAAATTAGATGAATATATATCTTGGCATAACACAGAGAATCGACTTATCACAAACATATACAAATTGATTCAAGAGGATGGATTTTAAAATTTGAAAGTGAATTTTTTTTCCATTGAGAAATATTTGTCACTGTCACGAGGGAGTGGTCAAAATAATACCACAAACATTAAGTTGGAATGAGTAATTCTAGTGAGCAAAAGCATTACAACATCTATGTAGAAGATTCTCAAATACACAATTTATTGATAGATGGGTCATTCATAGATTCTCTAAGACTATGAGAAGGAAGAGATACCATTTTAGGTGAAATATGTTCAAATTAGTCTTCTCTTTAGTCACTCATGTTTCTAGTCCTTTACTTTTGATATTTTATTATGTATCTTCGTTGAGTTTTATATTTGACTTCATCTTTTGTGGTTTTAAACAAATTCAATGAGCCTATGGGTAAACTCTCAAGGATGATATAAAACCAAAAAATAGACTAGTGGATGATGATAAATATATCTATTAAAAACATCCTTAAGGATTGGGAAGACACTAGGAAGATCTCCCTTGAGAAGGAGGCACAAGGAATGGACACTTGGACACCACATCAAAAAGCCGCAATGGTAATAAAAATATATATAATTAGTTGAATTATCAATTAACATTTGTTTATGACTCATTTTGCATTAATTGTTTAACTTCTACATAACCAATATAAAATAATATTGTATTTCCTTTATTTGTTAGTTGCTTAATCTTTTGACTTGTAGGTGTTTAATTTGATATGCTATTGGCATCAATCTAGGAGCTACCTTCACCCTCCCACAATGTACTTTTTCTTTGATGTAATCTTTTAGAACCAATGACCTACTTTCATGTTAATTTGTAGAACATTTATAAAATTAACTAACATTATATTCTCATGTGTACAAGCCTTACTAAACAAACAAATATAAAAAGAATTGGTCAAGCTAGGAGATCCTTGATTAGAGGTGCCCTATAAGTTTATCAGTATAATCTCATTTATCATGCTATTATACTAACTTAACATATCTCAATATTAAATATGACTTTATCTTATTGTATGTAGATAAATGTTTATAGTCCGTAGATAATCGAAAAAACAACAAAGTACCATAATGTTGGAAGTTTACTAGCCATGTTCTTGATAATGAATTGTTATTTGTGTGTTTATTTTTTAACTTGTGCATTGTTGGAATTATTATTTTATTAATTGAATTATTATTATATTATTCATCAATTTTCTGAGGGCATTGGCAACCTTTTAACCTAAATTTTTTTTCTTGCATATTTAAATGTTAACAATTATTTAACTTCATGAACTCATGTTCTTTTAATATGTTATTATAGAGCGATGATGAGGAGTGTTTAGAAGTTAAGGAGGGAACTGCCAACAATTAATTTGACTTTCAATGTCAAATACAATTCATTTCCTCATACACGTAGACATTTTTTCATGCAATGTTGTATAAAATGTTGGCATTTCCCTAGGTGGCAGTGTGCCACTTTTTTTCAAGATAGTTATCATGGGGGAAAACCCCAGGAATTTCCCCTCATTTTGAGTATGGTATCCAAGGTAAACCCTATAATCTTTAGGGCACAAGGCCAACTCAACAACAATATACTCACTATGAGATCAATATGTGATTTACGGGAATAGAACAATACACTCCATCCCACAACCACTCGGCTTAGACCCAATTACTGAGTGTACCACTTGTTTACAAGTAAAAACATTACATGGTTATTTTTCGATTTAATTTAATATTTCATTATTATAATTATATATACATGTTTTTTTGCTTTCATGGATTGCAATTAGCTAAAAGTTCATAATTTTGTATCCCATATCTAGATTCTTACTTGTACTTTTTACCAAAAAATGAAAAAGCACACTCAATGAATGCTTAATGATGGTGCATTGTCAGAGCTTCAAAAATGTGTCTATTAGTGGAATGGAGTTTTCTAGTGGTGTGAGGCCGGTCCCCTCCCTTAGTTAAGGCTTACCCTAACTATTATGTCCTTGCAGTATGAGTGTTGTCACTTTGATAATAGATCGTCGTCCCAACTACTTGTTGTGAGATCAAATCAATGTCCCAAGTGAGAAAATTTTGGTCGTTATGGGGATTTAGATGCATTCAAACTCTTAGAAAATTCATTGAACTCAACTAAATGATCTTGACTGGACTCAAGTCCCCAAATTCAAGGAAAAAACACTCATTTTTTTAAAGAAATATTTGATTAGAAATTTTATAGGACTTTGACATAGCCTAAAGGATACTTTGAGGCATGAATAGCAGACCATTAATCACCTAATATATAAGGCAAGGTAACTGTGTTTACATGTGGCCGAGTTTTTTTGCTTTCTTGTTCCAAAATAGAGGATCAAAACTCAATATTTTGCTTAGCGCCTTACTTCCAGGGACCTCCAAGTATGTTCTTAACTCATTAATTCCTTGATTTCAACCTTGAAGAGAATACAACAACATCCCATGTATGGGTAAGGTTTCCCACCTCCCATTAATATTATGGGATGAAGACACCTTGAGAACTATTGGGGATAAACTAGGTCAATACACTACAAGGAAAAGACCTTGTAGTGGAGGTTATAGTGGAGATTTTTAGTGTTACAATATTAGCCAAAGTTGTCCAAAAAAACCTCCACTACAATCTCCACCAATGGTATCGGATGGCTTGGCAAAGGTTTTTGCGGAAATTTATTATAGCTAAAAAAACTTGATGGATTTAGCAGAGGTTTTTCCATCAATGTGCTTTATTGATATAAGCACATCGGTGCTAACAAATACAAAACACACTGATGCAATTAAATACAAACTAGCACCAATGCGTGCCTAAATTTTAACGGCATCGGTGCTTTATAACATTATATGCACCAGTGTTTTCTAAGAAATATAGCACCTGTGCTTATGAACTATTCTATGCAGGGGTGTTATAAGGGAAGGAAAACGCATCGATGAAGTTGACTTGGAGGTTGATGTGCATTGCTTTTTTACATTCAGCCGTGCGGTTACAATATATTGGAGCACAGGTGCGATTATATATAGAAAGCACTGGTATGTAATAATAAACATGCATCAGAGCATGTAACGAATAGTTTGTTACACCAATGTGCTTTTGTTGTAAAAACACCGGTGCTACGTTTACTTAAATGCATTGGTGCAATTAAAACGATCAAAAGCATCGGGGCTACTTTTACTTAAACGCACCAGTGTGGTTAAAATGATCAAAAGCATCGGTAATCATTTTCTCTTTGGTGAATAGTGACCAATGGCAATGCACTAAAATATCTATATTTTATTTTGATTTTTTTTAATTCCATTATTAATCAGAAATTTTTTTTATAATAGTATTCATATAATTTTAATTTTAATTATTGCATTTGGATATGATGTTTGGATTAATTTATTATATCATCAGTTTTCGCATCTATTGTAATATTTAATCATCCATATATTTAATTAGCAATGTGACATTTCACAACGACATGGACAATGCAATAGAATAATAAGCTTTATTTTATTATTTATGAATAAGAGGCCCTTTGTCATACAAAATGGGACAACGCAAAGGTCCACAATAATCAAAATGTCAATATGTAATTGCTACACTTATCGGTAACCTGTTGTATTTCAATTGGGACACTATGTCCAGTACATTATACAAAATGTCTGATTTTCATAGACAATTATTTCAAAATATACAACAACTTGCATTAACATCCAATTATATTGATCATCATTCTTCACTAGAACTATTGTCAGTGCTCAAGCTACTTGCATGACTTGGTTATTTGGCCGAATGTTTTTTTATTGTCTCTATTGGGTTCCTCATATTCAACTTCCATCTACAAACATAAAAATAAAGTGTAATGAGTGTATCTACATTTGTGGGAATAATGCAAATTAAAACAAATAATATACATGAATGCAAATTAAAAATCTTACCATAGAAAGAATTGAGTCTTGAATGATACACATTCTTTCAAAACCAAATCTCATGACATCTCTCAATAACTCTTCTCTTGGCTCCACTCCATACTTTGTTTCCTGCAAGTTTCATACCCCATCACAAATCATAGATTTAATATAAAGGATTTTTTTTGTTCCATTAATTATAAACTGAGAGAAGTAAAACAACATAGATACTTACAAATTCCACAATTATTTTTTTATATGCTAACATATACTCACAACCCATACATAACCCATTGTTAATCAATTCTTCTGATGCTTCTTCTTTGTATGTTACCACCTGTTTGAAGACATCCAAGGATGGTTGATGTAAAAAAATTAAAATAAAAAGATCACAACCAATATGGAATCTTAAGTTGTTATAAAGAAATCACAATTGCTCGCAAACTTTGTTATCCACCATTTTTTTCCTTGTTGTTCTATTGTATGTGATGAATGGGTTCCATTTTGTTTTTTTTCTACGACAAAACAATTGAAAACTAATATTTAATGCTAAATTAATTAATTATATGTACATAATAGAAAAATAAATGATTACATACATTTGAAGTACGTTGTTGTTGAGATGGCTCCTCTTGCGATGCAATTATGTCCATTTCTTTGACCATCTCCTTCTACACTTTTTTAGACATCCCTACTGACATATCTTGGATATCACCTCATTCATCCTTTGGGATTTTCATTTTTTCAGTAGAAAAAAAGTTGTAACTTGTTATTTTCCATTGAAAATCAAAGTTACAAAATATAGTAAAAGACCAAGCCACAACATTACCATGCTTACAAAGCTATAGCTATATCAACAATAAATAACAACAAAAACAGAATGCATAGACACCATATATAGATCCACCTACCAAAACAATACATATGCAACAGTCCACGGAAAAATTATATGGCAAGTAGACTACCATAATCCACCAATATTTCCTCAACCCATTCCTCGAATGTGATTGACCCATCTAATGGACCAATGGATTCCTTAGATAAACCATCTACCTCAGTGTTGACTTCCTGGAATATATGACAAAAAGTGATATGCTCAAAGGACCTGATGAGTTGAGATGTCTTGTTCAACCAAGACAGTAAGTGAATAGTTTGAATATCAAATTTACATGTGGCCCAGTCAATTAAAACTTTGGAATCTTCAAATTTTTTTATGCAAATTATTCCTCTTTTAGAAGCACACCAAAGTAAGCCCCATAAATCTAAGATCTAAGGTTTCATATCACTACCACTACCAACACCCATTTTCAAAGTAAGCTTATGATCTTTTTTAATCCATAAAACCACACCAACACCACAGACTCTGTTTTTAGCCACCCCAACAAAAAAAACATATGAACCAATGTCATTCATAGTTGGGATGATTATATACCTTTTCTGCTGCCTCCTATCCAAAGTTGGATAATCTTTCAAATAGAGCAATATTTTCCTGCATAAATGAAAAATATTTGGTTCTATTGATTCAAAAAAAAATATGTTTCTGCTGTTCCAAATCACCCATATAGTAAAGATAGGAAGCATCCTATATTTAACTTTTCTCTGCATCCAATTGAGAAGACAAACCTTTAGGGTTCGTCCATGCCAATCCTCTGAGAAACCCAACATAATTGCAGCTCAGTCCAAACTTTCTTGACAACCGGGAAAAAAATGAAATAAGTGTGATATGTCCTCCTCATCCTGCATACACAAATTGCACATATTTGGACCATAGAAACCTCTTTTCAACAAATTTGTCCAAGTAAGGATCTTGTTTCTAAAACACAACCACATGAAGCATTTGAACCTTAGTGGTATATTCCATCTCCAGATATTCTGATGCCACCAATCAAGGGCAGGAATGGTTTTGCTTTAGAGGATAAGAATTTGACAGTAGGCCTATCCATTAGCCTCCGGATGGTCCCAAACTAAGGAGTCTTGTTCTCCAGAAAGAGTAATACCTGCAAATTTAATATTTCTGAGATATTGATTCCACTCTTCAGCAGCATGCTCATCGATCTCCAATTCCTCAACCGATACCCAATGAGGTATATAGTGATGATTCCCCTTATCGAAATCTTGTGAAAGGACCAAAATTTATTGTCATTAATAAGCTTCAGAGTCTGTTGTGATAAAATAAAGTTGTCCCACACACCCACCATAGGATCAATTCCCACATGAACTCAGTCACCCCGACCAATTTTCTAGCTCAGATATTTACTGATATATGGAAAATTTGAGATGATGTTGCGCCAGACTAAGGATGCATTAATGTAATGAAACTTGAGGTTTCTAATCCAAAGCACTATTGTGACAGTTTTTAAATATTTCAATTGAATGACCGAGATCTAGAGCCCTTCAACACAGAGTGCTCACTGTTATACCTCCATATTTCATAGTGTCGCATCTTCACCATAAAAATAGTTGACGACACTTCCCCTACTGCTTAAAACACCCAAAAGAGAAAAATGATGAATGATCCTTGAAGACAAACCTATCCTGTCAAGAATCAACCCAGCTAAGACTTCATATACCTACACTACCGCGCCTTGCTCCAGCTTAGGTGCACGGTAGTCCCCACTACCGCGCTATGCTCTTTCTCTGCCACGTGGTACTACCGCGCTATGCTCAGTTTAAGAGGCGCGGTACTCCTTTTTTAGCCTTTTTGCCATGGCTTGTGGGATCTTGATCTTCGAGAGATTTTTTAGGATTGGTATCCCTGATTCGATCCTAACTCACCTTCTCAGATTAGTGGGCCTAATCCACTAAACATTCCCAAGATCCATTCTTCTCTCTTGATGGTTAACCCTACTACACACTATAAGAGAGAGGCATTCCATGAGCAAAGGGGAGGACTCTTGGAGACATCAAACTTATGATCTCGAATCTTTGTGGAGATAGCTAGAGGAGAAAGCACTTGAAGCTGGGAGTTGGCTTGGATATCAAGCAACCATTGTAAGTGACTTCAAGTTGGTAATAAAACATAACTTGTCTTGTTTCCCAAATCATGTATGTTGATCTTGTTTCAATCAGATGATTTGTATCTTTTATAGATTTAGATCTTAACTCATATTTCAAGTTGCTAGAGAATCATATGTGCTTGTATCTTGGTTCTGTTCTGACAGGTTCATTCGCGAGGAATTGGAGATTTAAGCGACCATTAGGACGAGCAATTGGATCAAAGGTCAGTTAGATCTCTTCCATTTCTTTCAGCAATATAATCTTGAGATGTTTGTTTAGATCTAGGAATTCAAGGTAGCATTTGTTATCTTTTTGTCTTTGTTTAGAGTCAGTTAAATTCTACTTTAACCTAAGAGAATTTCTACCTATCCGTAGGCAGAAATTTCTACAACAAAGAATGGCGACTCCATTGGTTTGAACCCCATTTGATTGATTCATCTCACTTTCAGTCATTTTTTATTGTGATTCTTCTTTCTCTTCAAACCAGTACTAAATTTTGGTCTCCTTGACCTTTATTCTCCCCTCCTCTCTACATCTTTCCTCCCTCTGTGATCAGTGAGTCCTCTGGGTCTGCAGCAACCCTGAAAAATTCAATCTCCTTTTCAAAAGTTGCGTTTTTCCATCCTTTGCAACAGTACCGCGACCCCACTACTGTCTACAGCGCAGTAGTACCGCGTACCCAGCACGCTTACCAGAGCGGTAGTGTACCAGTACTGCGCTCTAGCTTGTTCCTGCCACGTGGTAGTGTCTGCATTTTTTCAATTTTTCTTGCCTGTTTGGTTTCCTGAGTCATTTTTTATTTTCTCTACTTTAGTTTGGTGTTTTTGTTGCTTATTACTATCTTGTTCATTGCACAGTCTTTGTGGTTTGTTTATTTCTCTTGTGAGCTTGATTATTTTATGATTTAGTGGCATTATTTGCACATTGGGTCACCCCTTCAATCTGATTGCATTGGCTTGATCTTCTCATCACAACCAAACCATTACTATTGTCCTCTTTTTACTGGATCGTGTATCTTTCATAATCACATTGTTTCCATTAGTGTTATTCAAACTTATATCGAAAATTATCATTGGAGAACATTTGTGTTGTTTGGATTGAAATGATCTAGCAATATTATTGTGCATTAGGAAGTGAACCATTTAAATTTGCCACATAAATTCTCATTTTTTGAAGCATCCTAGTTGCAAGATCAGTGAATTGGAAAGAAGTGTTTATTTCAGTTTGGCTTTACTTAGAAAAAGAAAACAAAAATTTTTGTTTTGAAGTGGTTTTTAATTGACTGTGAAAGTTTCATGCATTTATGATCGAAGAACTCTCTCTCTTCCATAGCTAGTTTTCATCGAATACAAGGCTTATTTCGATTCATTCTCACTTGCATGGTTTGGGTCATCACAACACCACCAAGTTTCACGTCCATTTACCCGATTGAGTAATACAACCACTAAAATCAATCTCCCTAACTAAACCAACATTAACCTCACTTGAGGAAGTCAAAAGAATTTGGTAGTTAGGTAGGACACCAGGGATAGGTATCAAAATAATTCCCCCTTGTCATTATCATCTGAGACATAGTTGTTGTCCTCTAGGGAACTAAAATCCTCTAGTATTTATTGACACGGTCATAGACCAGTTTGTGGAGGGGCATCCTGACTGTTTTTAACTTTTAGGGGTTAAACCGTCGCGAGATCGAGAACCGGACGGACTCTATGGAATGTCGCACTCCACTTAGCCCTAAGGCAACATCGATCATTGTCTTCCTTGTATTCATAGAAATGCAAGGGTGATATGGCAGAAGCACCGAAAACCTTTTCCAATGTGTCATGAACGAATTAGCTTAGTGACTTTTCTACTAGGGCTCTTTTACCCAGGATCCCTTTCGGTAGAGGGATATCCTTCTCATATTGGTCTCTCACATTGTATTGTTCGACTTGGATTTCATCACCTTGCAAAGGATACAACTTGTTGAGGTCTCCAGCTCTTAGTTAGGAGTTTGCTTGTTATCTCATCTTTATAGAGGGTCATTTTTTCTTTTTAGTGACTGCTTGTTGGCATTCTGGCCATTATTTTTCTCAGCTCGCTTACTGAGACACCGGTCTCAGTATAGATTTTAGAGCTTTCTTTTTTGGCTTGCGAGCCTTGCTTTTTCTAGATCCTCTTTTGCACACTCGGCTGCATTAGAGATTTTGAGTTCTTTGTTACGAGACTGCCCCCAGATTTCATATTCCTGCCATTATGTCAGAACCACCACGGAGATCACGAAGAGTACAGGGCAAAATCCCTCCACCACCACCACCGCCGCGGACCTCCAGTCCACCTACATCACGTATTCCCGCCCCTCCTGGCCGCGGTGCCGGTCGAGGGAACATTCCACCACCGATACGCACTACATCTTCAGTTCCGCCTATAACTGTTACTCACAGCACGGTCTCAGAACCTCTTGCAGTTTCTGCAACCATTAGTACATCTGAGATTCTCACTGTCACTTCACCCACTGTTATTCCAGATATATCTGCCACAGTGGACAACATTATAGCAGCTGAATCTAGTACAGCCCAAGATACTAGACCGAAGGCCATCCTCCTCCCCGATGTCAACACCTCCCTTCCACCAAAAAAATTCTACGATGACATGGAAGGATCTGTTGGCACCACCGAAGGATCCGACCAGGATATATCTGGCTTGATTCCAGTCCCGGGTGGGTACATCGAAGTTATCGAAGAAACTCAACTTCCTGATACACCTTTTGATCCTGACTATGGATTTATCACTTCCCAGGTGGAGCCTCCGCCTGTTATCACCGCGCCATCCAGTGTTCATCCACAGGAAACTGGTTCTTCCAACAACATACCTCGTACCGTATCTCTCCCCAACCTCCCTTCGGGACATGAGATCATGGCCTCCATTCAGTCTAGTATGGTTAGTCTAGCTAATTCCCCGTTAGCGTCGGCACAGTTCAAACGTGACACAGAGCAAATGCTCTCAACGGCTTCTAGATATACCCCTATTACCCGTCCTCCCGACTATCGGGATCCCAACATTCCGTCTAGCACAGAGTTTCATCACTCCTATGCAGATGGCTCTCCAGACCTTCAGACGTTACTATACCTCTGTTCCCGCTGGACCCCGAAAACCCTTTTTAGGATACGCACCTGGACCCAGTCTTCGATGGTCCTCCTATTATTGAACATGCTATGGATGAAACCCCCGATACCCCTCGGTTAAATTCCCCACATTTGCTGCCATCACCCATGTTTGGCGCACATTCTATGAGGGATAACCCAGTTTTTTCTCCGTCCCCGCCCGTCACATATGGAAGACCCCCTCCACAAATCGTACATGGCTAGTGTCGGAAGAACACCAAGTCATACCGCTAGATCATCCATATTGACCGGAGGTTCACCTTCGGCCACTATCTACACTATCTCAGGAGGTGCACAACCGACTGCTGCGATCCTCAATTCCAACAACCAAACCCCTCCTGGCGGGCCATCAACCCAACCTACTGGAGGACAATCCTTTGTTGGGAACCCCGTTCCTAGTTAACAACCTCCTCCTATAGGGCCATCCAACCCATCTGCTAGAGGGAAACCCATCGACACCATCCAACAACCCTCCCAACCAGCAGCATCTGCTCAGTATGGTATGTACAACACACCTGGCAGCGGACAACCTTATACCGGTTTCCCAACTGGGCCTCATTTCAACATCCCTCGTCAGGCATGCTTCCTTCTTGGGGATCTCAAATACCACAGAGTGGGGGGTACTCATTATTTGGAAACTGGAACCCAGCTACGGGGCAATCTCAAATTCCCCCCAACTTGAAATCCAGCCTCCCCTATCCTTCGGCTGCTACAACTCCATGGAACCCATCCCTTCAATTTCCACATCTTCATCAAGGAGGAACCAACATTCCATGGACACCACTGTCGCAGCCACCCCCCAACCCTGCTACGAGAAACCCTCCACTTACTCAATATAGTGGTAACATTCCTGGAACACAACAACTCCAGGGAACCGTTCCCCAACCAGGAGCAGCAACCATTCCTGGGTTACAACAACCCCAGGGTACTATACCAACCATCCCCACTCAGCAGAACATCCAACAACCGGTTACCACCGTGATTCCTAGTCAAGTAATGACTTCCAACACTCAACCCGTTAACCAGATGGCCTACTACCCATAGAAATTCCAGCAGTACCCCGCGGGAAACACATATGGGTATAACACGTAGCAGTATACTATGCAGGGCCCCCCAGGTTTCTCTGCACCATACGGTTATTACTCATACCCGCAAACCAATCGTCAACTTCCCTTTTTGGCCACGCTAGACTTACCTGATTTGTCAAGGCTCATTAACGATCCTATATGGCATGAACCTCACTGGCCACCCATTCCAGCCAAACTTCCATCGGACATTCCTAAGTTCGATGCTAATCCTGGGGAAGACCCCAAGAACCACGTAATGACCTTCCATCTTTGGTGTTCATCCAACTCATTGATGGACGATTCCATTCGACTACGGCTCTTCCAGCGTACGCTTATCGGCACGGCAGCAAAATGGTACATCGAGCTGCCACAACACTCTTTCCACGATTTCAACACCTTGGCTATGCAGTTTCTGACCCATTTCCAGCTCCCCATCCGGTATGAGACTGGAACAGAACTGTTAACCTCGTTGTGTCAAACCACTTCTATGCACATTTTGGATCACATCCATGAGTGGCGTCGACGCCGTAGGCTAATCAAGGCACCCATTCTGGATTAGCTACTCACTGATTGGTTCACAAAGTCATTCTTGCCTCCCATAGCTAGGGATATCACTATGCACGGGCCGGTCACAGAAGAACAAGCCATCTCGGCAGCCCAGTACATGGATTTGGTATATACCCAATCCGACAATTTACACGAACTTCTTCCCCATGCTGCCCGCGTCACCACTGATCCAACGAAACCCACCACTGAACCCCCCATTGATGGTATTGTCGGTTCAGTCAAGGCCCAGCCTACCACCAACTCGACGGGGCAACAAGATTCTGCTTCCCCCGCTCTATCTCAGGCTGCTCCAAAAGCCACTACTTCTCCTGCTATCTCCTCCAAAGTGAACGCAATTCAATCTACGTCACAACCATCCGGAGGAAAGAAGAAGAACAATCATGGTAAATCCAAGAAGAACCAGTAGGAGAATCCCAAGCCACAACCCACCCACAATGACCGAAAACCACGTCGGAAGGCTAAGTTTCCCGGCCTAATTTGTCAAGACGATCACTACACGCGTGACTGTCCCTACAAGGATGAAGTCAACAAATTCGTTAAAGGATCCTCTCACCCGGCAGTGTTAACTGACCCTTTCCCTCAGCAACAACAGCAGATGGTTGCCCAAGAAACCCCACAAGGGGGCAACTCGAGCAACCCAACTCATGGAGAGATGTCCGCAAATCGTGAAATCCTGATGACGAGTAATGAGGAGATTCATATAACCACTCGTTCAAAGACATATGAGAACCCTCCAAGTTCAAACAAACAGTCAGAGACAGCCAAAGGCAAGTCTCCTGTCCAAGATCCGACTCCTACCCCTCCCCCTAACGGCCATCTCCATATCGAGAGACCGCTTACGAACACAGTGCTACGCCCACCCAAGGGCACCATACGAAAGGCAACATTTAATCCCAATGCGCGAGCTGCCCAAAATTACAACATTGTTGAGGATTTAGCTCAAGCACCTTGCGCCATGTCGACTCTCGAGGTTCTTCAACACTACCCTACACAACATAGAACCTTACTTTCAGCACTGGGGGCAATGGACCCAGATACTTCAAACACTATTATGTTTAACTTGGAGTATGCCAAACCTCGGCTTTCTCACCAGTTAGCCTTCCAAGTTCATACAAAAATCCGTGGAAATAGCATCCACCACACTGTTTAAGATGAAGGTGCCTCCACGTCGATCATGTCTTTGAATTGTTGGAGAGCCTTAGGCTCACCCGAAGTCACGACGTCTCCCACCACTCTCAGGGCATTTGACAGACATGATTTTCAACCTTATGGACTCATTCCCGCAATTGGTGTTGAACTGGGGGACAAAACAGTATCCGTACACATCGAAGTCGTGGATGCACCATTGGATTACAATCTTCTACTTGGTCAGAACTGGTTTTACACCATGACCGGCATAGCATCTATTGTCTTCCGGATTGTGCAATTTCCTCATGAAGGGAAAATTGTCACCATAGATCAACTTGATTACTGTATCCCAGACTCTCATTCGAACTCCACCAACACCGTCCCGTTATTGGATCAACCTCGGTACCAGTTCCAAGATGTTGGCGTTGGTCTTATGAAGGATTCTTCCCTTATTGGAGTTTTCCCAGAGCTAGGGCCCCATGTTCAACCAGTCAACATGATTTCATCGAATGTCACCCCTTCCAATGATTCATGGGTGATTCCAAGTCCCGCTGAGATTGAAAACTACGGCAACTCCATGCCTTTGAATAGAAACCTCGCAGCGTACGAAGCGATCTAGTCAGCCATCGATTGGGTCGATTGTCCTACCCATCACACCGTGGCACAGCTCTCGTCTGAGACTCATTCATCCCCACCACTTATCGATCCTCTCACTTTGATTTTTCCCACTGACAAATCAATTATGGAGGTTATGTGCGGTGATGAGCCACCATGGGGAGATTTTCATCATTGATCTTCATTCCCCACCATTCAGACGCTTGATCCCGATACAAAATCCAGCCCTTCACTTGGAATGGTTCAAACCAAGTTTCCCACTTCCCTCGACGAAGTATTTTTCGAAGGAAACTTGTCTAACCTTATGGCAACCACTCCCATAGACATATCAGTGAAGCCTGGTATCGTGGAAAACATTCATATTGGCAAAACATGCACTCCCCTCGAAATGGAGTTCTACACTACCTACTTTAAAACCTTCCGCGATGTTTTGCTTGGAGTTATGAAGAAATGCCAGGAATAGATCCCTCGATTGTGGTCCATGAAATTCCAACCTTCCCTGGCACCTGACCTGTTCGGCAGAAAATCTGACCCGTCCATCCTCATAAGGCAGCCGCTATTAAAGCAGAAGTTGAAAAACTTTTGCGTGCTGGTTTTATCTATCCTGTCCCATTGATAGAATGGGTATCTAACATCGTTCATGTAGCCAAGAAACAGGGAAAGATTAGAGTCTGTGTCGATTACCGCAACTTGAACAAAGCTCATCCAAAGGACAACTGCCCAACTCCATTCATTGACCAGATCATCGATAACTGCGCTGGGAGTGTCATCTTTTCATTTATGGACAACTTTTCTGGCTATAATCAGATCGATATCCTCCCAGCCGACCAGCATAAAACAGCCTTTACCTGCCCTTGGGGGATTTTTTCATATCGAAAGTTACCTTTTGGCCTTAAAAATGCCGGGGCAACTTTCCAATGGGCGATGTCATACGCACTTCACGATATCAAACATATTGTAGAACCATATCTTGATGATCTTCCCGCTCATTCTCAGACCCGGGATGACCATCCTGATCACTTAGGTGCCATTTTCGAAAGGTGTCGTTGCTACAATATCCGTTTGAATCCACATAAGTGCGTCTTTTGCGTGGAAGCCGAAAATTTTTTGGGATTCATAATCTCCAAAAGCGAGATACGCTTAGATCCTGCGAAGGTAGAAGCTATCTTAGCCCTGCCTTCCCCCACGAACATCCCAGAACTTCAAAGTTTGCAAGGGAATGCAAACTTTCTACGCCATTTCATTTGTAATCTTTCCAAGATAACAAAAGGCTATATGAGGCTTCTCAAGAAGAACACTCCCTTCATCTGGGACGACGAAGCCCAACGTTCCTTTGATAATCTAAAGGCGGCCTTAACTAAAGATCCTGTGATTCAACCCCCCAATTACACATGGGATTACATTCTTTATTTCGCAGCTTCGATTTCCACCATCGGTATGGTGCTAGTCCAGGAAGACCATCACGGCATAGAACATGTGGTATACTATCTTAGTAAGAGTCTTCTCGACTCTGAAACTCGTTATTCACATGTTGAAAAACTAGCTCTGGCAACAGTTTTCGCTATCTAGAGGTTCTGTCATTACATTCTACTCCGCCGGACCACTATTATAGCAGATTTCAATCCAATGTATTATATCCTCACGCGTCAAGTGCTTGGGGGCAAATATTTTCGTTGGATCATCATCCTACAAGAGTTTGACTTGGAATTTTCCAAAGCCAAGTCCAAGAAGTCTTTGGTCTTTGCTGAGTTGATTTGTAACTTGCCCCGTGCTACCGAGCAATCCGAACCCATCGATTCTCTTCCTGATGAATCGTTGTTCCTCATTAGAACGTTTGATCCATGGTACGGGGATATTTTATTATATCTCCAAACCCAACGTTTCCACCCCGACCTCACTCGCGATGAACGTCGACGTATCCGACATCACGCCAAGTACTACCTCATAGTCAGCGATACCCTTTATCGACGTGGTGTTGACACTATTCTTCAAAGCTGTTTGACTTTAGATGAAGAGGAATACGTTCCTAATGATTGCCACACTGGAGCATGTGGTGGTCATCTCTCTGGGATGGCTACGGCCCAGAAGATACTGCGAGCAGGATACTTCTGGCCCTCGATCTTCAAAGACTACATTGAAACGGTTAAGAAATGTCCACCCTGTCAATTATTTCATAATAAGACACGCTCGCATCCTGCTCCACTCCATCCTGTTATTTTCGTCCGCCCCTTTTCCAAATGGGGCATAGATTTCATGCACTGTAAGCCCACTTCAACCGGGGGGCATAGCTATGTCATAGTAGATGTTGACTATTTCACAAAATGGGCTGAAGCGATGCCTACTTATGTTGAAGACAGCAAAACAGCAGCACAATTCATATTATATCATATTATAGCTAGGTTTGGTGTCCCACAATCCATTGTGGCCGATCATGGCTCCCACTTCAAGAACCATATGATTGAGGAACTGAGTGCCAAGTTGGGTTTTCGCCATGAAAACTCAACCCCATACTACCCACAAGCTAATGGCCAAGTTGAAGCCATTAACAAAGTTCTGAAATGAATGATTCAGCGTATTGTGGGCACTCATAAGTCCAACTGGCACTCAGCTCTGTTTTCGGCACTATGGGCATACCGAACCTCAGTAAAAAGTGCTACTGGGTTTACACCATTCTAACTAGTGTATGGCCTGGAAGCCATTTTACCGATTGAATGTGAAATTCCATCACTTAAGATAGCCATAGAGCTACTTCCCCACACCACTTCCGAAGTGGAACGGTTTCTACACCTAGCCAAGCTAGATGAAACCTGCTGAGACGCTGCTTTAGCCAACGAAGCTCATAAAAAACGCGTCAAAGCACAGTATGACAAATCCGTTCAACCTCGGGTTTTCAATGAAGGTGACCTCGTACTCACATATGATCAAATGCATGATAAACTTGGAAAAGGAAAGCTAGAATCTATGTGGTACGACCCCTTTGTTGTAAAACGTGTCTTGGAGAAAGGAGCCTATGAACTTGTCGATTGTGATGGCACACCATTAGCACGGCCCCGCAATGGGCTGTACCTCAAACGCTTCTACGCATAGAGTTATCCTGCGTGAGATACTCTTTGTACATAATGTACCTAGCTTGTTTTCACTTATCTTTTTTGGTGTGCACACACGGAACTCATGTATCCATTCTTACCTTGACTTGTGATTTTATGCGCAGATGTCTGCCTACTTCGGATTCGCCAACAGGGCGAGCCGACATACCCGGAACCTCGCTTCCGCAGCATGGGTAATCTATTCTCCCACTGGCGAGTTGCTATCTTCAGGAGCCAATTGTTTAGGTCCCACAACCAACAATATCGCAGAGTACCATGCAATCATCGAACTCTTGACGGAGGTTGCTTCCCTTGGAATTGACTCCCTATCAATCTTTTTAGAATCCCAACTCGTGGTTTCTCATCTGAATCGTGTTTACACAATTCACGATCCTATCCTACTTCATTTATTTCAAAGGGTACGCCTCTTGGAACGATCTTTTAATTTTATTTCATATCAACACATACCAAGGGAATTCAATTGTATAGCTGATTCATTAGCTAATTACATTTTGGATTGGCATCTTGCCCATACATAAAAACACATCATAAAATAAATACACAAGTCATTTTAAATAAATAGGACATAAAAGTAGGTCCATATATATCACTGTATATAAAAGTGTTTTTTCAAATACATGAAGTTTGTGTTTTAAAGACAAAATTTGGGACCTAGTCCCATACACAAATTTGGCTCTCAAAGCCTACATATCGTATACAGGCCGCAAAAAGATAAAAGCTACCATCTAAGGAGATCTGGGAGATCTATTATGTTCCTCCTCAGATTCCTCACGCTGCTGGTGATAACACACTATAGCCTAAGCCACCCTACGGAGGAGTCGGCCAATACACCTAGGCACACCTACGGTATGCCGCTAGAGATGCAAAGGGATGTCGTCCATCCTCATAGTGGGGACACCGTGGGTTAAACCCTGTAGGTTCCTCTCTATCTCCTAGACCCCTCCCGCCTCATCCTTATTTTCTTCCTCGTCCGGAGCAGCTCGGTGATCAACACCACCTCGGCGTAACGGCGAGTACCCTGCCGGTCTCTATGGTCCACGATCTACGACATGCACACGTATATATATTAAAGTATTTTACACATTCTAAAAAACAACAAAAATTATATATTCAAAAAAAAAAAACACATTTATGAAGGTCATACCTGAATTGTCCCAATCCTCATCTTCCGGCAGTGCCAAGTCTATGTCCTCGCAAAAGTCCACCCCTGCATAGGGTTAGTCATCGATCATCACAATCTGTTCCTCGAGCCATGAGAAGAAATCCTCACCGAAAGCCAAACGCTGTAGCCCTCCAAGTCGTCCTGTGTACTCGCTCTATCGAGCCATCCATGGCTCGGTGGATCGACGGGGGGGCATGGTCAGTTGTGGGTGCAACAACAGCACCCTCGCCAAGAAGAAGGTGACCAAGATGCTCCTGTACCCAAATTGAGAGTTCTCTCCAAGCCTGCACTTGTTCACTTGCTCTTTGAGGTTGGTCAATACTGCCTCACACCAGTTGAATACTGTTCCTGCCATGCAATCCACTGCAAGATTCATCTGTGTACGGGATGCCTGATGGGGAGCCGTACTCCCTGCTGCATGTGTGATGGTCAACAACATGGTTTTTAAAGGAACTCCTACAATGTCCTTATTGACCACCTTGCCGCTTTTCTTCCCCGAACCTTGATGGCAATAACGAGCAATTAAAGCATCAGTGCTCGCCTCCGAGGCTGTGAACCCAGTAAAACTCACTTGGGATCCTCTTTTCGAGAGGCCCGTGAGAAAATAAATGTCCTCGAGTTCAATCTCGAGGGTGTGTTCTCCCACTCGAAAATCTTGAATGGCGGGGTCCCACATTTGAATAATATGGGTGAGAAGTTTTGCCTGCTTACGGATACCTTTGGTCTTGAAGAATTTCAACAAACCACATTCCCGCAATGCAGTCAAGGTCTCTTGGTCATCTTCGACCAACAAATCATCTGCTTCATGCTCTCTTTCTTTCCAATTGACCATTTTGCTCCAAACAAGTTGCAGACACCTGCAAAAGGTCATAGGAAACATTCATTAATCATTTAACTACTTGATCTCAGCTAAAAATTTGAGAAAAAACTAATTTTTTCATCTTAAAAATCGCCACTATTGCGCCTGGGGGCAATGCGCCTACGTGGTACTGCACAGTACCGCGCCCCTATTTAACCCTATAGCGCGGTACTGTTACACAGTACCGCGTTTCTCGATACGGCTCCTGCGCGGTACTGTGGATAGCGAAATTTTCCCATTAGGGCCTTCCCAAAAATTAACTTCTACTTACTGAAATCAAGTTATTTATCTATGAAATGAAAGAGGGGCTTGAGAGCTCTTACCTGGCGCAGACGATTCTCGAAACGGTGCTCCGGATCTCCAGATATGAACTCTTGAAGTTTTTGCTCCTCAATAGGTAAAATCTCCTCTTTTGGCAAATGCACAAGTGAAATGGTAACTTTCCATATTTACCTATTCCTTATATAACTTTTTCACTTATTTTTTACTCATTATTTTATCTGGTCAAATTAAAACCCATTTCACATTACTAATATCTGGTTCCATGAGCATTTGTTGACAAGGTCTCCTTTAAAAATATTCACACTGACGTTCATTTATTATTTGACCTTCATTTCGAGCCTACTTTATCTTTTTCGTGCTCTAGATTAAAACTTGAAAAATATTCCAAGCGCTTTTACACCCGTGTCGTGCTTGTCAAACTTAATTAAACGGTGTCGAGCTTAGTCAGCTTTACTCATGCTCGTTAAACGATGAGGAAAGTATTATCCTGGTTGTATTTTATTCTTTTTTCGGACCAAAATAATTAAAAAATTACGAAAAAGACCATTGGAGTCCATAGTTAAGCTCTTTTCAGACTCCCTAAAATTGAAAAGATTGCCAAGTGATCTTGTCTCTTTCACACTTGTAAAAGTATTTGAAAGGTCGTCTATTCGGTGATAGGTTACCCCTTTTTCGGCCCATCCAGACTATTTACGAGAAAGGTATACCTCGGTCAATTTTTGGGTGGGAGAGTTGTCTCGGGAATTGTTTTACACTTTTTCAGGATCGAGGGACTAAATTTATGAAAAAGTACACTTTGGAGCCTTCTTTAAGTTTTTCAGGCTCTCTAAATGTGAAAAACTACCGAGTTTTCCTTCCTTGGACTCGTTAAAATTTGACATCGAAGGACCCACTTTGGGATGAACCCCTCCTTTCTCAGGTTCGTAAAACATGTGAGATTGGACTCATCTATGAGATGAGCTATACCAAGCATCTGTTATCCTCTTCAAGCTCAAAAAACAACAAAGAAGTACTCGTCTATCATGTCGGGGGAAAATGGGAAACAAGTCGAGTTTATTTTGTTGGCAGCTTGTCAATCGTCACCTTTGAACATGGCATGCGTCTGTTCCTTATCTATTTTGGGTATCTATTTTCGCTAAATTATGGTCATCATCCTGAGTCGTCTCTCTGGCCACGAGCCTACTCGTTCGGTGTCTATCCTTTGCTATCAATAATCCCTACTGCCAAGTCCTTTTGCATGCCATTATATGTTCAAAGGGTTGCATTGTTCAAAGTCATTCATTGTGTCAGACCTCCATTGTGTCAGTACATGTTCTATCGTTTCATTTTCCTATACTATCTTTTCGTTCCGATTTCATGTCAATGATGTGGGAATCATTATGGCCCACCTTCGACGAGTCTATTCCCGTCGACGCCAAATCACTATTCGGGAATTGGACTTAGGAATAAACCATTAGTACCTTGGTACCTACATGCCTCAATGGTAGGTTTCCTCATGTTCGACAGTAGGTTTGCATCATTGACCTCTGATCGAACGATCTCTCGAATGCTCGACATCAACCCATTCATTCGCATTTCGTTGAGATGTACTACAGATACCTTGGGGATCATCGTCATCATTGGTGATTTCCCTCGCATTTGTTAACGGTTCACATCATTGACCGGTAATCGAATGGTTTCTACCATGTTCGACTTCAACACCTTGTAATCACATGGCTAGATTCGTATCATTTGCGATTGAATAGAAGACCCTGGGCGCACCTTTTTATCTTGATTACGTCCAGGTTGCGATGGAGATGTCCTATGTATTGTCACACAGATCCACTTTTGTATTGGTCATGGCTATGTCATTACTGTCTCATGGATCTACGCTTGCTCATAGTAGCCATGATTTGTCTACAGTCTATATCATCTCAGTATTCGTGGATCTGCAATGTATTAGTCGGCAGCCATGCTTTGATTCAATTGTTTCCGAGCATGGGAATGCCCGCCTCGATGGTATATCTGACATTTTGTTTCTGTTTCAGCTCCTTGTTTCTCTCCTTGATGTTATCTCCACACAGTATTTGTAAAGTCTTTCGGCCATCAGTCCCTTCTTACCTCACACTTTAGGGGGCATCTGTTATACCTCCATATTTCACAGTGTCGTATCTTCACCATAAAAATAGTTGACAACACTTCCCCTACTGCTTAAAACACCTAGAAGAGAAAAATGATGAATGATCCTTGAAGACAAACCTATCCTGTCAAGAATCAACCCAGCTGAGACTTCATATACCTACACTACCGTGCCTTGCTCCAGCTTAGGTGCGTGGTAGTCCCCACTACCACGCTATGCTCTTTCTCCGCCACGCGGTACTACCACGCTATGCTCAGTTTAAGAGGCGCGGTACTCCTTTTTTAGCCTTTTTTCCATGGCTTGTGGGATCTTGATCTTCGAGATATTTTTTAGGATTGGTATCCCTAATTCGATCCTAACTCACCTTCTCAGATTAGTGAGCCTGATCCACTAAACATTCCCAAGATCCATTCTTCTCTCTTGATGGTTAACCCTACTACACACTATAAGAGAGAGGCATTCCATGAGCAAAGGGGAGTACTCTTGGAGACATCAAACTTATGGTCTCGAATCTTTGTGGAAATAGCTAGAGGAGAAAGCACTTGAAGCTGGGAGTTGGCTTGGATATCAGGCAACCATTGTAAGTGACTTCAAGTTGATAATAAAACATAACTTGTCTTGTTTCCCAAATCATGTATGTTGATCTTGTTTCAATCAGATGATTTGTATCTTTTATAGATTTAGATCTTAACTCATATTTCAAGTTGCTAGAGAATCGTATGTGCTTGTATCTTGGTTCTGTTCTAACAGGTTCATTCGCGAGGACTTGGAGATTGAAGCAACCATTAGGACGAGCAATTGGATCAAAGATCAGTTAGATCTCGTCCATTTCTTTCAGCAATATAGTCTTGAGATATTTGTTTAGATCTAGGAATTCAAGCTAGCATTTGTTATCTTTTTGTCTTTGTTTAGAGTCAGTTAAAGTCTACTTTAACCTAAGAGAATTTTTACCTATCCGTAGGAAGAAATTTCTACAACAAAGAATCTTCTTTAACCTAAGAGAATTTCTAGCTATCCGTAGGTAGAAATTTCTACAACACTCACCATAAGCTCTTAACCCTGAGTGCTTGACTAAAGAATTCAAGATTTAATAAGCCCCATCCACCAAGTCTTTTAGGCCACGAAATCAATTCCTAGTTAGAGAGATGAAACTTTCCAACATTCTGATTTCCAGCCCAGATGAAATGATAAATATTCTTGCGTATAGCTATAAGTATGTTCGTTGGAGGTTGCATGAGACCAAACTAAATAAGTAGGAATACTAAGAAGAACATACTGAGCCAAGATAAATCTTCCTCCCAGAGAGATCCAGTGGTATGCCCAATTGTTAATTCTATTATCTATTTTTTGAAGTAACCAATTCCAGTCCTCATATTTATAGTTGTTTGGCTTGAGTTTATAACCGAGATACTTGATTCCCATATCCAATTTCTCCATTATATATGGAAGAAGAGTCTTAATCTCATCGAGACAATGCTCATCCGAAACATTATATAAGAAATTTGATTTATGAACATTAACATCCATTCCCGATGCTTTGCAAAAGACATCAAATAAGTCCTTAAATTTTTTCCATTCAGATACAATGGCTTCACCAAATATCAAAACATCATCAACGAAGAGCAAATGAGTTAAAGAAAAAGACATGGATATTTTGATACCTTTGATTTTCGCAGAGCTCTTCGCTTCACCTATTAATCTACTTAACCCTTCAATGGTGAGAATGAACAAAAGGGGCGACAGAGGATAGCCTTGTCGTATCCCTAGACTTCCAAAAAAGGAGATAGTATGCAATCCATTTATCATAATAGAAAATGTAGCAGTGGATACACTAGCCATGATCCAATTAGTAACATCAACCGGCATGCCAATTTGAATCAAAATCAATCGCATATATGACCAATCAATGCGATCATAAGATTTAATAAGATCCATCTTTAATATTAAAGCATTTAGATTTTTGGATTTGATGGAGTGCAATCCTTCATGAGCGACCCCCACTCCATCAAGAATTTTCCGATTGAACAAGACCCCGAACTGCTCTATGGAAATATGATTAGCAAGAATAGGCTTTATCCTATTTGAAATAATTTTGGTGATAACCTTGTATAGCAAGTTTCATAAGGAGATTGGATGATAATCATTAAAGTCCACAGGTTTGTCCTTCTTCGATATGTAGAATTAAGCCTCTTAGGGATATAGGCTTTATGTCTGGATTCTTCTAAAGCCAATAGGATATCCAGCCCAAGGCATATCAAATAAATGAAGGAAAAATTCCACGGTCCAGCCATATGGACCAAGACTCTTCTCTTTAGCAAAGCATTGCAGCACCTCTTTGATCTCATCCAAAGAAATCTCTTTACTTATCATAATTCCATCTTCATTAGAGAAGAACTTTGGAAACAATTTGATGATCTTTAATTGTTCTAACAGGTTTGGGGATTGTTCCTGTTTGTATATTTATTTGAAGTGTGATACAACAGAATGTATAATAGAACCCTGCTCCTTGAAAATAGAGCCATCCCCACTGCAAACTTCCCAAATGGAGTTAATATTCCTATGGTGGGAAGCATACCGATGAAAAAAATTAGTGTTATGGTCGCCATGTGCAATCCACAACGCACGACTCTTCAATATCCAGACATTTTGTTGCTGATTTAAAATGGTCCATTTCTGATTTTCAAGATCAATAAGGTCCATTTTCCTCTTATGTGAGAAATGATCATCCCCCGAGGAATTTTCAATCGCTGAAATATGATCTTCAATTTTGTTTAAATATTCATTCAGAGCACATTTTTTAGCCTTGTCCCATTTAATAACCTCATACCTGAGATTATAAAGCTTATTTAATAACCGTTGAAAAGGAGAATGATGAGCAATTCTATCCA
Organism: Larix kaempferi; assembly: GCA_027924585.1. Classification (NCBI taxonomy): domain Eukaryota; kingdom Viridiplantae; phylum Streptophyta; class Pinopsida; order Pinales; family Pinaceae; genus Larix; species Larix kaempferi. The sequence goes on along the minus strand of BSBM01000799.1, from coordinate 6,145,955 downwards.
AGTTATTCCACAGGCCCTTAACAAAATCACAAAATGAATTATCGTCAAGCCACGTACTATTGAATTTGAAGGGATAGTAGTGCCGACACTTCTCGAAATCAACCTGTAAAGCAATGGCTTTATGATCTAAAAAACCTCTTGAGATGCTCCATGAGCGAAATCTTCAAAACTTTAAATCCAAATCCTCATTAATTAAAAACTATTCTATCCTTTTAGCAACACCTAACGCCCCAATTCTACCATTGGACCAAGTAGGTACCATAGCAGCAAGGATAACATCAATGAGTCCAGCTTTGGCAAAATTATCTTTGAAATAAAGTGACAATGGATCAACTGTCTTTTTCGACCCCCAAACTTCCATCTCTGACATGCTTAGATTGGGATCACCTCCGATAATAACATTAGGGCCATGAATAATACCTTGTGAGAAAATACGGTCCCAGAATGAAACCATGTTGTTATATGGGTCGTAGATATTAACAATGTTGAACTGTTGATCCACTCCCTTGAAAAAACCTTTTAACTTAATGCATGCAGGAGTAACAAAAGAATTAAATTGACTAACCAGAGGGTTCCAGGCAACTAATAAACATCCTGAGAGCTCGTTAGCATCAACCCCACTATAAATCCAATGCGGTCTAATTTTAAGAAAAATTTCACAGGCATTTATCCCACTACACATTTTTTCCTAGAATAAAATGACATCTGGTTTACTTCAATCTAAGAGGATTTTAATGGTATCCCTAATGGGTTGATTACCAAACCCTCGCACATTCATGGATAAGATGATCATTTAGGAATAGTTCCATGGTATGCATCCGCTCTAAGGGGCCCAATAGGATAGAAGGTGTCTAACGTGGAAGAAATGGAAGATAGGTTAGCAATCTTAGGGTTTACCCATTTATGCTCACTGATCAAAGTATTCTCTGTTTCCTTCCTTAATTTACCCGATTTTTTCCTTACAGTGACATTTGAGTTACGAATGGAGCTAATAGGGATGATCTTCTCACTGTTACCACTATTATTACCATAGATCATAAAGGGTTTATCCTGGGAGGTATTTAAGTCATAGGTTTCCAAATCTAAGCCCTCCAAGACCCTAATGAAACCCACCTGAAAGGAATTTGGGGTATCCATCATGGTTGACTCCTTCAAAGGGGAATTTGAGCTATTAATACCCAAATCAGGGGTAGTATTGTATAGTAAACCCTTATCTGAGTCCGAACAAGCACCCTTATTCACCAGACTAGAATAGTTTATGATCATGGCTTCCTTTAAATAGGATTCGGTTAATCATAAGCCAAAGCAGGAGAGGGGAAGAGGCATCTTTGAGTCGAATCCTTAGGAACCTTTGGGGTTTCTACAGCTAGTTTCATGGAATCAAGGATTTCGTCAGTCGATAAAGATTTTAAAAGCAAAGGGAGAAAAGTATTAAACTTACTTAAGAAAAATCTTGCAGAGATGTCATCCAAAGGCAGTGGGAAGTCAATACATTGGTCAGTATCCTCTGAGTGATCAGATACACCACATGCAGAAGTGTCCTCGTCCACATCCTTGTCATGAGAATGCACCTTATCATAATCCTAACGCAGATGCCCAGTGGAATGACATTTGAAGCACCTAAAACGCAAGCCCTAGTAATCCAGTTGTTGAATAAAAACCCCATTCGATAATCTAACTTCAATTTCCGATGGAAGTCCTTCGCTGGTATCAATCTCTACCAGGATTCTAGGGAAACGACGGTCACATGTCAATAAAGTAGCTTCTTCAATTAGAATGAACTGTCCAGTAGATTTTTCCACAACCATGAATGCCTGAAGACACCAGCAGAAAAGAGGAAAATCTGAAAATTTAACCCAAAGATGCCTAATTTTCATCTTCTCCTTCCATGGATCGAATGCAAAATGCCATATTTTAAGAACAAGTGACCCTGTACCATAAAACTAGTATCTAGAAAAGATTAATTGCATCGAATCCTTCGATAGGAAATGAAAATACACCCAATCATTCATCAACGTTATAACCCTAGGAACATAATGGATCAGGGGTTTCCATACACAAGAAATCCAATCAATAATCTCCTTTCTATTCAACTTTATATACTCAAATTTTCCTATGAGGGCTCGAATTGACAGATTGTGAACCATATCCATGGTCATGTCCTTCCCCAGGACGTAGAGAGCCCTTTCCTTCCGAGCTTTTTCATATTTAAATTTCCTGCGGGATTTGGCCTTATCTCCTCAGTTTTTATGGGCATTATTAGGTATCGTCAAATCTTGCCTTCGGTCACAGAAAGGAGCAGTACCATATCATCCCTGCAGTGGCAAGTAAGAGACTTGTTTATTATATGATATATCTTTAACAGTCGGAGAGTAGTACACCACCTTGTGGTTAGGGTTAACCCTGACACTAGTCGGGGTTGTAGACTTTGGAGAAATCGCCACCACATCACCCCAACCATATACCTATCCGGACGAATACGTATATGCAGACCCCATCTGCCAGAGAAAGACAAGTAACCCCAACACAATCGGCCAGAAGCGAGATAGTACTCATCAAAGGACCTCAAATATGGGAACTCGAGAGTGTAGCAAAACCTAACCCTAAACTTGAAAACTAGAACCAAGCAAGCTAAAAGTAAATACTGCAGAAAAATAATAATTATTCCCACTTTTTTGTCTTGGTTGGTACTAATCCATCCTTGACGGATAGCGAACTCCAAGTCTGTAGTATTGTATTCTATCTCCTCGATCCCAATTTGCAGTGAGGCCAAACCCTAGCCCTTAGATAGCCCAACATGGGTTTGATTCCCATTCCAAACAGAAAAAAACCCTCATCAAAACTTGAATGAATTTTATTTGTGCATTCATCATCCTGAAAATTTAAAATGACATTAAAATGAAAAGTATTTTTATAATGACATTCAATTATTTTTATATTAATATGAAAAGTAAATATAGTAGAATTAATATTAATAAAGGAATGCTCTGTAGTACTATATACATATTCTAGAAAAGCATGTTTAGAAATATTACTTTTTGAATGATTTTTTTGTTATTGTATGTTTTTTATATTGCAAGTCTAACAAGTCTCATTGAACATTGCTCAGGAAATGTTTCATGTAGTTTAGATATAACCCGATTCTTGGAATCATTGGATTGATTTCTGTACTATAAGTGGAAAGTATGTTTATACGTTCTTTCCACTGTATCCACCATAGTTTTATAAAACAAATTCCCCATTTCATTAACTTTCAACACCACTCTAGATGAGCTAAGGACCAATTCATCACCATTTACATCTTCCATAATTGTTTCCTTATGATGGCATAAACTTCTATTGATGTTTGTCCCTGCAGAACATTCAACATATGTGAAATAGATTGTTTGAAACATGTTAGAGAATATTCTTAAGTACATTATTACTAAAAATTGAAAAAAAAAATCACACTGATTACTTTTTGATTTACTTGATTCATCCCTCTGCAATTTTCCCATCAAGTTTTTCCGCTCTTTTCCACTTAGATTGCAAAGAATCTTATCGAGCTTCCTCATTGACACACATTAACCAATACATATTAATTAAGCTTACATATAATTCAAACATATTAATTTTATACAGAAATTACAAAGAACTTACCTTCTTCGCTTCTTTGGATGTGCTCCAATCATTCTAATTAGAATTATTGTTCCTTGATCTCTTATCAGATATTTTCGATCGATAAAAAGCTTGGACCATTAAATAGATAATCTATTAAATATATTATACAAATAAATTACATAAGTTCCAGCTAAAAAAGTAGTATGCCATATCAGTTCGCTTTATGAATACAAACGCCTTGATGCGTTTACATCATGTACGCACCAGCACATCATAGTTGAACGCACTGATAACGAAAAATAAATTAAAAATTTAAGCCATGGATTTTTCGGTGCAATATTACCTAAAATTTTATAAAATAATTTATAGTTGAACTGTGTGCTTGTATTATAAGCGCACCGATGCGTTATACAAAAAGAATCGCACAAAAAATCGCAAAAGAAATTTTTACATAAAAAACCAACACTGACACGGTTTGGGATCCAATGCAATAAGTGGTCCCATTGCATCAAATTCCCAATGCCTTGCATATAGAACCACAAACCCTTTAAATCTAAAATGCCTAAAAATAAAGACCCAAATTGTGAATTATTAGAGGGAGTTAAACCCTAATGTGAAATTTTGCATCCACAAAAAACAAAAGAAAGGAAGGGTTCTAGTGTTGAAGGTAACTATGAAATCTTTTATTTTTTCTGAATTTATTTTAAATCTTAATATGAACATAAATAAATCATGCATTGAGACCAATAGTAAGAATTTACATACTTGAAATTTCTACTATGCCAAATTTTGTGTGAATCACCATACCTTACTAATTTTGATATTCAGAATAATTTGGTTGCTCAAAAGTCCTCCTCGATGAGTCTTCCTTGCATAACTCTCTTTTTTAAAACACTTTATCAAATTAGTTTTTTGAAAAATAAATTCTAGCTCATGGGAAAAAAAACTTCTTGCTTTTTTTTCCATTTTTTTTTGCATATCGATGCGCTTATATATACAGGTGCACCATTGTGACGTAATAGACAACTCACCTTTCACAAATAACTTTTTTTCTGAAAACCGAGCACTAGTACAATATGAATGCACCGATGCACTAAATGTTATAAAGCGCACCGTAAGGGCATAAAATAGGATTATAAACACATAAAAAATTATTTCCACGTTGCGATCTGTGGCCATCAATGCGTTTGAATGATATTGGTGCACCGGTGTGATATAGTTTGAAAATAGCATCGGGTAGACATAAAATTGAAAACTTTATAGGTATTTAAAAACCATAATTTCGTATTTTATTTTCCATTCACTAGTGCATATGAGAGATATGATTGCACTGATGTGATGTTATATAATAAGTGCATCGACGACAATAATATTGAAATATGCATATTTAAATACCTACTATCAAATATAGTGGATATTTTCTTTTGTGAATATTTTTGTGGATGTTTAAGGATGGTGCGGAAGTGTTTTATACGCATCGGTGCGTTTAGTTTTTCAAGACGCATCAATACGCTTGTATTATTAAAGTGCACCAGAGTAGTTAAAAATCCCTATGAATGTATGTTTTAACTTAAAATGGTATATCATCTCAAATTCTCTTTTATGATACAACCACATCAATTACAATACTTCATAGTATACATATGTTGCTTAAACTAACCTTATTCTTAAAAAATGGTTTCAAAACTATATTGGAAGTTAGATTGTGATATGGTTATCAAAATCCATTTTAGGAATGTTGACAAGTATTGATTGTTGATTTGGTTCAAATGCAGGAAGAAAAAGTTATAATATCAAATGGCCAATTCTCTGAATTCTATCTTATTCCATATTATTCAAAGTTCATCGAGTTCTCCCTTTCCATATCTAGTAAGTTCAGATTTTATTTATATTTTCATTATCTAATAAAATTTATGTTATTTATCCATGTGAATATGAATAACAATGTATTCAATTTTACAGGATCTTGGTTCAAGACCGAGTTCAGATGCACAAAATATTCCACTAGTTGAAAAACGTCGCAAGCCCTTATCAGGAGCAAGATACCATAAGCAGTTGGTAGATGAAAATGGACAATACCCCGCCAATTATAACATGCCATCTTTCAGCCACTATCTTAGGTCATCGACGATAATTCATCATGAGCCAGTGGTTGTTCAAAATGTCAAGGGTTGAAGGAGAACCCTCAGTGTGTCACACTCCCCCATTATATTAATGATCGACTACCCAATGTTAATGGTTTTATACCTCCTACCGCAATAAAAAAATCCAATAAGTGATATAGAAAATACACGTAGGAACACTTCCTTATGCTCATTTTTTGAAAAGTTGGAAGCTAAAACAACTATGTTTCGTTCTAAATTGACCAACCCCTTTGCTTTTGTTCAATCAACCAAAATTTCTAGTGATCCAAAGTATGATATCAATACCACCCAAAATATCTCTACTAGGAGATCCAAAAATTTGTATGAGTTGAGAGCAAAAATGTCCAAATACACAACTAGATCAGTCCAATTGTTGGAGGGTAGCGATGACTTCTCTCTTCCTGTGCATTTTCAAAGTAAATACCAAACTTCTTACAAATGTGCTTTGTATGACGCTTGGTCCTCTTCTATACCTATGCCCGATGTTGGAAATGAAATCTCCTTTTGTGGTAATAATTTTATGATTGCCAAGTCTAAAATAGATGCTGCAAATCTTGGGTTATTTATCCTTTCACATGTACTTGTTCCTCCCAAATAGTAAGTACCACTTATGCCATTTTATAGTCCTCTTTATTGTCGGTTCGATTACTTGAATATTGTTAAATACAAACATAGCATTTCCATGTATATTATGTGCATGAATGGTTATGTTTCTAGATACTTTAATAGGAAGAACATGTTATATATCGATGGTCGTCCATGCACTCATGGGAACATTGCATGGTTCATAAATAGTTCTAGGTGCTCTTTATTTTATGCAAATTGCTCATTTGAGGAACAATCCAATGACCAGGAGTTCTTTATGAAAAGGAAAGTGTACAGATTTGTTGTTGTGCATGTAATACATAGTTTGTTTCCTAGTGATGAGTTGTTAATAAACTATAACTTTTGTAGACCACCAACCGCTTGTCAAATATGCCTTGCATTGGGACTAAGTTTAGACCTCCCCTTGGGGCGTAAGACAAAAGTCATTTATGAATTGTATTTTTTTTTTTCAATGGGATTTATGTAAATGTGTTGCTCCATTTGAACTTTGGTTTTATAAAATGCTTGTGGTTGTTTAATGACCCTTTTTCAAAATTCTATTAAAATGCCAATTTTTCCACTTTTTCCCCCATTTCGACCTTTGACTAGTTTAACTGTTTTGACCTCCAAATCAACCCAAATGATCCCAAATCTTCTGTAGGAGTGTATGAATGGTATTTAGACTTTAATATCAAGTTTAGGGATGTTTTATGGCCCTCCAAATACTGCTGCAAACTTGATTTGTATTCTTATCAATATAGGTAATTTTGACTAGTAATTTGTGCATCAAATCCCCCCCCGGGTAACACTGAAAATGGCCTTCCAAATGCCTCCAAACTCCCACAAATTTATGAACAGAGTTATATAATGTGTTAAGTATGTTATTAAGGTCTCATATGCACCATTAATTGATTTTTACTACTGTTCTAACTCTCTCACATTCAACAGCAAAAACCCCCAATTCGACCCTTGGGGAAATGGCACTATTTCACCTCCCAATACAACTAAACTGAGTAAAAATGCTTCAAATGCTCAAGTACAGTACATGAAACTTGTAGAAGACATCCATGGAAATATATTGATCACAAATATATCAGAGAATCATCCATCCATTCGAAATAATCAACATTATAGTGTCATACATCAATGCATTGGGGAAATGGACATTGTTTGCTCATTAATCTATAGTTTTGCATACAACCAGTGGGTATTTCGACCTGAGACTTTCTGAATATTAATAACAGAGGATATGAAGCTATTACAATCAGAAATATATAATGAGAATCCCTCTCAAGAAGCACAAGTGCTCACCAAAAACGCCCTCCCTCAAGGAGCATGAATATGCCTTCAAAACTGGAAACGGTGGAGAGAAAGTGCTGCACTAAACCAAACCATGAAACTTCCTGTAGCTGCTACCTGCAAATACAAACTCCATTAAAGCACCATGAAAGACCTGAGTGGCCTCTCCAAACACCAACTTGGATGGGAATCTTTCACCCTCGAAATTGGCTAAGGCAAGAAACTAGTCATCCACTAGCTCTCTCTTCACAAATGCAATTTTTCTCAAATCATCAAAAGCCATTCTCATTATTCATTTCTACATTTTATAACCAACATTAGCCTTCTAAGGGTTGAAATCCTCTCAATAGATTCAATAGATTTCCATTTAGGAAATATTCCACATTTGCCACTTGTCTCCTAGTTCCAACCTTCCATCTTCTCCCAAATTCGATTTTGAGTCTCTTTGGCTTCTCCAAATCCCAAAATCGCCTTCTTTGAGCCTATTTTTGGTGCTGACATGTCATAGTGGTCAGATGTCAGAGGTCAGATCTGCAATTTGTCATAGTTTTCATAGATGCTCCATCATTGGTGTCATAGGGGCTAGGGAATCTAGCCCAAGTGTCCACAAACTTCTACTTTGACTCTTTATCTTCCATGGAGGTTACCAATCCTTCCCAATTCGACCTAAGATGCTCAATGACATGTGTTATGACTTACCAACTCACCCAAGAGTTTTCACATTCCCATTAATTCGAATTTGCAAAAGAGAGATACCATGTATTATGAAAAATCAAGCTAGTGTGGGTCCCACCACCTCCATATGTCTCCAAAACCACTTGCCACTTAAAATTTATCTTGAATTTATTTATTTACCATATATATTAAATGCTTGAACCCCTATAATGTCTCAATATCATTTATTAGCTTCCTTATTACCATCCCACATGTGCCCATCCAACCTAGGAAACTAGTAGGATTGATGGGATTGTCTTACTATGCACTTATTTGAATGGGGACATTACAGGTTGGACATTTACTATCGGAAAAATTCCCATGCTTCTATAATAATTGTTTGGTGTAATGTTTAATATTTTGAAATCAAGATTCTAACAATGAGCAGCATGTCTACCATCTTCCGTTGCACCCCAATAAAATGTCAAATCGAGAGAAGGCTTCAAAAAGAGCCCAACTCGAAGAGGAAGCATACCAAGCATGGTTGAATCAACCACATATTCAAATCCCACTATGTCTAGATTCACCAAATAGGAATGTCTACAATAACACTAGTTCTTCACATGTTGGCAATGAAGACAATGAAATAGAGGTTGGTATGGATTATTACTCACGTGATACGGGTTCCATGGATGTGATGTTATTAGATGCATGCTAGGACGATGAGTTAGAGGATGATGCTCATATCACATATACCTTCTTCGAAAGTATGAAATCTACTTCCGCCACCCCTCTCTTTAGACATGGTTGGTCAAATTTTACCCAACTAGGGACAACAATGTTACTATACAACTTGGAAGCAGTGTATGGCATGTACGCGTGTTTTTTTTGCACTTTTGAAGTAATTGACCATCAAGTCCCATATATTTTGAGGAATCTTGTCACATAATCAACATTGAAAATGGTCAATTTTATGAATGCTAAATGACATTGTACATTTATATTGCCAACTAACTGCAATTTATTCAAAGATAAGGTACTTCTGAGTGATAATTTTTTGCTTGGCCGTTGTGAAGAGGCAAAGAAAATGTTGAAAATGTTGGGTGTTAAGTACATATCATATCATGTGTCTTAATGATTATATTATATATAGAGGTGAATATGTTGAAAAAGAGATATGTCCAAAATGTGGGCATGATAAGTACCATAAATCAAGAAAAAAGGGTAAAGCACATGATCCTCCTCATAAGATATTGAGGCGCATGCCTATAATCCCAAGGATTCAAAGACTCTTTTGTTGCAAAGAATTAGCTATGTTGCAAGGATGGCATACCTCGCACCAAAGTGAGTTAGGAGATATGTGAATCCCGATAGATTCAATAGCCATTAAGCATATAGATGATATATGGCCTGATAAATTCAAGGATGAAGTATAGAGCCTTCAATTGAGCATAGCCATGAATGGCATCAGCCCATATTCCCTCCAAAACACCAACTATTATGTTTGGCTTGTAGTAGTGATCAATAACAATTATGTTTGACTTGTTTGTCCGAATAATTATATTCTATATAGAGGTCAATATGAAGACAAAGAGATATGTCCAAAATGGGGGCATGTTAAGTACCATAAATTAAGAAGCAAGGGTAAAGCAGATGGCCCTCCTCATAATATGTTGAGGCACATGCATATCATGCCAAGGATTCAAAAGTTATTTCATTGCAAAGAATTAGTTATGTTTGTAGGGATGGCATGCCTCACACTGAAGTGAGTCAGGAGTTATGTGAATCCCAACAAATTCAATAGCCATGAATCATATAGAGGATACATAGCCCAATAGATTCAAGGATGAAGTACAGATCCTTCGATTGAGCATAGCCATGGATGGCGTCAACCCATATTACCTCCAAAACACCAACTATTATATTTGGCTTGTAGTAGTGATCAATAACAATACCACTCCATGGTTTTCCATGGAGAATGGACATCTTATGTTGGCTCTTATAGTCCTTGGTAAAAGACAGGGGAAGAATGTGAATGTTTACCTACAACCATTGATAGATGAATTGAAGGAATTATGGGAAGGGATATAAGTATATGATGTATCAAGACCCATCCCAACAGAGAGGAATTTCACGTTGTATGACATATGTGCATACACCACACATGACTATCTGGGATTAGGAGTTTGATCTGGTAAACATGTTGATTGTTTTGTTTATATTTGTAACAATATTTTTTGGCATAGTTAATTCGATGCGAATGTATTCATCTTCAACACTAACATGCTCTATATAAAATAACATCGCGGGTCTTGTAACAAAAGGGTATTATGGATGTAAATTTTGTGGAGCTTTTATGAAGGCTAAGTGCTCCAGCCACCTATGAAATCTAATGTACGACTACTTCATGGTATTCCTCCCAGAAGACAACCCTTATAAAAGAGCAACATCTGCTTTTAATGGTAAACCAGAGAGAACCCAAAGGCCTAATATAATGACATCGGTTCACTGGATTAGGGCATATGATAGAGAGAAGGAGAAGGAAATTGTAGAAATGTTCAATTCAAATGGGGAACCTATGTTCAATGATCCTGAATTCTTCAACAACTATGTTGAGAAAATTCTCATTGGCATGAGAAGGGAATCAGTATTTTATGAGCTCCCATATTGGGAGCATAATAAGATTGTCCACTTACAAGATCCCATGCATATATTTAAAAATGTTTCATATTTTTATGGAGGTATCATTGAAACAAAGTGACACATTGGTTGTTATGAGAGATCTTATTTCTTCAAATACTTAAAAGAATCATTGGTCAAGACAAGAAAATAAAGGAGAGGTTGGCAAAGGAAGTTATATTGGGTGTGAAGGTTCCTTCTTTATATGGGTCTACTCCACGACATTGCTTCACTATAGAAGAACATTTGTCAGGGTTGAAATCACATGACCATCTGAACCTTTTAAAGGTACATAGGTCAAAACAGATGTTTTTATTTTTTTATTTTTTACGCCACAAATTAAAAAACAATTAAATTTTTATGTGTTTACTTTGTAGTGTTATTATCCTTTGCTCATGTGTGGGTGTGTGAACCATGACTTGCCCGAGGACCTGTGGCGTGCCATATCTAAATTATCTACATTTGTACATTCGATCACATCAAAGGAGATTTATATGGCTAGCATTCCACAGTGGCGTCAAGAGATAGTTGTTATTGTTTGTATGTTTGAGAAGGAGTTGCCAATGAGTTTCATGGACTTGCAAGTTCAACTTCTAACTCACCTAGTTTATGAGGTTGAATTATTCAGGGTGGTCTCATCTCATGGTATGTTCTTCTTAGAGAGGTACATGAAAAAATTAAAGGGATTTGTTTGACAAAGGGAAAAAGTCGAGGGGTCTATGGGAGAGGGGTACATAGTATATGAGTCGTTCTATTATACCAATGAGTATATCAAGCAAATCTACCACACACCAGGTGCAATGATTTGGGATGACCAAAGGGATGAGGACAAAAGGGAAGGGGGGATACTCCAAACGAATGAAAAAAAGTGCATGATAAAGAGTAAGCCCCCTATCTTTTGTCAAATTTCTTCAGAGTAACTATTCACACTGAACTTCGTAATATATATTTGATCTCATACGTACTATATGTTGGTTTCATTTCATGAATACATGAGCGAATTCAAAAATTGATGCCAACAAATAAATTCATTCTTTACAGCGCGAAGGCAACACAATCATGGGTTTCATTGTATGAAAAGAAGAGGAGGAAATGGGACATTGACAGGAAACAAACAATTGAGTGGTAGAAGCATGCCTTATCCTTCTCATTTAAAAGAAAATATGCCAATGATATGTCCCAATAGTTGGGTTGCTGACCAAGTGAGAGAAAAATATGGTGTGTCTGGTTGTAATACCCCATTTTGACCCTTAGGATATATTATCTTTTAATGTAAATATTGTATACATGTGATGTATGTTTTTCTAGCGTGGAGTTCAAGGCCAAGGCCCCGCTAGTGAATGCTCGAATTTTATTTAAAATGAAAGTATTAGATATTATGTTACCCATGTATTATTTAGCCATGGAACATTGTAAAAATGATGTAAATAAACATCATGCAATAAAATACCAAAACTGGCTATGGAAGCAACTAATGAGAAGGGGCCATGTGTATCCACTGGGGAGTGGTGAGGGAGTTGTGCGATCGAACCATAGGCCGCCAAATGTCATCTTGAGAACCCATTTGACTTTCTTTGCTGACATTTAATTCTGTGTAAGAAAGTTGTTGAAGAAATCAGTCCATAGCTTCAATGGAGCATGGGCAGCCCAAAAATTCATATGGCAAGTATGGGCTCTGTTTTTCTTGTACCACAAGTCACTCCACCTCATGGGAATGGGTTCTTCCTCATTCCCATTCCATTGTTGAAGATCTCAGCATCAGTTTTCATCCATTACAAATTCCCAGCAGTGAGAAAAACCAGAAATCGCAACTTTGCAAGAACCCACATTTTGAAGAGCCGTAAACGCCCAAAATTTGGTATTGACAGTAAAATCCAACGGGGGATCCATAGATATGAACCTTGGGGTGAATTTGAGAGTATTAGATACCCTGAAATCCATAGAAAAACTTAGTTTTTATAGCCCAAAAGTTCAGTGACGGGATTGAGTTATTTGATCACCCAATTGAGAAATTTCAAGTGTGAATTCTAGAACAGAGGTTGGGAATGCTTGATAAACCCAGTGAAGGCTGGAATCTCAAGGATTTAGCAGCTTGGGCCTTTCTATGCCCATCCTGAAGAGCACTGGAGGGAAGGGACGCCTGAGGGACTGTGCAGTAGAGAAGGGGACCTTCCTTGTGTTGGGTGTGGTAGGTACTGTGGGTGTCTTAACTGTTTGAATTATCTTGAAATGCCTGTAGATTTGTGGTTGAGCTCACTGGCTTAGCATTGCCTTCCTTTGTCTTTTGTATGCTTGATAAACTCAACTGTGTGTTGGCTTAGCATAGAGGTTGAGTGAAACCATGGTTGTGAGTAAGCCCATCTAGTTCCTCCTTAGTGGATACACAACCCAGCTCGGGAGTGATCTCTCAGCCGAAAGAATAAAGGCTGGACAGAGATCTATGGTTGGGTGGAACGTTGCTCTCACATAGCCAGTTGTTGGACAGCTTTATCTCAAAGATAAGTGTTCTTTGTGGTTGAGTTATGTTAATTTTGTGCTCTGCAATGTTTTAATTAATGACTGTTGTTTATATGTTGAATGCATGATGAAACTGTGTGTATATATAGTGTTTAATTCCGTTGTGTTGTTGAGTATAAATATGGATACATAAGTTTTTATTTATCCATGAATTTCTTAGTAATGTATGGGGCTGAGATTGCCAATAAGCCCGGTATGTTTGGTCATGTTTCCTCCCTTACACTGATTTATGGAAGGGGATGTGACAGAGTGGTATCAGAGTCCATGTTGCAGCACTAGGGCTGCTTGGGCCAAACTCTGAGTTACAGGCAGGTAACAGAATGTTTTAATGCAATATTGATGAAGTTTGGGTGGCATTTTTTATTGGAAAAATGGCAGGATCAGAGTTCTCAGATGTGGTAGAGGATCACACAGGTGCATCGAGCTCTATAAGAGCTTTCCAATGGTACCAGACTCGCCTAATTTGGTTAAGGAACGAAGGAGCTATGAACCCCGCAAATTGCAGGGACGGAGGTGTTCCACAGTTGCGGATTGCAGGAACGAGCAAATTTTGCGTTTTGGATTTCCGCAATTCCACACCCTCAATTTCAGATTTCAGATTTCGGGTTGCGGGTTCATGGTAAAAAATATATAGAGAGAGAGAGATAGAGAGAGCCCGAAAATTGATTTTTGGATAACAGGAGCATGTGGAATCAGAATTGGATGAGTTCAGTGGCGTTCTGAGGCCATTAATGAATTCCATGAAAGGTCCAGTGAAGATCCCGAACCCATTATACTCCAATTTGGCATAAAATTTGAATTAATGGCTTTTATAAATCAGTGTCCCGACGCTTGAGAGAAGGTCGGATTGAGCTAAAACTGATATGGAGCAGTCATGGAGTAGGCACGGTGTTAAGTTTGGAATTTTGGAGCCAAACTCCAAAGGATGTGGAGTCGAGGTGTGCAAGAAGGCCAAAAAGCACTATTTCGGGCCACATTTTTGGAATTTTGAAAAGCTTGCAGTGGATGAAAGTGACCTTGTATTTAGGAATCAAGAAATTTACTGAACTAAACATTTCTTATTCTCATTAAAACAGACAATTCATGTTAGACAGAGATTTTTCAGAAATGCTCAGTTTGGGAGATAGCCATTTTTGGCCCAAAATTTGAAATTTTGGAAAAAGGTCAAAAGTTAAAAGTAGTCAAACCCAGAAATTTATAGAAGATGAATGGTGCATCGGATCAGAGATTCATAAGTTGCTGAATGTTCCTTGTTGTATGGATTAATTTCGCCCGATAGAAAAGTTTCCTTAGATCTTTCTAGATTTGCTTCTACATGTGGCTGAAGTTGGCAGTTTAGGATATTCTGCAACTGTGTAAATGTATGCAGAATTGTGGTGAAAATTGTCATTTTTTAAGTAGTGTAATTTTCACATTCGAAGTCAGAATGGAGCATGTGGATAGCCATTGGAAAGCTTGTCCAGCAGGGAATAATGGTGCATGACCAGAGTTTGAATGAGGTTTTTATATATCATAGATATTTAGAGCAGAAAAGTGTCAGTGGCTGTTTTGACAAAAAAATTGTTGTCAATATGGACAATTCCTAGAATTGCATTCCTAGAAGTAGCATGTAGGAATATTATGCATAAGTATATGTATTGAATTGTTGTTTGGTGAGAAAATCATAGGCAATGATTCCTTGTGCGCTTGCTAGAGTCCATGAAATCGAACCAGCTATGATGTGGAAGAGGAAGTTCATGCAAAGATGAAGGATTGGAAAGGGAGAATTCCTTCACCCCTGTCTTGCTAACTGTATTTATATTTTATAAGCTTTATGTACATAAAATTATGGCATGAGAATGCTGAAAATGCAAGAGATTAGATGAATGGCATGAATATGCACTAGTTGACATATTAATAAACATTGTAGAGTGCATGAGCAGATGTTTGTGCACACATATGATATTACATATTGGTAAAAATAGTAAGGTTCTACATATGCAATGGACCACTAATGGAAAATATTGTGGTTGATAATCACTATTGGTGTTGGTATTGGTTGTAGGACCAAAGACAACAGAAGCATGGCTAAATATGTTGATGATGTTTTTGCATGTGGCCAACAACCTTATGAAGAAAAGGTTAGGGCAGCGAATCCATGATCAAGAGGTTGGTGGAAGAATTATGTAATCCTCTATAAGATACCAATTGATTAGGTAACATCAAAGGTGTAAATGAGATCCATATAGGTAATGGTTTAATTATAATGATTGCATATGTGTTGAAAGGGGATTGGGTGAGAATCCATTGAACCATATTTAGTAATCATAAAATGGTATGCATTTAGAGTTGAAATGCATTCATGTGAATGCCATACTACCATAGTGTGGTGGAGCATGGAGTGGTGAAGGCAAGAGGTCTCATACCATGTGACTATTTAGAAATTTAGACTACATTCATATAAAAAAAATATCATGCCATGTGTATGTTGGTTATGAGCTTAATAACCAAAACAAGTGAGGACTGGTGGTCTTGATTATGGTAATGCATCTTATATGAGGTAGTCATGGTTAGACCATAATATGTTTGAATGCATGGTATTCATGAATCAATACAAGGTAGCATTGAGTGGATGTGCATTAAGAGATTTTATAAATCTTGTAGTTATACATTGAGTGGATGCATATGAAAAGTTTGAGTAAATGTTGTAAATGTGTATGCATAAGTGTGGGTGCACATGTTGGGATGCATTGCATGAATGCATAAGGATTGTGCGTGTGTTATTGCAAACTAAATAATGAATGAGATGATGAATTGATGATAATTCTAGGATCATTTCATGGGCTGTTATGAATGCAGAATAGTAAGTGCATGAAGAGGGTAGTCATGATCGATGGGCTGTCGGAATGCTCTGTGGAAGGGCAGAGTTGTATAAATGACATGAATGTGAAATAATGAGTATCTAGAGTTTCATTTAAATTGCATAAATGATGTGACTGTACCTTGCAAATTTAGTATGATAATGATTCACGAGAAGTAAATGAGTTTTGGTGATATCGATATGTTAACAGCTAGAAGTGTTTGAATTTTGGAGCATTACAATTCTGAAAAATGCTTTAGTGACTGTTGCAACAATGAAATATTCTATGCATAGAGACTTACAAAGTGTTTGGCTTATTGAAGTTTCAGATTTCAGGCAGATTGTTATAGGCATGACAAGGTGGGTAAGTCCATGATGAAGGTTGAAATCTACCATGTGAAAGAGCCAAACTTCATGAGAAGGATCTCATGGTTGTGAAAATAGTTTATGTGCAGAACATATTGTCAATTTGGACTTGTAGATTTCAGATTTGAGAATTTGTTGATCATAGCTAATCACGATTGGCTTGCATAGAATTGTGTCAAAAGGACATGTTGTAAGTGGATGTTCATGTTATGCTAGCAAGCATAAAATCCTAAAGGGCAGAGTGGTGCCACTTACAAGAGACAAACAGTATGAGGATAGCCTTGTGACTAAACAAATTGATTCCTGCAGTAAACAGAATTGCAAATTCATATTGAATTTAATTATTAGTGCCATAGGTTGGTTATAAAACAATCAGATTTGAATTTTATTGTTAAATGTTGCTGACTATTTGGCTATTTAATAAATGTGCCAGGAAGACACATTGAATTAAGACCATGAGAGAGGACCTGCAGAAGCCAAATTTCATGGGAAAGATCCCATATCTTGGAAATGGGTTTCGGGTGAAACGCCATTGGATATTTTGATAATGTCCCATCTGCACTGCATGATTGGTAAACAATAGGAGTGAGATGGTAAATATTATGTCAGTAAGACAACATCAAAAGGAGTTGGGATGGAAAATCGAGGGACTATCAACTCAGAGAAGGAGCCCCATTCCTCATTAATGAAGAAAGACTACATTTGCAAATGGATAAGCGTTATGTAACCCTAGCTAAGAATATGCATGTCTAATTGTTAGAGTCAATATGCAGAGCATGTTTTGATTTTATTTCCATTATGGCAAACTGTTTGAGTATGAGTAGGGCCTACATGGCTCACATCGGAAAGGGGTACACACTTCCCCAATGCCGGGTCATGATAGAGTTTTCAATATTGACTACACCCTAGGGAGTGGACACATTCCTAGTGTTTCAATACTTGATAGTGAATGCTATGAATTATGGTTACAATTTTAGAGCAACAACGCTGATGAGTTTGCCTATACTACTTGTGTTGTCAGCTTAAACAGATGCAATTTGGTGTTGAACACTAAAGAAGCAAAGTAAAAGGTTGTTGTGAGGGGCTGTGGTGGAAGGGTTGAGGTGTATGAAAGGATGTTGTGGAGGTTGTGGGGATTTTGATGAAGGGCTGTTATATGCCTATGGCTCCATAGTAGAGCCTTGACCTAGAAATGGTCGTGGTGAAGTTTCCTTCCAAGTCGAAGTGAAGGTGTACTAGTTGGACATTAATTGTTTGATGTTGTGGAGCAGCCTGCGTGTTGGCCGAACATCCAAGTCCATAGGCGATCCCAAGGATTGCAAAGCAAAGCAAGACCCTGTGGACCAGAGAGGAAACGCACAATACAGATAAGTATTTGGTTATCTTGCAGCTTCTTGCTTATGAATCTACATGTGTATATGATTTGGCTATGATTTCCTAAAGTCTTGTTTAGAGATAAACCCTATGAAAATAAACTAAACATGTGATTTGATTCAATGTTTGAGTGTAGATATTGTTGGAAGCAAGGACTATGAAGGCATCCTATGGATGCATGTGGACATGTGACCGTCCTAAAGAGCTCAGCATGAGCAGTAATGAAAGATGGTGCTAGTGGGACTGTGTGGGTCCTAGCATCCAAGAGTTGTAGACAAACCATGAGGAGGGACTCCATGGTTGAGAGGTCTGGAATAGACCATAGACACTAAGTGTCATAGCCAAGAAGGCTAGGTCAAGCATTCACGTTGAAGTGAAAGAGGTTAGGAGCATGAAAA